>CM061752.1:255276567-255877789 GCA_030979885.1 Lolium multiflorum | reverse complement strand
TATTTTCCCGCCACGACGCAAGCGGCGCGCGGTATATTTTCCCGCCACGACGCAAGCGGCGCGCGGTATATTTTCCCGCCACGACGCAAGCGGCGCGCGGTATATTTTCCCGCCACGACGCAAGCGGCGCGCGGTATATTTTCCCGCCACGACGCAAGCGGCGCGCGGTATATTTTCCCGCCACGACGCAAGCGGCGCGCGGTATATTTTCCCGCCACGACGCAAGCGGCGCGCGGTATATTTTCCCGCCACGACGCAAGCGGCGCGCGGTATATTTTCCCGCCACGACGCAAGCGGCGCGCGGTATATTTTCCCGCCACGACGCAAGCGGCGCGCGGTATATTTTCCCGCCACGACGCAAGCGGCGCGCGGTATATTTTCCCGCCACGACGCAAGCGGCGCGCGGTATATTTTCCCGCCACGACGCAAGCGGCGCGCGGTATATTTTCCCGCCACGACGCAAGCGGCGCGCGGTATATTTTCCCGCCACGACGCAAGCGGCGCGCGGTATATTTTCCCGCCACGACGCAAGCGGCGCGCGGTATATTTTCCCGCCACGACGCAAGCGGCGCGCGGTATATTTTCCCGCCACGACGCAAGCGGCGCGCGGTATATTTTCCCGCCACGACGCAAGCGGCGCGCGGTATATTTTCCCGCCACGACGCAAGCGGCGCGCGGTATATTTTCCCGCCACGACGCAAGCGGCGCGCGGTATATTTTCCCGCCACGACGCAAGCGGCGCGCGGTATATTTTCCCGCCACGACGCAAGCGGCGCGCGGTATATTTTCCCGCCACGACGCAAGCGGCGCGCGGTATATTTTCCCGCCACGGCGCCGCGCGGGATATTTTCCCTCTATAAATAGTACGTCCCCGTCTCTCCCACTTCGATCATCACCAAACCCTAGCCCATTGCACAATGCCCCCAAAGCCGCACCCGCCGCCGGTGGAGGTGGACCCGCAGCTCGCGGAGATAGAGGAGTGGGAGGAGCTGCAGCGGCAGGAGGCGGCAGCAAGGAGGGCAGCAGAGGATGAGGTGGACCCGCAGCTTGCAGAGATAGAGGAGTGGGAGGAGGCGGCGCTAGCGGCTACCATAGAAGCATTTGAGAGGCAGAGTCTCCAGGAGCTGCATAAGCGGCCGCGTGTGGCGGATCTGGATAGTGAGGAGATGTATAAGCGTCGTCGTGAGGAGGAGCTGCGGCAGGAGGCGGCAGCCAGGAGGGCAGCAACGGATGCGCGGAAGAACTAGTAGAAGTTGTTATTATTTTAGTTTAAATTTAGTTAATGTTAAATTTCAATAAAGTCGTTGTCGTTGTTTTAGTTTAAGTTTAGTTAACGTATCTTGTTAAATTTCAATAAAGTCGTTGTCTTTAGTTTATATACCCCTTTTATCCCGGTTCCTGGCTTGAACCGGTGCTAAAGATGGTGGATTAGATTATATACCCCTTTTATCCCGGTTCCTGGCTTGAACCGGTGCTAAAGATGGTGGATTAGATTATATACCCCTTTTATCCCGGTTCCTGGCTTGAACCGGTGCTAAAGATGGTGGATTAGATTATGAAGGAAAAGAGTCTCTCCCAAGGAAGTTTCGAAGATGTCTTAGATGGCCGGCCATCTTTAGACATCTTCTAAGTCCCACTTATAAACTCTTCCCGTTAGCAAGGAGTACCTCTCGAAGCTACTAGTATACACCCAACAAATCCGCAGTTTTGGGGTGGTACAAAAGGAGGGGAGACAATAGAGAGCTTCCTGTGAGGCCGGTATACACCCTGGCTGATTGGTGGACTGAACGAAGAGCTTCTTCTGGTGGAGCTTCTCGAATATGTCTTATATGAACGACCATCTTATACATATTCGGAAGCTCCACCCGAGGAACTCTTCCCGCAAGTAGGACTCCCGCTCGGATGCTGCTAGTATACACCCAACAAGTTTAGCAGGAGGAAGTTTTCCTTTTAATCATTTAAAATCCATTTTCCATTTTTTTGAGGTGTCAAAAGGGGGTGTTTTGTGAAGCAACCACCAAATTAAAGTTTCACATTGGTACCAACACATTTTTCAAAAGTACTACACCACCTAAGATGGATAATTTCCAACCGGTGTATCCGGAACCTTCCGTCCATCCCTGAAAAGACAAATTCTCTCATTGACCCAAGACAAGGCCAGCGTATTTGAACTACAAGCACATGATATAATGCTCAAGATTTTAAAATCTTTATTGGGATCACAACATGCTATTTCATCGCAGATCCTTGTGTTTAGCTAAACTCCGCCCCCGAGCGAAAGGATCTTCATGCCCGCCGTTTTGAATATAGTTTGAAACGAGCATAAAAAATTAAAAACGGTCCAAACAACATTCGCGTGTCATTGATTATGTCAAAGTCAGTAAGGAAAATAATAAACTTGCAATTGCATACATCACAAAAAATCATTCACAATATGAGCTATCGTGTTCCCGAGGTTTCATGGCATTTAGGTCAAACGACCAATGTTACCGATAGAATCGCAATATAGTTTGTGATAATGTCCTCACACAGTACACATGTGCATCTTCTGATGTCTTACGATGTTGCAGAGGAAGTTTTTCATCGCACGAAAAATCCATCATTCATTTTCGAGGTGCCAAAAAGGTGTTTCAGAAGCAACCACCAAATTAAAGTTTCACATTTGTACGAACACATTTTAAAAAATACTAGACCATCTAAGATGGATAATTTCCCCCAATCGGTGTATTTGGAACCTTTCCATCCACCCCCTCGTGAAAGACAAATTCACGAATCAAAAGAGGGAGGCCTACCAGATTTAACTAATAGTACTTGATCCCTTGTGAAGATTTTTGTAAAATCTTTATTGTCTACAATTTGCTTTTCATCGTAGATCCTAAAGGCAGTTTAGTGTCTCACTTGGCAAGGAGTTGATACGTCAATTTGCATCACTATTTTGTATCATAATTTGCTGTTATTCATTGATATATTTCATATTTGGACATAATACTTATGTTATTTCATCTATTTTGCATGTTTCATCATTATTGGAGGATCAAGCACCGGAGCCAGGATTCTGCTGGAAAAAGCACCGTCAGAACGCAATATTTTGGAAGATCAACTGTGGAAGGAAATTATACCAAAAATCCTATTTTTCCAGATGACGAAGGAAGCCAGAAGGGGGAGCCAGAGGACCCAAGGTGGCCTCCATAGGGCGGCGCGGCCCATGGCCTGGCGCGCCACCTGGTGGTGAGGGGGCCCACAGCCCCTTTCGCCTCCTTTTCTTCGCGAAATCCTTCGTCCCGAAGACCTAAGCCACAGAGGGTACCTCACGAAGAGTTACAGCCGCCTCTGCGGGGCGGAGAACACCAGAGAGAAAAGAGCTCTCCGGCGGGCTGAGATCCGCCGGGGAAATTCCCTCCGGGAGGGGGAAATCGACGCCATCGTCACCATCATCGAGCTGGACATCATCTCCATCACCATCATCATCATCTCCACCATCATCACCGCCGTCTCCACCGCTGGACATCGTCACCGCCGTAGCAATTTGGGTTTGATCTTGATTGTTTGATAGGGGAAACTCTCCCGGTATTGATTTCTACTTGTTATTGATGCTATTGAGTGAAACCATTGAACCAAGGTTTATGTTCAGATTGTTATTCATCATCATATCACCTCTGATCATGTTCCATATGATGTCTCGTGAGTAGTTCGTTTAGTTCTTGAGGACATGGGTGAAGTCTAAATGTTAGTAGTGAACTATGGTTGAGTAATATTCAATGTTATGATATTTAAGTTGTGGTGTTATTCTTCTAGTGGTGTCATGTGAACGTCGACTACATGACACTTCACCTTTATGGGCCTAGGGGAATGCATCTTGTACTCGTTTGCCAATTGCGGGGTTGCCGGAGTGACAGAAACCTAAACCCCCGTTGGTATATCGATGCAGGAGGGATAGCAGGATCTCAGAGTTTAAGGCTGTGGTTAGATTTATTCTTAATTACTTTCTTGTAGTTGCGGATGCTTGCAAGGGGTATAATCACAAGTATGTATTAGTCCTAGGAAGGGCGGTACATTAGCATAGGTTCACCCACACAACACTTATCAAAACAATGAAGATTAATTAGCCGTATGTAGCGAAAGCACTAGACTAAAATCCCGTGTGTCCTCGAGAACGTTTGGTCATTATAAGTAAACAAACCGGCTTGTCCTTTGTGCTAAAAAGGATTGGGCCACTCGCTGCAATTGTTACTCTCGCACTTTACTTACTCGTACTTTATTCATCTGTTACATCAAAACCCCCTGAATACTTGTCTGTGAGCATTTACAGTGAATCCTTCATCGAAACTGCTTGTCAACACCTTCTGCTCCTCGTTGGGATCGACATTCTTACTTATCGAAGATACTACGATACACCCCTATACTTGTGGGTCATCAAGACTATTTTCTGGCGCCGTTGCCGGGGAGTGAAGCGCTATTGGTAAGTGGAATTGGTAAGGGAAACTTCTACTGTTTGTGCTGATTTTATTTCTGCCTGCTGCCATAATTCATTATGGAGAGATCTTCTCTTGAATGTTTATTTGGGAAATCTGCTACTACTGCAAAGGTAGTGGATGAGGCGCCAGGTGAGGAAGAGATACCATACAAAATACCTATGAAAATTATTGAACGTGTAGTGGATAACCGTTATACAGGGGATGGAACTGTCCACCCTGGAGATCATTTATTGTTCTTGCATGAATTATGCGGTTTATTCAAGTGTGCAGGTATTGCTATGGATGAAGTGAGGAAGAAACTATTCTCTATATCGCTGTCTGGTAAAGCGGCGCATTGGTATAAATTACTGGATAATGGGGATTCTCTTGAATGGAATGATATTGTGCCCCGGTTTTATTCTAAGTTCTATCCTCCAAGTGAAATTCACAAGGATCGGAATCGCATATATAATTTTTGGCCTCATGATGGAGAGAGTATTGCCCAAGCTTGGGGGAGATTGAAGTCTTTAATGCTCAAATGCCCCATTCATGAGCTTCCTGGTAATGTTATTATTGATAATTTCTATGCAAGACTTTCTTTTGAAGACAAGACCTTGCTGGATACTTCTTGTTCTGGATCATTCACGCGCAACAAGGAAGAGTTTAAAAGGGACCTTCTTAATCGGATCCAGGAAAATACTGAAGGATGGGAGATCGACAAAGATAGAGAATCAGGTATAAATTATGATTACAAATGCATTGAAGCTTTTATGGATACTGATAAATTTCGTAATATGAGTGCTACTTATGGTCTTGATTCTCAAGTTGCTGCAAATCTTTATAAAGCTTTTGCCTCTCATTATGAATTGCCTAAGAAGAATTTTGATAAGTATCATGAACCGTATAAAGATAAAATTGATTCATCTATTAATAAATGCGTTGTAGTTGAAACTGTTGATCATGTTATTCCTGAAGCTTATATTGAAAAAACTCCTTTCCCTGCTAAAATGAAGGAGTACTCTGTTATAAATAGTGCGGTTCATAAAAGTGAAAAGAAACCTATAGAACCTGAAGAACAAATAAAAGTTGAACCTGCTGTTGCAATAGTTAAAGATCTTGTGACTGAAAATTTGGAGGAAGGTCATATTATTTTCTGTGAAGATGCTTCTAATATTGTTTCACATCCTAATAAACCCAAACAAGCTAGTGTTCCTATGCTATCTGTTAGAATTGGTGATCATTGTTATTATGGTTTATGTGATATTGGTGCAAGTGTTAGTGCTATTCCTTATGAGCTTTATACGGAGATTATGCACGAAATTGGTTCTTGTGAACTTGAAGATATTGATGTGGTTATTCAGCTGGCTAATAGAGAAACTATTTCTCCAATTGGTATTGTTCGAGATGTGGAAGTTCTATGTGGTAAGATTAAATATCCTGCTGACTTTTTGGTACTTGGTTCTGCTGCTAGTGAATATTGTCCTATCATTTTTGGTAGACCTTTTCTAAATACTTGTGGAGCTATTATAGATTGCAAGAAAGAGAAAATTTTGACTAAATTTGCTGGTGAATCTTATGAGTTTAACTTCTCTAAATTTACCAAAACTCCTTATAAAGCTGATTTGCCTAATAATGATTTTAAAATGGAACAGTGTGCATCTATTGTTCTTGTTCCTAATAATCCTTTGCAGCAACATTTGGAGAATAGCGAGAGTGAAGTTTTTAGGAAAGAAAGAGATGAGCTTGAGGAAATTTTTCTTCGCCAACCTATTCTCAAGCATGATTTACCGGTGGAAGATCTGGGTACAACACCGCCACCAAAGGAAGATCCTGTCTTTGATTTAAAGCCTTTGCCTGATAATCTTAAATATGCTCATATTGATGATAAGAAAATATATCCTGTTATTATTAGTTCTAAGCTTACAGAGTTTGAAGAAGAAAGGTTATTGGAAATATTGAAGAAACACCGAGGTGCTATTGGCTACACTCTTGATGACTTGAAGGGGATTTCTCCCTCTATTTGCCAACACGCCATTAATATGGAAGATGATGCGAAGCCTGTTGTTGAACCTCAGCGTCGTCTAATTCCTAAGATGAAGGATGTGGTAAGAAATGAGGTATTACGACTTCTTGAAGCTGGTATTATATATCCTATTGCTGATAGTAGATGGGTTAGTCCTGTGCATTGTGTTCCTAAGAAAGGAGGAATGACTGTTGTGCCTAATGATAATGATGAGCTCATACCTCAAAGAGTAGTTGTAGGTTATAGAATGTGCATTGATTATCGAAAAGTTAATAAGGTTACTAAGAAAGATCATTACCCTTTGCCTTTTATTGATCAAATGTTAGAAAGGTTATCTAAAAATACTCATTTTTGCTTTCTTGATGGTTATTCTGGGTTTTCACAAATTGCTGTTAAAACTAAGGATCAAGAGAAAACCACTTTCACTTGTCCCTATGGAACTTATGCTTATAGACGTATGCCTTTTGGTTTATGTAATGCTCCTGCTACTTTTCAAAGATGCATGTCTGCTATTTTTCATGGCTTTTGCGAGAGTATTGTAGAGGTATTCATGGATGATTTTTCTGTCTATGGGAATTCTTTTGATAATTGCTTGCGGAACCTTGATAAAGTTTTGCAGAGATGTGAAGAAACTAACCTTGTTCTTAATTGGGAGAAATGCCACTTTATGGTTAATGAAGGAATTGTATTGGGACATAAAATTTCCGAGAGAGGTATTGAAGTTGATAGAGCTAAAGTTGAAGCAATTGAGAAGATGCCCTATCCTAGGGATGTTAAAGGTATTCGTAGTGTTCTTGGTCATGCTGGGTTTTATAGGAGGTTTATTAAAGATTTCTCCAAGATTTCAAAGCCTCTTACTAATCTTCTTCAAAAAGATGTACCTTTTGTTTTTGATGATGATTGTAAGGAAGCTTTTGAAACTCTAAAGAAAGCCTTAACAACTGCTCCTATAGTTGAACCTCCTGATTGGAATTTACCATTTGAAATTATGTGTGATGCTAGTGATTTTGCTGTAGGCGCTGTTCTTGGACAGCGAGTAGATAAAAAATTGAATGTTATTCATTATGCTAGTAAAACTCTTGATGCTGCTCAAAGAAATTATGCTACTACTGAAAAGGAATTGTTAGCTGTAGTCTTTGCTTGTGATAAGTTTAGATCTTATATTGTTGATTCAAAAGTTACTATTCATACTGATCATGCTGCAATTAGATACCTTATGCAAAAGAAAGATGCTAAGCCAAGGCTTATTAGATGGGTACTTCTTTTGCAAGAATTTGATTTACATATTGTAGATAGGAAAGGTGCTGATAATCCTGTTGCTGATAATTTGTCTAGATTGGAAAATATTGCTTATGATCCTGTTCCTGTTAATGATAGTTTTCCAAATGAACAATTGGCTGCAATAAAGGTGAGTTCGCGAGACAGTCCTTGGTATGCTGATTATGCTAACTTTATTGTTTCCAAGTACTTGCCTCCAACCTTTTCAGCTCAGCAAAGGAGGAAATTCTTTTATGACTTGAGGCATTATTTCTGGGATGACCCACACTTATATAAAGAAGGAGTGGATGGTATTCTGCGAAGATGTGTTCCTGAATATGAACAACAAGAGATATTGAGTAAATGTCATGGTAGTGCTTATGGAGGACATCACGCCGGAGAAAGAACCGCGCAAAAGGTTCTACAATCAGGTTTTTATTGGCCAACTCTCTTCAAAGATGCAAGAAAGTTTATTTTATCTTGTGATGAATGCCAAAGGGTTGGTAATATCTCCAGACGCAATGAAATGCCTATGAATTATACTCTTGTTATTGAACCGTTTGATTGTTGGGGATTTGACTTCATGGGACCTTTTCCCTCTTCAGAAGGTAACACTCATATACTTGTTGCTGTTGATTATGTTACTAAATGGGTGGAAGCCATACCTACAAAAAGTGCTGATGGTGAGACCTCTTTAAGAATGCTTTTAGATATTATTTTTCCTAGATTTGGAGTTCCTAGATATATTATGACTGATGGAGGTTCTCATTTTATTCATGGTGGTTTTAGAAAAACTCTTGCTAGATATGGTATTAATCATAGAATTGCTTCCGCTTATCATCCTCAAACTAGTGGGCAAGTAGAATTATCAAATAGAGAGATTAAATCTATCTTGCAAAAGACTGTTAATAAAACTAGAAAGAATTGGGCTAGTAAATTGAAGGATGCACTATGGGCTTATAGAACTGCTTATAAAAATCCCATGGGAATGTCACCTTATAAAATGGTTTATGGGAAAGCTTGTCATTTACCTTTAGAACTAGAGCACAAAGCTTATTGGGCTGTTAGAGAATTAAATAAAGATCCTAAACTTGCCGGTAATAAGAGGTTGTTGCAATTGAGTTCTCTAGATGAATGGAGAAGTGAAGCTTATGAAAATGCTAAACTCTTTAAAGAGAAAGTTAAAAAATGGCATGATAGAAGGATTATCAAAAGAGAATTTAATATTGGGGATAAAGTCCTATTGTATCGGTCTCGTCTCAGATTCTTTGCAGGGAAATTACTCTCGAAATGGGAAGGACCATATGTTGTTGAGGAGGTGTATCGTTCAGGAGCAATTAAAATTAGCTCTCTCCAAGGCAATGCCACGCAAGTGGTGAATGGACAAAGACTCAAGCATTATATCTCGGGTGATTCCTATAATGTTGATGTTGATATTATTCGAGTGGAAACACCGGAGGCTTCATCATTGACAGTCCGCCAGAACTCGACTTTGAATAGGTAACAGTACTGGTAATGAAAAGTTCGCAATTTACTTTCCGAACAATATTTTTGCTGTTTTTGGAAAATATGAAAAATTACGAGATCGAAACGGAGTGGAGGAGACGCACGAGGGCGTGCCACCATAGGCCGGCGCGGCCCCGCCAGGCCGCGCCGCCCTATGGCTGGCCGCCTCGTCGCCCTTTCCGACTCTGGTTCGACTGGTACTTTCCTTTTGTCGTGAAATTTTTTGCTATATAATCCCCCGGACCCCTGGAGGTCCGTATATCGTTTTCTCGACGTGTTTTGTTTCGAGCTGTTTCTGCCAGGATTTGCTTCGGATCTAGAGCCATCATGTCTTCGTCGGAAACTCCGAAGGACAGCTCCTGCAAGGATGTTGGCAACTTGTACATGGAGGAGCTGAGGATGCACCCCAAGGAGTTGCTGCTCGTTGAGGGAGAACTGCAGATCAAGGATGTCCAGGGTCCTAAAGGAGAAGGAAGCTTGGAAGACAGGATGGAGAAGCTAGAACAAGAGGTCTTCAAATACAAGAAGATGGCTGAGCGTGAGGTGGATATCTTCCACAAGATTGTGTCTGAACTCATTGCTGAACACGAGAAGGAAACTGCAAAGCTTTGGGGCGACATCCTCTCACTTCACGACACCACCAACAAACTCCAAGCACAACTCTATGACGTTCAGAATCAGAACTGTGAGTATGAAAACAGGTTTAAATACATAAGCCGTGCTGCTAGTTTCAGGATTCCCGAGACCAAGATGTCGTTTCTTGATGGAGAGCCTCTTCCTTGGAAGTCTGATGACGGGAATTCATCACCACCATCGCCAAAGGAGTAATTCATCATCGGTATTGGCATCCCCTTGGTTTGTTCCAAGCTTGGGGGAGTGCCGCGGTATCACATCATCACTACCTTTATTTTTACTGTCAAGTAGTGTCATATCATGAGTAGGGAAGTTATCATATAAGATGGGTTGCAGTTTGGAAGTATCTCTCCTTTAGTTGGTTATCTATGTATCCCTTGGTGTGAGTTATCGTTATGGAATATTAATGAGAAGTCTTATCATTTACATATTGCACATCTTATTTTAGTTTGCAATCTCTATTATATGATTTACCTTGTTGTTAGTATTGGTATCACTTTGGGAGCATTGAATAAATCTATTTGGTTTTGGCAAACTTAGCATTGGTCAATAGCAACAACACTTTGAGGTTTAAGTAGAAAAGAGAAATACATGTAGTTGTTTCATTGTCTTTCTTTCTTGTTAGCTCATAGCTTATTATTCTGAAGTTAAAATTGTTTGTGCTTACAAGGAAGATGCATGATTGTTTCTATCACATGTATATTTGTTTGTTTCCTTCAACTCTTATGCTTGCTAATTAACCTTGCTAGCCAAAGACCTGTACTGAGAGGGAATACTTCTCGTGCATCCAAACCTTAGCCCAAACCTATGCCATTTGTGTCCACCATACCTACCTACTACATGGTATTTTCTGCCATTCCAAGTAAATACTTCATGTGCTACCTTTAAACAATTCAAAATTTACTATCTCTTATTTGTGTCAATGTTTTATAGCTCATGAGGAAGTATGTGGTGTTTTATCTTTCAATCTTGTTGGGCAACTTTCACCAATGGACTAGTGGCTTCATCCACTTATCCAATAATTTTGCAAAAAGAGCTGGCAATGGGATTCCCAGTCCCAAATTAATTAACTAAATAGACACTCCTCCATGGTATGTGATTGATGGACGGCACCCGAAGGATTCGGTTAGCCATGGCTTGTGTAAGCAAAGGTTGGGGGGAGTGTCATCATAATAAAACTAAAATAAAAAGGCACTCCTTCATGGTATGAGATTGTTGGCAGGCACCCGAGGATTCGGTTAGCCATGGTTTGTGAAAGAAAGGTTGGAAGGAGTGCCACACAAAATGAAAATAAAATGGGAGCCGCTCTTTGAAGGTTTGTCTGGCAAGGGGGTTAGAGTACCCGCTACCAGTCGTTGACAACAACAAACACCTCTCAAAATATTACTTTTATTCTCTTTATATGATTTCAAAACTGAAAAAGCTCTAGCACATGATTTAATCCCTGCTTCCCTCTGCGAAGGGCCTGTCTTTTACTTTATGTTGAGTCAGTAAACCTATTTCCCTCCATCTCAAGCAAGCATTTGAGTAGTTGTGATCAAACCATTATATTGTGATTTGCTTCATCATGTCTTTTATTCTTCCTTGTTTAGTACAAGTTTTATCTGAATGAATATAGCTTTGCAAGTTATCAATGATTATGAGGAGACTATTATGATTGAGTATGCAAGTTGTGCCATATAAACTTTAACATGAGAGCGCTGCTAAATAGATAAATATAATCTGTTAATTGTTCTCTGACCAAGAACGAAGTTTGCCATCACCAACTATGATTTCTTATGCACCTTTATTTGTGATTACCTTATACTTGTTTCAAGTTGAGTTATATGAGGAAGTTGTTTACTAGAATGTCTTGTGTGAATGAATATGATGCTTCTTGTCCGTATTTTATTTATCGACTCTTCACTCCATAAACATGTGGTCCTGTTTACCGAGTTCAGTTTCGCTTGGGGACAAGCGAAGTCTAAGCTTGGGGGAGTTGATACGTCCAATTTGCATCACTATTTTATATCATAATTTGCTGTTATTCATTGATATATTTCATATTTGGACATAATACTTATGTTATTTCATCTATTTTGCATGTTTCATCATTATTGGAGGATCGAGCACCGGAGCCAGGATTCTGCTGGAAAAAGCACCGTCAGAACGCAATATTTCGGAAGATCAACTGTGGAAGGAAATTATACCAAAAATCCTATTTTTCCAGATGACGAAGGAAGCCAGAAGGGGGAGCCAGACCCAAGGTGGGCCAGACCATGCCGGCGCGGCCCATGGCCTGGCCGCGCCACCTGTGGTGTGGGGGCCCCACAGCCCCTTTCGCCTCCTTTTCTTCGCGAAATCCTTCGTCCCGAAGACCTAAGCCACAGAGGGTACCTCGCGAAGAGTTACAGCCGCCTCTGCGGGGCGGAGAACACCAGAGAGAAAAGAGCTCTCCGGCGGGCTGAGATCCGGGGAAATTCCCTCCGGGAGGGGGAAATCGACGCCATCGTCACCGTCATCGAGCTGGACATCATCTCCATCACCATCATCATCATCTCCACCATCATCACCACCGTCTCCACCGCTGGACATCGTCACCGCCGTAGCAATTTGGGTTTGATCTTGATTGTTTGATAGGGGAAACTCTCCCGGTATTGATTCTACTTGTTATTGATGCTATTGAGTGAAACCATTGAACCAAGGTTTATGTTCAGATTGTTATTCATCATCATATCACCTCTGATCATGTTCCATATGATGTCTCGTGAGTAGTTCGTTTAGTTCTTGAGGACATGGGTGAAGTCTAAATGCTAGTAGTGAACTATGGTTGAGTAATATTCAATGTTATGATATTTAAGTTGTGGTGTTATTCTTCTAGTGGTGTCATGTGAACGTCGACTACATGACACTTCACCTTTATGGGCCTAGGGGAATGCATCTTGTATTCGTTTGCTAATTGCGGGGTTGCCGGAGTGACAGAAACCTAAACCCCCGTTGGTATATCGATGCAGGAGGGATAGCAGGATCTCAGAGTTTAAGGCTGTGGTTAGATTTATTCTTAATTACTTTCTTGTAGTTGCGGATGCTTGCAAGGGGTATAATCACAAGTATGTATTAGTCCTAGGAAGGGCGGTACATTAGCATAGGTTCACCCACACAACACTTATCATAACAATGAAGATTAATTAGCCATATGTAGCGAAAGCACTAGACTAAAATCCCGTGTGTCCTCGAGAACGTTTGGTCATTATAAGTAAACAAACCGGCTTGTCCTTTGTGCTAAAAAGGATTGGGCCACTCGCTGCAATTGTTACTCTCGCAATTTACTTACTCGTACTTTATTCATCTGTTACATCAAAACCCCCTGAATACTTGTCTGGGAGCATTTACAGTGAATCCTTCATCGAAACTGCTTGTCAACACCTTCTGCTCCTCGTTGGGATCGACATTCTTACTTATCGAAGATACTGCGATACACCCCCTATACTTGTGGGTCCTGATACGTCTCCGACGTATCGATAATTTCTTATGTTCCATGCCACATTATTGATGATATCTACATGTTTTATGCACACTTTATGTCATATTTGTGCATTTTCTGGAAGTAACCTATTAACAAGATGCCGAAGTGCCAGTTGCTGTTTTTTGCTGTTTTTGGTTTCAGAAATCCTAGTAAGGAAATATTCTCGGAATTGGACGAAATCAACGCCCAGGGTCCTATTTTGCCACGAAGCTTCCAGAAGACCGAAGAGGAGACGAAGTGGGGCCACGAGGTGGCCAAACCACAGGCGGCGCGGCCCAAGCCCTGGCCGCGCCGACCTATGGTGTGGGCCCTCGTGACGCCCCTGACCTGCCCTTCCGCCTACAAATAGCCTTCGTCACGAAACCCCCAGGACCGAGAGCCACGATACGGAAAACCTTCCGAGACGCCGCCGCCGCCAATCCCATCTCGGGGATTCAGAGATCGCTCCCGCACCTGCCGGAGAGGAGAATCATCTCCCGGAGGACTCTACGCCGCCATGGTCGCCTCCGGAGTGATGTGTGAGTAGTCTACCCCTGGACTATGGGTCCATAGCAGTAGCTAGATGGTTGTCTTCTCCCCATTGTGCTTAATTGTCGGGTCTTGTGAGCTGCCGAACATGATCAAGATCATCTATCTGTAATTCTATATGTTGTGTTTGTTGGGATCCGATGAATAGAGAATACTATGTTATGTTGATTATCAATTTATATCTATGTGTTGTTTATGATCTTGCATGCTCTCCGTTACTAGTAGATGCTCTGGCCAAGTAGATGCTTGTAACTCCAAGAGGGAGTATTTATGCTCGATAGTGGGTTCATGTCTCCGTGAATCTGGGGGAGTGACAGAAACCTCTAAGATTATGGATGTGCTGTTGCCACTAGGGATAAAACATTGGTGCTATGTTCGAGGATGTAGTTACTGATTACATTACGCGCAATACTTAATGCAATTGTCTGTTGTTAGCAACTTAATACTGGAGGGGGTTCGGATGATAACCTGAAGGTGGACTTTTTAGGCATAGATGCATGCTGGATAGCGGTCTATGTACTTTGTCGTAATGCCCAATTAAATCTCACTATACTCATCATAATATGTATGTGCATGGTCATGCCCTCTTTATTTGTCAATTGCCCAACTGTAATTTGTTCACCCAACATGTTGTTTATCTTATGGGAGAGACACCTCTAGTGAACTGTGGACCCCGGTCCAATTCTCTATACTGAAATACAATCTACTGCAATACTGTTCTACTGTTCTCTGCAAACAATCATCTTCCACACTATACATCTAATCCTTTGTTACAGCAAGCCGGTGAGATTGACAACCTCACTGTTTCGTTGGGGCAAAGTACTTGGTTTGTGTTGTGCAGGTTCCACATTGGCGCCGGAATCCCTGGTGTTGCGCCGCACTACATCTCGCCGCCATCAACCTTCAACGTGCTTCTTGACTCCTACTGGTTCGATAAACCTTGGTTTCTAACTGAGGGAAACTTACTGCTGTACGCATCACACCTTCCACTTGGGGTTCCCAACGGTCGCGTGCTGTACGCGTGTCAAGCTAAATTTCTGGCGCCGTTGCCGGGGAGATCAAGACACGCTGCAAGGGGAGTCTCCACATCCCAATCTCTTTACTTTGTTTTTGTCTTGCTTAGTTTTATTTACTACTTTGTTTGCTGCACTAAATCAAAATACAAAAAATTAGTTGCTAGTTTTACTTTATTTGCTATCTTGTTTGCTATATCAAAAACACAAAAAATTAGTTACTTGCATTTACTTTATCTAGTTTGCTTTATTTACTATTGCTAAAATGGGTACTCCTGAAAATACTAAGTTGTGTGACTTCACAACCACAAATAATAATGATTTCTTATGCACACCTATTGCTCCACCTGCTACTACAGCAGAATTCTTTGAAATTAAACCTGCTTTACTAAATCTTGTTATGCGAGAGCAATTTTCTGGTGTTAGTTCTGATGATGCTGCTGCCCATCTCAATAATTTTGTTGAACTATGTGAAATGCAAAAATATAAAGATGTAGATGGTGACATTATAAAATTAAAATTGTTCCCTTTCTCATTAAGAGGAAGAGCTAAAGATTGGTTGCTATCTCTGCCTAAGAATAGTATTGATTCATGGACTAAATGCAAGGATGCTTTTATTGGTAGATATTATCCCCCTGCTAAAATTATATCTTTGAGGAGTAGCATAATGAATTTTAAACAATTAGATACTGAACATGTTGCACAAGCATGGGAAAGAATGAAATCTCTGGTTAAAAATTGCCCAACCCATGGACTGACTACTTGGATGATCATCCAAACCTTTTATGCAGGACTGAATTTTTCTTCGCGGAACCTATTGGATTCAGCTGCTGGAGGTACCTTTATGTCCATCACTCTTGGTGAAGCAACAAAGCTTCTTGATAATATGATGATCAACTACTCTGAATGGCACACGGAAAGAGCTCCACAAGGTAAGAAGGTAAATTCTGTCGAAGAAACCTCTTCCTTGAGTGATAAGATTGATGTTATTATGTCTATGCTTGTGAATGATAGGACTAATGTTGATCCTAATAATGTTCCATTAGCTTCATTGGTTGCTCAAGAAGAACATGTTGATGTAAACTTCATTAAAAATAATAATTTCAACAACAATGCTTATCGGAACAATTCTAGTAACAACTATAGGCCATATCCTTATAATAATGGCAACGGCTATGGTAATTCTTATGGGAATTCTTACAACAATAATAGGAACACACCCCCTGGACTTGAAGCCATGCTTAAAGAATTTATTAGTACACAAACTGCTTTTAACAAATCTGTTGAAGAAAAGCTTGGGAAAATTGATATACTTGCTTCTAAAGTCGATAGTCTTGCTGCTGATGTTGATCTTTTGAAATCGAAAGTTATGCCTAATGAAAATCATCATAATAAAATTGTTACTACAGCAAATGCCATCCAAGTTAGAATTAATGAGAATATAAGATTGATGGCTGAATTGCATGCTAGGTGGGAAAGAGAAGAAAATGAAAAAGAAGATAATATAGCTAAAGTTTGGACTATTACCACCACTAGTAATGCTAATGCTACACAAGTTGCTGCACCTCCTACTAATAATAATAAAAGAATTGGTGTTAGCAATGTTTCCACTTCTAATGCAAAGCGCGAAAAACTGCCTGAAACTGCTAAAACTGCTGAAACTGCCTGTGATAAAACTGCTGAAATTTTTTCCAACATTGGGGATGATGATCCCATTGCTTTAGATTATAATGGTTTGAATTTTGATGATTGCCACATCTCTGAAGTTATAAAGTTCTTACAAAAACTTGCTAAAATTCCTAATGCTAGTGCTATAAATTTGGCTTTCACGCAACATATTACAAATGCTCTCATAAAAGCTAGAGAAGAGAAACTAGAACGCGAAGCTTCTATTCCTAGAAAGCTAGAGGATGGTTGGGAGCCCATCATTAAGATGAAGGTTAAAGATTTTGATTGTAATGCTTTATGTGATCTTGGTGCAAGTATTTCCGTTATGCCTAAGAAAATTTATAATATGCTTGACTTGCCACCGCTGAAAAATTGTTATTTGGATGTTAATCTTGCTGATCATTCTACAAAGAAACCTTTGGGGAAAGTTGATAATGTTCGCATTACCGTTAACAATAACCTTGTCCCCGTTGATTTTGTTGTCTTGGATATTGAATGCAATGCATCTTGTCCCATTATATTGGGAAGACCTTTTCTTCGAACCGTTGGTGCTATCATTGATATGAAGGAAGGTAATATTAAATATCAATTTCCTCTCAAGAAAGGTATGGAACACTTTCCTAGAAAGAGAATGAAGTTACCTTTTGATTCTATTATTAGAACAAATTATGATGTTGACACTTCGTCTCTTGATAATACTTGATACACACTTTCTGCGCCTAGCTGAAAGGCGTTAAAGAAAAGCGCTTATGGGAGACAACCCATGTTTTTACTACAGTACTTTGTTTTTATTTTGTGTCTTGGAAGTTTTTTACTACTGTAGCAACCTCTCCTTATCTTAGTTTAGTGTTTTGTTGTGCCAAGTAAAGTCGTTGATAGTAAAGTTCATACTAGATTTGGATTACTGCACAGAAACAGATTTCTTTGCTGTCACGAATCTGGGCTGTTTTCTCTGTAGGTAACTCAGAAAATTATGCCAATTTACGTGAGTGATCCTCAGATATGTACGCAACTTTCATTCAATTTGAGCATTTTCATTTGAGCAAGTCTGGTGCCTCAATAAAATTCGTCAATACGAACTGTTCTGTTTTTGACAGATTCTGCCTTTTATTTCGCATTGCCTGTTTTGTTATGTTCGATGGATATTTCGATTCCATTGACTTTCAGTAGCTTTGTGCAATGTCCAGAAGTGTTAAGAATGATTATGTCACCTCTGAACATGTATATTTTGATTGTGCACTAACCCTCTAATGAGTTGTTCTAAGTTTGGTGTGGAGGAAGTTTTCAAGGATCAAGAGAGGGAGATGATACAACATGATCAAGGAGAGTGAAAGCTCTAAGCTTGGGGATGCCCCGGTGGTTCACCCCTGCATATATCAAGAAGACTCAAGCGTCTAAGCTTGGGGATGCCCAAGGCATCCCCTTCTTCATCGACAACATTATCAGGTTCCTCCCCTGAAACTATATTTTTATTCCATCACATCTTATGTGCTTTGCTTGGAGCGTCGGTTTGTTTTGTTTTGTTTGAATAAAATGGATCCTAGCATTCATTGTGTGGGAGAGAGACACGCTCCGCTGTAGCATATGGACAAGTATGTCCTTAGGCTCTACTCATAGTATTCATGGCGAAGTTTCTTCTTCGTTAAATTGTTATATGGTTGGAATTGGAAAATGATACATGTAGTAATTGGTAGAATGTCTTGAATAATTTGATACTTGGCAATTGTTGTGCTCATGTTTAAGCTCTTGCATCATATACTTTGCACCTATTAATGAAGAAATACATAGAGCATGCTAAAATTTGGTTTGCATATTTGGTCTCTCTAAGGTCTAGATAATTTCTAGTATTGAGTTTGAACAACAAGGAAGACGGTGTAGAGTCTTATAATGTTTACAATATGTCTTTTATGTGAGTTTTGCTGCACCGGTTCATCCTTGTGTTTGTTTCAAATAGCCTTGCTAGCCTAAACCTTGTATCGAGAGGGAATACTTCTCATGCATCCAAATACTTGAGCCAACCACTATGCCATTTGTGTCCACCATACCTACCTACTACATGGTATTTCTCCGCCATTCCAAAGTAAATTGCTTGAGTGCTACCTTTAAACAATTCAAAATTTATCACCTCTGATTTGTGTCAATGTTTTATAGCTCATGAGGAAGTATGTGGTGTTTATCTTTCAATCTTGTTGGGCAACTTTCACCAATGGACTAGTGGCTTCATCCGCTTATCCAATAATTTTGCAAAAAGAGCTGGCAATGGGATTCCCAGTCCCAAATTAATTAACAAAAATAGACACTCCTCCATGGTATGTGATTGTTGGACGGCACCCGAAGGATTCGGTTAGCCATGGCTTGTGTAAGCAAAGGTTGGGAGGAGTGTCATCATAATAAAACTAAAATAAAAAGGCACTCCTTCATGGTATGAGATTGTTGGCAGGCACCCGAGGATTTGGTTAGCCATGGTTTGTGAAAGAAAGGTTGGAAGGAGTGCCACACAAAAATAAAATAAAATGGGAGCCGCTCTTTGAAGGTTTGTCTGGCAAGGGGGTTAGAGTGCCCACTACCATTCGTTGACAACAACAAACACCTCTCAAAATTTTACTTTTATGCTCTCTATATGTTTTCAAAATCAAAGCTCTAGCACAAATATAGCAATCGATGCTTTCCTCTTTGAAGGACCTTTCTTTTATTTTTATGTTGAGTCAGTTCACCTATCTCTCTCCACCTCAAGAAGCAAACATTTGTGTGAACTGTGCATTGATTCTTACATACTTGCTTATTGCATTTGTTATATTGCTTTGCATTGACAATTATCCATGAGATATACATGTTACAAGTTGAAAGCAACCGCTGAAACTTAATCTTCCTTTGTGTTGCTTCAATGCCTTTACTTTGAATTATTGCTTTATGAGTTAACTCTTATGCAAGACTTATTGATGCTTGTCTTGAAAGTACTATTCATGAAAAGTCTTTGCTATATGATTCACTTGTTTACTCATGTCATATACATTGTTTTGATCGCTGCATTCACTACATATGCTTACAAATAGTATGATCAAGGTTATGATGGCATGTCACTCCAGAAATTATCTTTGTTTATCGTTTACCTGCTCGGGACGAGCAGAACTAAGCTTGGGGATGCTGATACGTCTCCGACGTATCGATAATTTCTTATGTTCCATACATTATTGATGATATCTACATGTTTTATGCACACTTTATGTCATATTCGTGCATTTTCTGGAACTAACCTATTAACAAGATGCCGAATGCCGCTGTGTTTCTGTTTTTGGTTTCAGAAATCCTAGTAAGGAAATATTCTCGGAATTGGACGAAATCAACGCCCAGGGTCCTATTTTGCCACGAAGCTTCCTAAGACCGAAGAGGAGAAGTGGGGCCACGAGTGGCCAAACCACAGGGCGCCCAAGCCTGGCCGCGCCGACCTATGGTGGGCCCCTCGTGACGCCTTGACCTGCCCTTCCACCTACAAATAGCCTTCGTCGTGAAACCCCCATCGAGAGCCACGATACGGAAAACCTTCCAGAGCCGCCGCCGCCAATCCCATCTCGGGGATTCAGGAGATCGCACTCTGCCGGAGAGGGGAATCATCTCCCGGAGGACTCTACGCCGCCATGGTCGCCTCCGGAGTGATGTGTGAGTAGTCTACCCCTGGACTATGGGTCCATAGCAGTAGCTAGATGGTTGTCTTCTCCCCATTGTGCTTAATTGTCGGGTCTTGTGAGCTGCCGAACATGATCAAGATCATCTATCTGTAATTCTATATGTTGTGTTTGTTGGGATCCGATGAATAGAGAATACTATGTTATGTTGATTATCAATTTATATCTATGTGTTGTTTATGATCTTGCATGCTCTCCGTTACTAGTAGATGCTCTGGCCAAGTAGATGCTTGTAACTCCAAGAGGGAGTATTTATGCTCGATAGTGGGTTCATGTCTCCGTGAATCTGGGGGAGTGACAGAAACCTCTAAGATTATGGATGTGCTGTTGCCACTAGGGATAAAACATTGGTGCTATGTTCGAGGATGTAGTTACTGATTACATTACGCGCAATACTTAATGCAATTGTCTGTTGTTAGCAACTTAATACTGGAGGGGGTTCGGATGATAACCTGAAGGTGGACTTTTTAGGCATAGATGCATGCTGGATAGCGGTCTATGTACTTTGTCGTAATGCCCAATTAAATCTCACTATACTCATCATAATATGTATGTGCATGGTCATGCCCTCTTTATTTGTCAATTGCCCAACTGTAATTTGTTCACCCAACATGCTGTTTATCTTATGGGAGAGACACCTCTAGTGAACTGTGGACCCCGGTCCAATTCTCTATACTGAAATACAATCTACTGCAATACTGTTCTACTGTTTTCTGCAAACAATCATCTTCCACACTATACATCTAATCCTTTGTTACAGCAAGCCGGTGAGATTGACAACCTCACTGTTTCGTTGGGGCAAAGTACTTGGTTTGTGTTGTGCAGGTTCCACATTGGCGCCGGAATCCCTGGTGTTGCGCCGCACTACATCTCGCCGCCATCAACCTTCAACGTGCTTCTTGACTCCTACTGGTTCGATAAACCTTGGTTTCTAACTGAGGGAAACTTACTGCTGTACGCATCACACCTTCCACTTGGGGTTCCCAACGGTCGCGTGCTGTACGCGTGTCAAGCTAAATTTCTGGCGCCGTTGCCGGGGAGATCAAGACACGCTGCAAGGGGAGTCTCCACATCCCAATCTCTTTACTTTGTTTTTGTCTTGCTTAGTTTTATTTACTACTTTGTTTGCTGCACTAAATCAAAATACAAAAAAATTTGTTGCTAGTTTTACTTTATTTGCTATCTTGTTTGCTATATCAAAAACACAAAAAAATTAGTTACTTGCATTTACTTTATCTAGTTTGCTTTATTTACTATTGCTAAAATGGGTACTCCTGAAAATACTAAGTTGTGTGACTTCACAACCACAAATAATAATGATTTCTTATGCACACCTATTGCTCCACCTGCTACTACAGCAGAATTCTTTGAAATTAAACCTGCTTTACTAAATCTTGTTATGCGAGAGCAATTTTCTGGTGTTAGTTCTGATGATGCTGCTGCCCATCTCAATAATTTTGTTGAACTATGTGAAATGCAAAAATATAAAGATGTAGATGGTGACATTATAAAATTAAAATTGTTCCCTTTCTCATTAAGAGGAAGAGCTAAAGATTGGTTGCTATCTCTGCCTAAGAATAGTATTGATTCATGGACTAAATGCAAGGATGCTTTTATTGGTAGATATTATCCCCCTGCTAAAATTATATCTTTGAGGAGTAGCATAATGAATTTTAAACAATTAGATACTGAACATGTTGCACAAGCATGGGAAAGAATGAAATCTCTGGTTAAAAATTGCCCAACCCATGGACTGACTACTTGGATGATCATCCAAACCTTTTATGCAGGACTGAATTTTTCTTCGCGGAACCTATTGGATTCAGCTGCTGGAGGTACCTTTATGTCCATCACTCTTGGTGAAGCAACAAAGCTTCTTGATAATATGATGATCAACTACTCTGAATGGCACACGGAAAGAGCTCCACAAGGTAAGAAGGTAAATTCTGTCGAAGAAACCTCTTCCTTGAGTGATAAGATTGATGTTATTATGTCTATGCTTGTGAATGATAGGACTAATGTTGATCCTAATAATGTTCCATTAGCTTCATTGGTTGCTCAAGAAGAACATGTTGATGTAAACTTCATTAAAAATAATAATTTCAACAACAATGCTTACCGGAACAATTCTAGTAACAACTATAGGCCATATCCTTATAATAATGGCAACGGCTATGGTAATTCTTATGGGAATTCTTACAACAATAATAGGAACACACCCCCTGGACTTGAAGCCATGCTTAAAGAATTTATTAGTACACAAACTGCTTTTAACAAATCTGTTGAAGAAAAGCTTGGGAAAATTGATATACTTGCTTCTAAAGTCGATAGTCTTGCTGCTGATGTTGATCTTTTGAAATCGAAAGTTATGCCTAATGAAAATCATCATAATAAAATTGTTACTACAGCAAATGCCATTCAAGTTAGAATTAATGAGAATATAAGATTGATGGCCGAATTGCGTGCTAGGTGGGAAAGAGAAGAAAATGAAAAAGAAGATAATATAGCTAAAGTTTGGACTATTACCACCACTAGTAATGCTAATGCTACACAAGTTGCTGCACCTCCTACTAATAATAATAAAAGAATTGGTGTTAGCAATGTTTCCACTTCTAATGCAAAGCGCGAAAAACTGCCTGAAACTGCTAAAACTGCTGAAACTGCTTGTGATAAAACTGCTGAAATTTTTTCCAACATTGGGGATGATGATCCCATTGCTTTAGATTATAATGGTTTGAATTTTGATGATTGCCACATCTCTGAAGTTATAAAGTTCTTACAAAAACTTGCTAAAAGTCCTAATGCTAGTGCTATAAATTTGGCTTTCACGCAACATATTACAAATGCTCTCATAAAAGCTAGAGAAGAGAAACTAGAGCGCGAAGCTTCTATTCCTAGAAAGCTAGAGGATGGTTGGGAGCCCATCATTAAGATGAAGGTTAAAGATTTTGATTGTAATGCTTTATGTGATCTTGGTGCAAGTATTTCTGTTATGCCTAAGAAAATTTATAATATGCTTGACTTGCCACCGCTGAAAAATTGTTATTTGGATGTTAATCTTGCTGATCATTCTACAAAGAAACCTTTGGGGAGAGTTGATAATGTTCGCATTACCGTTAACAATAACCTTGTCCCCGTTGATTTTGTTGTCTTGGATATTGAATGCAATGCATCTTGTCCCATTATATTGGGAAGACCTTTTCTTCGAACCGTTGGTGCTATCATTGATATGAAGGAAGGTAATATTAAATATCAATTTCCTCTCAAGAAAGGTATGGAACACTTTCCTAGAAAGAGAATGAAGTTACCTTTTGATTCTATTATTAGAACAAATTATGATGTTGACACTTCGTCTCTTGATAATACTTGATACACACTTTCTGCGCCTAGCTGAAAGGCGTTAAAGAAAAGCGCTTATGGGAGACAACCCATGTTTTTACTACAGTACTTTGTTTTATATTTGTGTCTTGGAAGTTTTTACTACTGTAGCAACCTCTCCTTATCTTAGTTTAGTGTTTTGTTGTGCCAAGTAAAGTCGTTGATAGTAAAGTTCATACTAGATTTGGATTACTGCGCAGAAACAGATTTCTTTGCTGTCACGAATCTGGGCTGTTTTCTCTGTAGGTAACTCAGAAAATTATGCCAATTTACGTGAGTGATCCTCAGATATGTACGCAACTTTCATTCAATTTGAGCATTTTCATTTGAGCAAGTCTGGTGCCTCAATAAAATTTGTCAATACGAACTGTTCTGCTTTTGACAGATTCTGCCTTTTATTTCGCATTTCCTGTTTTGTTATGTTCGATGGATATTTCGATTCCATTGAATTTCAGTAGCTTTGTGCAATGTCCAGAAGTGTTAAGAATGATTATGTCACCTCTGAACATGTATATTTTGATTGTGCACTAACCCTCTAATGAGTTGTTCTAAGTTTGGTGTGGAGGAAGTTTTCAAGGATCAAGAGAGGGAGATGATACAACATGATCAAGGAGAGTGAAAGCTCTAAGCTTGGGGATGCCCGGTGGTTCACCCCTGCATATATCAAGAAGACTCAAGCGTCTAAGCTTGGGGATGCCCAAGGCATCCCCTTTATCGACAACATTATCAGGTTCTCCCCTGAAACTATATTTTTATTCCATCACATCTTATGTGCTTTGCTTGGAGCGTCGGTTTGTTTTGTTTTGTTTGAATAAAATGGATCCTAGCATTCATTGTGTGGGAGAGAGACACGCTCCGCTGTAGCATATTGATGTCTACATTCCCCCTCCTTTCCTGTAGACAGTGTTGGGCCTCCAAGAGCAGAGGTTTGTAGAACAGCAGCAAGTTTTCCCTTAAGTGGATCACCCAAGGTTTATCGAACTCGGGGAGGAAGAGGTCAAAGATATCCCTCTTATGCAACCCTGCAACCACAAAGCAAGAAGTCTCTTGTGTCCCCAACACACCTAATAGGTGCACTAGTTCGAAGAGATAGTGAAATACAGGTATGAATATATATGAGCAGAGCAACGGTGAAAATAGCTTGCTGGCGTGTAGTTGATGGTGGTAGTATTAGCAGTAGTAACGCAAAGAAACAAGAAACAAGCAAAGTAGTAACGCAGCAAGATTTAGGAACAAGGCCTAGGATTACACTTTCACTAGTGGACACTCTCAACATTGATCACATAACAGAATAGATAAATGCATACTCTACACTTTTTTGTTGGATGATGAACACATTGCGTAGGATTACACGAACCCTCAATGCCGGAGTTAACAAGCTCCACAATAATGCTCATGTTTAAGTAACCTTATAGTGTAAGATAGATCAATAGACTAAACCAAGTACTAACATAGCATGCACACTGTCACCTTCATGCATATGTAGGAGGAATAGATCACATCAATATTATCATAGCAATAGTTAACTTCGCAATCTACAAGAGATCATGATCATAGCATAAACCAAGTACTAACACGGTGCACACACTGTCACCTTTACACACGTGCAGGAGGAATAGAACTACTTTAATAACTTTGCTAGAGTAGCACATAGATAAATTGTGATACAAAACTCATATGAATCTCAATCATGTAAAGCAGCTCATGAGATTATTGTATTGAGGTACATGGAGAGAGATGAACCACATAGCTACCGGTACAGCCCCGAGCCTCGATGGAGAACTACTCCCTCCTCATGGGAGCAGCAGCGGTGATGAAGATGGCGATGGAGATGGCAGCGGTGTCGATGGAGAAGCCTTCCGGGGCACTTCCCCGTTCCCGCAGCCGCGCCGGAACAGAGACTCTGTCCCCCAGATCTTGGCTCGCGATGGCGGCGGCTCTGGAAGGTTTCGTGGGTTTCGTCGAACGATCGGGTTTTCGATCCAGGGCTTTATATAGGTGAAGAGGCGGCGCAGAGGGCTCGGGGGCCCACACCATAGGGCGGCGTGGCCCCCTCCGCCGCGCCAGTGGTGTGGTGTGGGCCCCAGGCTCCTCCGGCGGCTCTCGGGTGTTCCGGATGGTTCCGAAAAATAGGAACCCTGGGCGTTGATTTCGTCCGATTCCGAGAATATTTCGTTACTAGGATTTCTGAAACCAAAAACAGCAGAAAACAGGAACTGGCACTTCGGCATCTTGTTAATAGGTTAGTTCCAGAAAATGCACGAAAATGATATAAAGTGTGAACAAAACATGTTGGTATTGTCATAAAACAAGCATGGAACATCGGAAATTATAGATACGTTGGAGACGTATCAGCATCCCCAAGCTTAGTTCCTCGAGTAGGTAAACGATAAAAGATAATTTCTGAGGTGACATGCTACCAACATAATCTTAATCATACCATTGTAAAGCATATGAGATGAATGCAGCGATTCGAAACAATGTAAATGCAATGAGTAAACAAGTGAATCATATAGCAAAGACTTTTCATGAATAGTACTTTCGAGACAAGCATCAATAAGTCTTGCATAAGAGTTACTCATAAAGCAATAAATTCATAGTAGAGACATTGAAGCAACACAATGGAAGATTAAGTTTCAGCGGTTGCTTTCAACTTGTAACATGTATATCTCATGGATAGTTGTCAATGCAAAGCAATATAACAAATGCAATAAGCAAGTATATAAGAATCAATGCACAGTTCACACAAATGTTTGCTTCTTGAGGTGGAGAAAGATAGGTGAACTGACTCAACAATAAAAGTAAAAGAATGGTCCTTCAAAGAGGAAAGCATCGATTGCTATATTTGTGCTAGAGCTTTTATTTTGAAAACATGAAACAATTTTGTCAACGGTAGTAATAAAGCATATGTATCATGTAAATTATATCTTACAAGTTGCAAGCCTCATGCATAGTATACTAATAGTGCCCGCACCTTGTCCTAATTAGCTTGGACTACCGGATCATCACAATGCACATGTTTTAACCAAGTGTCACAAAGGGGTACCTCTATGCCGCCTGTACAAAGGTCTAAGGAGAAAGCTCGCATTGGATTTCTCGCTATTGATTATTCTCAACTTAGACATCCATACCGGGACAACATAGACAACAAATAATGGACTCCTCTTTTATGCATAAGCATGTAACAACAATTAATAATTTTCTCATATGAGATTGAGGATATATGTCCAAAACTGAAACTTCCACCATGGATCATGGCTTTAGTTAGCGGCCCAATGTTCTTCTCTAACAATATGCATGCTTAACCATAAGGTGGTAGATCGCTCTTACTTCAGACAAGACGGACATGCATAGCAACTCACATGAAATTCAACAAAGAGTAGTTGATGGCGTCCCCAGGAACATGGTTATCGCACAACAAGCAACTTAATAAGAGATAAAGTGCATAATTACATATTCAATACCACAATAGTTTTTAAGCTATTTGTCCCATGAGCTATATATTGCAAAGGTGAATGATGGAATTTTAAAGGTAGCACTCAAGCAATTTACTTTGGAATGGCGGAAATACCATGTAGTAGGTAGGTATGGTGGACACAAATGGCATAGTGTTGTTTGGCTCAAGGATTTGGATGCATGAGAAGTATTCCCTCTCGATACAAGGTTTAGGCTAGCAAGGTTGTTTGAAGCAAACACAAGCATGAACTAGTACAGCAAAACTCACATAGAAGACATATTACAAGCATTATAAAACTATACATCGTCTTCCTTGTTGTTCAAACATCTTACTAGAAAATATCTAGACTCTAGAGAAACCACTCATGCAAACCCAAATTTTAACAAGCTCTATGTATTTCCTCACTAATGGGTGCAAGGTATATGATGCAAGAGCTTAAACAAGAGCACAACAATTGCCAAGTATCACATTATTCAAGACATCACACCAATTTCTACATGTAGCATTTTCCAATTCCAACCATATAATAATTTAACGAAGCAGTTTCAACCTTCGCCATGAATATTATGAGCTAAGAACACATGTGTTCATACGAACCAGCGGAGCGTGTCTCTCTCCCACACAAGCATTTATTCAAACACAAACAAAAACAAAAGCATACAGACGCTCCAAGTAAAGCACATAAGATGTGACCGAATAAAAATATAGTTTCAAGAGAAGGAACCTGATAATTTGTCGATGAAGAAGGGGATGCCTTGGGCATCCCCAAGCTTAGACGCTTGAGTCTTCTTGAAATATGCAGGGATGAACCACCGGGGCATCCCCAAGCTTAGAGCTTTCACTCTTCTTGATCATAGTATATCATCCTCCTTTCTTGACCCTTGAAAACTTCCTCCACACCAAACTCAAAACAACTCATTAGAGGGTTAGTGCACAATAAAAATTAACATATTCAGAGGTGACACAATCATTCTTAACACTTCTGGACATTGCATAATGCTACTGGACATTAGTGGATCAAAGAAATTCATCCAACATAGCAAAAGAGGCAATGCGAAATAAAAGGCAGAATCTGTCAAAACAGAACAGTTCGTATTGACGAATTTTAAAATGGCACCAGACTTGCTCAAATGAAAATGCTCAAATTGAATGAAAGTTGCGTACATATCTGAGGATCATGCACGTAAATTGGCTTAATTTTCTGAGCTACCTACAGGGAGGTGGACCCAGATTCGTGACAGCAAAGAAATCTGGAACTGTGCAGTAATCCAAATCTAGTACTTACTTTTCTATCAACGGCTTTACTTGGCACAACAAAACACAAAACTAAGATAAGGAGAGGTTGCTACAGTAGTAAACAACTTCCAAGACACAAATATAAAACAAAGTACTGTAGCAAAATAACACATGGGTTATCTCCCAAGAAGTTCTTTTCTTTATAGCCATTAAGATGGGCTCAGCAGTTTTAATGATGCACTCGCAAGAAATAGTATTTGAAGCAAAAGAGAGCATCAAGAGGCAAATTCAAAACACATTTAAGTCTAACATGCTTCCTATGAAAAGGAATCTTGTAAATAAACAAGTTCAAGAAGCATAATGCAACAAGCATAGAAAGATAAAACAAGTGTAGCTTCAAAAATTTCAGCACATAGAGAGGTGTTTTAGTAACATGAAAATTTCTACAACCATATTTTCCTCTCTCATAATAATATCCAGTAGCATCATGAGCAAACTCAACAATATAACTATCAAATGAAACATTCTTATCATGAGTCTCATGCATAAAATAATTACTCTCCACATAAGCATAATCAATTTTATTAGTTGTAGTGGGAGCAAATTCAACAAAGTAGCTATCATTATTATTCTCATCAAGTGTAGGAGGCATAGTATAATCACAACAAAATTTACTCTCCATAGTAGGTGGCACCAAAAGACCACTATCATTATAATCATCATATATGGGAGGCAAAGTATCATCAAAGAAAATTTTCTCCTCAATGCTTGGGGGACTAAAAATATCATGCTCATCAAAGCCAGCTTCCCCAAGCTTAGAATTTTCCATATCATTAGCAACAATGGTGTTCAAAGCGTTCATACTAATATCATTGCTACTAGCATGCAAATAAGATTCCATGGGTTTTTTAATTTTCGCATTAAACCATTCATGTCTTGACTCAGGAAATAGAATAAAAAGCTCACAGATGTTGTCCATTATGCCTTACTAGTGTAAACAAGAAACAAAAAGATGCAATTGCAGGATCTAAAGGAGTACTTACAACGGCGCCGGGAAATAGCTTAGTAGCCGAGATCCGGAGTGTGAGTACCTTTTACCTTTCCTCCCCGCAACGGCGCAGAAAAGTACTGATACCTACCGGGTGAGTGCCTTTTACCTTTCCTCCCGGCAACGGCGCCAGAAAAGTGCTTGATGTCTACGTTCCCCCTCCTTTCTGTAGACAGTGTTGGGCCTCCAAGAGCAGAGGTTTGTAGAACAGCAGCAAGTTTTCCTTAAGTGGATCACCCAAGGTTTATCGAACTCAGGAGGAAGAGGTCAAAGATATCCCTCTTATGCAACCCTGCAACCACAAAGCAAGAAGTCTCTTGTGTCCCCAACACACCTAATAGGTGCACTAGTTCGGTGAAGAGATAGTGAAATACAGGTGGTATGAATATATATGAGCAGTAGCAACGGTGCCAGAAAATAGCTTGCTGGCGTGTAGTTGATGGTGGTAGTATTGCAGCAGTAGTAACGCAGTAAAACAGTAAACAAGCAGTAGTAACGCAGCAGTATTTAGGAACAAGCCCTAGGGATTACACTTTCACTAGTGGACACTCTCAACATTGATCACATAACAGAATAGATAAATGCATACTCTACACTTTTGTTGGATGATGAACACATTGCGTAGGATTACACGAACCCTCAATGCCGGAGTTAACAAGCTCCACAATAATGCTCATGTTTAAGTAACCTTATAGTGTAAGATAGATCAATAGACTAAACCAAGTACTAACATAGCATGCACACTGTCACCTTCATGCATATGTAGGAGGAATAGATCACATCAATATTATCATAGCAATAGTTAACTTCGCAATCTACAAGAGATCATGATCATAGCATAAACCAAGTACTAACACGGTGCACACACTGTCACCTTTACACACGTGCAGGAGGAATAGAACTACTTTAATAACTTTGCTAGAGTAGCACATAGATAAATTGTGATACAAAACTCATATGAATCTCAATCATGTAAAGCAGCTCATGAGATTATTGTATTGAGGTACATGGGAGAGAGATGAACCACATAGCTACCGGTACAGCCCCGAGCCTCGATGGAGAACTACTCCCTCCTCATGGGAGCAGCAGCGGTGATGAAGATGGCGATGGAGATGGCAGCGGTGTCGATGGAGAAGCCTTCCGGGGGCACTTCCCCGCCCGGCACGTGCCGGAACAGAGACTCCTGTCCCCCAGATCTTGGCTTCGCGATGGCGGCGGCTCTGGAAGGTTTCTGTGGGTTTCGTATCGGGTTTTCGATCCAGGGCTTTATAGGCGAAGAGGCGGCGCAGGAGGGCTTCTGGGGGCCCACACCATAGGGCGGCGCGGCCCTCTGGCCACGCCAGGGTGTGTGGGGCCCCAGGGCTCCTCCGGCGCTCTCAGTGTTCTGGATGGTTCCGGAAAAATAGAACCGGGCGTTGATTTCGTCCGATTCCGAGAATATTTTCGTTACTAGGATTTCTGAAACCAAAAACAGAAAAACAGAACGGCACTTCGGCATCTTGTTAATAGGTTAGTTCCGTAAAATGCATGAAAATGATATAAAGTGTGAACAAAACATGTTGGTATTGTCATAAAACAAGCATGGAACATCGGAAATTATAGATACGTTGGAGACGTATCACATATGGACAAGTATGTCCTTAGGCTCTACTCATAGTATTCATGGCGAAGTTTCTTCTTCGTTAAATTGTTATATGGTTGGAATTGGGAAATGATACATGTAGTAATTGGTAGAATGTCTTGAATAATTTGATACTTGGCAATTGTTGTGCTCATGTTTAAGCTCTTGCATCATATACTTTGCACCTATTAATGAAGAAATACATAGAGCATGCTAAAATTTGGTTTGCATATTTGGTCTCTCTAAGGTCTAGATAATTTCTAGTATTGAGTTTGAACAACAAGGAAGACGGTGTAGAGTCTTATAATGTTTACAATATGTCTTTTATGTGAGTTTTGCTGCACCGGTTCATCCTTGTGTTTGTTTCAAATAGCCTTGCTAGCCTAAACCTTGTATCGAGAGGGAATACTTCTCATGCATCCAAATACTTGAACCAACCACTATGCCATTTGTGTCCACCATACCTACCTACTACATGGTATTTCTCCGCCATTCCAAAGTAAATTGCTTGAGTGCTACCTTTAAACAATTCAAAATTTATCACCTCTGATTTGTGTCAATGTTTTATAGCTCATGAGGAAGTATGTGGTGTTTATCTTTCAATCTTGTTGGGCAACTTTCACCAATGGACTAGTGGCTTCATCCGCTTATCCAATAATTTTGCAAAAAGAGCTGGCAATGGGATTCCCAGTCCCAAATTAATTAACAAAAATAGACACTCCTCCATGGTATGTGATTGTTGGACGGCACCCGAAGGATTCGGTTAGCCATGGCTTGTGTAAGCAAAGGTTGGGAGGAGTGTCATCATAATAAAACTAAAATAAAAAGGCACTCCTTCATGGTATGAGATTGTTGGCAGGCACCCGAGGATTCGGTTAGCCATGGTTTGTGAAAGAAAGGTTGGAAGGAGTGCCACATAAAAATAAAATAAAATGGGAGCCGCTCTTTGAAGGTTTGTCTGGCAAGGGGGTTAGAGTGCCCACTACCATTCGTTGACAACAACAAACACCTCTCAAAATTTTACTTTTATGCTCTCTATATGTTTTCAAAATCAAAGCTCTAGCACAAATATAGCAATCGATGCTTTCCTCTTTGAAGGACCTTTCTTTTATTTTTATGTTGAGTCAGTTCACCTATCTCTCTCCACCTCAAGAAGCAAACATTTGTGTGAACTGTGCATTGATTCTTACATACTTGCTTATTGCATTTGTTATATTGTTTTACATTGACAATTATCCATGAGATATACATGTTACAAGTTGAAAGCAACCGCTGAAACTTAATCTTCCTTTGTGTTGCTTCAATGCCTTTACTTTGAATTATTGCTTTATGAGTTAACTCTTATGCAAGACTTATTGATGCTTGTCTTGAAAGTACTATTCATGAAAAGTCTTTGCTATATGATTCACTTGTTTACTCATGTCATATACATTGTTTTGATCGCTGCATTCACTACATATGCTTACAAATAGTATGATCAAGGTTATGATGGCATGTCACTCCAGAAATTATCTTTGTTTATCGTTTACCTGCTCGGGACGAGCAGGAACTAAGCTTGGGGATGATACGTCTCCGACGTATCGATAATTTCTTATGTTCCATGCCACATTATTGATGATATCTACATGTTTTATGCACACTTTATGTCATATTCGTGCATTTTCTGGAACTAACCTATTAACAAGATGCCGAAGTGCAGTTCCTGTCTGCTATTTTTGGTTTCAGAAATCCTAGTAAGGAAATATTCTCGAATGGACGAAATCAACACCTGTGGTCCTATTTTGCCAAAGCTTCGAAGAAGAGAGACGAAGTGGGCCACGAGGTGGCCAAACCACAGGGCGGCGCGGCCAAGCCCTGGCCGCGCCGACCTATGGTGTGGGCCCCTCGTGACGCCCCTTGACCTGCCCTTCCACCTACAAATAGCCTTCGTCGTGAAACCCCCAGTACCGAGAGCCACGATACGGAAAACCTTCCAGAGACGCCGCCGCCGCCAATCCCATCTCGGGGATTCAGGAGATCGCCTCCGGCGCCTGCCGGAGAGGGGAATCATCTCCCGGAGGACTCTACGCCGCCATGGTCGCCTCCGGAGTGATGTGTGAGTAGTCTACCACTGGACTATGGGTCCATAGCAGTAGCTAGATGGTTGTCTTCTCCCCATTGTGCTTAATTGTCGGGTCTTGTGAGCTGCCGAACATGATCAAGATCATCTATCTGTAATTCTATATGTTGTGTTTGTTGGGATCCGATGAATAGAGAATACTATGTTATGTTGATTATCAATTTATATCTATGTGTTGTTTATGATCTTGCATGCTCTCCGTTACTAGTAGATGCTCTGGCCAAGTAGATGCTTGTAACTCCAAGAGGGAGTATTTATGCTCGATAGTGGGTTCATGTCTCCGTGAATCTGGGGGAGTGACAGAAACCTCTAAGATTATGGATGTGCTGTTGCCACTAGGGATAAAACATTGGTGCTATGTTCGAGGATGTAGTTACTGATTACATTACGCGCAATACTTAATGCAATTGTCTGTTGTTAGCAACTTAATACGGAGGGGGTTCGGATGATAACCTGAAGGTGGACTTTTTAGGCATAGATGCATGTTGGATAGCGGTCTATGTACTTTGTCGTAATGCCCAATTAAATCTCACTATACTCATCATAATATGTATGTGCATGGTCATGCCCTCTTTATTTGTCAATTGCCCAACTGTAATTTGTTCACCCAACATGCTGTTTATCTTATGGGAGAGACACCTCTAGTGAACTGTGGACCCGGTCCAATTCTCTATACTGAAATACAATCTCTGCAACTTGTTCTACTGTTTTCTGCAAACAATCATCTTCCACACTATACATCTAATCCTTTGTTACAAGCAAGCCGGTGAGATTGACAACCTCATTGTTTCGTTGGGGCAAAGTACTTGGTTTGTGTTGTGCAGGTTCCACATTGGCGCCGGAATCCCTGGTGTTGCGCCGCACTACATCTCGCCGCCATCAACCTTCAACGTGCTTCTTGACTCCTACTGGTTCGATAAACCTTGGTTTCTAACGAGGAAACTTCTCTGTATGCATCACACCTTCCACTTGGGGTTCCCAACGGTCGCGTGCTGTACGCGTGTCAAGCTAAATTTCTGGCGCCGTTGCCGGGGAGATCAAGACACGCTGCAAGGGGAGTCTCCACATCCCAATCTCTTTACTTTGTTTTTGTCTTGCTTAGTTTTATTTACTACTTTGTTTGCTGCACTAAATCAAAATACAAAAAAATTAGTTGCTAGTTTTACTTTATTTGCTATCTTGTTTGCTATATCAAAAACACAAAAAAATTAGTTACTTGCATTTACTTTATCTAGTTTGCTTTATTTACTATTGCTAAAATGGGTACTCCTGAAAATACTAAGTTGTGTGACTTCACAACCACAAATAATAATGATTTCTTATGCACACCTATTGCTCCACCTGCTACTACAGCAGAATTCTTTGAAATTAAACCTGCTTTACTAAATCTTGTTATGCGAGAGCAATTTTCTGGTGTTAGTTCTGATGATGCTGCTGCCCATCTCAATAATTTTGTTGAACTATGTGAAATGCAAAAATATAAAGATGTAGATGGTGACATTATAAAATTAAAATTGTTCCCTTTCTCATTAAGAGGAAGAGCTAAAGATTGGTTGCTATCTCTGCCTAAGAATAGTATTGATTCATGGACTAAATGCAAGGATGCTTTTATTGGTAGATATTATCCCCCTGCTAAAATTATATCTTTGAGGAGTAGCATAATGAATTTTAAACAATTAGATACTGAACATGTTGCACAAGCATGGGAAAGAATGAAATCTCTGGTTAAAAATTGCCCAACCCATGGACTGACTACTTGGATGATCATCCAAACCTTTTATGCAGGACTGAATTTTTCTTCGCGGAACCTATTGGATTCAGCTGCTGGAGGTACCTTTATGTCCATCACTCTTGGTGAAGCAACAAAGCTTCTTGATAATATGATGATCAACTACTCTGAATGGCACACGGAAAGAGCTCCACAAGGTAAGAAGGTAAATTCTGTCGAAGAAACCTCTTCCTTGAGTGATAAGATTGATGTTATTATGTCTATGCTTGTGAATGATAGGACTAATGTTGATCCTAATAATGTTCCATTAGCTTCATTGGTTGCTCAAGAAGAACATGTTGATGTAAACTTCATTAAAAATAATAATTTCAACAACAATGCTTACCGGAACAATTCTAGTAACAACTATAGGCCATATCCTTATAATAATGGCAACGGCTATGGTAATTCTTATGGGAATTCTTACAACAATAATAGGAACACACCCCCTGGACTTGAAGCCATGCTTAAAGAATTTATTAGTACACAAACTGCTTTTAACAAATCTGTTGAAGAAAAGCTTGGGAAAATTGATATACTTGCTTCTAAAGTCGATAGTCTTGCTGCTGATGTTGATCTTTTGAAATCGAAAGTTATGCCTAATGAAAATCATCATAATAAAATTGTTACTACAGCAAATGCCATCCAAGTTAGAATTAATGAGAATATAAGATTGATGGCCGAATTGCGTGCTAGGTGGGAAAGAGAAGAAAATGAAAAAGAAGATAATATAGCTAAAGTTTGGACTATTACCACCACTAGTAATGCTAATGCTACACAAGTTGCTGCACCTCCTACTAATAATAATAAAAGAATTGGTGTTAGCAATGTTTCCACTTCTAATGCAAAGCGCGAAAAACTGCCTGAAACTGCTAAAACTGCTGAAACTGCCTGTGATAAAACTGCTGAAATTTTTTCCAACATTGGGGATGATGATCCCATTGCTTTAGATTATAATGGTTTGAATTTTGATGATTGCCACATCTCTGAAGTTATAAAGTTCTTACAAAAACTTGCTAAAAGTCCTAATGCTAGTGCTATAAATTTGGCTTTCACGCAACATATTACAAATGCTCTCATAAAAGCTAGAGAAGAGAAACTAGCGCGAAGCTTCTATTCCTAGAAAGCTAGAGGATGGTTGGGAGCCCATCATTAAGATGAAGGTTAAAGATTTTGATTGTAATTCTTTATGTGATCTTGGTGCAAGTATTTCTGTTATGCCTAAGAAAATTTATAATATGCTTGACTTGCCACCATTGAAAAATTGTTATTTGGATGTTAATCTTGCTGATCATTCTACAAAGAAACCTTTGGGGAAAGTTGATAATGTTCGCATTACCGTTAACAATAACCTTGTCCCGTTGATTTTGTTGTCTTGGATATTGAATGCAATGCATCTTGTCCCATTATATTGGGAAGACCTTTTCTTCGAACCGTTGGTGCTATCATTGATATGAAGGAAGGTAATATTAAATATCAATTTCCTCTCAAGAAAGGTATGGAACACTTCCTAGAAAGAGAATGAAGTTACCTTTTGATTCTATTATTAGAACAAATTATGATGTTGACACTTCGTCTCTTGATAATACTTGATACACACTTTCTGCGCCTAGCTGAAAGGCGTTAAAGAAAAGCGCTTATGGGAGACAACCCATGTTTTTACTACAGTACTTTGTTTTTATATTTGTGTCTTGGAAGTTTTTTACTACTGTAGCAACCTCTCCTTATCTTAGTTTAGTGTTTTGTTGTGCCAAGTAAAGTCGTTGATAGTAAAGTTCATACTAGATTTGGATTACTGCGCAGAAACAGATTTCTTTGCTGTCACGAATCTGGGCTGTTTTCTCTGTAGGTAACTCAGAAAATTATACCAATTTACGTGAGTGATCCTCAGATATGTACGCAACTTTCATTCAATTTGAGCATTTTCATTTGAGCAAGTCTGGTGCCTCAATAAAATTCGTCAATACGAACTGTTCTGTTTTGACAGATTCTGCCTTTTATTTCGCATTGCCTGTTTTGTTATGTTCGATGGATATTTCGATTCCATTGACTTTCAGTAGCTTTGTGCAATGTCCAGAAGTGTTAAGAATGATTATGTCACCTCTGAACATGTATATTTTTGATTGTGCACTAACCCTCTAATGAGTTGTTCTAAGTTTGGTGTGGAGGAAGTTTTCAAGGATCAAGAGAGGGAGATGATACAACATGATCAAGGAGAGTGAAAGCTCTAAGCTTGGGGATGCCCCGGTGGTTCACCCCTGCATATATCAAGAAGACTCAAGCGTCTAAGCTTGGGGATGCCCAAGGCATCCCCTTCTTTATCGACAACATTATCAGGTTCCTCCCCTGAAACTATATTTTTATTCCATCACATCTTATGTGCTTTGCTTGGAGCGTCGGTTTGTTTTGTTTTGTTTGAATAAAATGGATCCTAGCATTCATTGTGTGGGAGAGAGACACGCTCCGCTGTAGCATATGGACAAGTATGTCCTTAGGCTCTACTCATAGTATTCATGGCGAAGTTTCTTCTTCGTTAAATTGTTATATGGTTGGAATTGGAAAATGATACATGTAGTAATTGGTAAAATGTCTTGAATAATTTGATACTTGGCAATTGTTGTGCTCATGTTTAAGCTCTTGCATCATATACTTTGCACCTATTAATGAAGAAATACATAGAGCATGCTAAAATTTGGTTTGCATATTTGGTCTCTCTAAGGTCTAGATAATTTCTAGTATTGAGTTTGAACAACAAGGAAGACGGTGTAGAGTCTTATAATGTTTACAATATGTCTTTATGTGAGTTTTGCTGCACCGGTTCATCCTTGTGTTTGTTTCAAATAGCCTTGCTAGCCTAAACCTTGTATCGAGAGGGAATACTTCTCATGCATCAAAATACTTGAGCCAACCACTATGCCATTTGTGTCCACCATACCATACCTACCTACTACATGGTATTTCTCCGCCATTCCAAAGTAAATTGCTTGAGTGCTACCTTTAAACAATTCAAAATTTATCACCTCTGATTTGTGTCAATGTTTTATAGCTCATGAGGAAGTATGTGGTGTTTATCTTTCAATCTTGTTGGGCAACTTTCACCAATGGACTAGTGGCTTCATCCGCTTATCCAATAATTTTGCAAAAAGAGGGGGGCATGTGTTATCACCAGGATTTGATTAAGTCAGAGGTGGGCCGCGATCAAGGTGGACTTGAAGATTGTACGTGGAAGAATATACGTGAATCGGCCTTGTTTAGCAAGTTTGGGCTAGTTTGCCCTTGTATCTGTAACATAGTAGGATACGTGTCGGTTAGTTAGAGTTGGGCCCGTGCCGGTTGGACTATTCCCACGATTAGAGAGTCTACGGACTATAAATATGTATCTAGGGTTTATGGAATAAACAACAACTCACGTTCAACCCAAAACAAACCAATCTCGGCGCATCGCCAACTCCTTCGTCTCGAGGGTTTCTATCAGGTAAGCGACATGCTGCCTAGATCGCATCTTGCGATCTAGGCAGCACAACTACGTTGTTCATGCGTTGCTCGTACTGAAGCGTCTTTGATGGCGAGCAACGTAGTTATCATAGATGTGTTAGGGTTAGCATAGCTCTTCGTATAACATGCTTACGTAGTGCAACCCTTGCATGTCTAGCCGCCCTCACACCTATCTCAGGTGTGGGGGCGGCACCCCGCTTGATCTTTATTTAGTAGATCTGATCCGTTACGATTGCTCCTTGTTCTACAAGGAGTTTAATATCTCCAATAGTTAGGCCTTACAAAGGGTTGGAGAATCCAGCGGCACGTAGGGTGGCGTTCGCAAGCCCTAAACAGGATTTCCGGGGATCGACTTCATGTTGGTTTTAGGCCTTGTTTAGGGTGACACACGATCCGTGCGTAGCCCACGAGGAGCCCAACTTTGGAGTAGGATGATCCGATTATGCGGTGAAAACCCTAAATCGTACGTAGATCTAATTAGCTTTATCTTGATCAAGCGCAGGATCACCATATATTCGTGCACCAAGTACGAATCATGGGTGGTCAGCTCTTGAGCCGATTCACAGGATAACCTGAAAGCCGATCGAGGCTCGTATTTATGTTTACGTGTATGCCATGCGAGGAAACTAAACGAGGCATCCCCATCACCTTACGACCGAGTATGATCGGAGTGGCACGCTCACTGCACTTCGCATCGGACGTGTGACCAGAAGAGCATTGCGGGCCGTCGCTCGGAGGGTCTCGAAGCCGGCCAGCGGCTCTAGGCTCTTCCGGCTCTCTAGTGTTGACAGTCGTTTGCCCGCCAGGTGGGTTTTGGCAGTCAACACATTCTGGCACGCCCGGTACAATCGTCTACATCCCAACCACATCGCCATCTACATCTGAGATGGCGGACGGCACGCCCGATCACCTACGGAGCGCGGCGAGAGCTCAAGAAAAGAGATCTGACGAGATCAGGTCACCTCGAGCGGAAGCCTCATCGGCTCTTTGGAAGAACCGTTCCCATGGCATCGAGATGGAAGGGATTCTCACCTGGGTACACTTTCGATAGGATAGACCTCTGCGCCGTCGGAGGAACGCACCGGGAGCCTGCGGCGGAGATCAACTACTTGGTGACTCGCTGCGCTACACGCCACTCTGAAAAACTTGGTCAACGTGTTGGAGCGTCTCGCTCTGCGCGTGATCCAGGAGATCATGAGACACCAGTACTCGCCGTCAGGACCGGCTCTCGGGACGCATCAGGAGAGTTTCCACTCCCGATCCCGTCCCGCTGCCATATCGTTGGCGTACCGGCTAATGCGGCTTCTGAAGCATTAAGTAAATCTACAAGATCGGTGGTGACCCTAGTGACTACCGGTTCTTGGCTGAGGCACTAAGGAGATCCCCTCAAGATACGCGTGCACGTATGTGTGCAGTTGTGGCAGGCGGGCACTCTCAAGCCAGGCCACAACATCGGGGGACTTCCGCGAAAAACAGGAGAAACATCGGCGACGAGCTTGAGAAGCGAGACGTGGCTAACTAAGTGCCACAAGCAGCTCGAGCCCGGCTCTTTGCCCCGGGTTGGCTCCCGAAGTTTGGAAAAGCAAACATGGCTGGCTAGAAGTATGCCACCCGGCGAATCTTGAGTGCGGCTCCTACGGCCCATTACAGTAGGATCAGATCAGTACGCCATGTTGAGAGACCCGGTTCGGCATGGTCTTTGAAAGAAGAAGAGACAATCGAAAGCTATTCAAGCCGTACCCCAGAAGCCAATCTCTGAGATAGATCCATTGCCACTAAATATCGGCTCACGACTTCTCAAATTGATGGATCGGATGGCTCCGGCTCATCGAGCACGTCGGCCGATATTTGGCGCAACTAGGACCGGCTTCAGTGTCGGATCAGCTACGCGTGATGCTCTTTTCACAGTCCCTCACGGGATCGGCTTTTGGATGGTACACCTCTTTGCCAGCAAACTCCATCCAGTCTTGGAAGCAATTGGAAGAACAATTCCATACGCAATACCATTCGGAAGCTTCCGAGTCTAGCATTGCCGATCTAGCACAACTACGTCGAAACGTGGAGAAACGGTGACGGATACATCAGTAACCCGGGAATCTTAAGGCAAATGTTGTCGGACCATTATAAACTGACGATCGAGTTGGCGATGGCTGTGCTTGCAACACGGCTCAAGGACATGGCCTCCCAAAGCGGATTATCCCTCGGCGGCGCACATGGTTCCAGGAAACTATCGAAGACGCAAACGGCGCCACGGGACTGTACCAAGACAAGTTCAAGCGTGCGATGATCTGAGTCGATGCGGAGAAGACGAAGTTAAAGCGGGAGACCAAAATGCTGATGGGCGAGTGGACTGGGGAGGAACCCCCGTGTCTGCAAATGGTAAAGCCACCCGGGGGCCGCCCGGGGGATTTGATTTTGAGCGTGACCAGGGGCGGAACAAATCTTCGACCTCCTGCTCAAGGAGAAACAGTTGATGATTCCTGAAGGTCTCAAGTTCCCCACGGCGCAAGAGCTAAACGGAAAGCCGTACCTGCAAATTCCACAACTCGCTCTCCCATGCTACCAACGACTGCAGGGGTGGCGTCAGCACATCCAAGCGGCGATAGAGAAGGGGCGTTTATTTTCAGCGGTGCGCCATGAAGGTCGACACCCAACCCTTCCCCCCGTTAACATGGTGGAAGTCACCTACCCTGAAGGTTGCCAGCCGGGTCCCTCGTTCGGTATCAGCATGGTAGGACACAGAAAACCTCTTTGGCAAAGATGGAGATGAGGAGCAGCTGCTCTGTGAACACAAGGGAGGCCGGCTCACGCGATCGGCTCCGTCATGATGGCAAGCGCTACGTCACAGAGGGAGAGGTGAAGAATATAAGATATCAACGACCTCTCTCTGATCACCTCCTCAACAAATATGTGAGTCAGTATGACCAACGCCGACGGTCCAATTATGATGATGAAGGAGATCATCTGGCTAGAGAAGCCAGAAGACATCGTCGGCAGGATCGCGATGAGGAGGAGCACGAGCGCCGTGCCACGGACAGGTCAAGGGAGCAAGATGACAACGCCAGACACTGGGACTGCCCCTTCTTCAAACATTGCTGGGATTCAGGAATCGACGATTACCCACAATCGACAATTGCCCGAATGCAACAAGAAGAAGAAGGAGGCAGCCAAACGTGTAAATTGAGGCGATTAGGGCCCGCCACAGAGCAAACGTGCTGAGTCACCTCGTTGGGCGGATCTTGAGGATTCCGAAGACGAGGGACTAGAAGAGGATGATGAGGGAAACGGAGTACCACCGTCAGGTGGTGCCCTGACGGGCTTCAGCCCGGTTGCGCGCGGCACGGAGAAACGAAAGGTTATACACATACGCCTTTAAGAGGCACGGCCTGATGCGTGCAAAGGTTCGGCGAGCCCTGGATGAAGAGGTTGTCCACGGGGAAAATGGGTGGCGCCCCAAACAAGGAGAGGCCGATGATGAAACATCGAGTGCATACGAACATGGTGTTCATCCTCCCTTCGGAGTTCAGTGCTCCAGGGTTAGATGAGACATCCGGCACAGCATTTGCCGGCCTGAGCGATTTATCTTTGAAAACCACGAGAAAGGAGCTACAGGCATCTGAGGCCCTATATTTGCGAGGATATATCGATGGGAGGCCTATAAATAAGATGCTGGTGGACACCGGAGCGGCAGTTAACATCATGCCGTACTCTATGCTACGTCGGCTAGGACGCTCTAGCTCGGATCTAATCAAGACCAACGTAACATTGAGCGATTTCAACGGCCAAGCATCTGAGGCACAAGGAGTTCTGAACGTGGATCTGACCGTAGGAAGGAAAACTATCCCTACAACGTTCTTCATCGTTGATAGCACGATTATGTTGTTCTGCTAGGAAGAGATTGGATCCACGCCAACTGCTGCATTCCCTCCACGATGCACCAATGCATAATACAGTGGGATGGAGATGAGGTAGAGGTCGTCCAGGCAGATGACTCAGCCGAAATTTCAATGGCTGGCATGGGAAGCAGCAGGCCAAGAACCCCTCTCAGGCATCAACTTGGACCGGACTGTTGCATCGATGTGACAAAGGAAGGTTAAGCTGGTTTATCCAACGGCACGACCATGTAGTTGAAGCGAAAGCGATGTGCAACAATGGTGATCCTTGTGATCGGCCCCAAAGGTGTATGAAGGGACATTCTGAACCTTGATCAGTGACTCAATCATTATGGAGGCCCGATCCCGACAATCGGCCAAAATTATCATACATGTTACGCTTGTGGTAAGCCGCCAGCCCTGCTCCGGGGAGCCGGCCCGATGTGAATTCTGAGCCGATATCTGCCATTCTTCGGCAACCGGCTCGGGGGCACTACTGCATGAGCAGATGCGAGGGTACATGTGTACAGTAAATGCGAGGACGATAGGAGAAGCCGTCGGTAAAAAATGGAATCATGCGATGTTTATCAGTCTCCACACCAAATCAGGCCAAGCGGTGGTGCCAACCTGATTGCTTGAGGGAATAAAACAATGAGGAATTTCTTCATGGCTTGAACCGATCCGGGTTCTGAACCTTTTTTATTGAGGATTTCCAATCTCTGGGGCTAATTCCATTTGAAACGGAAGATTATCGAGCATGCGAGAAGAAGAGGATCGGTTTGGCGCATTCTCTCGACATTCTCGCCTCGAAGTAAGGCTCGGAGACAGCATGCTCGAAGTAGGGCTCGAGGGCGGCAGGCCTGGTGGATGCTACATTTTTACTCTGATTTAAAAGTAGATGGGGATACTATCATTTATAAACTCATTGCAACCTTCACAATGATGATGCGAAGGTGTATTTGGTTGGAAAAGTTCAAAGGTTTCCCTGAAGATCTTTTCCACCAGATTTAGAAAATCATCAGTTGAAAAAGGGAAAGGTGAATTTGAAAGAACCGATGCGATGCTATCGGCTCATTACGCATTGGCAAAAGGGACGAATCGGCAAGGTTAGTAGAAAGAGGGGAATCGGCTCAATTAAATACTGGAAGAAATCAAGCGAGAATCAAATTGGGAAAAGTTCATTGATAAGTGAGATTTCTTACATAAAAGCTAATTGCTCTCAAAAGAAAATACTAGGGATACATTACCCCGTCTACCTCTGTTGGCCCTATTCTAGAGGTCCTATCTCGGGCCATCCTTTGCCCTCATCGTCGTTCGTCGTCCCGGCAGCCGCTCGGCGGCGCTCCCGGCCGAGGCCGTCGTCGCTCCAATGGCCGCCGGCCGGGCCCCTCGTTGTCTTCATCTTCTTCGTCGAAGCGTCGTCCTCGTCGTTGTGAGAAGTCGCTAAGGTGCTAGGCCAAGGGGCGGGGGCAGCACCAACCCCGGCGGCTGGAAACCGAGAGGAGGCATCGTCGTCGTCCTCCTCCTCCTCTTCCTCCTCCTCCACCCCCTCGGAGGAGGTGAAGAAGTCATCCCAGGGGAAGCGATCGTCATCGCTCCCCTCCTCCGATTCCCCGTTGGCGAGGAAGCGGAGGTCGCTCTCCGTCCCCGTCGAGGAGGCGGTCGTCTGGACCAGATGGAGGAGTCATGGTCGGCTCCCCGGCCGCGATGGCGCGGCGGATGTTGGCCGCGTGGACCTCTGCAGGGTTGTACTCCGACGTCGGCTCGCGGGATGTGGAGGACTGGGCTGGGTGGAAAGATCCGATGGGGCAGAGGAAGAAGAAGACATGGTTGGCGCAGGAGGGCTTTTGGGTGCTAATGCGAAGGAGATACAGAGGGGAGCTGTTTAGAACGGTTAAATAAAAGGGGATATAGTGGAAATTCAATGCCACAACAGTGAGGAAGTGGTGCCTAAAAGAAAAAAAAAACTGCGCAGTTCACGCGGAGAAGTTGAGAAGGCGGGGCATCATGATGAAGGATCTGCAACGGATTACGCCACGACACTTGGCCGAACAAAGGAAAACAGTGATTTTGGAATTACAATTAAAACAGAGAGGGCATGTGTTATCACCGGAAATTGGACCAGTCAGCAGAGGTGGGCCGCGACCAAGGTGGACTTGAAGATTTTATGTTGAAGAATATACGTGAATCGGCCTTGTTTAGCAAGTTTGGGCTAGTTTGCCCTTGTATCTGTAACATAGTAGGATACGTGTCGGTTTAGTTAGAGTTGGCCCGTGCACGGTTAGGTGCACGCCTAAATTAGAAAGTCCCCTGGACTATAAATATATATCTAGGGTTTATGGAATAAACAACAACTCACGTTCAACCCAAAAACAAACCAATCTCGGTGCATCGCCAACTCCTTCGTCTCGAGGGGTTTCTTCCGGGTAAGCGTCATGTTGCCTAGATCGCATCTTGCGATCTAGGCGGCACAAGCTTATTACGTTGTTCATGCGTTTTCATCTTTTGAAGCGTCTTTGATAGCGAGCAACGTGGTTATCATAGATGTGTTAGGGTTAGCATAAATAACTTAGGTATAACGACTTCGTGGTACAGCCCTTGCATGTCTAGCAGCCCTCACCTATCTCGAGTGTGGGGGCGGCACCGCTGATCTTTATTTAGTAGATCTGATCAGCATTACGATTGCTCCTTGTTACGCAAGGATTAGTTTAATATCCGCAATAGTTAGGCCTTACAAAGGGGTGGAGGATGGCGCGTAGGGTGGCGTTCGCAAGCCCTAAACAGGATGTCGGGAATCAACACTGTGTTGGTTTTTAGGCCTTGTTTAGGGTCGGCTTACGATCACCGTGCGTAGCGCGAGGCCCAACCCGGAGTAGGATGATCCGATTATCTGGTGAAAACCCTAAATCGTCGTAGATCTAGTGGCTTTATCTTGGTGGCAGGGATCTGCATATATTCGTGCACCTCGTACGAATCGTGGGTGGATCGGCTCTTTGAGCCGATTCACGGGATAACTTTGAGAACCGATCGGGGGCTCGTGTTTATGTTTACGTGTATGCCTGCGAAACTAAGCGAGAGCATCCCCATCACCTTCGACCAGGTATAGGTCGGTGTACATGCCATAGCATGGACGATGTGACGGAGAGAAGAGCATTGCGGGCCGTCGCTCGAGAGGGTCTCGGTATTGCAGCGACTCTAGGCTCTTCCAGAAGCTCTACCGTGTTGACAGTCATTTGCCATGCAGTGAGTTTTGTGATCAACGATTCCCAGTCCAAATTAATTAAAAAAATAGACACTCCTCGCAGTATGTGATTGTTGGGGCGGCTTTGAAGAAGTTCGGTTAGCCATGGCAATAATAAGCAAAGGTTGGGAGGAGTCTCATCATAATAAAACTAAAATAAAAAGGCACTCCTTCATGATATGAGATTGGGAAGGCACCCGGGGATTCGGTTAGCCATGGTTGTGAAAGAAAGGTTGGAAGGAGTGCCCATAAAATAAAATAAAATGGGAGCCGCTCTTTGAAGGTTTGTCTGGCAAGGGGGTTAGAGTGCCCACTACCATTCGTTGACAACAACAAACACCTCTCAAAATTTTACTTTTATGCTCTCTATATGTTTTCAAAATCAAAGCTCTAGCACAAATATAGCAATCGATGCTTTCCTCTTTGAAGGACCTTTCTTTTATTTTTATGTTGAGTCAGTTCACCTATCTCTCTCCACCTCAAGAAGCAACATTTGTGTGAACTGTGCATTGATTCTTACATACTTGCTTATTGCATTTGTTATATTGCTTTGCATTGACAATTATCCATGAGATATACATGTTACAAGTTGAAAGCAACCGCTAAAACTTAATCTTCCATTTTGTTGCTTCAATGCCTTTACTTTGAATTATTGCTTTATGAGTTAACTCTTATGCAAGACTTATTGATGCTTGTCTTGAAAGTACTATTCATGAAAAGTCTTTGCTATATGATTCACTTGTTTACTCATGTCATATACATTGTTTTGATCGCTGCATTCACTACATATGCTTACAAATAGTATGATCAAGGTTATGATGGCATGTCACTCCAGAAATATCTTTGTTTATCATTTACCTTCGGGACGAGGAACTAAGCAGGGATGCGATACGTCTCGGCGTATCGATAATTTCTTATGTTCCATGCCACATTATTGATGATATCTACATGTTTTATGCACACTTTATGTCATATTCGTGCATTTTTGGAACTAACCTATTAACAAGATGCCGAAGTGCCGGTTCTTGTTTTCTGCTGTTTTTGGTTTAATCCTAGTAAGGAAATATTCTCGGAATTGAAGAAATCAACGCCCGGGGTCCTATTTTGCCACGAAGCTTCCGGAAGGCCAGAAAGGGAGGCGAGAGTGGGACCACGAGGTGGCCAAACCAGAGCGGCGCGGCCCAGCCCGGCCAGCCTGTGGTGTGGGCCCCTCGTGATGCCCCTGAGACCTGCCCTTCCACCTACAAATAGCCTTCGTCGTGAAACCCTCTGTACCGAGAGCCACGATACGAAAACCTTCCGAGAGACGCCGCCCGCCAATCCCATCTCGGGGGATTCGAGGAGATCGCCTCCGGCACCCTGCCGGAGAGGGAAATCATCTCCCGGAGGACTCTACGCCGCCATGGTCGCCTCGGAGTGATGTGTGGGTAGTCTACCCCTGGACTATGGGTCCATAGCGATGCTAGATGGTTGTCTTCCAATTGTGTGTGTCGGGTCTTGTGAGCTGCCGACATGATCAAGATCATCTATACGTAATTCTATATGTTGTGTTTGTTGGGATCCGATGAATAGAGAATGCTATGTTATGTTGATTATTAATTTATATCATGTGTTGTTTATGATCTTGCATGCTCTCCGTTACTAGTAGATCTCTGGCCAAGTAGATGCTTGTAACTCCAGGGAGTATTTATGCTCGATAGTGGGTTCATGTCTCCGTGAATCTGGGGGAGTGAGAGAAACCTCTAAGATTATGGATGTGTTGTTGCCACTAGGGATAAAACATTGGTGCTATGTTCGAGGATGTAGTTACGATTACATTACGCGCAATACTTAATGCAATTGTCAGTTGTTAGCAACTTAATGCTGGAGGGGGTTCGGATGATAACCTGAAGGTGGACTTTTTAGGCATAGATGCATGCTGTTGGATAGCGGTCTATGTACTTTGTCGTAATGCCCAATTAAATCTCCTATACTCATCATAATATGTATGTGCATGGTCATACCCTCTTTATTTGTCAATTGCCCAACTGTAATTTGTTCACAACATCTTGTTTAACTTATGGGAGAGACACCTCTAGTGACGCTGTGGACCCGGTCCAATTCTCTATATTGAAATACAATCTACTGCAATCTTGTTCTACTGTTCTCTGCAAACAATCATCTTCCACACTATACATCTAATCCTTTGTTACAACAAGCCGGTGAGATTGACCTCGTTGTTTCGTTGGGGCAAAGTACTTGGTTTGTGTTGTGCGGGTTCCACGTTGTACAGGAATCCCTGGTGTTGCGCCGCACTACATCTCGCCGCCATCGACCTTCAACGTGCTTCTTGACTCTCCGGTTCGATAAACCTTGGTTTGGGGAAACTTCTGCTATACGCATCACACCTTCCACTTGGGGTTCCCAACGGTCGCGTGATGTACGCGTGTCAAGCTAAACTATTTTCAGAGCGCCGTTCTTGCAGTGGAAGCGCTATTGGTAAGTGGAATTGGTAAGGGAAACTTCTACTGTTTGTGCTGATTTTATTTCTGCCTGCTGCTATAATTCATTATGGAGAGATCTCCTTTTGAATGTTTATTTGGGAAATCGCTACTACTGCAAAGGTAGTGCCAGGTGAGGAAGAGATACCATACAAAATACCTATGAAAATTATTGAACGCGTAGTGGATAACCGTTATACAGGGGATGGAACTGTCCACCCTGGAGATCATTTACTGTTCTTACATGAATTATGCGGTTTATTCAAGTGTGCAGGTATTGCTATGGATGAAGTGAGGAAGAAACTATTCTCTATATCGCTGTCTGGTAAAGAGGCGCATTGGTATAAATTACTGGATAATGGGGATTCTCTTGAATGGAATGATATTGTGCCCCGGTTTTATTCTAAGTTCTATCCTCCAAGTGAAATTCACAAGGATCGGAATCGCATATATAATTTTTGGCCTCATGATGGAGAGAGTATTGCCCAAGCTTGGGGGAGATTGAAGTCTTTAATGCTCAAATGCCCCATTCATGAGCTTCTGGTAATGTTATTATTGATAATTTCTATGCAAGACTTTCTTTTGAAGACAAGACCTTGCTGGATACTTCTTGTTCTGGATCATTCACGCGTAATAAGGAAGAGTTTAAAAGGGACCTTCTTAATCGGATCCAGGAAAATACTGAAGGATGGGAGATCGACAAAGATAGAGAATCAGGTATAAATTATGATTACAAATGCATTGAAGCTTTTATGAATACTGATAAATTTCTAATATGAGTGCTACTTATGGTCTTGATTCTCAAGTTGCTGCAAATCTTTATAAAGCTTTTGCCTCTCATTATGAATTGCCTAAGAAGAATTTTGATAAGTATCATGAGCCGTATAAAGATAAAATTGATTCATCTATTAATAAATGCGTTGTAGTTGAAACTGCTGATCATGTTATTCCTGAAGCTTATATTGAAAAAACTCCTTTCCCTGCTAAAATGAAGACTCTGTTATAAATAGTGCGGTTCATAAAAGTGAAAAGAAACCTATAGAACTTGAAGAACAAATAAAAGTTGAACCTGCTTTTGCAATAGTTAAAGATCTTGTGACTGAAAATTTGGAGGAAGGTCATATTATTTTCTGTGAAGATGCTTCTAATATTGTTTCACATCCTAATAAACCCAAACAAGCTAGTGTTCCTATGCTATCTGTTAGAATTGGTGATCATTGTTATTATGGTTTATGTGATATTGGTGCAAGTGTTAGTGCTATTCCTTATGAGCTTTACACGGAGATTATGCACGAAATTGGTTCTTGTGAACTTGAAGATATTGATGTGGCTAATATAGAAACTATTTCTCCAATTGGTATTGTTCGAGATGTGGAAGTTCTATGTGGTAAGATTAAATATCCTGTTGACTTTTTGGTACTTGGTTCTGCTGCTAGTGAATATTGTCCTATCATTTTTGGTAGACCTTTTCTAAATACTTGTGGAGCTATTATAGATTGCAAGAAAGAGAAAATTTTGACTAAATTTGTTGGTGAATCTTATGAGTTTAACTTCTCTAAATTTACCAAAACTCCTTATAAGCTGATTTGCCTAATGATGATTTTAAAATGGAGCAGTGTGCATCTATTGTTCTTGTTCCTACTAATCCTTTGCAGCAACATTTGGAGAATAGCGAGAGTGAAGTTTTTAGGAAAGAAAGAGATGAGCTTGAGGAAATTTTCTTCGCCAACCTATTCTCAAGCATGATTTACCGGTGGAAGATCTGGGTACAACACCGCCACCAAAGGAAGATCCTGTCTTTGATTTAAAGCCTTTGCCCGATAATCTTAAATATGCTCATATTGATGATAAGAAAATATATCCTGTTATTATTAGTTCTAAGCTTACAGAGTTTGAAGAAGAAAGGTTATTGGAAATATTGAAGAAACACCGAGGAGCTATTGGCTACACTCTTGATGACTTGAAGGGGATTTCTCCCTCTATTTGCCAACACGCCATTAATATGGAAGATGATGCGAAGCCTGTTGTTGAACCTCAGCGTCGTCTAATTCCTAAGATAAAGGATGTGGTAAGAAATGAGGTATTACGAGTTCTTGAAGCTGGTATTATATATCTTATTGCTGATAGTAGATGGGTTAGTCCTGTGCATTGTGTTCCTAAGAAAGGAGGAATGACTGTTGTGCCTAATGATAATGATGAGCTCATACCTCAAAGAGTAGTTGTAGGTTATAGAATGTGCATTGATTATCGAAAAGTTAATAAGGTTACTAAGAAAGATCATTACCCTTTGCCTTTTATTGATCAAATGTTAGAAAGGTTATCTAAAAATACTCATTTTTGCTTTCTTGATGGTTATTCTGGGTTTTCACAAATTGCTGTTAAAACTAAGGATCAAGAGAAAACCACTTTCACTTGTCCCTATGGAACTTATGCTTATAGACGTATGCCTTTTGGTTTATGTAATGCTCTGCTACTTTTCAAAGATGCATGTCTACTATTTTCATGGCTTTTGCGAGAGTATTGTAGAGGTATTCATGGATGATTTTTGTATGGAAATTCTTTTGATAATTGCTTGCGGAACCTTGATAAAGTTTTGCAGAGATGTGAAGAAACTAACCTTGTTCTTAATTGGGAGAAATGCCACTTTATGGTTAATGAAGGAATTGTATTGGGACATAAAATTTACGAGAGAGATATTGAAGTTGATAGAGCTAAAGTTGAAGCAATTGAGAAGATGCCCTATCCTAGGGATGTTAAAGGTATTCGTAGTGTTCTTGGTCATGCTGGGTTTTATAGGAGGTTTATTAAAGATTTCTCCAAGATTTCAAAGCCTCTTACTAATCTTCAAAAAGATGTACCTTTTGTTTTTGATGATGATTGTAAGGAAGCTTTTGAAACTCTAAAGAAAGCCTTAACAATTGCTCCTATAGTTGAACCTCCTGATTGGAATTTACCATTTGAAATTATGTGTGATGCTAGTGATTTTGCTGTAGGCGCTGTTCTTGGACAGTGAGTAGATAAAAAATTGAGTGTTATTCATTATGCTAGTAAAACTCTTGATGCTGTTCAAAGAAATTATGCTACTACGGAAAAGGAATTGTTAGTTGTAGTCTTTGCTTGTGATAAATTTAGATCTTATATTGTTGATTCAAAAGTTACTATACATACTGATCATGCTGCAATCAGATACCTTATGCAAAAGAAAGATGCTAAGCCAAGCTTATTAGATGGGTACTTCTTTGCAAGAATTTGATTTACATATTGTAGATAGGAAAGGTGCTGATAATCCTGTTGCTGATAATTTGTCTAGATTGGAAAATATTGATTATGATCCTGTTCCTGTTAATGATAATTTCCCAACTGGTGTATCTGGAACCTTTTCGTCCAGCCCTCGTGAAAAAGACAAATTCCTGCCGAATCGGTAGGAAGTCGGCCAGATTTGAACTACATGCACATGATATAATGCTCAAGATTTTTTGTAAAAATCTTTATTGGGTTCACAACATGCTATTTCATCAGAGATCCAGTGCAAGTTTAGCGAAACTCCGCCCCGAGCGAAGGATCTTCATGCCCGCTGTTTTGAATATAGTTTGAAACGAGCATAAAAAATTCAAAAATGATCCAAACAACGAAACCTTCGCGTGCTGTCATATTATGTGTCATAGTTGCAAGGAAAAATAATAAACTTGGATAATTGCATACATCACAAAAAATCCTTCACAATATGAGCTATCGTGTTCGAGGTTTCATGGCATTTAGGTCAAACGACCAATGTTACTGATACTCCTTCACAATATGAGCTCAAGGTACAGGATAATAATACATTATGATCGCTTCGACTGTAACCATGGAGCATCTTCAGCATTTAACGCGATGGTTGGGTCAATGTTCACTCTGAAGGGCGGAATTTCACCAAACTTATTATAATCTTCTGACATGTCTGTCTTGTCCTCGACTCCCACGATGGTTCTTTTCCCTGAAAGAACTATGTGACGCTTTGGCTCATCGGATGAGCTCGTTTCCTTATGTTTTCTTTTCTTCGGTCTGGAGGACATGTCCTTCACATAGAAAACCTGAGCCACATCATTGGCTAGGACGAATGGTTCATCTCTGTAACCAAGATTGTTGAGATCCACTGTTGTCATTCCGTACAGCTGGTCTACCTTTACCCCTTTTCCATCCAGCTTGACCCATTTGCACCGAAACAAAGGGATCTTAAAAGAAGGTCCATAGTCAAGTTCCCATATCTCCTCTATGTAACCATAATATGTGTCCTTTTCCCCATTGTTAGTGTTTGTTGCATCAATGCGGACACCACTGTTTTGGTTGGTGCTCTTTTTATCTTGGGCGATCGTGTAGAAGGTATTTACATTTATCTCGTACCCTTGGAAAGTAACTACAGTCGAAGATGGTGACTCGGCCAACAAGTACAACTGATCTCCAACATCGTTGTTATTAATGGGATGTGTTCGCAGCCAACCGCCGAAAGTCTGCATATGTTTATGTGTAATCCAGTCTTACTGCCCCGGGTGTTGAGCGTACAATATTCTTGTGTTCAGTGATATACGGGGCCACCAAGGTGGAACTTTGTAGAACTATGTAGTGTTCTTGAGTGAAAGAAATCATGTCCCTACATATCATTGATTTCCTTCCTAGCGTGCCTTTCCACTTAGTCTCCCCTCATGCCACGATTAGGAACACCAAGCTTAAGTTCAGGAATAAAGTCAACACATAACTCAATGACCTCCTATGTTCCATAGCCCTTGGAGATGCTTCCTTCTGGCCTAGCACGGTTATGAACATATTTATTTAAGACTCCCATGAACCTCTCGAAGGGGAACATATTGTGTAGAAATACAAGACCGAGGATGGAAATCTCTTCGACAAGGTGAGCCAGGAGATGCGTCATAATATTGAAGAAAGATGGCAGAAACACCAACTCAAAACTAACAAGACATTGCACCACATCCTTCTGTAACCTTGGCAGACTAGCTGGATCGATTACCTTCTGAGATATTGCATTGAGGAATGCACATAGCTTCACAATGGGTATTCGAACATTTTCCAGCAGAAACCCCTCAGTGCAATTGGAAGCAATTGCGTCATAATAATGTGGTAGTCATGCGACTTCAGTTTTTGGAATTTTTTCTCCGCCATATTTATAATCCCCTTTATATTTGATGAGAAGCTAGACGGCACCTTGATACTGTAAAGGACTTCAAAAAATATTTTCTTCTCTGCTTTGGTAAGAGCGCAGCTGGCAGGACTTAAGCGACGCCCTGTATCCGTCTTGTAATTCTATTCTTGCTTGTTTTGGGACTTTCATACGATACTGGTCCTCCCGTGCTTCTGGTGTATCTTTTGTCTTCCCATACACGCCTAAGAAGCCTAGCAGGTTCACGCAAAGATTCTTCGTCACGTGCATCACGTCGATTGAAGAGCGGACCTCTAGGACTTTCCAATAGGGTAGCTCCCAAAATATAGATTTTTTCTTCCACATGGGTGCGTGTCCGGTAGACGTCATTCGGAACAGATTGACCGCCAGGACCCTTTCCAAAGATTACTTTTATATCCTTGACCATATAAAGTAAAGCATCACCAGTACGGAGTTCACGCTTCTCCCGGTGATCTGCCTCACCTCTAAAATGCTTGCCTTTCTTTCTGACGGGGTGCCTCTTTGGAAGAAATCGACGATGCCCAAGGTACACAACCTTCTTACATTTATCCAAATATGCACCTTCGGTCTCATCTAACAGTGCGTGCATGCATTGTATCCCTTGTTTGTCTATACGAAAGGTTACTAAGAGCAGACCAATCATTGATGATCACGAAAAGCAACACGTAGGTCAAATGACTCCTATTTGTGATCATCACGCATGTACACTTGGTTTGGCCCATAATTGTAAGAAAACTTCAAATAATATCCTTAGTACACATCAATGTCATTGTCGGGTTGCTTTGGGCCTTGGATGACAGCAGCATCATAATGAACTTGCGCTTCATGCACAACCAAGGCAGAAGGTTATAGATACATGAGTTACGGAGCCAACGTGCTATGAATGCAGCTCTGCTCCCAAAAAGGATTCATGCCATCATGCTTAGACCAAACCTTAAGTTCCTCGCGTCACACAAAGTCCGGGAACTCCCTAGATTTTCCTCCCAGCGACCCATGGCGGGGTGTCTCACCATCCCGTCTTTCTTACGGTCTTGTTTGTGCCATCGCAACAACCTAACATGGTCTTTATTTCTAACAGACGTTTCAACCTCAGTGCATCTCGTTCGGGGGGCTCGCCCTCAACATCACCGAGTCATCTACTTTGATCTTATCTTATGCAGTGCATAGGGCATTTTCCAAAATTTTGTAATCCAGCGGTAGAGGATACGATCATTAATGCATGCATGTATCTTCTGCACCTCTAATCCTAGAGGGAAGAGAACCTTCTTTTGCTTCGTACGTACTGTCAGGCAATTCGTTATCCTTTGGAAGCCTCTTCTTCATTATTTTCAGTAACTTCTCAAATGGCTTGTCACATATACCAGCCTCTGCCTTCCATTGCAGCAACTCCAGTGTGGCACCGAGCTTTGTGTTGCCATCTTCGCAATTTGGGTATAACTTTTTTTGTGATCCTCTAACATGCCCTTTAGCTTTCGCTTCTCGTTTTTAGTTTCTGCATCTCTGTGTGCATCAGCGATGGCCCGACGAAGATCATCATCAATGGGCTCATCTGATGCCTCTTCATCTTCAGATCCTCCTGCCTCTTCATCTTCATCATTCCCCGTTGCAGTATCACCGTTGTTAGGGTATGATACGTCTCCAACGTATCGATAATTTCTTATGCTCCATGCTTGTTTTATGACAATACCTACATGTTTTGTTCACAATTTATGTCGTTTTGATGCATTTTCCGGCACTAACCTATTAACAAAATGCCGAAGTGCCAGTTCTGTTTCTGCTTTGTTTTGGTTTGAAATCCTAGTAGGAATATTCTCGGAATTGGACGAAATCAGCGCAAAGTATCTTATTTTCAGGAAGCTTCCGGAGCAGAAGAGGGGCCGGAGGAGAGGCCAGGCCACCACACATGGTGGCGGCGCGGCCAAGGGGCGCGCCCTGTTGTGTTCTGCCCGCCCTCGGCTCGACTCTCGCCTATTTAAGCCTGCGACTAAATCTTAAAGGAATAAGCCCGAGTCAGGAAACCCCGGAGCCACCGCCATCGCGAAGCCAAGATGCGGGGGACAAAGTCTCTGTTAGCACGCGCCGGGACGGGAAGTGCCCGGAAGGCATCTCCATCGACACCACCGCCATCTTCATCACCGCTGCTGTCTCCCATGAGGAGGGAGTAGTTCTCCCTCGAGGCTAAGGGCTGTACCGGTAGCTATGTGGTTCATCTCTCTCCCATGTACTTCAATACAATGATCTCATGAGCTGCCTTACATGATGAGCTTTGTATCACTATTAATCTATGTGCTACTCTAGTGATGTTATTAAAGTACTCTATTCCTCCTCCATGATGTAATGGTGACAGTGTGTGCATCATGTAGTACTTGGCGTAGTTTATGATTGTGATCTCTTGTAGATGGTCTATCATGCACTCTAAGGTTATTTAAATATGAACATTGAATGTTGTGGAGCTTGTTAACTCGGCATTGAGGTGCTCTTGTAGCCCTACACAATTAATGGTGTTCATCATCCAACAAAGAGAGTGTAGAGTGGTTTTATTATGTGATCAATGTTGAGAGTGCCCACTAGTGAAAGTATGATCCCTAGGCCTTGTTCCAAATCTTGCAATCATCGCTTATTTCTTGTTCTCATCTTTACTTCTGCAATGTACCACCATCAACACGCCCGGCAAGCTGTTACCTGTGCCGTTCCTCTTGCTCATATACATTCCTTACCACTTGTATTTCACTATCTCTTCGCCGGGCGGGTACCTATACATCGACAAGTGTATTAGGTGTGTTGGGGACACAAGAGACTTCTTGTATCGTGATTGCGGGGTTGCTTGAGAGGGATATCTTTGACCTCTTCCTCTACGAGTTCGATAAACCTTGGGTGATCCACTTAAGGAAAACTTGTTGTTGTTCTACAAACCTCTGCTCTTGGAGGCCCAACACATCTCTGAAGAAAAGCCAAGGTAGACATCAAGCTATTTTGAGCGTCGTTGCAGGGGAGGAAAGGTAAAAGGCACTCACACTCCGGTCCGATCAACTAAGCTATTTTAAGGCGCCGTTGTAAGTGCTCAGCTTTTCCTTTAGATCTTGCAATTGCATCTTTTTGTTTCTTGTTTTTTATTTCACTAGTTAGGCATAATGGAAAGCAACTATGAGCTTTTAATCTATTTCCTGAGTTAAGACATGGATTGTTTGATGCGAAAATTAAAAAACCTATGGAATCTTATTTGCATGCTAGTAGCAATGATATTAGTATGACTGCTTTGAACACCATTGTTGCTAATACTATGGAAAATTCTAAGCTTGGGGAAGCTGGCTTTGATGAGCATGATATTTTTAGTCCCCCAAGCATTGAGGATAAAATTTTCTTTGATGATACTTTGCCTCCCATTTATGATGATTATAATGATAGTAGTCTTTTGGTGCCGCCTACTATGGAGGATAAATTTTATTATGATTATACTATGCCTCCTACACTTGATGAGAATAATAATGATAGCTACTTTATTGAATTTGCTCCCACTACAATTACTAATAAAATTGATTATGCTTATGTGGAGAGTAATGATAGTTTTATGCATGTAGCTCATGATAAGAATATTTCATTTGATAGTTATATTGTTGAGTTTGTTCATGATGCTACTGAAAATCTTTATGAGAGAGGAAAATATGGTTGTAGAAGTTTTCATGTTACTAAAACACCTCTCTTTTTGCTAAAAATCTTGAAGTTGCGCTTGTCTAGTCTTTCTACGCTTGTTGCATTATGCTTCATGAATTTGTTTATTTACATGATTCCTATGCATAGGAAGTGGGTTAGGCTTAAATTTGTTTTGAATTTGCTTTTTGATGCTCTCTTTTGCTTCAACTCTTATTTCTTGGGAGTGCATCATTAAAATTGTTGAGCCCATCTTAATGGCTATAAAGAAAGCACTTCTTGGGAGATAATCCATGTTTTTATTTTGCTACAGCAATTTTGTTTTTGAGTCTTGGAAGTTGTTACTACTGTAGCAACCTCTCCTTATCTTTATTTTATTTCATTGTTGTTCCAAGTAAAGTCTTTGATAGCAAGGTTGATACTAGATTTGGATTACTGCGCAGAAACATATTTCTGTCACGAATATGGGCAGGGTTCTCTGTAGGTAACTCAGAAAATGTGCCAATTTACGTGCGTGATCCTCAGATATGTACGCAAGTTTCATTCAATTTGAGCATTTTCATCTGAGCAAGTTTAGTGCATCTAAAAAATTCGTCTTTACGGACTGTTCTGTTTTGATAGATTCTGCCTTTTATTTCGCATTGCCTCTTTTGCTGTGTTGAATGGATTTCTTTGTTCCATTGACTATCAGTAGCTTTGTGCAATGTCCGGAAGTGTTAAGAATGATTGTGTCACCTCTGAACATGTGAATTTTGATTATGCACTAACCCTCTAATGAGTTTGTTTTGAGTTTGGTGTGGAGGAAGTTTTCAAGGGTCAAGAGGAGGATGATATATGATCCAAGAAAGTGAAAAGTCTAAGCATGGGGATGCCCTCGTGGTTCATCTCTGCATATTTCCAAGAAGACTCAAGCGTCTAGCTTGGGGATGCCCAAGGCATCCACTTCTTCATCAACAATTTATCAGGTTTCTTCTATTGAAACTATATTTTTATTCCATCACATCTTATGTACTTTACTTGGAGCGTCTGTTTGTTTTTATTTTTGTTTTGTTTGAATAAATTCATCCTTGTGTGGGAGAGAGGCACGCTCCACTTATTCATATGAACACTAGTGTTCTTAGCTTTACTTTTAATGTTCATGGCGAAGGTTGGAAACATGAAATGTTGCATGTGGTAGTGGTATAATGAAATACCTGCATAATCTTGTAGATCATTGAGCTTTGATAACATGATTCTTTGCAAACGTTTTGAGGTATTTAGATGGTAAGGCTTGCTGGATAAATAAGTTAAAATTAGTAGTGGATTGTTGTCTTTAAGCTTGTGTCGTACTACAAACTCTATTTAAATAGTTGAAGGTGTAGTTGGACTTGATAGCTTTCCATGTCTGAGAGTTCATCGTAATAACTAAGTTGTGCTGAAGGTCGAGGGAGCTAGCGGGGTACTTGTGCCACCGTGAACGGCCCTCCTTGGAGTAAATTTTAATCATGCTCTTAATGATGAACCTGCTAGTTGTTTGCAATAAGCTTGTGAGTTCTTTTTGACTAATGTTAAGCTACGGTTTTTGGCACTTCCACCATCCAAATTTGCTAGCCTCTTCGGTACTGTGCATTGCCTTTTGCTCACATTGAGAATTGTGCATACTTCGCCGGTACATCCAAACCCGTGGGAGGACTTTCTCTTGTTCTCCTACACATAAGCCCATACATCTCCTCAAAACAGCCACCATACCTACCTACCACAGCATTTCCATAGCTGTTCCGAGATATATTGCCATGCAACTTCCATCTTACATTACATGTTGTCATTTATCATTTATATATTGCTTTGCATGATTCTATACAGCTGACGTGTGGTTACCCATGTTACGCTGGATCATTGCACATCTGCTACACTGGCAGAGGCATACAGTTTCATACATCATGTTTTATTCATTATGAGTTATTTGTACCAAAAAGTGTGTTGTCATATTAGGATGTTGCCCCTAAAAGTGAAAAGAGCCATGGAGGCCATCAAAAAGAGAAAAAGAAAAGAAAGAAAAAAATGAAAAATAAAAAAGGGAAAAAAGAGAGAAAAAAAGGGGGGCAGCATTACTATCTTTTATCCACACTTGTGCTCATGTTTTAGCACTTGCATTATTCATAGTCATCATTTGTGCTCATGTTTAGCACCTACACTCCATATGAGAGAGTTTTCATGTTTTACTAGTATAACTATGTGGGGAATTTACACTATAGAACTTGGGTTGTATATTCCAATGATGAGCCTCCTCAAAAGTGCTCTAGGTCTTCGTGAGCAACCAAGTTGGATGCACCCCCACTAGTTCCATTGGAGAGCTTTCATACACATATAGCTCTATGTGCATCCGTTGCATGGCAATCACTACTCCTTGCATAGCTTCGATTATAAGACTTCCTCTTGTCTAATAATCACTTATAGCTTTGCAAGACTTTCTTCCATTTGGCCTTCCAAACCCCCATTAACGTTCTTTATGCCATAACATCCTGGTGCTAATACCAAATGCTTGCGCTCACCGGTTGAGTAGACTTCGAAACAGTTGATTCATGACGTTCATGTTTATGTTTACTTGACTGAATCCTTCTTATGTTGTGAAAATTTACTTGATGCTTGGAATGAAGGATAGAACTTCTACGCTGAATACTTAACACATCTTTAATGAACTTTGTACGGTTTCATGTCTTTAAAGCAATAGTTCATGAAAACTTCTAGCTTGTTTAACTCTTGCATTATCATCTCTTATATCAATATAGACATTTGCTTTGAGTGATTTGATCTCAGTTCATATGCTTTACATCATTATTGGATCAAGATTATGTTGGTAGCATGTCACTTAAGAAATTATCTTTGTTATCATTTACCTACTCGGGACGAGTAGGAACTAAGCAGGGATCTTGATACGTCTCCAACGTATGGATAATTTCTTATGTGCTTGTTTTATGACAATACCTACATGTTTTGTTCACACTTTATATCGTTTTGATGCATTTCGGAACTAACCTATTAACAAGATGCGAAGTGCCGGTTCTGTTTTCTGTTTTTGGTTTCAGAAATCCTAGTAAGAAATATTCTCGGAATTGGGCCAATCCCAGTATCTTATATTTCAAGGAAGCTTCCAGGAGCAGGGAGAGGAGGCGGGGTCACCACACATGGTGGCGGCGCGGCCCGGGGGGCGCCCCGTTGTGTGGCTGCCCCGTACCCCTCAGACTAGAGATCTTCGCCTGTTAAGCCTCACGACTAAATCTTCGATAGGAATAATCCACGGTACGAGAAACCTTCCCAGCCGCCGCCATCGCGAAGCCAAGATCGGGGGACAGAATCTCTGTTCGGCACGCCGCCGGAGGGGAAGTGCCCGGAAGGCATCTCCATCGACACCACGCCATCTTCATCACCACATGTCTCCCATGAGGAGGAGTAGTTCTCCCTCGAGGCTAAGGGCTGTACTGGTAGCTATGTGGTTCATCTCTCTCCCATGTACTTCAATACAATGATCTCATGAGCTGCCTTACATGATTGAGATTCATATGATGAGCTTTGTATCACTATTAATCTATGTGCTACTCTAGTGATGTTATTAAAGTACTCTATTCCTCCTCCATGATGTAATGGTGACAGTGTGTGCATCATGTAGTACTTGGCGTAGTTTATGATTGTGATCTCTTGTAGATTATGAAGTTAACTATTACTATGATAGTATTGATGTGATCTATTCCTCCTTTCATAGTCTGTCGGTGACGGTGTGCATGCTATGTTAGTACTTGGTATAATTGTGTTGGTCTATCATGCACTCTAAGGTTATTTAAATATGAACATTGAATGTTGTGGAGCTTGTTAACTCCGGCATTGAGGTGCTCTTGTAGCCCTACACAATTAGTGGTGTTCATCATCCAACAAGAGAGTGTAGAGTGGTTTTATTATGTGATCAATGTTGAGAGTGTCCACTAGTGAAAGTATGATCCCTAGGCCTTGTTTCCAAATACGCAATCATCGCTTGTTTTACTGCATCTTTACTTCTGCAATATTACCACCATCAAGCACGCCAGCAAGCTATTTTCGCACCGTTACCTCTGCTCATACACATTCATACCACTTGTATTTCACTATCTCTTCATAGAACTAGTGCACCTATACATCGACAAGTGTATTAGGTGTGTTGGGGACACAAGAAGAGACTTCTTGTATCGTGATTGCGGGGTTGCTTGAGAGGGATATCTTTGACCTCTTCCTCCTGAGTTCGATAAACCTTGGGTGAACCACTTAAGGGAAAACTTGCTGCTGTTCTACAAACCTCTGCTCTTGGAGGCCCAACAACATCTCAGAAGTAGCCCATGTGAGGGTACATATCATCATCCTCTTCTTCTTCTTCATTGTCTTCCATCATAACCCCTCTTTCTCCATGCTTGGTCCAACAATTATAGATGGGCATGAAACCTTTCCAAAGCAGGTGGGAGTGAATGACTTGCCATTCACGGTATTGCTTTAAGTTCCGGCAACCAACACATGGACAACATATAAAACCATCCGCATGTGGGTTTTCCGCAGCCACACGGAGAAAATCTTCCAGGCCCGAAGTGAACTCGGGTAGGCGTCGGTCAGTGATACGTCTCCAACGTATCGATAATTTCTTATGTTCCATGCTTGTTTTATGATGATACACACATGTTTTATACATACTTTATGTCATATTTATGCATTTTCCGGCACTAACCTATTAACAAGATGCGAAGAGCCGGTTGTTGTTTTTTGCTATTTTTGGTTTTCAGAAATCCTAGTAAGGAAATATTCTCGGAATTGGACGAAATCAACGCCCGGGGTCTTATTTTCCACGAAGCTTCCAGAAGTCCGAAAGAAACGAAGTGGGGCGACGAGCCTCTGACCCGGGGCGGCCACCCCACTGGCCGCCGCGGCCCTAGCGTGTGGGCCCTCGTGGCCTTGTGACCCTACCCTTCCGCCTACATATAGCCTTCGTCAGAATATCCCGGTCTGAGAGCCACGATAAAACCTTCCGAGAGGCCGCCGCGCCAATCCCATCTCGGGGGATTCGGGAGATCGACCCGGCACCTGAGGGGAATCATCTCTGGAGGACTCTTCGCCATGGTGCCTCCGGAGTGATGTGTGAGTAGTTCACCCTGGACTATGGGTCCATATCGGTAGCTAGATGGTTGTCTTCTCCTCATTGTGCTATCATTGTTCGATCTTGTGAGCTGCCTAACATGATCAAGATCATCTATTTGTAATGCTACACATGTTGCGTTTGTTGGGATCGATGAATATGGAATGCTATGTTATGTTGATTATCAATCTATCATCTATGTGTTGTTTATGATCTTGCATGCTCTCCGTTATTAGTAGAGGCCTAGGCAAGTTGATACTTGAAACTCCAAGAGGGAGTATTTATGCTCGATAGTGGGTTCATGCCTCCATTAAATGGGGACAGTGACAGAAAGTTCTAAGGTTGTGGATGTGATGTTGCCACTAGGGATAAAACATCAATGCTATGTCTAAGGATATTTGTGTTGATTACATTACGCACCATACTTAATGCAATTATGCATTGTTTGCAACTTAATGGAAGGGGTCGGGATTCTAACCTGAAGGTGGACGTTTAGGCATAGATGCATGTTGGATAGCGGTCTATGTACTTTGTCGTAATGCCCAATTGAATTTCACACTACTCATCATAATATGTATGTGCATTGTCATGCCATCTTTATTTGTCAATTGCCTTATTGTAATTTGTTCACCCAACATGCTATTTCTTATTGGAGAGACACCACTAGTGAGCTGTGGACCCGGTCCATTCTTTTACATCGAATACAATCTCCTGCCAATACTTGTTCTTCTGTTCTTTGCAAACATCATCATCCACACTATACATCTAATCCTTTTTACAGCAAGCGGTGAGATTGACAACCTCACTTGCATCGCGTTGGGGCAAGTATTTTGGTTGTGTTGTCGCGGGTTACGTTGGCGCGGGAATCCCTGGTGTTGCGACAAAGAACACTTGGAAATTAACACGGAGTTGTCGATTCATTTGCACACAAGCGAACTTGCTCGAAAGGTTTACTCATAATGTAGTTTTAGCAACGGCCCATAGTGAAATACGCGAGTAACAAAGACAGGTGTGATTTTAATAAACAATGGATTAAAATCGCATGAAGCGGGGACGGATGAGTAGGCGTTGCATGGATGAGAGAAACTCATGTAACAATCATAGCAGGGCATTTGCGATAATAATAAACCGGTGTCCAAGTACAAAGCAATCAATAGGCATGTGTTCCAATTATAGTCGTACGTGCTCGCAATGAGAAACTTGCACAACATCTTTTGTCCTACCAGCCGGTGGCCAATTCATCGTCTATTGGATATTAAGGTACTCCTTTTAATAGAATTACCGGAGCAAAGCATTAACACTAGTGAACACATGTGATCCTCACATCGCTACCATTCGGTTGTCCCGATTTCTGTCACTTCGGGGCCATCGGTTCCGGACGCGACATGTGTATACAACTTGCGGTAAGATCAATAAACAATGAATATCATGATGAAACAATAACATGTTGGATCTGAGATCATGGCACTCGGGCCTAGTGACAAGCATTAAGCATAACAAGTTGCAACAATATCATCAAAGTACCAATTACGGACACTAGGCACTATGCCCTAACAATCTTATGCTATTACATGACCAATCTCATCAATCCCTACCATCCCCTTCAGGGGAATTACTCACACATGGATGGGGGAAACATGGCTGGTTGATGGAGAGGCGTTGGCGGTGATGATGGCGATGATCTCCTCCAATTCCCGTCCCGGCGGAGGGGTTCTGGCTCCCGCGACGGAGTTGCGATGTGGCGGCGTTACGGAGGGTTTCGCGACTTCGACTTCTTCCGTGCGTTTTAGGTCGAGGCGGATAAATGATCGAAGGAGGGGGTCGGGGCCGAGGGGGCCACACCACATGGCGCGCGGGCCCCCCCTGGGCCGCGCCGCCCTATGGTGTGGGGCCCTCGGGCCTCACGACTTGTCCTTACGCTCGTCGGTTTTACGGGAAAATAGGACATGCATAAATTCAGGATTTTCCGAAAGTTGGATTTACGCACAAAAACGAGACACGGAACGATTCTGCTGAAAACAGCGTTAGTCGTGTTAGTTGCATCAAATACACAAATTAGAGGCAAAACAATAGTAAAAGTGTTCGGAAAGTAGATACGTTTTGGACGTATCATTACGCCGCACTACACTCCGCCACCATCAACCTTCAACGTGCTTCTTGGCTCCCTCCTGGTTCGATAAACCTTGGTTTCTTGCTGAGGGAAAACTTTATTGTGCATCATCACCTTCCTCTTGGGGTTCCCAGCGGACGCGTGTTGTGCGTATCAAGCTCTTTTAGGCTGCAGATTCTTAAGAGTCAAGATACGCTGCAGGGAGTCTTCCCACTTCAATCTCTTTACTTTTTTGTCTTACTTTGCTTTATTTTAGTTACTGCTTTGTTTGCTCATTATATCAAAATACAAAAAAATTAGTTACTTGTTTTACTTTATTTACTATCTTGTTTGCGTTCTCAATATTAAAAACACAAAAAAATTAGTTACTTGCATTTATTTTATCTAGTTTGCTTTATTTATTATTGCTAAAATGAGTAATCCTAAAGTTGAAGTTCGTTCATTTAAGCAAAAAGGAGAATGTTTAAAAGATGCTTGGTATAGAATTAGTGATGCTCATAATAGGTGCACTAAGAAACACTCCACTACTATCCTACTCAGGAATTTTATGTTGGTATCTCTAGCTGGAATAGGTATGTTCTTGATTGTCTCGCGGGAGGTAATTTCCTAGGCACTCCTGCTTTAGAAGCTAGTTGCATTATTGAGAGTCTATTTGGAATACCACCTGTTAATGAAGCTAAAACTGAAATCTCTCTTGAAGATGTCATGAAAAAGTTGGAGACTATAGAGCAAAATCTTCCAAGTGTTGAGACTAAATTGGGAGAATTACTTAATAGCACTGATAAACTTGACAAATCTCTAGGTGGAATTAATGAGAGAATTGCCATCTTAGAAGCTTGTGCTATTCATGATAATCAAAACCAAAGGATTAGTGAACTTGAAGAAGCTATGGGAACCTTGGGTTCAACTTTTTCTTCTATTAAATTTAAGGAGAAAGCTTATGTGGGTAAGGAGCAAAAGTTCATGTATGTCTCTAAGGTGCCCAAACCAAAAAAACCATTATAGGCCTAAAATTGATAAAGCTCTTAATACCACCATAGATAATGGAGCATCTAAGATACCTACTATGACAAGTTGTGAAAATTATGATATTAATGCTTCATCTCTTGATAACACTTGATACACACTTTCTGCGCCTAGCTGAAAGGCGTTAAAGAAAAGCGCTTATGGGAGACAACCCATGATTTTACTTCTGCACTTTTGTTTTATATTTGAGTCTTGGAAGTTGTTACTACTGTAGCAACCTCTCCTTATCTTTATTTTCTTGCATTGTTGTGCCAAGTAAAGTCTTTGATAGTAAGGTTCATACTAGATTTGGATGCGCAGAAACAGATTTCTTCTTGTCACGAATTTGGGCAGGGTTCTCAGAGGTAATTCCGAAAAATCTGCCAATTTACGTGAGTAATCCTCGGATATGTACGCAACTTTCAGTCAATTTGAGCATTTTCATTTGAGCAAGTCTGGTGCACCTAAAAATTCGTCTTTACGGACTGTTCTGTTTTGACAGATTCTGCCTTTATTTCGCATTGCCTATTTTGCTATGTTTGATGGATTTCTTTATTCCATTAACTTTCAGTAGCTTTGTGCAATGTCCAGAAGTGTTAAGAATGATTATGTCACCTCGGAACATGTGAATTTTGATTATGCACTAACCCTCTAATGAGTTGTTTTGAGTTTGGTGTGGAGGAAGTTTTCAAGGATCAAGAGAGGAGGATGATACAATATGATCAAGAAGAGTGTAAGCTCTAAGCTTGGGGATGCCCGGTGGTTCACCCCTGCATATATCAAGAAGACTCAAGCGTCTAAGCTTGGGGATAAGCAGAGCATCCCTTCTTCATCGACAACATTATCAGGTTCCTCTAGTGAAACTATATTTTTATTCCGTCACATCTTATGTGCTTTACTTGGAGCGTATGTATGTTTTTATTTTTGTTTTGTTTGAATAAATTGGATCCTAGCATTCATTGTGTGGGAGAGAGACACGCTCCGCTGTTGCATATGGACAAATATGTCCTTAGCTTTATTCTTAAATTTCATGGCGAAGGTTGAAACTGCTTCGTTAATTGTTACATGGTTGGAAACGGGAAATGCTACATGTGGTAATTGGTATAATGTCTTGAATAATTTGATACTTGGCAATTGTTGTGCTCATATGGATCATGTTTAAGCTCTTGCATCATATACTTTGCACCTATTAGTGAAGAAATACATAGAGCTTGCTAAAATTTGGTTTGCATGATTGGTCTCTCTAAGGTCTAGATATTTTCTAGTAAGGGTTTGAGCAACAAGGAAGACGATGTAGAGTCTTATAATGCTTGCAATATGTTTTTATGTGAGTTTTGCTGTACCGGTTCATACTTGTGTTTGCTTCAAACAACCTTGCTAGCCTAAGCCTTGTATTGAGAGGGATTACTTCTCATGCATCCAAATCATTGAGCCAAAAACTATGCCATTTGTGTCCACCATACCTACCTACTACATGGTATTTCTCTGCCATTCCAAAGTAAATTGCTTGAGTGCTACCTTTAAATTTCTATCCTTTGTCTTTGCAATATATAGCTCATGGGAAAAATAGCCTAAAAACTATTGTGGTATTGAATATGTACTTATGTGTCTTATTTCCTAATAAGTTGCTTGTTGAGCGATAACCATGTTCCTGGGTACGCCATCAACACTTTGTTGAATATCATGTGAGTTGCTATGCATGTTCGTCTTGTCTGAAGTAAGGGTGATTTATCATGAGTTGAATGGTTTGAGCATGCATATTGTTAGAGAAGAACATTGGGCCGCTAACTAAAGCCATGATCCATGGTGGAAGTTTCGGTTTTGGACAACAATCCTCAATCTCTTATGAGAATATTATTTGTTGTTGAATGCTTATGCATTAAAGAGGAGTCCATCATCTGTTCTCTATGTTGTCCCGGTATGGATGTCTAAGTTAAGAATAATCAAAAGCGAGAAATCCAATGCGAGCTTTCTCCTTAGACCTTTGTACAGGCGGCATAGAGGTACCCCTTTGTGATACTTGGTTAAAACATATGTATTGCGATGATAATCCATGTAAATCCAAGCTAATTAGGACAAGGTGCGGGCACTATTGGTAATCTATGCATGAGGCTTGCAACTTGTAGGATATCTTATACATAATACATATGCTTAATTACTACCGTTGACAAAATTGTTTCTTGTTTTCAAAATAAAAGCTCTAGTACAAATATAGCAATCCATGCTTCCCTCTTCGAAGGGCCTTTCTTTTACTTTCATGTTGAGTCAGTTTACCCACTTCCTTCCATCTTAGAAGCAAACACTTGTGTTAACTGTGCATTGATTCTTACATGTTTACCTATTGCACTTATTATATTACTTTGTATTGACAATATCCATGAGATATACATGTTACAAGTTGAAAGCAACCGCTGAAACTTATATTTTCCTTTGTGTTGCTTCAATGCCTTTACTATGAATTTATTGCTTTATGAGTTAACTCTTATGCAAGACTTATTGATGCTTGTCTTAAAAGTACTATTCATGAAAAGTCTTTGCTATATGATTCAGTTGTTTACCCATTGTCTTTACCATTGCTTCGAATCGTTGCATTCATTACATGTGCTTACAATAGTATTGATCAAGATTATGATAGCATGTCACTTCAGAAATTATCTTTGTTATCGTTTACCTACTCGGGGCGAGTAGGAACTAACTTTGATCTTTGATACGTCTCCAACGTATCGATAATTTCTTATGTTCCATGCTTGTTTTATGATGATACACACATGTTTTATACATACTTTATGTCATATTTATGCATTTTCCGGCACTAACCTATTAACAAGATGCCGAAGAGCCAGTTGTTGTTTTCTGCTATTTTTGGTTTCAGAAATCCTAGTAAGGAAAAATATTCTCGGAATTGGACGAAATCAACGCCCAGAGTCTTATTTTTCCATGAAGCTTCCAGAAGTCCTAAAGGGAAACGAAGTGGGGCGACGACGCGCCACGGTAGGCGCGTGGCCCACCCCACAGCCGCGCGGCCCTAGCGTGTGGGCCCCTCGTGACGCCTGACCTACCCTTCCGCCTACATATAGCCTTCGTCGAGAATATCCCAGTACTGAGAGCCACGATACGGAAAACCTTCCAGAGACGCCGCCGCCGCCAATCCCATCTCGGGGGATTTAGGAGATCGCCTCCGGCACCCTGCCGGAGAGGGGAATCATCTCGCGGAGGACTCTTCACCGCCATGGTCGCCTCCGGAGTGATGTGTGAGTAGTTCACCCCTGGACTATGGGTCCATAGCAGTAGCTAGATGGTTGTCTTCTCCTCATTGTGCTATCCTTGAGTTAGATATCTCTATGAAATTGTGGTGTGTTAGTACCTCCTATGAATGCTCACAGTGACAGCGTGGGGTGTTTATTAGTACTTGGGAATACATCTTTAAGGTTTGCCTACATGATGAATTAGTGTTCGTTATCTTGCCGAGAGTAATTCAGCATAGTGAAGTGCTTATTTATATTCAATTATGATTGCAATGTTGAGAGTGTCCGCTAGTGAAAGTATGATCCCTAGGCCTTGTTTCTAAGCATCGAATCTCCGTTTATTTTTCCACTGCATGTTTACTCGCTGCCATATTTTATTCAGATTGCTATTACCGCTCATATACATTCATACCACTTGTATTTCACTATCTCTTCGCCGAACTAGTGCACCTATACATCTGACAAGTGTATTAGGTGTGTTGGGGACACAAGAGACTTCTTGTATTGTGATTGTAGGGTTGCTTGAGAGGGATATCTTTGACCTCTTCTCCCGAGTTCGATAAAACCTTGGGTGATTCACTTAAGGGAAAACTTCTGCTGTTCTAAACCTCTGCTCTTGGAGGCCCAACACTATCTACGGGAAAAGAAGCGTGCGTAGTCATCACCAGCCGGCCCTATCAAGTCCGTTGATATGCAAGAGGGAAAGATACTGACTTCCCCAGAGCCATTATAGATCTCATGGTTAACGTGAATTGTATGGTGCTAGAATCACTAGACGACATTGGTGATTAGTCCAAGATTAATAGAACCCTTGCAATGGAACCTCCACCATATCAACACATACCATGGTTCCATTGCCCACCATATAGTCATGTTCATAATTGGGAAAGTAACATTTGATTTTCAATGCAGGAATGATAAGTATAGTAATTTTGCGGGTAAATTGATATAAAATAATCAAGATGACATGAGCAAGGGTGAAATTTCCTGGTGACTGCGAGATAATGCAGTTCGATGTGTTGGATTGAACCTGGACCTCGGGTTCTGTAAAGAAGCATGATTGTCCGGTAAAGACAATGTTATAAGATCCAAATGATGCATGCATGGGTGCATTATTTTATGTTGAATCCCTTACCCCAACATGATTATTGAGATTTGGGGTTGAGTTAACTAGTTGTATTAGCTCTTCACTGTTGATTGGACTTGAAACAGTCTGATTGCTTCGGACTTTGGAGACCGCACGCCATCACTTATTTTTCCTTGTGCCTTGATGAAGGTTGATACGTCAATCAGTAGACAACACGCCGCCGACTGATTTCTTTGTTTCCGATCTCATCACGGGATGACACACCAGCTAGCCTTTATGGAAGCTGTTTTTTCTAGCCGAACGAGCCAGATGAAATCTGGATGTCGATGGAGATGAGGGATTGCAACGAAACCGCCACTTTGACGATGTTGAAGAAGACCAGTAACGCAGATTTTTTATTCCAGATCACGATAACGTTGCCGCTTGCTGGATCGATTTGAGCGCTTCGAACCGCGTGGACCAGATGTGATCTAAATTTTCCTCGTCTTCAATCTTGATGCCGAAGAAAAACTTTGACGGATCCCGCCCGGATGACAAAATCCAGTCGTCGCGATCCCCACGGTCGGCGCCAATTGACGAGGGATCACCTCGCCAATGCCTACGTATTGTAGACTTGGGTTTCGGGAGAAGACGACGATGGAGATTCGGGAGCGAGATTAGGCACACGACGTGCCCACTTTGGGTCCCCTCGGCGGAGGATCCTACGTGCGCTAGCAATCCGATAAGATCATAGATGTGTTTACGGGTGCTTAGCGCGGGGCTATCTGTCTATCTGTTGTCTCTATTTCACCTCTCTCTCTGCCCACTAGCTTTATATAACCAGCCAGGGTTTTACAAGATCTGTCGACTACTTCTTCAGGTTGCCTTGTTGGGCCTTCTCCATATTGAGTCTTCTCCATATTGGGCCGAGCCGGGTATACTAATAATGGGTACCCGAAGGGTATACCCATGTCACTCATTTTCTAACATTAAATTAGAAAGATACTTCTGAGAAGCTTGTGGATATATATGTCAAGGAAATAGTTAGCAAACATGGAGTACCAAAGAAGATAGTCTCGGATAGAGGTTCGATCTTCATGTCAGCATTTTGGAAACAACTCCAAGAAGCTCTGGGATCCAAGTTAGATTTTAGCACAGGTTATCACCAACAAACCAGAGGATAGACGGAAAGAACCAATCAAATACTTGAAGACAAGCTTAGAGCTTGTGCTCTAGACTTTTTGGAGGCTCATGGGAGGACCATCTACCATTAGCGGAGTTTTCATACAATAACAGTTATCAAAGTAGTATTCAAATTGCATCGTATGAAGCATTATACGGAAGAAAGTGTAGGTCTCCAATCTATTGGTTCGAGATGGGGGGAAACAAGGAGTTTGCACCTGATTACATCACAGAGAGACAAGGAGTCATCGAGGTTATCATGGATAGACTCAAGATAGCTCAGAGTCGATAGAAGAGTTATGCCGACCAGAAAAGGAGATCATGGGAACCCAAGTGGGAGACATGGTATATGAAAGTTAGCCCAGTGAAAGGACTCAAGAGGTTCGAGTGAAAGGAAAGTTAAGTACTCGATATATATGACCATTCAAGATACTCAGTCAGAACAGAGGAATAGCTTTTGAGCTAGTGATATGCGTACAGCGCGCGTCCGTTGGGAACCCCAAGAGGAAGGTGTGATGCGTACAGCAGCAAGTTTTCCCTCAGTAAGAAACCAAGGTTTATCGAACCAGGTAGGAGCCAAGAAGCACGTTGAAGGTTGATGGCGGCGGGTGTAGTGCGGCGCAACACCAGGGCGCGCCAACATGAACCCACACAACACAACCAAATTACTTTGCCCCAACGTGACGGTGAGGTTGTCAATCTCACCAACTTCTTGTAACAAAGGATTAGATGTATAGTGTGGATGATGATTGTTTGCGAAAACAGTAGAACAAGTAGTAGATTGTATTCGATTAAAAGAATGGACCGGGGTCCACAGTTCACTAGTGGTGTCTCTCCCATGAAAGCATCCCCACTCATTGGCGCTCCCACGCCAAATCCGGCGAAATTTTCGTCCGGATTGGAGGAAGGCGTGGGGAGCGCCAAAGTTCAGCCGTCCCCGAGAAACCCCCAACCTCGACCATTTGACATATTTCAAACAAATTTAACATAAAAATTAACAAGTTCGGCGACCAGAAGTACGAAAATTGCTGAAACAAATTCGGCGATAATCAGTACAATGTTTAACAAGTGCTGAAACAAATGAAGCACACAATTTCACAATTTTTCAAACAAATTAAGACAGACTAGTTGGCGTCGGCGTTGCCTCGGAGCCTCCATATGTGCTCCACCAGATCATCTTGCAGCAGCTGATGCATTGTAGAGTCTCGAATCTCCCGGCGCATAGCAAAGAAGGCGGCCCATGATGGAGGCACTGGTGATTAGGCTGTGCAAGAGGACCCTCTCTCTCATATGGTGCTTCTTGCTCAGCCAGAGGAACCGGATGCTTTCGCTCATTTTCAATAATCATATTGTGTAGGCACACACATCGGTTCATCACCTCCCACATCGATCTTTCGACCAAGTCATAGCGGGGAACCGGACGACAGCAAATCTCTGTTGGAGGACACCAAATGCACGCTCGACGTCTTTTCGGCAAGCTTCTTGTTTCTTGACAAACTCGCAAAGTTTGGGGGTGCTAGGGTTGGAGATAGTCTTCACAAATGTTGCCCACTTTGGATAGATACCGTCTGCAAGGTAGTATCCTTTGTTGTAGTGCCGACCATTGATCACATAGTCCACCGGGGAGCATGACCCTCAACAAGCTTGGAAAAGACCGGGGAGCAGTTTAGGGCGTGCATGTCATTGTTGGATCCAGGCATACCAAAGAAAGAGTGCCAAATCCGAGAGATCATGGGTAGCACTTCCAGTATCACAGTGCAGCCTTTTTGTGACCCTTGTAAATTCCCTGCCACGCAAACGGACAGTTCTTCCATTGCCAATGCATGCAGTCAATGCTTCCAAGCATCCCTGGAAAACCCCTAGCTTCATTGGTTGCAAGGATCCTCTGAGTGTCTTCGACAGTGGGTGATCTCAAGTAGTAGTCCCCGAACACTGCTATGCCGGCCTGCAGAACCGGTAGAAACAATCAAGGGCGGTGGACTCCGCCATCCGAAGATAGTCATCTGCAGTATCACCGGAGCTCCATACGCCATCCTCATAGCCACTGTGCACTTCTGCGGAAAATCCAACCAAACCGGTGCAATCCGCCTTGCATCTGAAGTAGGGATCAAAGTCTCGGATGGCATACACAATTTGCAGAAATAGCTTTCTTAAACGACGCCGGAAAACACTCTCACCGTGCAATGGATTGTCGGCGAAGTAGTCGGCGTACAACATGCGGTAGCCCTCCATTCGCTGTCTCGGCTTGCACTTCCGGTGACCGGTGCCGACCCACCACGTCGACCGGTTGCGGTCCAGCGTACATGCTTTCCAAGCAACCGAGGATCATCATGTGCTCGTCGTCTTGGGGTGCTGCCATCTCTTCTTGCATAAGCTCGACGAACATCTGCTCCTCCTCTTCGAGTCCATGGCCGGCGAGGCAAATGGACGAACACACGACGGGCGTGGTCGAGGCCAGCCGAGCCGCGACGACGAGCCGGCCAAAGTCGGAGAACAGGCGGCGGAAGAGCAGCCAGATAGGCCGTCATCGAAAGGCGGCGGAATCTGGTCAACAAGCCGGCGGGGTGGTGCCGGCGGCGAGAGAGATACGAGGGGTGGGGGAGATTTTGAGCGACGTGGCGGTGGGGTTCGTGCGTCGAGTCACCGACAGATCGGGCCCTTCCCCGCTTTTCACTCGTCCGGAGTCCCCGAGCGCGCCCCGGGGGCGGGGATGGCATGGGCTCGCCGGATGGATGAAGGGCAAATCCGGACGAAACGAGGAACCGGGGCGCGACTGGGCTGAATTTCGCCGTCCGGATGGAAAAAACGTCGCTCGGGGGCCTCGTCGGGGGGACGAGTGGAGATGCTCTAAGAATAAGCATGTTGGGTGAACAAATTACAGTTGGGCAATTGACAAATAAAGAGGGCATGACCATGCACATACATGATATGATGAGTATTGTGAGATTTAATTGGGCATTACGACAAAGTACATAGACCGCTATCCAGGCATGCTTCTATGCCTAAAAAGTCCACCTTCAGGTTATCATCCGAACCCCTTCCAGTATTAAGTTGTAAACAACAGACAATTGCATTAAGTATGGTGCGTAATGTAATCAACAACTACATCCTTAGACATATCATCGATGTTTTATCCCTAGTGGCAACAGCACATCCACAACCTTAGAACTTTCTGTCACGTCCCAGATTTAACGGAGGCATGAACCCACTATCGAGCATAAATACTCCCTCTTGGAGTTACAAGCAAAACTTGGCCAGAGCCTCTACTAGTAACGGAGAGCATGCAAGATCATAAACAACACATAGATAATAGATTGATAATCAACATAGCATAGTATTCTATTCATCGGATCCCAACAAACACAACATATAGCATTACAGATATATGATCTTGATCATGTTAGGCAGCTCACAAGATCCAACAATGAAGCACAATTAGAGAAGACGGCCATCTAGCTACTGCTATGGACCCATAGTCCGGGGGTGAACTACTCCTCATCACTCCGGAGGCGACCATGGCGGTGAAGAGTCCTCCGGGAGATGATTCCCCTCTCGAGGGTGCCGGAGGCGATCTCCTGAATCCCAGAGATGGGATTGGCGGCGGTGGCGTCTCGGAAGGTTTTCCGTATCGTGGCTCTCGTACTGGAGTTATTATCGACGAAGGCTTCATATAGTCGGAGAGGTAGGTCAAGGGGGCACGCGGGGCCCACACACTAGGCGGCGCGGCAGGGGCTGGGCGCGCCGCCCTAGCGTCTGGCGCCTCGTCGCCCCGTTTCCTCCCGGTCTTACGGAAGCTTCGTGGAAAAATAAGATCTGGGCGTTGATTTCGTCCAATTTCGAGAATATTTCCTTACTAGATTTCTGAAACCAAAAACAAAAACAGAAGCTGGCTCTTCGGCATCTTGTTAATAGGTTAGTGCCGGAAAATGCATAAATATGACATAAAGTATGCATAAAACATGTAGGTATCATCAATAAAGTGGCATGGAACATAAGAAATTATCGATACGTTGGAGAAGTATCAGCTAGAACTACCTAAACAGTTGAGTTTGATTCACGACGTATTTCATGTATCTCAACTCAAAAAGTGTTTAAAGGTACCAGATGATCCAGTTTCACATGAGGAGTTAGAGCTGCAATCAGACCTAACCTATGTCGAAAGACCAGAGAAGATATTGGAACTACATTGGAAGAAGCTAAGGAATAGGGCGATCAAGTACTGCAATATACAATGGCAACATCATCCTGAGCGAGAAGCAACTTGGGAGAAGGAGGACGATCTCAGAAAATCCTACCCCGAGCTATTCAGGTACCTCAATCACAACTTGGAGACGAAGTTTCTGTTAAGGGGGAGAGGCTATAATAACCCAGAACATAGGAACATCGAAGGGTAGATTTATAATTGGGATGTGCATTTCATCGCAAAATGAGGGAAATTTCCGCGCCTTATTGCATATAAACCTAAGAGGGATCGAGGTTCTCTCTTGTTGCAATTAGGGTTAGGCAAGGTGAGGTTTAGAATTTCGACATGATCTCCTCTGTAACTTGTTTATGTGGGAGATGATTTTAAATTGACAAGTCATATTGAATTGAAAACAAAAGAAGTAAAAGATAAACAATTTATAAATGAATTATGAATTATTAATTCAAAAACACATTATAATTCAAACCATATTATACATATACAAATAATTCATAAGTAAATTATAAATGAGCTCATAAGGAAAATTTGAGCTTTATTGATCACACACATACACATACAATGTCTTTACAATATTCATCATACAAAAATTCGATGAATAATAAACAAAATAAAAATAAGATTACATAAATTTGAATCCTATACTAAAACCTAAACTACATGTCTTGGAAGAATTGCTTCTTGATCATTTCCAACTTGAAACCTACAAATGAGAGAAGAAAACTAGACATGGGGTTAAATATGAAGAAACTAGATAGGGGGTTAGAAACCAAGTGTCAAGGACACTTGTGCATGTCCAAAACCTGGACAGAAACAAGATATACACAGGCAGACCAACACCGAGCCACACACAGGGGCTCAAGTTTCACCAAAGGGATCACACAGCTCATGGAGCTGCTATGCATCCAACAGCACACCAAGGCACAGCCTAGTCACCAAGCATGTCAGGCTTGTATGTCACAGCTAGAGAAGAATCACAACAAGTATAAAAGGGTAGAAACCCTAGAAACAAGACACAAGTCGACCAGATCGCCATTCACAAAGCAACCATCAAGGAACAGCGATAGTTTATCTCTATTCTTGCTCAAGAACATCTCAAGCAACCACTGAAATCATTTATCCATCCAAAACTCCACCAACCAAAACCACTGGGAAGATGGGAACTTAACCAAGATCATCATGAGCTAGGAGGAGCAAGGCAAGTAACAAGATCATCCAGCAACTGCTCAACAGCAGTTAAGCTTAACCATCTAGGAGTTGGAACAAGGTATAGAAAATACGTAGAGAGGATCCAGTGGATCCAATCCAAAATTTCTGCATGACACAAGTCATAAAATGAGCAGATGCTCATGGGTGATCATCACTTGGTGTTGACCAAGGATCACTGGCAGAAAAGGGAGCAACTAGAGCCCAAAACCCATCTAGACACTACTCATGTGCAAATAAGTAAGGATAGATGCACATAGGTGCAAACAAGCAAGGATAAATGCACAGACAGCATCAGTAGAGGATTTACAGGAACTAGGAGCTACCAAGAACCACCTACTGAGATCCTAGCCACTAAACCATCAGTTAAACCCTATTTTTCTTCACAGGCAAGCATAATGGCATTCAAATCATGTATGATTCCCTATTATGCAAGCAGAGATGAGTAGCCAACAAGATCTAGCCAACTGTGTGAGCAACCAAGCAGTAGCAATGCTACTAAGGTCACATCAAGCACAAATCCATCCATCTAACCAAGATTATAAGTCGTCATCATCCGGAAATGGATTCAAACTTTATTTATTTCCAAATTGGTCATGGAAATATCAAATCATGCACAACAAGGTAATTAATCAACACTGCATAGGCAGTTCATCTATAATTAATCCATCAAGGCATGAATATATAACAATCCATGCATTAATAATGCAATAGCATCACTGAGAGGCAACAACAGCATGCACCATTGCATCCTAGCCATTGGATCATGTCCAATGAGCTATGGATAGCAACAGCAGCACACACACAGATACTTGAGCATCATTAGCAAGTATAAGTCACAACACTAGCTAGTAATCCATTCAAATAGCCAAGAATTAAACCAGTAGCTAGCCACAAGCATTTGATTGATCAAATGGATCAATTGGATCAAGCCTAGGCATAGCAGAGCATCACAGACATGCAGTGATCCAAGAATTGGATCAACTGAAGCATACACAGGGCATATGTGAGCATCAGTGACACCACAAGTGTAAATAGTGCTAGCCTAGGCCAATAACAAGTTCAGTAAGCATATGAACAAGCAAGTAAGCATAGGAATAGCATCAAGGCATGGATAGATAGGATAGCATGAATCCAATGCATCAACAAGAATTACACATACATAATCCAAGCACCAGTAAGCATGAACATGCTAGAGTAGAGCATCAGTAGGCTTAGGTGTAGAGCACAACAAGAACAGAGAGCACAATAGCATAGCAAGAAAAGCAGCACAACAGCAAGCATGTCAGCATGGTAGCACAACAACAGCATACGCAAAGGGGCAGTAGGCACAGATCGAGAAGGAGTAGAGAGAGTAGAGGAGGTAGCCGAAGAAGAGGAGGGTTACCTGGTGAAGCACGTAGAGGCAGCAATGGCGGCACGGTGGCATGACCAACCACGGCAGCGCCAGACTGCGACCAAGCCGTGCCAGGCCACGCACACCACCAGAGAAGGCGGCGAACACCCAGGAGTGGCGAGGAGAAGCTGATCGACGGAGATCACCACGGATCCGTTGGCGTCTGCGAGCGTCGTGCACAAGCGGTCGAGGACGAAATCGTCGGATCTACACGGATGAGAAGATGCACCATCGCACGCTGCATCAATTGAGCACCACGGCGTGCCCTAGTTTAGCCGGAGTTGGCCGGAGCAAGGCGGCGACCATGGTGGCGGCGACGTCGCCACGAGATCGCCACGGTAGGTTAGGGTTTCGTGAGAGAGACGAGTGAGAGAGAGTGGGGGTGGGCCGACACGGTTCGGTGCCACCGCACCGTTTTGGGCAGGCCTTAGTGGGCAGTCCAAATGGGCCATTTTAGTGGGCTAGCCCGATTGGGGCCAGAGGGGTATTTTTGTCTTTTCTATTTTTCTTAAAATAACTTGTGAATTCTACCAAATACCAAAATATGAAAAATACCTCTAAATATCTAATAAAAATAAGTTTAATGACTAAGAAATTATTCTTAACAAGAATTAAATAAGAAATATAATTTACCATAAAATTTCAAATTTTGAAATTTTTGATTTTAAATATGAACTTGAAATTTTAAATTTGCAATTTTCCTTGGATTTAAAAATCATGGAAAATTCTTAATTAATTCAAATAATTATTATTCAAATATTTTCAGAAGGAATTTTATTATTCCAAGTCATTTCTTTTAAAGATTTAAGATTCTCCAAAAAGGGAAATATCTTACTATTTCAAAATTCCCCGATATTTCAAAAATTGGGAAAAACTCTATTTTTCAAATTCTTAATTTGAAATCATTATTTTCCAAAGGAAAATAACAATTACTTTTAATTCTTTTCTTGTTAGAAAAGGGAACAATGTTAAAGTATTTAAAGAATTCATAAATTACTGCCAAAGGCACAAGTAGTTAACTCAACCCTAAATCTCAATAATCATGTCGGGGTAAGGGATTCAACATAAAATAATGCACCCATGCATGCATCGTTCGGATCTTATAACATTGTCTTTACCGGACAATGATGCTTCTTTACAGAACCCGATCCAGGTTCCATCCAACACGTCGAACTACATTATCTCGCAGTCACCGGCAAGTTCACCCTTGCTCATGTCATATTGATTATTTTATATCAATTTACTTGCAAAAGTACTGTACTTATCATTCCTGCATTGAAAATCAAATGTTACTTTTCCAATTATGAACATGACTATGTGGTGGGCAATAGAACCATGATATGTATGGATATGGTGGAGGTTCCATTGCAAGGGTACTGTTAATCTAGGATTAATCACCAATGTCGTACAATTCACGTTAACCATGAGATCTATAATGGCTGGGGAAGTCATGTATATTTTCCCTCTTGTATATCAACGGACTTGATAGGGCATGGTGGGTGTTGTGGATAACACTTTGGAGGTTGGGAAATCCTTTAAAATCCCCATCCGTGTGGATGAGAGGCTCTATCGTCTATGAGGGATTGTCCATAGTACACCGGGAGTAAAGCCGTATGATCGGGAGATGTCTATCGGGGGTGTGCGGATGGACAAAAGGGTGGGTATGCAAGGTCGCGGAGAAGGCAGTGATCGGCTTGGATCTTACACCTAGCCCCACACCAAGGAAGTGTGGACAAGAAACGCCTCTCGGTTGGTATCAAGGATAAGTTCTCTTATGGGAAAAGTAACGCACCTCTGTAGAGTGTATCAAATTTGTGTATGTCACTCCCTGTTCCGGGAAGGGAACTCCGAACGCTGCACGAATGGAACTCCGTGAAGTTCCGTTCAACCTGTGAAGAATGGCGGGCATAGTTTTCAGAATAAAATCAATCTTTTGAGAAATGTTTTCGAAACATGCATTGACCTAAGATTTTCTGATCAATGGTCGTAGCTAGTGCATCAAACACATTTTATCTTTTGAACTTGCTTTGTACCTCTGTACTCACTTTATTTCGACACCCTTGCTAGAATGTTACAACGAAGTGGAGGCCACCAACGAAGCACCGGAAGGAGATTACGAGCTGGTCTACGAGGAGTGGAAGGCATGGACTATGGGATAGTCTACGGACTCGACAACAATGAGGCGGAGGAGTAGTGTCTTACCCTAGTTATCATAGAGCCGAGCAGCGTAGTAGGTTACCTAAATAAGTTGCTGAGCTCAGTTTAATATTTATGTTGGTTTGTAATAATACTTCAGTAGTATCTTAGGGTGTTCTCATCGGACCTGTGAGAATACCAACTTGTTAAGACTATGATTGTAATATAATCTCGAGTGTTATGACCTGCAATGTTTCTATTGTACCACTCTGAGGGACGTGATATGTGTGAAGAAATCCCTTCATGAAGATCATATCAACGACTTGTATACTACAACATGTAGTGGTATGCTGGGTCACCGCATACAGAAACATAGGAACCTGCAGCTCCAGCTTGGTATCAAGAAGAAAAGGCTTGCAAAGACAAAGACCTAGAAAGAATGATCCAAGAAGAGAAAGACCTCGTTGATCCACAAGATGATATTGACTACGAGGAACGAAGGAAGAAGAAAGATGCCTCGAGAGAGAATCTAGAAGAATATACTAGAAACTAAGAGGAGGTGTATGATTCTGATGCTGAGATGGTAGACCCCAGAGAAGAAGAGGTGGTAAGCCGAGAAAAGGAAGAAGAAGAAGAAATAATATCAAAGGAGAGGAAACTAGAAAAGCAGACAGCCAAGCACAAGCCAAAGGCAAAGGAACCGGAGCCAACGCCAAAGGTAAAACTAGAGGTACCAACTAAGAATTTTCCTTACCATGATAGAATGAAAGTTGATCATAGTAAGCACCTTTTGACGCCTTTGCGGATGCTCTTGGTAAACTTCGTTTAGAACTTCCATTAGCAGATGCTATATTAGTTCCTACATACACTAATTTTTTTGAGATATTCTTAATAGAAAAAAGAAAGTAACTACAACTATGGTTGTGATGACTAGCTATGGAGATAAACTCCCAACTAAATTAGGTGATCCTGGCATACCTACCATTACTTGTGTAATAGGAAAGACTAGAATTCATAATGCTCTTTGTGATCTAGGTGCAGGTGTTAGTGTTATGCCATATGACCTTTATAAGAAACTAGGCCTGAGAGATTATTCTCATACATCCGTTAGTTTGCAAATGGTGGATAAAGTAACTAAGAAGCCTGTGGGCATGATAGAAGATGTTTTACTTAGAATTGATAACCATGTCACACCAACTGTCTTCATAATCCTAGATATGCCTCAAGACGATAAATTATCCATTATATTAGGGAGACTATTTTTTAGTACTGCAGGAGGAAATGTTGATTGCCATGGGAGAAAGATGGTTTTCAATATTTATGATGATCAAGTTACTCGATACTTCCCTGCGAAGCTAGAAGAGGAAAAGTATGTGCCACCCGGTAAGCGCACTCAAGAGGTAAATACTTTTGATAGTGGACATCTTACAATAGGTTCCACTTATCGAAAATATACTTAAAGCACGGGTGAGCCTTTAACAAAATGCTTAATGGGAGGCAACCCATCTTTTTCTTTATTCGCAATTTAGTTTTTATTATAGTGTTTTGATTATTTCTGTTAGACATTAGGATTTCACTAATAAATTCTAATTAGTTTTGATGATCTACGGAAACTCTTGATGAAAAAGACCCAAACGAGAGACCAGGAAGAAAAGTGAACAGGATTACTGAAAACAGTAGCTTCAGCGGACGTCGGTACGGTGGGGTACGACCGTACCACCCGCCCGTACTGAATAAGCATCATAACTCTTGGTTTTCGTCGAAACTTACTGTAACTTTAACGGGCATCGGTACGGGGGCATCCGCTCGTACCGTCGCCCGTGCCCGATCCAGGTTTGTCATCCTACACGAGCCGACGCATCCAACAGTGGTGACCACCAGTAAGAGCGGTTTACCCCGTACCGTCCGCCCGTACCGTGTTGGTGGCATCGTCAAAGATGTCGGGCTGGTTGGGGGAAAACCCCCAAACCAGCCATTATTCCTCTCTTCTCTCTCTCTCTCAAAAACTCAAACCCTAATCCCCTAGAATCATCGATTCTTCACCAATTTCGTTCGTTTGATTTGGAGATTCTTCACATCGGTACGTTTCTCACCCAATCCATGCGTTATTTGCATCAATGAACGGTTGAATATCTCGTATTGGATACCTATATGAGTTCATAGTTTTTGAATTTTTTGTTGATTCTACACGTTCGAATTCAAAGTTTATGCTTGTAATCGTTGTACAATATCATACAAACCTAATGCCTAGCTATACTTTTGTTATGAAATTGTTTGCAGCACAATGAGCTTTAGCAATTTATTCCGTAAGAGCTCGGGCGGTGGAGTGGATGGCTCGAGAAGCCACCACGACCCGCAGAAGAAGGCGCGGAAGGGCAAGGAAGTGCTCGACATCGACTTCAGCAAGGATTACAGCTGGCTATCGGCCCGCAAGGTACTCCCGACGAAGTGGGTCGATGAGGGATTTCTCACCAGCAACAACCTCGACAGTGACTTCACCATGTTGGTTTTCTCGACACTCAATTGTGACACGTACAAGCATGCCACACTCGAGTTTCTCGCAACCTTCAATGACGAACTTGCCATGCTTGGGCGAAACACCATTGTGAGGTTTCCATTGAACAGTGTACCGCACTATCTTACTTTAAAGGAGTTTTGTGGTTGCTTCGGGTTCTCCACCACTGGAGATCTTGAGATTACTGATAATGTTATCTAGGAGGTAGGAGAAGCCTTGCAACATATTTCTGTGCACATGAACCAACACTATCTGCGGTAGAAGTCCGCCACCATCCAGAACCCGACCATCCGCTACTTTGCCACCTTCTTGGTGAACTCCCTCTTCGGCAAGGGAGATACTGGGGCCATGGATAACCACAAGATGAGCGTCATATGCAGCGCGCTCTACCCCAACATGGAGAACTGGATGAACCTCGACGCCCTGCTCATTCAGCACTTTCGCCGCCAGAGGGCGGCAAACTCAGGTGATATCTGTTGTGATGGGTTAGTCAACCAAATTTCTTACGTCAGCTGTTTCAGGATGCCTCCGGGCAACCAGGTCATGGGCAGTAAGTATTTGGATGCTAACCATATGGCAAGCACCAAGTTTATTGGGATTTACAGGGAGAACTCCAATCTTCGTGCTTATCAATTTTATTTTGAGGTTAACGGTGAAATAGTCCAGAAGTTGTTTCCTTTCTCTGGTGCTTTTGGTCTTCCAAGGAACAACACTTGGGTGATTTCACCAGAGGAGTTCCATGCTCTGAGGGTGGCGGCTAGACGAGCGCCTGCCCCCAGAGGAGACGCTGCTTGGGAGCAACATAATGATCAAGCTGGATATGATGCACAGTAGTGGAGAGGCGAGAGATGAGATGACTACGGTCAAGCCCCATCAATACCACCAGTACCAGCAGCCGCCGCAGCAGCCCTACATGCAGCCACATCCGGGATACGACTACATCCCGAGGGAGGAGTACGACACGTTGGTGAGTCGCGTCGGCGACGTGGAGAGCACGTTGCAAGACGTGAACACCAATGTGATGTCTCTCACACAGAGCTTCAGCGAGTTCTCCACCACCTTCCAGACCTACTACCCGCCGCAACAAGGGGGTGGTAGCGGGCAATGATCCAAGTTAGGCTAAACACCTAAGCTTGGGGAGGTTAAGTGAAGGAGATATGCCCTAGAGACAATAATAAAGTGGTTATTATTTATATCTTTATGTTTATGATAAATGTTTATATATCATGCTATAATTGTATTACCGAAACATTAGTACATGTGTGATATGTAGACAACAAGAAGTCCCTAGTATGCCTCTTAAACTAGCTTGTTGATTAATGGATGATTAGTTTCATAATCATGAACATTGGATGTTATTAATAACAAGGTTATATCATTGTAAGAATGATGTAACGGACACACCCAATTAAGCGTAGCATAAGATCTCGTCATTAAGTTATTTGCTATAAGCTTTCGATACATAGTTACCTAGTCCTTATGACCATGAGATCATGTAAATCACTTATACCGGAAAGGTACTTTGATTACACCAAACGCCACTGCGTAAATGGGTGGTTATAAAGGTGGGATTAAGTATCCGGAAAGTATGAGTTGAGGCATATGGATCAACGGTGGGATTTGTCCATCCCGATGACGGATAGATATACTCTGGGCCCTCTCGGTGGAATGTCGTCTAAATGTCTTGCAAGCATATGAATAAGTTCATAAGAGACCACATACCACGGTGCGAGTAAAGAGTACTTGTCGAGACGAGGTTGAACAAGGTATAGAGTGATACCGAAGATCAAACCTCGGACAAGTAAAATATCGCGTGACAAAGGAATTGGTATCGTATGTGAATGGTTCATTCGATCACTAAAGTCATCGTTGAATATGTGGGAGCCATTATGGATCTCCAGATCCCGCTATTGGTTATTGGTCGGAGTGAGTACTCAACCATATCCGCATAGTTCACGAACCGTAGGGTGAACACTTAAAGTTGGATGTTGAAATGGTAGAACTTGAATATGGAATGGAGTTCGAATATTTGTTCGGAGTCTCGGATGAGATCCGGACATCACGAGGAGTTCCGGAATGGTCGGAGAATAAGATTCATATATAGGATGTCATTTTATGTGAATTAAATTGACGCGGAAGGTTCTATGGAAGGTTCTAGAAGGTTCTAGAAAAGTCGGAAGAAACCACCAAGGAAGGTGGAGTCCACATGGGACTCCACCTCCATGGCCGGCCAACCCTAGTGGGGGTGGAGTCCCAAGTGGACAAGGGGCCGGCCCCCCCTATGGGAGGTGGAACTCCCACCTCTAGTGGGAGTCCTAGCTTGGGTAGGTTTCCCCACCATATGGAAGGTTTTGGTTCGGGTCTTATTCGAAGACTTGGAGACCAACACTTGGGGTTCCACCTATATAATGAGGGGCCATGGGAGGGGGCCGGCCACTGATACGTCTCCGACGTATCGATAATTTCTTATGTTCCATGCCACATTATTGATGTTATCTACATGTTTTATGCACACTTTATGTCATATTCGTGCATTTTCTGGAACTAACCTATTAACAAGATGCCGAAGTGCGGTTCCTGTTTTCTGCTGTTTTGGTTTCGAAATCCTAGTAACGAAATATTCTCGGAATCGGACGAAATCAACGCCCGGGTTCCTATTTTACCCGGAAGCATCCAGAACACACGAGAGCGCGGAGAAGGGAGGCGGGGCCACACACACACCCCGCGCGGCCTGGGGGGGCGCGCCCCTAGGGTGTGGGCCCCCTTCGACCTTCCTGCGCCGCCTCTCCGCCTATAAAAAGCCCACGGATCGAGAAAACCCTACACCAATTGACGAAACCCACGAAAACCTTCCGGAGCGCCGCCATCGCGAAGCCAAGATCTGGGGACAGGATCTCTGTTCGGCACCCTGCCGGACGGGGAAGTGCCCGGAAGGCTTCTCCATCGACACCGCTGCCATCTCCACCGCCATCTTCATCACCATTCTGCTCCATGAGGAGGAGTAGTTCTCCATCGAGGCTCGGGGCTTTACCGGTAGCTATGTGGTTAATCTCTCTCCTATGTACCTCAATACAATGATCTCATGAGCTGCTTTACATGATTGAGATTCATCTGAGTTTTGTATCACTACTATCTATGTGCTACTCTAGTGATGTGTTATTAAAGTAGTTCTATTCCTCTGCACGTGTGTAAAGGTGACAGGTGTGTGCCGTGTTAGTACTTGGTTTGTGCTATGATCATGATCTCTTGTAGATTATGGAGTTAACTATTGCTATGATATTATTGATGTGATCTATTCCTCCTACATATGCATGAAGGTGACGGTGTGCATGCTATGCTAGTACTCGGTTTAGTCTGTTGATCTATCTTACACTAAAGGTTACTTAAACATGAGCATTATTGTGGAGCTTGTTAACTCCGGCATTGAGGGTTCGTGTAATCCTACGCAATGTGTTCATCATCCAACAAAAGTGTAGAGTATGCATTTATCTTTCGTTATGTGATCAATGTTGAGAGTGTCCACTAGTGAAAGTGTAATCCCTAGGCCTTGTTCCTAAATACTGCTGAGTTACTACGCTTGTTTCTTGTTTCTGTGTTACTACTGCCAATACCACCACCATCAACTACACGCCAAGCACTTTTCGGCACCGTTGCTACTGCTCATGTATATTTATACCACCTGTATTTCACTTCGCCGAACTAGTGCACCTATTTGGTGTGTTGGGGACACAAGAGACTTCTTGCTTTGTGGTTGCGGGGTTGCATGAGAGGGATATCTTTGACCTCTTCCTCCCGAGTTCGATAAACCTTGGGTATCCACTTAAGGGAAAACTTGCTGTTGTTCTACAAACCTCTGCTCTTGGAGGCCCAACAAGTCTAGGGAAAGGAGGGGGAACGTAGACATCAAGCACTTTTATGGCGCCGGTTGGGAGGAAAGGTAAAAGGCTCTCATACTACGGTCCCGAGGTAAAGTATTTTGGCGCCGTCGTGTGTGTGCTCGAAGCTATTTCCTTTAGATCTGCAATTGCATCTTTTGTTTCTTGTTTACACTAGTTTGGCATAATGGACAACAATGAGCTTCTTGTTCTATTTCCTGATTTAAAACATGGATTGTTTGATGCGAAAATTAAAAAACCTATGAAATCTTATTTGCATGCTTGGTAGTAATATTAGTATGAACGCTTTGAACACCATTGTTGATAATGATATAGAAAGTTCTAAGCTTGGGGAAGCTGGTTTTCATGATATTTTTAGTCCCCCAAGCATTGAGGAGAAAATTTTCTTTGATGATACTTTGCCTCCTATTTATGATGATAATGATAGTGGTCTTTTGATGCCACCTACTATGGAGAGTAAATTTTGTTGTGATTATACTATGCCTCCTACACTTGATGAGAATAATAATGATAGCTACTTTGTTGAATTTGCTCCCACTACAACTAATAAAATTGATTATGCTTATGTGAGAGTAATAATTTTATGCATGAGACTCATGATAAGAATGCTTTATGTAATAGTTATATTGTTGAGTTTGCTAATGTTGCTACTGAAAGTTATTATGAAATATTATTTGAAATGTTTCATGTTACTAAAACACCTCTCTATGTGCTGAAATTTTTGAAGCTACACTTGTTTTATCTTCCTATGCTTGTTACTTTGCTCTTCATGAACTTGTTTATTTACAAGATTCCTTTGCATAGGAAGCATGTTAGACTTAAATGTGTTTTGTATTTGCCTCTGGATGCTCTCTTTTGCTTCAAATACTATTTCTTAGTGCATCATTAAAGCTGTTGAGCCCATCTTAATGGCTATAAAGAAAAGAACTTCTTGGGAGATAACCCATGTGTTATTTTACTACTTTTGTTTTTATTTTGTGTCTTGGAAGTTGTTTACTACTGTAACCTCTCCTTATCTTAGTTTTGTGTTTTGTTGTGCCAAGTAAAGCCGTTGATAGAAAAGTAAGTACTAGATTTGGATTCCGCAGTTCCAGATTTCTTTGCTGTCACGAATCTGGGTCCACCTCCCTGTAGGTAGGTCAGAAAATTAAGCCAATTTACGTGCATGATCCTCAGATATGTACGCAACTTTAATTCAATTTGAGCATTTTCATTTGAGCAAGTCTGGTGCCATTTTAAAATTCGTCAATACGACTGTTCTGTTTTGACAGATTCTGCCTTTTATTTCGCATTGCCTCTTTCGCTATGTTGGATGAATTTCTTTGATCCACTAATGTCCAGTAGCATTATGCAATGTCCAGAAGTGTTAAGAATGATTGTGTCACCTCTGAATATGTTAATTTTTATTGTGCACTAACCCTCTAATGAGTTGTTTCGAGTTTGGTGTGGAGGAAGTTTTCAAGGGTCAAGAGAGGAGGATGATATACTATGATCAAGAAGAGTGAAAGCTCTAAGCTTGGGGATGCACCCGGTGGTTCACCCCTGCATATATCAAGAAGACTCAAGCGTCTAAGCTTGGGGATGCCAGGCATCCCCTTCTTCATCGACAAATTATCAGGTTCCTTCTCTTGAAACTATATTTTTATTCGGTCACATCTTATGTGCTTTTCTTGGAGCGTCGGTTTGTTTTTGTTTTTTGTTTGTGTTTGAATAAATTGGATTACATCATGCTTGTGTGGGAGAGAGACACGCTCCGCTGTTGCATATGAACACATGTGTTCTTAGCTTTTAGTATTCATGGCGAAGTTTCTTCTTCGTTAAATTGTTATATGGTTGGAATTGGAAAATGATGCATGTAGTAATTGCTATAATGTTTTGGGTAATGTGATACTTGGCAATTGTTGTGCTCATGATTAAGCTCTTGCATCATATGCTTTGCACCCATTAATGAAGAAATACATAGAGCATGCTAAAATTTGGTTTGCATATTTGGTTTCTCTAAGGTCTAGATAATTTCTAGTATTGAGTTTGAACAACAAGGAAGATGGTGTAGAGTCTTATAATGTTTTCAATATGTCTTTTATGTGAGTTTTGCTGCACCGGTTCATCCTTGTGTTTGTTTCAAATAAGCCTTGCTAGCCTAAACCTTGTATCGAGAGGGAATACTTCTCATGCATCCAAATACTTGAGCCAACCACTATGCCATTTGTGTCCACCATACCTACCTACTACATGGTATTCTCTCCGCCATTCCAAAGTAAATTGCTTGAGTGCTACCTTTAAACAATTCAAAATTTATCACCTCTGATTTGTGTCAATGTTTTATAGCTCATGAGGAAGTATGTGGTGTTTATCTTTCAATCTTGTTGGGCAACTTTCACTAATGGACTAGTGGCTTCATCCGCTTATCCAATAATTTTGCAAAAAGAGCTGGCAATGGGATTCCAGTCCCAAATTAATTAACTTAAATAGACACTCCTCCATGGTATGTGATTGTTGGACGGCACCGAAGGATTCGGTTAGCCATGGCTTGTGTAAGCAAAGGTTGGGAGGAGTGTCATCATAATAAAACTAAAATAAAAGGCACTCCTTCATGGTATGAGATTGTTGGCAGGCACCCGAGGATTCGGTTAGCCATGGTTTGTGAAAGAAAGGTTGGAAGGAGTGCCACCCAAAATAAAATAAAATGGGAGCCGCTCTTTGAAGGTTTGTCTGGCAAGGGGTTAGAGTACCGCTACCATTCGTTGACAACAACAAACACCTCTCAAAACTTTATTTTTATGCTCTCTTTATGTTTTCAAAATAAAAGCTCTAGCACAAATATAGCAATCGATGCTTTCCTCTTTGAAGGACCATTCTTTTACTTTCAATGTTGAGTCAGTTCACCTATTTCTCTCCACCTCAAGAAGCAAACACTTGTGTGAACTATGCATTGATTCCTACATACTTGCTTATTGCACTTATTATATTACTCTATGTTGACAATATCCATGAGATATACATGTTACAAGTTGAAAGCAACCGCTGAAACTTAATCTTCTTTTGTGTTGCTTCAATGCCTTTACTTTGAATTATTGCTTTATGAGTTAACTTTTATGCAAGACTTATTGATGCTTGTCTTGAAGTGCTATTCATGAAAAGTCTTTGCTATATGATTCACTTGTTTACTCATGTCATACACATTGTTTTGATCGCTGCATTCACTACATAAGCTTTACAAATAGTATGATCAAGATTATGATGGCATGTCACTCCAGAAATTATCGTGTTATCGTTTTCTCGGACGAGCAGAACTAAGCTTGGGGATGCTGATACGTCTCCAACGTATCGATAATTTCTTATGTTCCATGCCACATTATTGATGTTATCTACATGTTTTATGCACACTTTATGTCATATTCGTGCATTTTACGGAACTAACCTATTAACAAGATCGAAGTGCAAGTTCTGTTTTGGTTTCAGAAATCCTAGTAACGAAATATTCTCGAATCGAACGAAATCAGCGCGGGTTCCTATTTTACCCGGAAGCATCCGGAACACACGAACCGCGGAGAAGGGAGGCAGGGCCACCACACCACACCCCGGCGCGGCCTGGGGGCGCGCCCCCTAGGGTGTGGGCCCCCTCGACCTTCTGCGCCCGCTCTCCTATAAAAAGCCCCTGGATCGAAAACCCTACACCGATTGACGAAACCCACGAAAACCTTCCAGAGCGCCGCCATCGCGAAGCCAGATCGGGGACAGGATCTAGGCACCTGTGGGACGGAAGTGCCCGGGAAGGCTTCTCCATCGACACCGCTGCCATCTCCACGCCATCATCTTCATCTGCTGCTCCCATGAGGAGGAGTAGTTCTCCATCGAGCTCGGGGTGTACCGGTAGCTATGTGGTTAATCTCTCTCCTATGTACCTCAATACAATGATCTCATGAGCTGCTTTACATGATTGAGATTCATGAGTTTTGTATCACTACTATCTATGTGCTACTCTAGTGATGTGTTATTAAAGTAGTTCTATTCCTCCGCACGTGTGTAAAGGTGACAGTGTGTGCACCGTGTTAGTACTTGGTTTGTGCTATGATCATGATCTCTTGTAGATTATGGAGTTAACTATTGCTATGATATTATTGATGTGATCTATTCCTCCTACATATGCATGAAGGTGACGGTGTGCATGCTATGCTAGTACTCGGTTTAGTCCGTTGATCTATCTTACACTAAAGGTTACTTAAACATGAGCATTATTGTGGAGCTTGTTAACTCAGGCATTGAGGGTTCGTGTAATCCTACGCAATGTGTTCATCATCCAATAAAAGTGTAGAGTATGCATTTATATTCTGTTATGTGATCAATGTTGAGAGTGTCCACTAGTGAAAGTGTAATCCCTAGGCCTTGTTCCTAAATACTGAGCGTTTTTTGCTTGTTTTGTTTTCTTGTGTTACTACTCTGCAATACCACCACCATCAACTACACGCCAAGCACTTTCTGGCACCGTTACTTATATATATTTATACCACCTATTTCACTATCTCTTCGCCGAACTAGTGCACCTATTTGGTGTGTTGGGGACACAAGAGACTTCTTGCTTTGTGGTTGCAGGGTTGCATGAGAGGATATCTTTGACCTCTTCCTCCCTGAGTTCGATAAACCTTGGGTATCCACTTAAGGGAAAACTTGCTGCTGTTCTACAAACCTCTGCTCTTGGAGGCCCAACACTGTCTACAGGAAAGGAGGGGGAACGTAGACATCAGCCACCCCAAGACCACAAGCTGGCCGCCCCCCTTGAAGTGGCCGGCCACCCCCTCCCAAACCCTAGCCGCCCCCTCTCCTCCATATCTCCCGCATAGCTTTAGCGAAGCTCCGGGAGTTCTCCACGCCACCGACACCACGCCGTCGTCTTTGTCGGATTCAAGGAGGCTACTACTTCGCCCTTGGAACGGGGAGGTGGACGTCGTCTTCATCAACAACCGAACGTGTGACCGATTACGGAGGTGCCGTTCGTGGCGCCGGAAGCGATCGTGATCAAGATCTTCTACGCGCTTTTGCAAGCGGCAAGTGAACGTCTACCGCAGCAACAAGAGCCTCATCTTGTAGGCTTTGGAATCTCTTCAAGGGCGAGACTCGATACCCCTCGTTGCTCGTTCTAGATTGCATCTTGGCTTGGATTGCGTGTTCGCGGTAGGAATTTTTTTGTTTTCTATGCAACATTATCCTACATTAAGTCCTCCACCTTTGCATTCATGTTTTAGTTTGTTCTTTTCATCCATTTTCTTTTCTTAGTATTTGCATGTTTAATTCTTGTTTTGCATCTACAACCAAAAACACAAAATAATTAGTTAATTTTTTTTGTTATTCGTGTGCTTACTTTTAGTTTCGCATTCTTATTTGAAAACACAAAAAAATAGTTAATTAACTTTCCTAATTTTTATTTGTGTGAAGCTCAATTTTTTGAGTTATTCACTTACAATGACTTTGTGATGGGAATGAAAGGGAGGAAGACTTGGGTATAAGGCAAGCAAGCGATATGAGGTATTATCTTCACTCTCGTTGTAATTCCATTCGTGATCATATGATTATTTGCTTGGTTGCACTCTACTCTTGCTCCCCACTTAGCTCGTCGTCATATAAATTTCATTCTCATGCTAGTGTCACTATTTTGGTTTTGCTTCACAATTATAGAATGAGGTATGAAAAACAACCGCAATTGGATTTAATTCCAATCATTTTTATAACAAGAACAAGCATCTCTTGATGACTTTGGTGCCATGTGTTTGTCTTAAAGCTTTAATCTTGGTAGTGCTCAACCAACATGCCTCGATGAATTGATTTGATATCAATCATGATAGGAATTGTTTGATTGAATTGAAATCTAACAGTGGCTGAGCTACATGATGAACTTTAATGTTGTGAATCAATGTGAGATATTTCTTTACTGGTGTCACCACTTGAATCAATGTTTGATATAGCTTTTACGTGTGTCATCATGCTGTTGTCCACACCCTTGGGACACTAGCACCTACACTAGCATCATGGTTGTCGCGACTTTACCAGAGAGTCACTCATGGCCCTTGCTTGGAAACTTTCATCGGAATCCAATTTATCACTTCAAGGTCTTGTCATGAGTTTGTTACTATTAGGGGGATTTTCTTTAAAGACAATGAGGGGATTGGGTGTTGGAGAGTCATGATTCTTTATGTGGAGGTCAATGATTTGCTCTAAGATTAATTCTCTTTTGACTTATACATGTACACCCTTAATTTTATCAAAGCATTCATTGCTTAAAATTCCAATTTTACTCTCAATAAGAAGAGAGGCACTAAAACAATGCATCGGCGATCCTAGTTAAACTCTTGACACTTTCTATGGGTTTAAATATTTATTTGATTGATGAACTACACATGGCTAGGACGCGACATTAGGTGTAATCATTTGAATATCTTATGATCATGTTTGAAGTTGCAAGGTTTTTGAAGATGAATTTAATATTGCTTCGAACTTGTGAGCTCTTCTACTCAAGGTTTATTTCTCGCTATTATTTTTTTATCACTTTGTCACTCGAGGGCGAGTAATAGCTAAGCTTGGGGATGTTGATAGATCCAAATTTTGATGCATTTTACTACGGATTTTCCATCACCTATCTATTGGTTTCATTGGGTTTTCATTAGATTTTGTGTTTCAACTAACGTTAATATCACGATCCAAGTGAAAACCTTGTTTTTAATTATGTATTTCAGGGAACCATCATATATGGAGGATCCAAGGACATTTATGGGCTGATTGCAACAAAATAAAGACATTTCCTTTTGAGGCCAAACCCATACTGGCGACACAGGGGCTTTAACGGGCATCAGTACGGGCGGGGCTTGCCCGTACCATCCGCCCGTACTGACCAGCGCCGCCTTCGCCTTATCAAACCAACCCCTTTCTGTAAAGGGACATCGAAGAAAAACACAAGACAACAACCACCATTCGCACCAGAACATAACATATCTGATCTCAAGAAGGAGAAGACGATCCTCGACTTCACCGATGATCAATCTCGCCAAGATCACCACCTCATCCCACTACGTCCCACTTATACCGAGAGAGAGATTCATACTTGTAAGATTAGGGATTGAAACCTCTATTCCATCCTGATTTGTATTTCATTTGATCTTCAACTATTGTGGCTTGCTACGGTAATATCAAGATGAACTCCATTTACTTTGATATGATATTGTTATGCTATTCTCCTCTCATGTGTGAGTAGATTTCATTGGCATGGGAGATGTAGGGGATTGGTGAGATGTGATGTGCCAATTTTATTTCATCTATTTGTGAACTTATGTTTCAGATTATTATATATGTGAGTATGAATGTTTCTGTGCACCTAATGCTATTATCTAATTTAAGGTTCCCGATAGCATGACCTCAAGAACTCATGAACATGAACTTGTTTGCTTGTGAATCAGCGACCCCCCGAGTGACACGACCGATATCGAAGAGGATCTAGCAATACTTGAGGAATCATAAGGAACCACCGAGCTTAAAGCTTTATTCCGGTCTAACCACCATAATAGATGCATTGACCATGGCTTTGATAACAGGCAGAAGGATTATTGGAGAAAGATGAAATCTACCAAGAGGAGTCTTTCTCTGTTATGGGCTGCGTGCCTTCTCAGATATAGATATGAATAATTGTATTTACTTATCACATTTATTCCGTCAGGCACATTCACTATCGTCATGAACCGAATCACCCCGCGCCTACTTTCCACCCACAGAAACCCGTTATTTCTTATTAGTTGTTTACTTTTATGCACTTTACTTATTTGTATTATCAATACTCCAAACTCTTATTATTCACACTCACCGCTTTCCATTTCAATTCTTGCAGTCAATTCACCTAAGACTTGTGACATCTTGGGTGAAACACCGTAGATAAACATCCTCCTACGCTCTTTGTTGGGATACGATATAAAAACCAGAAATAATACTTCCACGAAAATATGCACGGATGACCCTGTGTTCTTGTAGACCATCAACATCCTTGCGGCTAGGAGGACTCAACTCAACTGTGGGGATTGCCCATGTCATCACCGTCATCGAGCCTTCCGTACTACTCAGTGAGTGATATTGATTGAGTCTTGTTATTGCATCTAAATAGATTGGAATCTACATACATTGGATCTTGGGTGTTCATGAAGAACAAAAAAGTTTTGTTTGACATACATGTTCCCATTCAGTTTTCCCTCAACTAGCCTCCAAGGGGTTCAACATGCATCGCCTTTGTATGGATTGCGAAGCATGGGAGGCACAAGGTTTTTCCATAACTACTTCCAACTCCACTCCCTTCACCACCGAAATCCCTAGTTTTTCAACTCCCATTTGACGTGGCCCTCCATGGATGATGCTCCTCCACCTCCCCACCGCCTGCATTTCACCTTCGGTGAGCAGACAACTCACAACCGATGGGTCCAAGACACACTTTCCAATATACCTAAAAGATCACCTTTATGATTACTTAGTTATTTTTGTAACGTTTGATGTTTTCAAGGCATACCTTCCAACATGAGGGCACACCATATTCTCATGGTCTAAGGACTTGTTCATATGACAAATGCATAAATCTAATACTAATAACATATGATACTACATCGCATATTATATCAAACATAAAGGGGAATGTTCACTACCCTTGTTCTGCTAACAATGTGCGCTCATTGTTGATGGCCACCTTGTTACATTAACTTCACCCATGATGAAGATAACTTGATCATCATACAACACATGAGTTAGTCCCAAAGGCGGGACTACGATCGAACAAATAGGTGCTTATCTATCAACACATGCTTATGAGTTTTCCTTTGAATCTCATATTCAAGACACATGGTAGTTGTAGCATAAAGAAATAAATATTAATGATGAACATGGATTTACATAATATAGTAAAAGTATTTATTATTTCCTTCAGGGCATATAACTCCTTCAGCATCATCCTCTCCAACTTGTGATTGTTTATATCCTTTACTTACTTGTACTAGCTTGTTTATTTTGCTACCATATATGATATCTTGCTACTTGTAACTTATATGCTTACTTGTATCCTTGTCATGTATGTTGTTCACCTAGTTGCATAATCTAGATAACTTATATTTCAAGTTATCTCTAAATTGAAAAAGGAATTAAAAGTTGGTACTCGCGTATTCACCCACTCTAGTCGACCGTCTCGAGGCTTCCAACCACTTTTACACCATCATATAAGGTCACTCTACCCTTATCCGGAATATGAAAGTACAATAAATGACATGATTGCATCAGAAATACATATTTGTGAGTTCCTCCATGTCGGTATTCTCACCTACCCGTACGTGTCTACAGAAGAAGTGAACCCCAGAATCTAGCCGCACGATGGAAAAATGGTCCCGCGTTGGGGATTTGCGTGTTTTATATGTATGTCATATATCTTCTTTTTGTCAAAAACAGCCGCTTAAATTTTATCCTACCTTTCCATTGTCGAGTAGTTATATATAACTTCTAATTATTAATGAGCTTACAGGTAAACCGTTAGAATAGTACAAATGGACATGTTCCTAATTTGGCGGTAAGGAACATGCAGACTCGGTAGTTTGACGGTTATACTTGCAAATCGTCTTTTCCCGCCCTTGGGGCAGATGAGACAAGATATGAGACACTTCAGCGATAGAGCATGACCGATTTTGATATGGAGAGGTGGAACCACAAACATCTCGCCCTACCGAGACCAAAACATGTCAACCTCAAGCATCTATTGAATCCACAAGTCTAATCTGCTCTATTTGGGTTAGACACCATCCATCCCCCCTCCTCCATGGCATGCCAGGTAGAAGGCGAAGAAGTTCGACTTATCTATTGAATCCACAAGTCTAATCTGAGCCGTCAACGGAGGGTTTGGACGGCTGGGATCTCATCTTGCAAATCAGGAAGGGGTTCCAAATAAATCCTAGCCGTGGGTCGCCGCTAAATAGCATTGGTATTTCAACAAAGGACTGCCAAGGCTACATTTTTTTCAGATAAACAATTCTACTATACACCGTCGTGCCATAAAACCCAAAACGCCAGCACCACCACCTCGTTTCGCCGGCGGCCATCCCCGGCGCGGCGAGCTCGCCTACCTCGTCCACGAGATCCACCCGCCCCGGCCTCCCTCTTCCCCGGTAGACGGCGCAGGTGAGCTCCAGTCGACATCCTTCCTCCCTGGGATCCCCCCTGTCCTGGAGGCCCAAACCCTAGCTGGCGTGGAGGCGGCTGGTGGCGCGGCCGGCGGGCGTCAGGCCAGATGGAAGATACCTTGGCTAATATAAGGAAGAAGCTGAAGAGGCAGAAGAAGGGGAAGGAGGAGGGCGATGGCGTGGCGGCGGTGGCAGGAGAAGGGGATGAGGGCGGCGAGGTGCTCGCCGCCCAGCAGGAAGATCTGTACGCCGGAGATGATGATATGGGCGAAGGCGTCGCCGACGAGAACGGCAATCTGGAGGGTCACGTGAATGTGGTTCTTGGCTTGAAATATTCAGGCGATTTAGGGTTGGAGGACTCCCTGTCTGTGCTCTTTAGGAAACCTGGCCGGAAGCCCAGGCAGCAGGTCTCCAGTAAGGAGGAAGAAGATGTTGAAGTTGCTGATTCACATAAGGAAGAAGAAGGTGTTGAAGTTGCTAATTCACATAAGAAGGAAGACCAAGGTGTTGAAGTTGCCGATCCACATGCTGAGGAAGTTCTCGACACCAGATCTGGTTTGGCTTCGGATACGCCGCCCGTAGGCAAGAAAAGGCGGAGGCGTCGCACCAAGGAAGAAATGAGGATTGCTGCGGAGAATTCTGCAACCGCAGTGGTCAGCGATCGATTGCTCAGGAGGTCAAAGGCGAAGCCAAAGGCTAGCCACTCTGATAAGCCCTCTAAGGTTGGCACCAATGAAGCTTCTGGAGAGTTAGCTTCCGAGTCACCCCCTGATTTGGAAAAGAAGTCTGTTGAGAAAGAAGAGGCTGCGGATGATGGTTTGTGTTGCGTATCGTTGGGAGAAACGCTTCTACAAGATGTGGAAACCAGTAGAGTAGTGGAGGATGGATCTAGGAACTCTTCTGATGGGGCAAGTCATCCTGTTGAAGTTTCAGCTAGGGATAGTAATTTCCCGGGCTTAAATCCTTGTTCAGCAGGACCACATGCTGAAGTAGCATCGCAAAGTGCAGTAAATGCATCCGCTGATGGTATTTCTGATCCGCAGACATGTTCCGAAACATTAGCAGATGATAGAAATGCTGACGCTGATTGTTCTCAGGATAAGCCACCGGTACCAGCCATCAAAAGGAAAACTGGTCCAAAATCAAAAGAAGGCCCCAAAAAACCTGTTAGAAGAAAAGAGTTGCCTGCGGCTGGTACTATTGATGAACCAGTTGAGATGGTAGAAAGTGATGTGTCGTCGAAGCAGCGACGCAAAAATAAAATTCTTTTGGCAAGATCTAGCACTTTGCAATCTAATTCCACTCTGGCCAATGAGGCAAGTCGTACAGGCGACCTTAAATATGGCAATATCATACCAAATGCAGCTGTTCCAGCAGAAGAAAACTTAGATCAGCAAGCTGCTTTTGGGGTTCGTGGATCCTGTGTCGCCAAGGATTCACTTCCGTCTTGTAACATGGCAGCATCTGCAAAAGAAATAGATATTGTTGATGTGGCAGCACCATCTGATTTGGAGGACACACAGAATGCGCCAAAGGTGAAACGTGTAACACGTAGTGCTAAAAAACGTAAATATGGTGACATGGCATATGAGGGCGATCTTGATTGGGAAACTCTAATGCAAGAGCAGGGGCTGTTCTCGAACCCCTCAGCTGGATTTGCAGATAAAGCTGTCAAATCAAAAGATAAAATTAAAGCTTTGGAAGTTTCCGAGAATGGACGTGTTGCTGCAGTAAGTGCTGGCCTGATGGCGAAGGCGGTTTCTCCAATTGAAAAGATAAAGTTCAAGGATGTGCTGAAGCGCAAGGGTGGCCTTCAGGACTACCTGGAGTGCAGGTATGTTTAATGGGTTTTTTTGGTCCTCTAATGTTTGCTACATGCCCTACTTTCTTTCTGTGACAGTTGCTTATCTGCACCATGCTTTGTGTGATTTACCCTGTATCATGAGTTTCATTGACAATTTCTTTATTCCCTCCAGGAACATGATCTTAAGTTGCTGGAACAAGGATGTCAAACATCTATTGGATCTTGCAGATTGCGGTCTTTCTAATGTTCCCTTGAAAGATGATGATTTGCCGCGTCAAACACTTATACGTGATGTGTATTTTTTCTTAGATCAGAATGTAAGTTGCATTGCCTACTTGTGACATCCGTTTTGTTACTTACCAAGTGCTGCGTATAGTTTTGACTAAGTAGTGAGCTTTTGCTGGGCATTAGCTGCAGTTGTCGTATCACGTTGAAGACTTGCTGGATAAGCTATTGAAATTTTTCACATTTTATTCTTTCCGTTTACCTTCATGCAGCTTATAGATATCAAATTTACTACTAATGTTTTTTCGTTGTTACAGATTGTTGTTTTTAGCTGTTATGTGCTATGGTAGATGCCAAAATTGGCTAAATGCTAACACTCGATATTTCATTAATTCATAGGGTTACATAAATACTGGAATTGCATCAGCCAAGGTGATGAAGGGTCACGGAACTCCTTGTTCTGAAGTTGTGGAAATAGCCAAGCTAAATGAATCACGTGAAATGAAGCCAGTCAGCTTTCAAGGTGGCATTGAATCTGTATCTTGTCAGAATAAAGGTCATGATAATGGTACTTTTGGACCTTTGGCAGAAGAATCAAAGGAAAATAATGTCCCTGACACACCCTGTGATGCCCAAGCTTTGATACCTCCCTTACAGTCCAACGTGCAGATATTTGAAGAAAATAATTTAGATGTATCAACTGAAGGTAGAGATGCATCACTACCACCCATCCATATTAGTTCAGTTGGAAACACTGAAGGCCCCATTCTCCATCAACCAGAAGCAGCTATTGTAGAACATTCTCCAAACAACTGTGAATTAAACCATAGAGCTGAATCTGTTGGGTCTTGCAAAAGGATAATCATTGTTGGAGCTGGCCCAGCAGGTTTAACTGCTGCACGCCATTTGCGGCGTCAAGGTTTTGCTGTTACTGTTCTTGAAGCGCGTGACAGGATTGGTGGTCGTGTTTTTACAGATCGTACATCGCTTTCAGTCCCTGTTGATTTGGGTGCTAGCATTATTACGGGTGTGGAGGCTGATATAGCAACTGAAAGAAGGGCAGATCCATCCTCTTTGATTTGTTCTCAGCTTGGTCTTGAACTGACTGTACTGAATAGTGCTTGCCCTCTCTATGATGTTGTAACTGGCAACAAGGTTCCTGATGATTTGGACGAGGATATGCAATCTGAATACAATGGTCTTGTTGATGAAATGGAACAACTTTTTGCACAAAATGGTGAAAGTGCTATGGGTTTATCCCTTGAGGATGGGCTGGAATATGCTCTTAGGAAGAAACGTGGAGCTCATGCTGTTTCTTCGGTGGGACAGGATAATCAGTTATTAAGTAGATCCAATGCAGGAGGCTTAGACATTTCTGTAAGTGCTTCATCAGAAAAGGAGATAGCTGGTTGCGGGAGGGATGATAAGATAGATGTTCTCAGCCCTATCGAAAGAAGAGTTATGAATTGGCACTTTGCACATTTAGAGTATGGTTGTGCTGCAATGCTCAACTCCGTCTCTCTTCCATATTGGAACCAGGATGATGTGTATGGAGGGTTCGGAGGACCTCATTGTATGATTAAAGGTGGTTATGGCGCTGTCCTTGAGAGCCTTGCAGAAGGGGTTGATATTCAGTTAAACCATGTGGTAACTGAAATAATTTACAGGTCCAAGGAGTCATCTGCTAGGGGTATTGATGGGAAAACTGTTAAAGTTTCCACTTCAAATGGAGGTGAATTTGTGGGAGATGCTGTGTTGATCACTGTTCCTCTTGGTTGTTTGAAAGCAAATGCAATCAAGTTTTCTCCTTCCTTGCCAGACTGGAAAATCTCTTCCATTGACAAGCTTGGATTTGGTGTTCTAAATAAAATAGTATTGGAGTTTCCTGAGGTCTTTTGGGATGATGATATGGATTACTTTGGTGCAACTGCAGAAGAAACCGATTTAAGGGGACAATGCTTTATGTTTTGGAATCTCAAAAAGACACTTGGGGCACCAGTTCTTATAGCTCTACTTGTTGGGAAGGCTGCTATAGATGGACAAAGTATCAGTTCTGATGTTCATGTTAGTAATGCCATGGTTGTTCTCCGTAAGCTCTTTACAGATGCTGCTATACCAGATCCAGTAGCATCAGTTGTCACAAACTGGGGCCTTGATCCTTATAGTAGAGGTGCTTACTCTTATGTTGCAGTAGGAGCATCAGGACAAGATTATGACATTCTGGGACGGCCAGTTGCAAACTGTTTATTTTTTGCTGGTGAAGCAACATGCAAAGAGCACCCAGATACTGTTGGTGGTGCAATTTTAAGTGGTCTTCGAGAAGCAGTTCGGATTATTGATTTGGTACACAGTGGTAAGGATTATGTTGCTGAGGTGGAAGCTCTACAGACAGACCAAACACAGTCAGATAGTGAAAGAAATGAAATGAGAGATATGTCGAATAAACTTGAAGCACATGAACTTTCAACTGCTTTATGCAAAAATTCGTCTGATGCATCATATGCAGTAGTTAGCAAGGAATCTTTACTGCAAGAAATGTTCTTCAGTGCGCAAACTACATCAGGGCGCCTACATTTGGCTAAGGAGCTACTGAAGCTTCCTCCAAATGCTCTTAAATCATTTGCTGGGTCTAAAGAAGGACTAACCAAACTAAACTCTTGGATACTTGTAAGTTTGTTCTCTAGTAAACTTTGTATCCATAGTAGGATAAGATAGCTTCTCTTACATTCAAGCCTTTGGCTTCTGCATTCAACTTCTGGCAGGATTCATTGGGAAAAAATGCAACTCAACTGTTGCGGCATTGTGTGCGCTTGCTTCTGCTTGTTTCGACTGATCTGCTAGCTGTTCGCTTGTCTGGTATGTATCCCATATCCTTTTACTATTTGTTAGAAAGTTTTTGTGTGTTATCTTTCTCGCTGCTCCTTTGCAAGGGTACTCAATAGTTTCTGTTTACGCACCACCTTAGGTAATAATTAAAAAGAAAAATAGGGAGCAAATGTTATGTTCGCACAATGAGAATAGAGCTTATTTATGTATTTTATATCAGAGTAATGCAAGGATGGCACCACCTTAGCTAATAATCAAAAAGAAAAATAGGGAGCAAATGTTGTGTTCGCACAATAAGAATAGAGCTTATTTATGTATTGTTAGATCAGAGTAAAGCTAGGATGATTGTCCAATCTCTGCTTTTGCAGCCTACCTGATTCTCTTCAATCTGAACTTCGTACAGGAATTGGGAGGACTGTAAAAGAAAAGGTTTGTGTGCATACAAGTCGAGATATACGTGCTATAGCTCGCCAGTTGGTCAGTATGTGGATAGAAGTTTTCCGTAAAGAAAAGGCTAGCAACGGTGGACTCAAAATGCTGCGCCGAATGCCATCAGTTGAATCGAACAAGACTAGAAGTAAGGGTCTACAATCTGGAATGCCAACTTCGCATTTGTCAAATGAAGCAGGTGCACGGCGTGTAAGATCTGCTGGAAGCCATTCACCGCAGAAAACTAGCAAGAAGCCAGATAACAAGGCTTTGAAATTAGAAAGCATAATGGCTACAAGGTCTGATGGCAGCTCCATTCGTTCTCAGAAGCAACATCATGATGTAGAACCCAAGGTGGACCCTGGCATGGTTATGTCCGAGGAAGAAGCTGCTGCATTTGCTGCTGCTGAGGCTGCTCGAGCTGCTGCCATAGCAGCTGCACAGGTTTGTTTGTAACAGTTTGTTTATTCAGTTTCTGAATTTTAATTTCTAAATAAAATCAACCAAGAATTTTAATTGATCTATAAAAATATGAGGTTGCTAAACAGAATTCAGGGTGCCTGCCATTTAAACTTTCCTACTTTTTGATTGTGGATCCAGAATAAGCAAACTCTTCTGTCGAATGTATTAAAAACCACAGGAATACCAATATAAATGGAATGCCGGAATGCTGTCTGATTTGGTGTACATATTGTTTATACTTTCATTTTGTGCAGGCATATGCATCTGCTGATGCAGCGATAAGTGTGCCTAGGGAACTCCCTAAGATACCATCATTTCGTACTTTTGCAAGGCGTGATCATCATTTGGATGAATCTGATACAAGAAAGAAAGTGATAAGTGACAACCTTGGGAGACTTGAATGCATATCAGAGATTGATTCCAGGAATGGAAAAACTAAGAACTCATCAGCTGGGCAGGCTGATTGTCCTGATGTTGACAGCTCGAAAATGAGTATTGATAACTGTACTCAGAGGAGCTTTTCAAACGAGAAAACCTGCCCAATCAGTATAAGGGATAATTCTGTAGATAGTGGAGCTGTAGACAGTCGGTTTACTAGGGCATGGGTTGATACAGATACAATCTGCATTGATGGTGTCAAAGATCCTTTAGCCATTGAGAGGTGGCAAGCACAAGCAATGGAAGCAGATAAAGAATTCTACAGCCGGATATGCATACCTGAAGAAGATTCAAGTAGCCAAAAGCAGACATGTAAAAGTTCTGCCTCGCAGGTTGCAGAAAGCAAACCTGCATCTGAAGGACAATTGCGAGGTGTAGAACATATAAAACAGGGGCTTATAAATTTCATAGGCACACTGCTGATGCCTCTTTACAAAAGTAAAAAGATCGACAGGGAGACGTACAAGACAATGATGCGAAAAGCTGTCACGAAGGTATCATGCACACCCATTCTGATCTAGCTGTGTTTGAAATATCAACTTGAATTATAACTTGTCATACTCCTGTTGTAATGATTAGGGGCGTTTGAACTGTTGATATGCATATTGAACTGTTTTTTTAATACCATTTGTGTTGCTCTCTTTTCTTAGTCTTATTTCCATTAGCCTTTTGTAATTTATTCAGACATGCTGCATTAGGTATTGTAATGTGAGTGATAGTACTGACTTGTATATGCTTGTTCTGGTCTCAACAGATCATGGATGCATGCACCGAAGGAGAGAAGCTGATGACTTCTAACGAATTTCTTGATTTTAGAAGGAAAACTAAGGTACAAGATTATTTCAAAGCAAAGTTTTTTCAGACTCTGATTTTCCAAGGCTTTCTATCAAATTCAGTGACAGATTATGATTTTTTTCATTATAGTATTTTCTGTATAATATTTGTTTGTTGTAACTACCATAATCTTGTTCTGGCTTATCCATAAGTTTTAACCTGAGTATATTGCAAATAATGCAGATTCAAACCTTTGTGGACAAGTTGGTTGAGAGGCATTGGCATGTGGCTCCAGCTCCCAAATCATAACATGTACATATCCAGGAAGCTGTTACATGTAGGGAAGCAAAATTCTCTTTGCAGACTATGCTGTCGCTCAGCAGGCATTGGCTCCCTGAGAACTAAAAAAAACCAGACATTGTTTCATAAGCCTTGGGTGCAAAATCACCATGTTGCCTGTAACTCAGATTATCAGGGAGACTTTCTGGAAGACCATGAACCAGATTGGCACATTCATCCTTGTGTATTGCATTTGATATCACCGCCATCATGATCGTGGCAATGTGCGTTTTGAGACCGGTGAATGTTAGATCTCAGTACACTCGACAAACATGGCAACATGCAGTGAGCTTGCACTCGACAAACATGGCAACATGCAGTGAGCTTGCACTCGACAAACATGGCACACATGCATATGAAGATCTGGGACTCAAGCGTTCTGCATGGTCTCATATGCAATGATGTCTCGTATGTATTACCAGACAGTAGTTTAGGTCAGCTTAGCGGACTGATGTTGTTGTTTGTTCAGAGATAACTTACACCAGAGTAGACCCCATCTTTCTCTTTGATGTATAGACTATAGATCTCTAGCTTCCTATTCTGTTTCTAACAATTGTCTAACTCATAGTCGGTTATGTTAAAATCGTCGCAGTTTGGCTGAGATGGTTGAACATCTGCAGGGCTGCAGTCTTCTGTATATCCTCAGCTGCTTATACTGGGCACCATTTATGACTGCTATGTGGCAGATGGTGCCAAAAGAAAATTAATGCTTTTCCTCAAAAAAGGCTTTTGTTTCTTTCTCTTCTGTGTTATTGCAGTTACAAGCTGGCTGTTGAGCTTTGTTTGTATTTTTATGTCAGTGACATCATGCCCAGTTATGTTTTTATACATCATTAATTTTGTTCCTATAATAGGGCTCCATTACTTTCTTCTCCTTTTTGGATGTTTCCTTTGGCTGTCGGCATGCTTCAGTTATTTCATGTCATACCTGAATCTCTTGACGGATTTGTATATGCGATGCTGTATTATCGATTGTTTTCTTTCTTGCATAAGTTCTTCATGCTTTTGTCTATCTAATGCTTATTTATGGATCATTGTTTCTTGCATAACTTAGTTGGGCTTTCGTCCATCGAATGCTAATTTATAGATCATTGTTTCTTGCATAACTCCTTCACGCTGTCTATCTAATGCTTAATTATAGATTATTGTTGCTTGCACAACTTATTCATGCTTTTGTGTACCTAATAATGCTTAATTATGGACCATTGTTCTTGCATAACTTTACTCTTACTCTGCCAATACCTGTTCAAATTCTTCCTGACTTTATAGCTTTTCTGTATTTTTACGTCATGGCCGAGGCCGAGTAATATCATGTCCAGTTATTATGTTTTTACTCATCATTAAATTTCTTCCTTCATAGAGCTCCATTACTTTCTTCTCCTTTTTGGATGTTTCCTTTGGCTGTTGGCACATTTCAGTTATTTTTCATGTCATACCTGAGTCTCTTAACGCTTTTGTCTATGTAATGCTTTATTATTGATCTTAGTCTTTTCTGAATAACTTTGTCATGCTTAGTAATGGATCATATGTTTCTTGCATAATTCCTTTACGCTTGTCTATCAAATGCTTAATCATAGATCATTGTTTATCGCAGAACTTATTCACGTTTTTGTCTGCTAATGGCTTAATGCTTAATTATGGATCATTGTTTCTTGCAGAATTTCACTCCTACTCCGGCAACACCTCTGCAGGACCTTCTGGACTTCGTAGCAGGGCATCTGAGTAAGAGATGGCTTCACATTGTGACTTATTTCGTATCTGGCTCTGGTAAAGATACTAAGTACATCCCTTCTGATTGTGATTGTGGAGCCTACCTTTTGATTTTGAATGCAGTCCACACTGATTTTGAATGCAGTCCACACTGATTTTGAATATGGAGTCCACAGATGGAAATGCTGTCACTTTCAGAAGAGTCCCTTAACGCATTTGTCTATGTAACTAGAACGATACCCCACGCGTTGCAGCAGGTATCTCTTTAAGAAATGTAATAAAACACATAAAACTTGGTTTATAGAATATGCAATATTTAGTTGGCCATAGTAGCTGAGACACTAAATTTAATAGCCATGAAATAGATAAGTACTTGAAAATTTCAAGATTGTTATATTTCAAAGGTGTACGTGATTGATTTAGATAAGGTGAAATCAACCGACTGTAGAACAAAATGATACGGATGGCTTGCATGAAAAATGCATTTACATTCTGGCATTACGTTTTTTTTTTTAAAATCATGTAAGTTTACGTACATAAGAGGTCATAATTAACACTGAGTTTAATTCGCAAAGAGTTTATTTGGTTGCCAAAATTATTTGGTGTTCAAGTTGCACATGACTTAACTATGTAATGATATAGCATGAGGGTGCGATATTATCAATCGAGCGGCAAATAAAAAGAATGACATTGCTAGTTTAATGGTTAAAATAGATAATCTGAATATCTTGCATGTAGAGATAGATAATAAATAAGGACTACTATTAGTGGGATGAGGTGGACAAATGATTGGATAAAGAAGTAGGTGATGTGGATAGCTTGCATGTTGAGATAGACAAATATTAATTGCACTTAGTGGGGTTTTGTTTTATAAGAAGTATAGATTGCTTTATTAATTATTATCGATCTTATTCTTTCTTCGTAACTTCTTCAAGCTTTGTCTATCTGATGTTTAGTTATAGCCTTATAGTCATTGTTTCTTGCGTAACTTCCTCACACTTTTGTCTATCTGATGCTTAATTATAGATCATTGTTTCTTGCATAACTTCCTCACAGTTTTGTCTATCTGGTATTTTGATGCTTAATCATAGATCATTGTTTCTTGCATAACTTGTTCAATCTTCACGCTTTGTCTATCGATGCTTAATTATGGATCATTGTATCTTGCATAACTTCTCGCTTTTATCTATCTAATGCTTAATTATGCATCATTGTTTTTTGTTGCATAACTTATTCACGTTTTTATCTATCTAATGCTTAATTATGGATCATTGCTGCCTGCGTAGCTTAACTCCTACTCTGGCAATACCTCTGCTGGATAACATTCTGTGCTGCTTCCCGACTGTAGCAGGGGCATCGAGCAAGAGATGGCTTCCTAACCTTGCTGGCTTGTTCTCTGTCAACTACGAAGAAGATACCAAGGTACATCCCTTTCCAGTCGTGAATGGGAAGTCGAGTCTGGCTGTTGAGTTTGAATGCAAATCCCACCATTTGATTTAGTCCACACGGCTGAAATGCTATCTCTTGATTCACGTGTTGTCTTATGCGTGCACGTATGTTTATTTGTTTTTCTTCATTCATGTATACAGATATGTTGATCTGGATGTCACTGCAAGTCCAGAGGCCCCCAGAAATTCAGCCAGTATGTTAACTTGTGTTGCGGTGGTTCGTATCCGGATTCCAGAAGGTATGCTGATTCTGATGGCCTTTACCTGTGCCCCTTTGTCATCAGGGGCACCTGTAAACCTAGAACAAGTGGCACATGTAAAATCTTTTTTCCTAAGTGATGATACTATTTTGACAACCATATTCACCATCGCAGGTAATCAATCTCCCAGACGTTAGATGACATTGAAGGAGGAGGAATGTTTGGCTGGAGCACCTGAGCTCTGGCAGCCAAGAAAAGAGTAGGTGATGGCGCGGAGGCGGAGCCGGTGGATGCAGAGTATTATTAGAGCCGCAAAGGCAGGGTATTATTAGAGCGTCATTTTCTGCAACACGATCAACCACGCTATTCAGGAGCATGGTGAAACGAAAAGAAAAAGTCTCAGCTATAAAGACGAATTCGGATGTGGTTACATATTCACATACTGTGTTAAAGAAATCATGAGTTTTGCATCTGTGTTAAAGATGCTTGTTTGAATAGAGTTTCCTTAGTCGGCGTCTCCGAGTGTATGACCAGAAAAGTATGTTGCCTTCTCCTAGTTTTAGGCAGGAAGATGTTGTGTTTTTATAAGATGATAGATTGAAGAATATATTTTCAGGCAAACAAAAATGTGAGGATGAAAACATGGAGGTATTATTGCATCCTGGCGAGCCTCCGTTGGGAAAAGCCCGCCATCATCTACTGTGGAGTAGATGGAGCTTAAGCGTAACGGCAGGCCTGCCATATCTCACGATCAGCCATAACTACATCTCCGAAGACACTGTTATGAGGCCCAGCACTCTTAGCCGAGCAAATTCTTCCTTGGAGCATGTCCTTTTTTTTGCTCAAATAAAAAATGGAGCATGCCATTTTTTTTTGACATGGTCGTGGGAGTATGTCTTGTCGATCAAGTGAAAGACTGAGAAGCTGGCTGGGGTTTGGGCAGCCTTGAAACCTGTACTTACCTCCATGGGGATCTATATAAGGTGATCAAGGAGGGGTAGATCAAAACGTTCTCTAGTGCAATTTCTAAAGGCGATTGGGTAAAACTATATGCTCTAGCTAATGCAAATAAAAGACCAGTCCAATGAAGGAGATTAGAAAATTATATTCAACAGATTGACCTAATATGTGGTGGATACACGTGCACTACCCATGCCGGGCTTGAACTAATGAAGAAATCGAACAAGCTTTAATCGACTTTGTGGTGTAGCACTATCTCTCAACTATAGCACCAAAAGGCCGGAGTTGACTATCTAGCCAAACTCCCATTTTTTCTTCAAAATAAAGGACCATCCAACTGAATTAAGGGTCCCTTCCTCCCATTAAAAAAAAGTCTCTTCTAAAAAAAAATAAACACAGCAAGAATTTCTGTGTCTAATATGAGACATTCTCGACATTATGCATGGAGGCGAGCAACCACAAAAAGAAGACGACATTTTCTCCATAGGCAAATCGCGGTGTCTCCTAGTGTCCATCCTTTAGCTTGCAAATTGTCTCCTGTGATTGCACTGGGCACATGCTTTGTCCTCCTCCCATCATTCTAATCTCCAAGAAAGCCTATATCATCACTGCATATGCATGCACACCTCCCATCATTTCACCCCCTTAATCAATTTCCTCCATCAAATCAAAATCAAATCAGCCATTTTGCCAATCATGCATGGGCGTGCCTGGCTCCTGAAACAGAAGGAAGCAAAAATGAAAATCTACATATACACACATAAGTAAACTAATACCTTTGTGCATTTTTTCAATAAAGAGCATATATTAATATCGCGAAGATACCAATTACACCCAGCCTCTGCAAGAAGAATTACAAAAAGAAAAGTCCCGCTACGGAGATCGAAAACTTGAAACAGCAACACTGGCACCACCAAGACAACATCAGAAGATCAACTTCTCCATAAGCGACGCCTCAAGAAGGAAACAATGCACAAACGCTGTCGTCGCCCGATCAGAGATCTTAGGTTTTCATCCGGAAGAAAGTCCTCACTCTTAAAGCAATGCCTTCGACAAGAACATTGTCCGGCACAACCAATTAAGGCCAAACCTTGGATTTTCACCTTGAAAGATAGAACTCTGAACTTCTCCTATGCAGTCGCCCCCACATACAAGTCATTGTTTGAAGTCACGAAGTACCAAGCCAATTCCACCTCACCGCCAAGATCGATCACCATTGCTCTTCCACGCATCTCGGCTTTCATGACCTTCTCCGCCAGCACCATGGAAAGAAAACGAGCTCCATGATATTAACAACCAGCAGAGCTTCGAATCGCTCCCTCTAAAACCAAATGGTCAGATAAAAAACATGGACCGAAAACACCCAATCCAGCAATCTTCAAGCATTGATCGCACAATGAACTTCGCCGGCCCGTCAACTACCAGCCAGATCGGAATACATGGAGAGGGCAGTCCAGCACGGCCCGACGGTGTGGCAAGGACCAACACTAGGACCACACCTACCCAGATTCAGCCGGTCCAGATCTTGGTCGAAACCCTAAATCGGATCGAGGCGGCGCAGATCACCACTGCGTGAAGGGAGCCGGCGGCGCACCACCCCTTTCCTGTTACCGATCTAGTGGAGGCGCTCAGGCCCCGGCCACGCCCAACCACGCCGCCCATGGCCCTCCGCCGCCGCCCACCAACTCCCCTGAAGAGCGGCCGAGAAAACCACCTCCCCTACCCACCGCCGCACCGAACGGATAGGCGCCGCCATCACCGCCAGCGCCGGTGGCAACGGCGGCTAGGAGAGGGAGGAGAGGTGGGCCTCTTAGGGTTGGGGAAGGAGGGATCCTCCGGAGCCGCCGGGGGGAGGCGACTCGGGAGGAGAAGGAGCGTCCTCCTGGGAAAAACTCGTGAGTGATGAACAATTACACTTTTCACAAATACCTTTGTCCACAAAAGGATGTCTTAGATTTATCTAAATTAGATGTATGGATGGAGGTAGTACAGGATATATCTTCAAGTGGTGTTTTGTTCATCTCTTGCAAAATGTTCATCTAATAGCAAAATTATAAAGGCATTAAAGGTGTGCTTTACTTGTAGGTGCAACCTTGATCGGATGCACCGTCACTGTTCATCACTGTTCCCAAATAAAACACGCAATGCATCATGGTTTACGGGTGTTATCACTTCACTGTTAAGGGAAACGCGCGCGGCTTTATTCCTCTATACTCCATTGACTTTGTACATACTTTATACTAATCAATTTGATAAACAATCCTTCCTCCAGCGAGCTACCAGTTAATCTGTATCTCTACTTTTATTCCGGGTACTCATATAGTGTACTGACTAAATGCACATGGAAGTACACAGAGAAGTTTCCAACATATTTTGCCTGCAACTAATAATAGCCAAGTCAAAACATATACTACTAGCTAGTACAGAGTACGGATAGTGATTCACTTGAAGGGTATGATACTCTTGTCATCATCCTGCCACTTGCCAAGCATGGTAGTGCTTTTCATAGATAGACATCACAATAAAATCCCGGACCATCATCCCACTTTGTTGAAAACGCAAGGGGGCATTATGGTCCAAGAACACGTACCCATCCCTTTTCTGTCTAGTTTATTTAATTTATATTTTCCACAAGACAAAAGGGATACTTCATGACTAGTTTCATTGGTGCCCATGATTGTTTTGTTTGGGGAGCAAAGAGAGTGAGCAAGTGTCTTTTGGCGCCACACTTCAATTACTTCTTCCATGGTAGGAGGAGGAGGAGCTTTCTTGTGCAAATTCTCTGTAGGCATAATTTAGAGCAATGTTCCCTCGATCTGCTTGCTATGCTACCATATTTTTTTCTTCTGATGCCATCTACCGTTATTATATTAAAATCAAGTAGCGGAAGATACATCTTAGAGCAAGTATTATGTACGTTGTACATTTGTCGGTGGGTTCCGCTCCATATAAGAGCATCTTCAACCATCCCCCAACGGATTTTGGGGCGCGTCGGACAAATTTTCATTCCCAGTCGCGCGCCACAAAGCCTCCTTCCGCTCGGCGCGGCTTAATACGGTGTCTGGCGCCCCGAACCCATCCCCGCTTCACAGGGGACGTTTCGGGCACGCCGGACACAACGAGAAGCGAGGCAGGGAGTGGCGGGCCCGATGCGTCATTGACACATTCAAATTTAACCCAACCGTCGCCTAGCTCGCGACGGAAATTACTGGCGTGCGGCGACGGTGCAGTTTCCGCAGAGGCGAAGCGACACGTCTCGTCGCGCCTAGCTCTCCGTGCCGGCAATAATGAGCACCATCGCTCCCTCGCCTCCCTCCGACCTATAAGGGGCGCTCTCGCATCGTCCCTCACACAAACCCTAGCGCCTCTCTCCCCAACCCTAGCCGCCACCATCTCAAGAGTCGAGGGCCATTCCATGGCTGGTAGAGGTCGAGGCCGAGGTCACGGTCGTGGCCATGTTGGAGCAGCAAGGCCTGCACGGTCGGTGTCGCTTGCGACATCGTCGTCTTCCGAGGGGGAGTGGGAGTTCGAGTTTATCGTCATCCTCAATGTCGACCCACTCGGCATCCATAGGTTGCCTAACAAGTTCGTCGTCGGCAACGAGCCAGCCGCGCTGCAGCTGCGGGAGGCTGGTTGCGGCTTCTGCCGGTGGCCGGTGGACATGCTCTTCGATGGGCGCGGCAAGATATACCTCCACACCGGCTGGGAGAAGTTCGCACGCTTGCACGACCTCCAAGACGGCTGCGTCCTCACATTCTCCTACCAAGGCGACGAGGAGATGAGCGTGAAGGTGTTCGACGACACGTCTTGCCGCCGGCACTACCACAACGACGACGAAGATGACAACGATTGAACATGCGAGTGTTCTTTCTTCGCAGCGAAAATGGTCATGGAGGTTTCTGTATGTTCTTCCTGCATATAACCAACATGGCTATCATTACCAGCTGGATTTTCCAGTTTGGGTGGCTGAGAGTGCCTGAGAGTGTTCTTTCTTGGCAACGAACATACGAAATCTGCGAGGCCAACACTAATTAGGTTTCCTCATTTTGCAATGAAAGGCTATCATTACCTTTGCACCAGCCAACGAAAACATTTGCAACATCGACCAAGATTTGGATCAGACACCTATAATCGTTGCATCATCCTACTTGGGTGTTCGCAACAGAGAGTTTATAGCATTTTAAAAACACCCATGCACCGTCCATAAAGTTGCACGGTTTGACTTGTGATACGTCTCCAACGTATCGATAATTTCTTATGTTCCATGCTACTTTATTGATGATATCTACATGTTTTATACACATTATATGTCGTATTTGTGCATTTGGAACTAACTAACAAGATGCCGAAGTGCCGTTCTTTTCTGTTTTGGTTTCAGAAATCCTAGTAAGGAAATATTCTCGAATCGGACGAAATCAACGCCAAAGATCTTAGAATCCCGGAAGCATCCGGAACACCCGAGAGTCGCCGGGAAGGCCACAGGGCCCCAGATGATAGGGTGGCGCGGCCCACCCCCGGCGCGGCCTATGGTGTGGGCACCCCTTCGACCCTCTCGCCGCCTCTTCGCCTATTTAAAGCCTCCGTCGCGAAAACCACGATACGGAGGACGAAACCCACAGAAACCATCCGAGCCGCCGCCATCGCGAGCCAAGATTCGGGGGACTCTGTTCCGGCACCCTGCCGGAAGTGCCCCCGGAAGGCTTCTCCATCGACACCGCCCCATCTCCACCGCCATCTTCATCACCTCTTGCTCCCATGAGGAGGAGTAGTTCTCCATCGAGGCTCGGGGCTGTACCGGTAGCTATGTGGTTCATCTCTCTCCCATGTACTTCAATACAATAATCTCATGAGCTGCCTTACATGATTGAGATTCATATGATGATGCTTGTAATCTAGATGTCATTATGCTAGTCAAGTGAGTTTTACTTATGTGATCTCCGGAGACTCCTTGTCCCACGTGTGTAAAGGTGACAGTGTGTGTGCGTGTGGGTCTCTTAGGCTATATTTCAGAATACTTATTCACTGTTATGAATGGCGTAGTGAAGTGCTTATTTATATCTCTTTATAATTGCAATGTGTTTTGTATCACAATTTATCCATGTGCTACTCTAGCAATGTTATTAAAGTAGTTCTATTCCTCCGCACGGTGTAATGGTGACGTGTGTGCATCCGTGTTAGTACTTGGTTTATGCTATGATCATGATCTCTTGTAGATTGTGAAGTTAACTATTGCTATGATAGTATTGATGTGTATTATTCCTCCTACATAAGCGTGAAGGTGACAGTGTGCATGCTATGTTAGTACTTGGTTTAGTCGTTTCGATCTTTCATGCACTCTAAGGTTATTTAAATATGAACATTGAATTGTGGAGCTTGTTAACTCCGGCATTGAGGGTTCGTGTAATCCTACGCAATGTGTTCATCATCCAACAAGAGAGTGTAGAGTACGCATCTATCTATTCTGTTATGTGATCAATGTTGAGAGTGTCCACTAGTGAAAGTCTAATCCCTAGGCCTTGTTCCTAAATACCTATCATTGTTATTCTTGTTTCTGAGTTACTCTGTGCGTTACGCATGTTTACTTCCTACAATATTACTACCATCAACAGCAAGCTATTTTCTGGCGCCGTACTACTGCTCATATTCATTCATACCACTTGTTTTTCACTATCTCTTCGCCGAACTAGTACACCTATTAGGTGTGTTGGGGACACAGACTTCTTGCTTTGTGGTTGCGGGTTGCATGAGAGGGATATCTTTGACCTCTTCTTCCCCGAGTTCGATAAACCTTGGGTAATCCACTTAAGGGAAACTTGCTGCTGTTCTACAAACCTCTGCTCTTGGAGGCCCAACACTGTCTACAAGAATAGAAGCACCCGTAGACATCAAGCACTTTTTAGCGCGTTGGGGAGGAAAGGTAAAGGCACTCATACTCCGGTTCAGTATTTTTTCGGCACCATTGTGTGTGCTCAAGCTATTTCCTTTAGACTCTGCAATTGCGATATTTGGTTTCTTGTTTACACTAGTTAAGCATAATGGACAACAATGAGCTTCTTATTCTATTTCCTGATTTAAGACATGGATGGTTTGATGCGAAAATTAAAAAACCCATGGAACATATTAATATGAATGCTTTGAACACTATTGTTGCTAATGATATGGAAAATTCTAAGCTTGGGGAAGCTGGCTTTGATGAGCATGATATTTTTAGTCCCCCAAGCATTGAGGAGAAAATTTACTTTGATGATACTTTGCCTCCTATATTTGATGATGAGAATAATAATGATAGCTACTTTGTTGAATTTGCTCCCACTACATCTAATAAAATTGATTATGCCTATGTGGAGAGTAATAATTTTATGCATGAGACTCATGATAAGAATGCTTTATGTGATAGTTACATTGTTGAGTTTGCTCATGATGCTACTGAAAGTTATTATGAGAGAGGAAAATATGGTTATAGAAATTTTCATGTTACTAAAATGCCTCTCTATGTGCTGATTTTTTTAAGCTACACTTGTTTTATCTTTCTATGCTTGTTGCATTATGCTTCTTGAACTTGTTTATTTACAAGATTCCTTTTCATAGGAAGAATGTTAGACTTAAATGTGCTTTGAATTTGCTTCTTGATGTTCTCTTTTGCTTCATTGTCTATTTTCATGAGAGCATCATCATTAAAACTGCTGAGCCCATCTTAATGGCTATAAAGAAAGAACTTCTTGGGAGATAACCCATGTGTTATTTTGCTACAGTACTTTGTTTTATATTTGTGTCTTGGAAGTTGTTTACTACTGTAGCAACCTCTCCTTATCTTAGTTTTGTGATTTGTTGTGCCAAGTGAAGCCTCTAATCGAAGGTTGATACTAGATTTGGATTGCGCAGAAACAGATTTCTATCTGTCACGAATCTGGGCTGTTTTCTCTGTAGGTAACTCAGAAAAATATGCCAATTTACGTGCGTGTTCCTCAGATATGTACGCAACTTTCATTAGTTTTGAGTTTTTCTGTTTGAGCAAGTCTGGTGCCATTTTAAAATTCGTCTTTACGGACTGTTCTGTTTTTGACAGATTCTGCCTTTTATTTCGCATTGCCGCTTTTGTTAAGTTGAATGAGTTTCTTTGTTCCATTAACTTTCAGAAGTTTTGTGCAATGTCCAGAAGTGTTAAGAATGATTGTGTCACCTCAGAACATGTGAATTTTTGATTATGCACTAACCCTCTAATGAGTTTGCTTGAAGTTTGGTGTGAAGGAAGTTTTCAAGGGTCAATAGAAGAGGGTGATATAATGTGATCGAGAAGAGTGAAAGGTCTAAGCTTGGGGATGCCCCGGTGGTTCATCCCTGCATATTTTAAGAAGACTCAAGCATCTAAGCTTGGGGATGCCCAAGGCATCCCCTTCTTCATCGACAACTTATCAGTTTCTTCTAGTGAAACTATATTTTTATTCAGTCACATCTTATGTACTTTACTTGGAGCGTCTGTGTGCTTTTATTTTTGTTTTTGTTTTGTTATCTTAGTTCTCTGAATAAGTTCATCCTTGTGTGGGAGAGAGACACGCTGGTTCGTATGAACACATGTGTTCTTAGCTCATAATATTCATGGCGAAGTTTCCTCTTCGTTAAATTGTTATATGGTTGGAATTGGAAAATGGTACATGTAGTAATTGGTAAAATGTCTTGGATAATGTGATACTTGGCAATTGTTGTGCTCATGTTTAAGCTCTTGCATCATATACTTTGCACCTATTAGTGAAGAAATACATAGAGCATGCTAAAATTTGGTTTGCATAATTGGTCTCTCTAAGGTCTAGATAATTTCTAGTATTGAGTTTGAACAACAAGGAAGACGGTGTAGAGTCTTATAATGTTTACAATATGTCTTATGTAGTTTTTGCAACCGGTTCATCCTTGAGTTTGCTTCAAATAACCTTGCTAGCCTAAACCTTGTATCGAGAAGGAATACTTCTCATGCATCCAAATCCTTGAGCCAACCACTATGCCATTTGTGTCCACCATACCTACCTACTACATGGTATTTCTCCGCCATTCCAAAGTAAATTGCTTGAGTGCTACCTTTAAACCATTCAAAATTTATCACCCCTTATTTGTGTCAATGTTTTATAGCTCATGAGGAAGTATGTGGTGTTTTATCTTTCGATCTTGTCATTTACTTTTGACAGACTTTCACAATGGACTAGTGGCTTCATCCGCTTATCCAATAATTTTGCAAAAAGAGCTGGCAATGAGGTTCCCAGCCTCAATTAATTAACTTGCATTAATAATTCTCTTCACATGTTTTGCTCTGATCTATCAGTAAGCAACTTAAATTTGCAAATAGACACTCCTCCATGGTATGTGAATGTTGGAAGGCACCCGAGGATTCGGTTAGCCATGGCTTGTGAAAGAAAAGGTTGGGGGGAGTGTCATCTAATAAATAAAACTAAAGTACATGTGTAAACAAAAGAGAAGAGGGATGATCTACCTTGCTGGTAGAGATAACGTCCTTCATGGGAGCCGCTCTTGAAAGTCTGGTTGATAAGGTAGTTAGAGTACCCGCTACCATTCGTTGACAACAACAAACACCTCTCAAAACTTTACTTTTATACTCTCTTTATGTTTTCAAAATAAAAGCTCTAGCACAAATATAGCAATCGATGCTTTCCTCTTTGAAGGACCATTCTTTTACCTTTATGTTGAGTCAGTTCACCTATTTCTCTCCATCCCAAGAAGCAAACACTTGTGTGAACTGTGCATTGATTCTTACATACTTGCTTATTGCATTTGTTATATTACTCTATGTCGACAACTATCCATGAGATATACATGTTACAAGTTGAAAGCAACCGCTGAAACTTAATCTTCCTTTATGTTGCTTCAATACCTTTACTTTAATTTATTGCTTTATGAGTTAACTCTTATGCAAGACTTATTGATGCTTGTCTTGAAGTACTATTCATGAAAAGTCTTTGCTTTATGATTCATTTGTTTACTCATGTCATTACCATTGTTTTGATCGCTGCATTCATCTCATATGCTTACAATAGTATGATCAAGATTATGATGGCATGTCACTTCAGAAATTATCTTTGTTATCGTTTTACACCTTCGGGAGAGACTAAGCTTGGGGATGCGATACGTCTCCAACGTATCGATAATTTCTTATGTTCCATGCTACTTTATTGATGATATCTACATGTTTTATACACATTATATGTCGTATTTGTGCATTTTAGGAACTAACCTATTAACAAGATGCAAGTGCTTCCTGTTTTCTGTTTTTGGTTTCAGAAATCCTAGTAAGGAAATATTCTCGGAATCGGACGAAATCAACGCCAAAGATCTTAGAATCCCCGGAAGCATCCGGACACAGAGTCGCCGGAGGGCCAGCCCTGGATGATAGGGTGGCGCCCCTGGCCGCGCGGCCCTATGGTGTGGGCACCCCTTCGACCCTCCTGCGCCGCCTCTTCGCCTATTTAAAGCCTCCGTCGCGAAAACCCTGATACGGAGGACGAAACCCACGAAACCATCCGAGCCGCCGCCATCGCGAAGCCAAGATCGGGGACAGAGTCTGTTCCGGCACTGGACGGGGAAGTGCCCCGGAAGGCTTCTCCATCCACCGCTGCCATCTCCACCGCCATCTTCATCACGTGCTGCTCCCATGAGGAGGAGTAGTTCTCCATCGAGGCTCGGGGCTGTACCGGTAGCTATGTGGTTCATCTCTCTCCCATGTACTTCAATACAATAATCTCATGAGCTGCCTTACATGATTGAGATTCATATGATGATGCTTGTAATCTAGATGTCATTATGCTAGTCAAGTGAGTTTTACTTATGTGATCTCCGGAGACTCCTTGTCCCACGTGTGTAAAGGTGACAGTGTGTGCACCGTGTGGGTCTCTTAGGCTATATTTCACAGAATACTTATTCACTGTTATGAATGGCGTAGTGAAGTGCTTATTTATATCTCTTTATGATTGCAATGTGTTTTGTATCACAATTTATCCATGTGCTACTCTAGCAATGTTATTAAAGTAGTTCTATTCCTCCTGCATGGTGTAATGGTGACAGTGTGTGCATCCGTGTTAGTACTTGGTTTATGCTATGATCATGATCTCTTGTAGATTGCGAAGTTAACTATTGCTATGATAGTATTGATGTGTATTATTCCTCCTACATAAGCATGAAGGTGACAGTGTGCATGCTATGTTAGTACTTGGTTTAGTCGTTTCGATCTTTCATGCACTCTAAGGTTATTTAAATATGAACATTGAATTGTGGAGCTTGTTAACTCCGGCATTGAGGGTTCGTGTAATCCTACGCAATGTGTTCATCATCCAACAAGAGAGTGTAGAGTACGCATCTATCTATTTGTTATGTGATCAATGTTGAGAGTGTCCACTAGTGAAAGTCTAATCCCTAGGCCTTGTTCCTATCCGCTATCTTTGCTTATTCTTGTTTCTTGAGTTACTACTGTTACTACGCATGTTTACTTCCTACAATATTACTACCATCAACTGCACGCTATTTTTTTAGCGCCGTACTACGCTCATATTCATTCATACCACTTGTATTTCACTATCTCTTCGAACTAGTACACCTATTAGGTGTGTTGGGGACACAAGAGACTTCTTGCTTTGTGGTTGCAGGTTGCATGAGAGGGATATCTTTGACCTCTTCTTCCGAGTTCGATAAACCTTGGGTAATCCACTTAAGGGAAACTTGCTGCTGTTCTACAAACCTCTGCTCTTGGAGGCCCAACACTGTCTACAAGAATAGAAGCACCCGTAGACATCAACTTGATACTCTAGATGTTAATATTTTTTATATAAACTTGGTCAAAGTTTACACAATTTGATTTTAAATAATCTTATACACACATCTTTGAGCATAGAGGGAGTAATACAATGCACCCTCTCTGTCAATAAAAGGATGTTTCAACTATATCTAGATTTGGATTTATCTATACCCGACTTAGTATACAGATACATTTAAATTTTGACAAAATTGAAAAATCTTTTTATGAACAGTGGGAGTGCTAATAATAATAACAGAATATATAGAAGCACCACTGATAATTTTTTTGGCCGATTCAACGATTAATAGACCGATTAATCGCTACTGTCCACTAATCCCTTGTGTTAATCCTTTAACCCAATTAATTGGTCCGAATGTTCGATTACTAGGTATGTTTCTGATTAACTACAACACTTGGTTTAAAAAGTTGCAAAAATTTTCAACGCATATCGCTAGTCTAGATACTACCCCACCCCAATCAAATAGAGTTTGCGAGCTCCCGCTTGGTTCCAGCCCACAACTAGTTCCTTTCCCTCGCTGACCAGTTCCTCGCAGTTTCTCGGACCTCGGATACATGAGCTCGACCACCTTGAGGAGCTCGTCTAGGAGCATGAGGCCTCCTTCAATTGGTTAGGTGGTTGAGGTGAAATAGGGGTTGTACCTTAGGTAGGTGGTGGGAGAAGATAAATTTCTAATGTCATAGGAGGAGAAGTGGAAGGAAGGAACATGGTGCCAGCTGGTCGATCCTGATTCGCTCGTGTCTTTGAAGATTAGGTCACGGAGGAGAAGTGTACATGTTTTAATGGGATTTTAGGCTCTAAAGAAGTAGGGACAACTGGACAAGCATATAGAGACTCATATACTATTATTTTTCTTACATATATATATACTATTTTAGATGCTAACTGATGTTGCACCGATTAATAGCCGATCGATTATATCAGTTAATCGTCTGAATTTCAATTAATCGCTACCCCTAAATTTTCCAAGCGGTTAACGATTACCAATTCCTTACCATTGAGAAGCACACAAAGAAGTTTCCAACTTATTCTGCTTGCAACTACTAATAGCAAAGTCAAATACTAGCTAGCTACTAGTACACAGTACGGATAGTGATTAACTGGAATGGTATGATACTCTTGTCATGATCTTTGCCACTTGCCAAGCAGTTCTTTTCGTAGATAGACATCACAATAAAGTCCAGCGCATCATTCCACTTTGTTGAAAACGTCCTGGGGCATTATGGTCCAACGAAACTTTATTTATTTTTCTCTCACAAGACAGAAGAGATAGTACATGACTCATTAGGCGAAAAGTATCTTTGGCTCATGGGCACCAGTGCTCCTGCTGTTTAAAAAAATTTCGAAAATCATACATATTCGTTTCAAAAAAATCTGAAAATAAATCTAGACATAACAAATGACGTAACCTACAAGCGTGTAAAATTTTAATATGAAATTCTTTATATTGTAGACTACACAAAAAAGACAAAATCTGTTGAAATTTGGAGATTTGAAATATGCATTCCCAGATCCACACGTTTGTTATTTTTGTGTACCCCAGAATTTTTCGTATTTGAAACTGAAATTTTGCACGTTTATGGGACAGTTCATTATCTACACCATGATTTTTTTTCTAATTTTTTTGAAACAGATAAATGTGTTTTTTATTTTTTCTAAAGTAGCAGGAGCACTGGTGCCCAGGAGCACCAAATCTCTGTCCCTCATTAGGCCACTTTCCATTGGGTGCCCAGGATTTTTTGGGGAGCAAGGAGAGTTGAGCAAGTGTCTTTTGCTGCTGCCAGTCTTTTAGTTAGATCTTCCATGGAAGGAGGAGGTGGGGGCTAGCATATGCAAATTCTTTGTAGATATAGTTTATACTTCCTTTATTCACTAATATAAAATATTTACGAATATTTTGAAGTGAACTCGATACGGATCAAAGTACGTCAACCTACGCATTAAAAATAAAATAACTACGGATCAAACAAGTGAAAAAGCTGAAAGATCTTAAATTATGAACGGATAGAGTAGCAACGTTTCCTGAGAGGTTCTGACCGTTTCAGCTACCCGAAAAGAAATGGACACACAGTGATCTAAAAAAAGGGTCGATTCTGATCAGTGCCAATTGCATTATTGTTGCATAAAACCGTATGTGGTTTGTACCTGTCGGTGCGTTCTGCTCCATACAATTGGCTATAGGGATTTGATACCTAATGAAGATTAAGTTTTATATTAGTGCTGTATCTGCAGTGCAAGGATCTGGACGACGCTGACGCCTCTGTGTGTATTCAAGTTAGGACGAAGAAAATGGGTTTAAGTAGAGGATTATGCGTGATGACGGGAAGACCTGCAACAGCGGTACGGCCTGTTCGATCACAACGGGACAACACACGAGGCAACCGCGTCTCTTTTGTCGTTCTTCTGTTGCACATGGACGACAAAATTTGTGGACCTCTCACGACCGATTCTTGCAACATGGAACTATGGAAGGGATTATTGTTGGAACATTTATTTATTTATATTATCATCGAGAAACTGTTTCGATACAGTAGGAATAAGGATGATTTCATTTCCTTAAAAACATGTATTATCATTTCTGAAAAAAATATTCACATTCTCCCGTATGTGTGTGACTTTTTCGTCGACCAAATATACAAACTTATTATCGAGATAAGTATTAATACAATTACGTTAGAAGACGAAGAGAGCGGCACACATCGAGTCATGCAGTTAAGTAGTATATACTACGTACATGATGAAGTGTCATGGTCGGGTGCAATATATTAATGAATTATCGAGAGGCGTGTATAGTCGGGTGCAGTCTTGCAGATACGAAACATCAGCTAGGAGTAGCATAGTAAATTGGAACTTTTTCTAGGGCTTTTGTAGGCCTAGAGAAGCATTCCCATCTACCCTCGGCTGTCTACGTTGCTCTGCCCTATGTCGAGCCGCTCCCATAGACGGCGATGGAGAATAAATGTCCTTCAACCCAGCTTTAATTGATGTTCTTCCCTAGAGGAGCGTCGACAGGCTGGAGTTTGGAGTCCGGCCTTAGGTCTGACGCGATAAGTGTCAACGTCGGCGGCGTTTCGTGGGGGTGATGATGCCGCATCGTATTGGTGTTCTCAAGTTTCGCCTCCACCTGATGAGTCTGAGCCGGCTTCGCGGGGGAACTTGCTTTTCTGGGATGGCGATCTCTTGAGATTGTTGTCGCCGACGTCTTCTGTTATACGTCGACGACCTCCCGACGGTTGCCTCTACAAGTGTCTAGGTTTTGTCAAAATTTCTCCGACACGAGCGTTGCTATGTGTTGGATGGGCCGAGACGCGACATCGATATTTGCTCACGGCGCACCATCGATGAAGGCGGAAGAAAGATGGTGCTAAACTTTTCGTGTAAGGATATTCTTGCAAGGGTTGGTCTTAGACAAATTTTTTGACCGGGGCTACGGCGGGCTTACGCTAGCCTGAACAACTTAATAACAACAAGAGAACATGGGATCATTACAAGGTTTTAGAGGGAAGAGAGGAGCGGGGGATTTGGGAGGTTCAAGGCGGGTCGAACCCATTACACCAATTATTAAGAGAAGAGGAGGGAGATGGGGTGGTACAACTGTGGGCCCAAAGCCTAATGTCCTCAATGCACCTACGGGAGACAAGAGCTATGTCTTCGATGACGCCATTGAAGGTCCGGGCGTTTCTTCTCTTCTAGATGTTCCAGGCGATGGCGTTGCTGATGGTGGTTTCCTCATAGCTTCTGCATCGCGCCATCCAGAGGTCGGTGAGGTTGGAGGGTCCCCCAGTGTCGAAGTCCGGAAAGAAGAAACTCCAAACTTCCTGGGCACTGGGCACATAAGCAGCATGTGGTCTGTATCTTCATATTGGGAGCAGGAGAGGCATGCAACAGTGTTGCTGAGTTGATGCCGGAAACGTCATTTGTTGGTGGGGAGACGATTCTTCCAGGTGAGACAACAGAAGACTTTGCACTTAAGGGGGGCATCACTCCTCCAAACCTTTTCTGCAACCTCCTCGATCCGCAGATGCCTGAAAGAATTGGTATAGACACTTTTGACCGAGAGTTTTTTTTGTAGTGAGGCGGTCGCAACAGGTGTCCGGGGAATCGTGTCGCAGGACCACGGAGCAAAGCTCATTGGCAAGGGTACGGAGGTTGGTCTCCGCAGCCAGCGAGATGCGCGGTCCAAGGGTGCTGCGATAATCAGGTGCCAGAGCTGCGGCAACATTAATATTAGGGCGGGTGGAGCGAGAGAAAAGGTCCGGGAAGCGGGGTATCCCCAATCCAAAGGTCTTAGACAATATATGGCCTTCCGTCTTTTTTCACCAAAAAAAAAGGGTTGCAGAAATCGGCAGAAAACTCTGCTGGGACAATTTGGAGCATATTTGATGAGGTGGTTCATTTGGTACGGTTGCACCGATCGATACGGTTCGACGTCGCGTCACGTGATGATCGCCTTGCGTCGCTCGCATGAGTACGCACGTAACTGATCTGTGTACAGCAGGTTGGCCTTGCCGTGGTTTGCAGGACTCTCGCTCGCTGCTGCTGCCTGTTTATGTCGACAGCCACGTCCGTCGACCTCTACGTTTGTACGTGGACAACACAGAGGGAAGTCGTACCTAGGGGGACATGGTTAATACTGTACCTACAACCAAAAAAAAGTTTCTTTTTATTTTTTAATTTGTTTGCGGGGACGAAAAAGTTTCTTTTTGCAATGGCTGCGCCTCATCAGCTGAAAATGGCCAGTTCAACTCACTCGCCACAGCAAAAAAAGTAAAATAAAATAGAGCAGCGAAATTTTCGTTAGAGTGAGGAAGCAGCTCTCCTTTTTTTTTTCTTTTGATTTTGAATCAGCTTTGTCTTCGTCTGCGAAGATATGCAGCAAGCACGATTAGAGAGTTTTTTTCGGTGTCAAATTTCTGGCGATGTACCTCAAAAAAAAAAATCTGGCGATGAATCTGCGGGGACGGGAGATATCTGGGCAGAGCAGCAAGCAACTAGCAAGAGACAAATCCCACGTGTCGCTGCTGGGCCCACACGCTGGTCCTAGCCTGACGTGACGTCACGTAGAAAGCTTTGACGTCCCCCACCACACGTCCCCACGCCGTTCCGTTAGGTGGGCGTTGCACCGCGCGCACCGCTATCCGGTTGGGTTTTAGGTTCATCCGAAAGGCAACGACACTGCTTCAAACCTGCGCAGGTTTTGATTTGTTTCAGCATGTCTTCATTGTCTCACGATTTGTGTAATCTGTAGCACGTTTTTGGGTTAGGGATCCCCTCCCCGAAGCTAAGGTGAGATTATGCAGTGGTGTCAGAAATCACCTGGTGGTTTCCTTGATAAGTATGATCTTACCATGATACACTGCTATGGGTACCAAACGTATTGTACCAAGGATTTTGATGTGAAAAGACTTCTGCATACCGGCCGGATGTATTTACACGAAAATTATTGGACGGTCCCTTTGTGTGCAAAAAACGTGTAAAACAATGGTACGGCGGGCGATGCCATGTCACCGCAGCATCCCAACGTTTTACGATAGCACCGGCAGATGTTTCGATGAGAACAGTTCATCGCAACATAGCGACTGAATGCAATAATCTATAATGTGTCTCTCCCCAATGAGGAAACCATACATGCATAAGAACCAAGTTAACCAAGTTACAAAGGGAAATGGCATTTTATCGCAAAATCTCCCGGTTTTGTGAAACCGTTGGCGCCGAGAGTTTTCTATTCGAACGTCGCATCATGGTGGCATAAAATCATGTGAAATAACTTGCAAGGTCTTACCATCTATGGACAAGTATGTCGAGTTCTGACGTGGAATCGTGCACGAGATATCTGAGAGATACACACAAGGAGAGTTGGCATGATCAGTGTCCCGACCAATAGCAAGGAGGAAATACAGAAAAGATATTTACCCTAGTAAGTTCTATATACAATATGTACAGAAGAATTCGAGTACCGATCCAGCTGTCATGACCTACATCATAGCTGATATTACTAGGATTCACAGCCTTTGTAGAAGTTAATACCGCTCAACGAAAATACGAAACTGAGCTGTCATGACCTCTGTCATAGCTGACACTACAAGGATTCACAACCTTTGTAGAAGTTAATACCGCTCAGCGAAAATACGAAACCTAGTTGTCATGACCTCCGTCATAGCTTACACTACTAGGCTTCACAGCCTTTGTAGAAGTTAATACCGCTCAGCGGAAATACAAAACCGAGGTGTCATTACCTCCATCATAGCTGACAGTACTAGGATTCGCAGTAGTCTGTATGGAAGTTAATACCGATCAGAGAAAATAGGAAACCAACTGTTGTCATGACCAGTATAGCGAGAACCCAAAATCGCTGAAAGGTTAAGAAGGTGAATACCCACCGGAAATTTGCGCCTGAGTTAATTTCCAAATGTATGAGTGAGCTGGCACGATCTTTACCTCACCGGGCTAATCAATTCAGTGGCGAATCGTTACAGCCACACCACCCTCATGAAATTCATGTGCCGGATAAGGAAACATAGGCACACATATGTTGTGGCCTATATCGTCGTAATGGTATTGATACGTAGCTGTCCTGACCTGTATCGTCGTAATGGTATTGATACGTAGCTGTCCTGGCCTGTATAGTCGTAATGGTACATTGATTCGTACACAACTATTATGACCTGTGTGTCGCCGCGTCTTCTAGGGTTACCTGTTACCGGATCCCTATACGGTTGACATACAAGTATAATACACACACATAAACCCTACCCTCCCTAGAATTCCAAAGGCAAAGGCAAGAGGCAGAAAGTGTTGCAAAATAGCAGGGTAGCTGGTGGTGTGTGGCCGTATCAAAAATAGCTACACCTTTCGCCCTCCGCTCGCCTTCCTCTTCGTCTCCACCCAAAAACTAAAGGGAAAGATAGATAGAGGTGAGTAATAAACAAAAAAAAACCCAAAAAATAAATCGCCGCTTCTTCTTCTTCCTTGTTCTTCTCTCCTTTCTCCCCGCGACTTGCGTCTCCGCCATCCAATCCAATCCATTTCCGGGATTATTCCCCACCCCCAAATTCACCTCGCCAATCGCCCGCGAATGCGTCGCGATCGCTCGCGCGTCCTAATCCCCAATCCGCCGCATTAGCACGCGCGCGCGAGCCCCAATTTTTGTTTTGGTTTTTGGTTTTTGGTTCTGGAATCAATCAATCGAAGCTAGTTTTTGCTTTGCTTGTTGTAGGCGGGGCTAGGGTTAGCATTTGTAGGCAGGCATGGAGGACTACCACCACCGGATGGGCGCCGCGGCGGCCGACTTCCGGCGGGACCTGGAGGACCTCGTCTGCGACCACCTCGGCGGGTGCTACTCCCCGCCGCCCTCCTCCTCCTCCTCCTGCTCCGTCGCGGGGGACGGCGGGGCCGTGGCCGGCGCCGGCCACGGCCACGGGGCCAACGACGACGAGGCGGAGTCGTCGCGGCGGCGGCGGCGGGAGTCGCGCCTCCTCAGCCGCTGGGTCGCGCGCCAGGCCGAGGAGGTGCTCTCCTCCATGGAGCGCGAGGTGGAGCGGCGGAACCGCGAGGCGGAGCTGCTCGCGCTCACGCGCCTCCACCCGGTCTCCACCCTCGACCCCTCCGCCTTCCTCCTCTCCTCGCCCACCTCGCCGCCCCCGCCGCGGCCGCGGGAGCAGGCGCCCTCGCCCGCCGCGCCCTCCTCGCTCCTCCAGATGTGGCGCGAGCTCGAGCACCGCCGCGCCGACGCCGACCACCGCGAGCCCTCCCCGGAGACCCCCGACAGGCACCGCGAGCGCGTGCGCCAGATCGCCCGCAGGCTCACCACCTCCACCGATAGCCCCACCGCCGCGGCCGCCACGGCCACCGGGGAGTGGCTCGGCGAGACGGAGCGGCAGAGGGTCAGGCTCGTCAGGGAGTGGGTGCAGATGGCCAGCCAGCCGCGCGACGCCGCCCGCGTGGCAGCCTCGCGCAGGGAGGACACCGCCGGAACCCCCCCTGCCGCCTCTACCCCTCAGGAGAGGGAGAGGCGGGGAGAGCCTCCGAGGCTCCGTGGCCGGCAGGCGCGCATGGATGTCATCACCCGGATGGCCCGGGAGCGCCAGCGCGAGCTGCAGGGGCTATCGGGGTTCCACATTGTGTCGCAGTTCCCCCACCGGAGCCGCAGCCGCATTCAGGTGACAAAGCTCATCGTATTACACAACAGGAGGAATCCGTTATTTGCGAGTGCGCCGGTCTGAGAAACGTGTGGCTTTGCAGGGATTGCTTAGGGGAAGGTTCTTGAGGAACGCGGTGCTCCCGGACGAGGAGGAGCGACAGCCATCTGTGGCAGCGAGAGAGCTCGGGCAGCTGAGGCAGAGCCATCGCGTGTCTACCTTGAGGTAAGCAGCCATTGCCATTCCAACCCACAGCAGTAATATTAGCCATGTCTTGATTGGTGTATCTCCTACATGAATGCAAGTATTATCCATTGTAATGTTTTACTGCAACCAAACTATTTTCCACCATTGTGTCACAGCTGACAAGAAATGTGGGGAAAACACTTGCGTATAAGGTTTGGAAGAGATACTGGTTGCTACACTTTTCTATTATGTAGCATATGCCCCCCCCACACAACCTAATTCGTGTCTGTGGTCCCTTTGTGTTCTTGGGTGTCTCAGTATTATAGTATGGTGTACATTGTTCAGCTACTGGCACGTTGCGTATTTGGCACATCACTACTTGTTGTCGTGAGCTGCAGTGATACGTACATACCAGTTATCGGTATCCTTACGACCATATGGGCATAAAGTCTTCTTAATTGAATGCCTGATTGATAAATATATCATATTCACCCTGATTTATAGTTTTCTATGCCAAGGAGTGAAGAAATATTTTTTTGCATGTGTTTCGGTCTGGAAGATGACCTGTTGTTCTTCCTACCACACGTTGTAGCATATTTTAAAAACATACGCATCGATAACCTGTGATAGGAATAGTATCTGTGCATTTAACATTGTTGGAGAACAAATGTGAAATAACCGCTCAAGGATTCTGCTGCTATTGTAGTTTTCCTTGGCAATCACCTGTTGGGCAGGCGTGTTAAATTTTATCTAGCCCGAACAATTTGGATTTATGCAGTAGCTGTGGATGTATTGAAATGTGATACAAGCTACCTATAAATCTTATTCTCTCGAGGTTAAGTCTTTGTTCCACAATTCAATTGTATGAGCATGAGTATTGGGCTACCTCGTTTTTAATGGGTCAATCCTTACATGCATACATGCAATTGTGCAATTCTTGTGTTGGAGGCTTTAGAGTTTAGTGCATCTTTTAGGTTTTTCAAGTTTGTCTGCCAGTAACGCCCATCAGGTGGTATAATTAATTTTTTAACGGATGTCCTGCTCTGGGTTGTTACTAGCAAGTACTTGTTTGCAGTGGAAGTTGTAGAAAATGATTATAATTGATACAAATTTAGCTTTTATCTGATTCACTCAGCATCATTTATGTAGAATGTTTAAACCATTTCATTACAATAGAGATTCTCTAGAAGCTTGTAGGTGGGGTTGGTACCAACTTTAGCAGGCCAGCATATTTCCTTGTTAAATCATGTGATTTGCGCATACTTTTGTAGTGTTTATTTTAACTTAAATTCCTTTTATTATCTATATCATTCAAAATTACTGTAATCTCAAGGATTGGACTGAAACTAGATGAACCAATTAGCATTTTCCCTCATGGGGAAATTGCAGGTAAGGTTTCCACATGCCAGTGCTGCCAAGTGCTAATTATGCTGGTCCCTGCCACAACAAGTCATTCTTGCTCTACACGTTAGAGACTCTGCACCAACCAAACTGGTCCTAGATGGTACCGTGAAATGTGTATTGATGATATTGACTATATCATACACAGTGGAACTATGGAAGATAGGATACTGAACTGAATCCACCGCTACGTGTTTCCTTCTTCTAGTAGTTATACTTATGACACCAACTATCTGCTGGTACCATGCCTGCTCATTAAGTTTAATCTTCAGCGCTGTTCTAATGACCTCCTTGTGCTGCTCAAATTTTCCAGTTATTCAGAATACTGACAGCCATTTGTCCTTATCTTCTTTTGGTCTTATGTAACAACTATATGTGGAGTTTAAGATATTTCAAGCTAATGTATATATGGCCGAACATACTTCTTTCAGATCAGAGAGTACTGTAAGTACTCAAGATGTTAGCCAGTCTGATGCTCCTGTTGCTGAAAATGTTGCGTTACTTGATAATGATGAAACCGAACAGGGGGCTGACATCAGGGACTTTACTGATAGTGAGGATGTGGCCCAAACTGCAGTTGAAAATGGGGGTTTACAGGAGGATAATGTAGAAGTTGCTGAGGCGGAGTCACCGACAACAACATTGGGTGACATAGTTGATATGCAAGTATCTCAAGTTGATAGTGGGATGCAAGATGAGACAGAACGCGACACAATATTTTGGCAGCCATCTTTGGATGTCAGGCTTGATAGGTGGCCTGATGAAGCTGCAGAGAATGCTGACAGAAATTGGGAGGATAATGCAGAAGAGTTACACAGTGAAATTGCAGAGGATGATGACAGGGAGAATGAAAATCTCCCAGATGAGCATGATGAGTGGCACGATGACGAGTCTCATGGTACGGAGGAGAACTGGCAAGATGACTTCCATGATTCTGCACTTGACACGGGGCCCATTCCTAGAACTGAAAACAGGTTCATTCCACCTGATGATGACAATGTTTACAGCATGGAACTGAGGGAATTACTTAGCAGGTATTCTTACTTCATTCCCAAAATTTCCTTGAACTTTCTTTCCTTGTTGATTCTTCATCTCATTTTAATTCTTAACCTATTCTAAATTTTGGATTGCCAGGCGAAGTGTCTCCAATCTTCTTAGTAATGGCTTTGGTGACAGTTTGGAGCAGTTAATAAGGTCATATGTTCAACGGCGTGGTCATGCCCCCCTGAACTGGAATCTCGATGCAGCTGAGCCCACTGCGAATGCACCAAACGAAGACCAGGGACATGTAAGGAATGCTGAAAATCGGCCATTCCAAGGTCCTGTCAATCGGCCATTTCAAGGTGCTGTCAATCGGGTATTCCGGGCTCCTGCCAACAGACCTGGCCGTGCTATCCCTCCACCACCTATGCCACCGCGGCCGCCACTATTTCAAAGACAATTGCGCCTTAACAACTGGAGCAGTAGACCCAGGGTACCCCACGTATGTTTCCTTCTCACCTAATGCTCTCTTGTAGAAATGGAATTGTTGTTTTGGTTAAACTATATTTGCTTTTAATGCCGTTGGACTTATGAGTTGTGTCCCTTATGTTGATTGGAAGTTTAATACTGGGCAAATCATTCTGGCTCCGTGCTCTTGCAGGAATGGGATGCTATTAATGATTTGAAAGCTGACATGGGCAGACTTCAGCAAGGGATGACCAGCATGCAGAGGATGCTGGAGGCGTGCATGGACATGCAACTGGAATTGCAACGTTCAGTGAGACAGGAAGTGTCCGCAGCCTTGAATCGATCTGCGGGACCTGAAGGTTGCATCCACAATCCCCTGGTCAAACACATTAGAAAATTCTTTTATGTGTTTGTTAACCTAGTTTCAGACTCAGGTAGTTATGCTATTGGTAGGCATTCGCATGTTACTCCTATCAGTTTTGGTCTTGTTCCCTATTCTGGCACAGCATTCTGGTTGCTGCAATATTCATTGTACTCCATAAAACTATAAAGGCAGTACATGATCCGCAATACTCAACTAATAGTTTCTCTCTGTTTTTTCAGGGCACGTGATGTATCCAGTAGATGACGGATCTAGATGGGATCAGGTGAGAAAAGGAACCTGTTGCGTGTGTTGTGATACGCAAATCGACTCTCTGCTTTACAGGTCAGCACACACACACCTTGCATCTCAGGTGCCTTCCTATAAGTAGCTAGACATATTTGGTATGCAAACCGCATTGGTCTGAACCTTAAACCCTTTTGGTGGATCCTGGCAGGTGTGGGCACATGTGCACCTGCTCCAAGTGCGCGAACGAGCTGGTGCGCAGCGGCGGCAAGTGCCCGCTGTGCCGGGCGCCCATCGTGGAGGTGGTCCGGGCGTATGCGGTGTTGTAAATTATACAACAGGGGAAATAATAAGCGATGTCAATCGAAGTTTTGCTGGAGGAAGAAAACAGGGAAAAGGAAAAGAGAAAGAAAATAGCTCTGCTTCTTCTTACTGATGCTGTTTTTTTTTTACTTTCCCCTTGTTACTCTTCTTCTTGTGTACTGGTAGGTTTACAGATATACTATCTTGTTGCCTTGCTGTTGGGCAGCAAAGGGCGGCGCGTGCGTGTGTTGTGTTATTGATTGCTGAAAGGGTTTACCGTGGGTAGTAGGAGGGGGTGAAAAAGAGAGATACCCCCAGCCCAGTGTAAAAGTTCTTTCGCTGTAATTTATGTGTCCCCGACAGACAGAACACAAGAGATACTCTCAATGATATAGATTCTTAACCTGATCCAAATCCTTGGCTGCTACAATCCTCTTGCTCATGTTTGATCTGTTTATTTATCTGTGGCTTGGCAAATGCTCTTGGCCAGTTTATTCTTGTGATTTGGTAAATCTACCATATTTAGTCACCTGATTGGTTGTGCCGTGACTTAAAAAGAGGGAAAAGATGCGGGAATCCACTTTTGAACACGGGAAAAATGTATTAAATTTGATGCATATATGTTGACATTATATGTGTGCATGTCAAATTCGCCGTAACATTTTTATGTTCTGTGTAAAATAGATAGAGAAATGTCTTCCAAAAACTTTTTTTAACCACCAGATTTTATCTTTCTACACACGACACATAAATGTTGGTTTTCCGCGAAACGACTTTGTAGGCACATATAATATCAAGATGTACACGTGAATTTTTTGTTTAAATTACTTTTACATTACCAACTGTCCTTAAAAGACATTTCAAAAGCCGTGACGCTCCCGGATGCCAAACCGGCTCGTCCGCAAAGATGATACAAGCAGCAAATGGCAACTACAGAAGAAAATATACAAAAAGACTTGCTGTCGGATGCAGTGCACTTTGGGCTACGATCTGGCTCTGCACGTGCCGTGAAGGGCTCAGCTGGGCGAGCGTCGGTAGCTGGAGCAGCTGCCGCGCGTCCTGCACGTGTCACTCAGGCCGCAGGCGCGGCCGGCTTGAGAGCGGCGGCGGACCGTCGGCAAAGCGGGCAGGACGCGCGACCGGCAGCACCGGCGAGGACGAGCCAGCGGTCGATGCAGGGCGGGTGGAAGACGTGGCCGCACGCCGGGATGGCCTTCACCTGCTCCTCGGCCTGCAGCTCCCCCAGGCACACCGCGCACACGTCGTCGCCCGTCGCGCCGCCAGCATAGGCGAGCACCGGGAGGGACCCCGCCAGCGCCGCCGGGTCCATGTCCGGGACGGAGCCTCGGCATCGGCGTGGAGGCAGCGTCGTCAAGGGACGGGTACTGGCGGAGGCGGAGAAGCGGGGGCAGAGGCGGCGCGCGACGGCCGAGCAGAAGCAGATGAGGAAGAGCGCGGCGAGGAGGATGACGAACGCCAGGAACGCCGGCGAGGAGGCGCTGCTACTGGCACGGTGGCCGTCCGGGGCGTGGGAGGTGGCGGCTCTCGGGAACGGCAGCATGGCAGCTAGATGATCGATCCTCCTATGTCTATCTCTATCCATGCGTGTGTCAGCAGGTGTAGAGTGATCACGGTGCACGAGAGTGTGCGTACGTGTACCTAAGGTCGATGTAGTCGGGCTAGCTTAGCTATAGCCGCGCCACCGATTAAGCTGGATCATGCGATGCGCATCGACGTGCTACATCGATATCAAGCCAACGGACGGCAACAAGGTTCCATCGTGTCGGAGAGAGATCAGTGACCGAGCTGGCCATATCTGCTTTTTTTTTAATAATGGGCGCTTTATTACTTATAGAAGCAATTACACCCGACCTCTGCATAGCTAAGATGCACACAGCCGTTCAAAAAGTCTCAAAAGTCTAGAGTGCTAAAAAAAGCGAATTACATATCAGACATGAGCAATTGTAAAACGTCTAAGGTGAAGGCGGAGCCCGATCCGTAGATTATGCTGCCACCCATGTAGGGAAAAAGTATCCCTCGTCGTGTCCTCCAACCGTGTATAGACCTCCGTAAACAGGTCGCGGTTCTCCACCTCTGCAGTGAGACCAGAACAGAGTAGCGGTACATCTGTAGATAACCTGCAAGAGAGAACAATTTTGTCATTAAAAACTTTGTCATTTCTACATAGCCATAGCGACCATATAATGGCAAGCCCCACCCTAATAAACGTTCTAAATCTGTGATCGATACCATGAAGCCAATTACCAAAGATATTGGCCACACTAGTGGGGGATACAGATCAGAAGCTACTTGGATGCATGACCGTATAGATCTGGCAAAGCGACATTGGAAGAACAAGTGCTTAATTGTCTCGTTGTGTTGACAAAAAACACACTGCGTACTCCCATGCCAATTGCGTTTCGCAAGATTATCTTTGGTGAGGATTACTCCTCGACGCAAATACCATCCAAAATTTTTAATTTTAAGGGGTATTTTCATCTTCCAAATCTTCTTATTTTTATCAACTGGTATTTCCGGTTCACTACTAGGAAATGGCCTACCGAAATGGCCTACCGCCGGCGTCCTTGCATTCGCCGGCGATCACCTCGCCGGTGGTAAAGCCTCATCGCCGACGCCTCCCAATTCGCCGGGGGTAAGTGCCGTTACCGCCGGCGTCCTTGCATTCGCCGGCGATCACCTCGCCGGTGGTAAAGCCTCATCGCCGACGCCTCCCAATTCGCCGGGGGTAAGTGCCGTTACCGCCGGCGTTCTACCAATTCGCCGGGGGTAAGTGTTGTCAATTCGCCGGGGTTAGTCTTACCGCCGGCGTCTTACCATTTCGCCAGGGGAAACATGCCGTAGTGCTGGCGATTGCAAAACGCCAGGGATACATGTACATTTCACCAGCGTTAACATTAGCAGGAGTAAAAAAATAAATCTCGAATTTGACAGTATATACACCAGAATTCAAGCATATACACAGAATATACAGGCAATTACCAGAATGACAGCAAAATAGACAACATTAGCAAGATACACATCATTGGCAATGATACACATCATTAGAAAGTCCCGAAATGTCCATAACATGCATGCATGCATCAATAACACAAGTGTCGACCATAGTTCAAACATCACGACTCGAAGTAGCACATGTTACAGAAATACATATAAGTCCAGTCGACGACCTAGCTAAACAACAATGACATAGTAAACTAGAGAGGCGGTGGCAGCAAGCATCATCACGATGAAAGGGGTCCTCCACATCTCCCTCCTCTGTCCCGCTCGAAGGAACACTTGACCTAGGTAGCGTTGTCCTTCTTCTTCTTAGTGTGTAGGTTCTATCGTCTTCATCGGGTTCTTCCATCATTGGGTCTCCGACGAGGCCGTCGAAGTCTTGCTCATCGGCAACTCCATCCATTCCGACGAGGGCCCTTTTTCCTCTCCTTACGACAACACGGCTGGGCCTTGACGGGTCAGTTATGAAGAAGCATTGCTCGACGTGCTTAGCCAATACCCAAGGCTCATTTTGCGCGGTGGGGTTCTTGGTCTTGGATTTGGGGGCAGTCGCATGGTGGTGACATACGCATCTTCTTTTGTGACGTCCGTAGCCATCTGACACGAAACATCGGTAGCTTCTCCCGACGTAGTCGAGCTCCCGATTTCCTCGATCCTTCCGTAGTACCTTTTCTTCTCTTCACCCGTGTACGATTCCATCGTCACACCCGAGTTCTGATAGTCGCTTTTTTTGTCTCTCTCCTCTGTGGAGAATGTGTAACCGTTGATGTCGTATTTCTGATAAGTCATGAGGTTGGGGGGGCCCATAAGACAAGGCCAATATCATTTTGTCTACGTCGCTTGCCATTGGTGGGGGATTGGCATCAATCTGGTCTTTGAACCAGCTCGCGAAAGAGGAGTTGTGCGCTCTAAATACCTCTTGTTCCGTCATCGGCTTGTCAGCCCTGCTCTTGATCATGTTTATGTGCTGATCCACCCAAGGCTCTACCTCATTCATGTGCTGTAGTGCTACTAAGTGGGCCCTGTTAAAGTCTGTTCTCCTATCATCTTGATCGGCGTCGAGTTCCCTCCTGCCAGCGTTGTGGCCTACTCCCTCGAATCTGCCGAGGTGCTTGTTGGCGGGCAATCCAACCGGACGTGGGTCATCCTCGTTTAAATAATTCTTGCGAAAGAGATGCACTCCTCGGTGAGAAAGCCCTGGACGATGCTTCCATCCGGATGTGCCCTGTTACGAACGTATCCTTTGATGAAGCCGTTCATTCTTTCTAACGCCATCATGTTGTGAAGGAACGCGGGCCCGAGATCCTCGATATCGTCCACTATATGCACCAGCAGATGGACCATGATGTCAAAGAATGCGGGCGGGAAGTACATCTCCATCTCGCATAGGATGGTGACGATCTCTTCCTGCAGCCTCCCGAGTTTCTTGACGGTTATCGACTTTCGAGTGATGACGTCGAAGACGTTACACAGGTCAGTCAGCGTCGCACGAACGTGCGGTTCCATTATCCCTCGGATAGCAAGAGTATGCGTCATCATGACATGCAGTCATGAGACTTCATCCCGCTGAAGATTTTTCGTCGGGTCCAGCCATCTGCGTATCAGCCCGCGTAGCCTAGGGGAAATTTGACTTCTAGTAGGCACTTGAAGAATTGTTCGAGCTCATCGGGATTTAGAGTGAAGCGAGGGGCGAGGAGTTTCGCGCTGCTTGGCCACCCTTTTGCGTTTGCGACCATCCGTCTCCTCCTCCTCGGTTTCCTGGTCAACCTGGGCGAAATGAAGCTCTTTTCGATATCAAGGGCCATCAGGTCGTGTCTTGCTTTCGACCCGTCTTTGGTCCTCTCCGGCATGTTGAGCACAGTGCCAAGCAAGCTCTCGCACACGTTCTTCGTGATATGCATGACATCAAGGCTATGAGGCGTACCGAGGATCTTCCAGTACGGCAAGTCCCAAAACACGGACCTCCTTTTCCATACCCCCAAGAGCGGCCCGGGTTCCTTTTTCTTTCTCTTGTCTCCTTTCTTCCGCTTCTGGATCTTTACCCGCCGTTTTTTCAGAGTATCTATCTCTTCGCCGCTTCGCCTAGGTGGAGGTCCCTCGACCTCATCCTTCCCATTGAACATGTCTCCACGCTTCCTCCACGGGTCATTCTTGGGAAGCCACATTCGATGCCTCATGTAGACGGTTTTTGAAGACCCGGGATCCTTACCCAGCTGTAAAAATGGCGTCTTTTCCATGCACCTCACACATGCCTTGTGTCCGTGGCACACCTGGCACGCGATATATCCGTATCCAAGATAGTCCTGCACCGTCGTCAACGGTGCGGCTTTCATACGGAAAGTTTCTTGTCCGTAGGCGTCCCAAGTTTCTATCCCTTCCTCCCACAGAGTGACTAGCTCCTCCTTCAATAGCTCCAGATACAGGTTGATATCGCTCCCTGGCTGCGTCGGCCCTTGGATTAGCATACTCATGTGTATGTACTTCTTCTTGGCATAGCCACGGAGGGAGGTTGTACATCCATACAAACACGGGCCAGGTCTGTGCTTGCTGCTTTGGTTCCCAAACGGATTGAGTCCGTCGGTGCTTGCACCCAACCTGATGTTCCTTGGTTCTTTCCCGTAATACTCATCATCTAATGTTTTCCACTGGCTTGCATCCTTGTGTTTAGGGTTTTCAACTCGTTCTACATCACGCATCACCGCCTCCTTTCTTTCCGCGTGCCAGCGCATGAGCTTTGCTTCCTTGGGGTCCACGTACCGCTGCGGGGCGGCGGGAAGTACCACACAACTTTTCGAGGAGATTTTCTTGTCCCTCTCTTGTATCGAGATTCGCCACACTGTGGGCATGTATCGAGATTGGCATGCTCGTTCCGATATATTACGCAGTCACCGATGCATGCGTGGTATTTCTGGTGCGGTAAATCGAGAGGGCACACGATTTTCTTGGCCTCCTGTAGGCTACCGGCACACGTGTTATCTTTAGGAAAGTGGATCTTCAAGTATCCGAAGAGTTCGTCCACGCTTGTGTCCGTCCATTTGTGCTTTGCCTTCATCTCCATAATATCGAGAGCGTATCTCAGACGGCTCTCCTCCGTCCCACGAGCTGCATCGTACAACGGAGTTCTCGAGTCTACCTCGAGTTGATCTAGCTTAGCCTTCCGTCTACCAGCGATTTTGGGGTCGGTCGATGTGTTGCTGAGAAGAAGTTCTTGAACATGACGGTCCTGCACGGCCGTGGTTAGCGGGGTATTTCTACTCATGTCCTCGTCGGCCGCATGTTCTTCCCGGCCTTCTTGATCACCATCAACGTGTGCGCCATCCTCTTCAACCTCGTCTCCATTGTCGTGTGGGGCATCCTCTCCATCACCTTCGTTATCATCATCTCCACCATCATCATCTCCATCACCATCGATATCATCATCTCCATCATCACTCATCCACTGAGTATGCCCCTCCATGAAACTATACCTGAGCAGGTGTTGATTCACTATGCCTGAGAAGGGGTCAAACAACGATCCTAGCTTGCATCTTCGACAAGGACACATTATATCCTTTCGCTTTTTTCGATACATGTCGGCCATCGCGCGTTCCACGTATCTATCCACGACGCTTTCCCTCATCGCGATGACCATCGCCGCCTACAAGACAAGATAATTGATTACACCGCCGTCTCGGTTTTCACGGAAAAAATTCGGCATGACCTTTGCTAAATATTGTCATGCTGGAGTTCCAAAATTCGCCGGAACGGAAGTTAATCAACATTCCGGCAAAACATTGGCAACTCAATGTTCCTGCAAGCGTAAACAAATGCAAAACAATGCATTTACATATATGGACCACCCCTTTTGCCACCACTAGTTATATAACCGCGAATTTTCGCCAACACATGAACATTCCACTCATTTAGTTACGTACCTATTAGTTGACGCGACGTCCAAAAGCACCGGAGAGACGCCACACGTCGACTTTAATGCTTGAGAGATTTACAAATAGAGAGATCTAGCTAGATCTAGTGGAAAAGGTGGTGGGAGGAGATAGATCTAGATCTAGGTCATGCAAATCATGCTAGAGGGGCTATGTAGTGCATGATTTGCTCAAATACATCATATTTTGTTGGTTGAAATAGCTAAAATGGGTGGGGGAATGAGATAACAAGTGCTTGGGTTGATTTGCCATAGCATATGAATGTGTGAGGGTGGTTGTAGGTGGCTGGTCGAGTTATGGCATATCCCAGGTTACCGCCGGCGCCTACATGTGCGTTTGCCAGCGGTAGGGCCTATTACCGCCGGCACATACGGCCCACAAACGCCGGCGGTAAGTGCAGGATGGGTGGCCCACCCAGCCACTCGTTACCCCCGGCATTTCCATTTTCGGGTTCGCCGGCGGTACAGCCCGCTACCCCCGGCGGTTTGGGCGCAAAACGCCGGCGGTAAGTGCTGTCTGGGTGGCCCGCCCAGCCCCTCGTTACCCCCGGCATTTTCCATTTCGTGTTCGCCGGCGGTAAAGCCCGCACCCCCGGCGCCTTCCGTTCAACTCGCCGGCGGTAGGGTTAGGCCACCCTGGAAGGTCTTACCGCCGGCATTTTCAAAACGTACTCGCCGGCGGTAAGGAGTGCTGCTATAAGCCTTTTCCTAGTAGTGGTTGGATAATGGCATTGTACAAAGAACTTACAGAGAATTTCCCATTGGAACGTAAGTTCCAACGAAATTCATCATATCTGCTGAAACATGAACGCAGGAACGAATACTGTACGGCATCTGTGTGTGGAACACGGGCTGAATACATCGAATTGAACGAATACAGGTAAGGTGCAGTACTTAGGTAGCGTAAAATGAAGAAGAGAAAGTCAGGGTATTGTAGGGAATCACTGTTTGAATTATACCGTAGCAGATTACTATAGATAGTTACTAAAAATAGTACTAATTATAGTCAGTTAGTTTTGATTGTAAGTAAGCATAGTAAATGGATGCCACACTGCACATATATATTGTCCAAGTTAATTTAGATCAAAAAAATTGTTCATCATGTGGACCTGAAGAAAGAAAGTTAGAGCAATGTAGCTTACCAAACTTCCCTCCTCAATGTTATAGGATCTCGTTCCCATTTTACGGGCATATGCAGTAGAAGCTTTGGTAGTGAAGCTACAAGTAAAGAGAATGAAAATTTTAAAATCCCAAGTCGAATTCCTTGAAAAACAATATAAGTTTCTTGTTTCGGAAACAGCCTAGACAACAGGGACATAACCGGCCTATTATAATAGCATTTCTATCTCTACCAGTATGCGTATTAAACCATATATAAAACCAATCTTTATATAGATCTGTGAAGCATGCCCGTGTGGAATTAATCCCAGAAGATACGCTAACAACACTTCAGATATATTATGTTAAAGGACACAAAAAAGGGGTTCTTGAGTCTCGGGACCATCACAAAACTCACACGGTTCCACATTTTTTTCATCATTTCTTATGAGATTTTCTTTGATAGCCAACCAACAGGAAACTTTCATCCTGAAAGGTAATTTAATGATCCCCATAACTCTAGAAGGAAAATCAACTCTTTTAGCTACTAAAAATGAGTACCTTTTTACAACATCTATAAAATATATCCCAAAACATAGTTTTTATCACATCAGCAAGCACCTTTTTACAACATCTATAATATATATCCTTAATGTCTAGGGCTAGGTTTGCATTGAGTAAAAGTACCTTTTTTATGCATTTTACTCTAACCGTCTCTTGCCAAAGACATCTTCGTTTTCCAACCTCTAGATCCACTTGCACAAGAGTCTAACATTCTCGAGGTACACATTTGTCACCTGATCTTTTGGTTGGCAAACATCCGGCCATTTAACTAAAAGATACTTATTTTATCATTGTGTTTTTTCTTGTGAAAGAATACAAGCAGTAAAGAAATCATATCTTTTTTTTTGCGAAACTGAAGAAATCATATCTTTTTAGGACCCCTTACAACATAATAAAGAAAGAGATCACATAACTTGTTATATTACTTAAAGAAGCTTCAAGCAAAATAAGCCTATATCCTACCGAAGTAATATTACCTTTCCACCTATTTTTTTTCTTCTTTTCTACTCTATCCTCAATACCTTTACAATCGCTATTCAACAAGCTTCATAATGCATAGGGACCCTGATGTGGGCATTACCCTTTGAGTAACTAGTATTACGCTACCTCCTGCGGCCCAACCAGAGGCCCATGAAGAACATCCATCAACCAAGGTGGGCCGCTATGTCGGTTCCAAAGACGGATTCTTGGAGAACAAGGCAAGAAGACGAAGAAAACGAGGAAAGTTTAGACATAGGGCCCTTTGTAACCTAGTCGTACCCAGACAGACCTCTCGAGACCTGGCTCACAATATAAGGACCAGGAGAGGGTCTACCGAGGGACAGACAATCATAATAGCCATAACCACCGCAAGTCTAGAGCTAGGTCATCGTAGAACTTAGCCTCTCGACGAAATCATAGTCGAAACCTTCGACACCCCATTGTAACCCGATATCTTCAGTAATCAAGATCAGACAGGCAGGACGTAAGGGTCTTACCTCATCGAGGGGCCCGAACCTGGGTAAATCGTTCTCCCCGCTTGTTTGATAACCGATGTCTCGTGTCAGCCTACAGGATTTCATCTACCCTAAGCCCCATACGGAGGGCATTACCGGGGAGTACCCTCTACAGACCCTCTAGTACATCTTATTTCAGTTTATACATGTTAGTTCTGATAATTTGGAAGATTTGTAACTTTGTTTCAAAATCAGCCTAACACATCCTACCTTTCTACTTGTATCATTGTGACGGTTACATCCTAACGTAATACACCTACTTCATGGCGCCCAACCAACTTCCCTTTTTGTTTTGCGGGTGAATAAGAGATTATATTTACCAGAGAGGATTACAAGCAGTCTCAAAGATGGAAACAAGGTAATTAGGGCAGGATAACCAGACCTATTTGAAGGAATTTTGTAGGGGAAGGGGAGTTGAGCAGTACTACAATGTATTCACGAATGAATACTCACCAGTAAAAAATATCATACTTACAGCTGTTGAACAATATGTTCTCGTGGGCGAGCTACCACGTAAACTCATCAAGTACTCGCCCATTGCTAATTTTGAGGTCCCGAATAACAACTTTTCTTGGTCGCTCCCGGATCAGTTATGTGCCAATGGCAAAAGGTATAGATGGCTAAACAATCATTTCTCTCATGAAGTAATCATGGTTATAGCTTCAGAGCAATAAAACTCTAGTCCGTGGCAGAGGTTGACGGAGATAGTTGAGTTCCTGAGAACACCAATCAAGCTTGAACTTTAAGTGATCTTTTAAAAAATGTAGCCTAAACACTGGAGGGGGGGGGGGGCAATAGCCCCTTTTCTAGTTATCTTATTTACAGTTGTATTAACAGTTGCCTCTCACTTCAAAGCATTATGCTTAACAACAATAAATTATCTGGGGAGTTCCCGTTTGAATAATTGAACATTTCCGATGCTTGGCCGGACATCAACTTCACTGGTGCTAGCTAGTTGTACGAAGATATCTTCAAACATATCTAGAATTGATATGCAAAATAACCACATCTCCAGCTCCATCCGGGCTATGGTTATTAATGGTGCACAATAACAAACTCTTTGGCAACCTACCAGCCAAGGTGAGCAAGCTCAAGTAACTTATAGAGCTTTCAATATCTGCTAATAAGATAACTAGATCCATACCAATGTCAATCGGATTATTGTTGAAACTCATGTTACTTAACCTCAACAACAATAATATATCATGTGCAATACTTTCATTGTGCATTGGGATGATTTCATCACCGGCAGTCCTTGATTTGTCCAATAATAGTCTCACCGGTGGCATTCCACTTGACTTGGGCAATATCCCTTTCAATCTCTTAATTTTCAATTTAACCAGCTCAATGGGGAGGTGCCTCTCTCGGTGCTAAACAGAGAGGACAACGACAACTTTCTTGGCATTGACGGGCTTAATATAGTGATATTTTTAAGTATATTTCTAGAGTAACGTGCGTCGGGGGGGGGGGCATGAGCCCCCTTCACCGTAGGAAAGCTCTGCCACTGCCATACATTCCCACTAACCTTTTCTACTTCCATTGTTGATATGCCATAAATTCAATGATGCATACTCTTACTTAATAATATTGGCATATACTTTATTCTGATCACAAAATCCATATTTTTGGCATCAAATAATAATATTATGTTTGTATTTTCTTAAGTCGCTAACTATTATCATGTGTTAATGGATGGAACACAAATATTTGGCCATTGGTACTATCAATGTATGCCCTTGCTCTTGAATGTCGATGCTTTTTTTATATTGTAAGAGATGATGCTTGCACAATTGTTTTTCATGTACGAACCTTTGAAAACTATTTTAATACATGAATATAGCTTACGTTATGCTTTATGAAAAGGTGGTTCATTTTTTTATTGTTCCTATATATGTACATAGCTTAGCAAATTGTGTTGCATACTAGAACCTTAAAAGATGTTGAAATATGAAGATGATGTACCTTATGCTTTAAACAATAGGTTTACCTTTGTTTCTCTCTTAAGTACATAATAGATTTCCTTCCGTGACCTCTTATAAGTATATGTAAAGGACATGTGGAGTTTCTTTTTATCCTTCTTCTTTTTTTTCTTTTATTTGTATACTACATAGTAGTTTTCTACCTTTCCTTGTGATTTCAGTTTGCATGCGCCAGTGATTCCTTGTTGCAATAGGTATACCTTACACACCATTATCAGTTAGTACTAAATGAAATTTAAGTTAAAATGTTCATGTTATAATATCATCACTGCAAACTGATTAGGACACGCCGTAGACTGTGATCATGATGACACAATACCAATCAGACTCATTATTGTTGGTACTGCAATTAAATTACTTTGTAAATCAGTTGCGTAGTTTGAGAGAGATTGTTGAGGGGTCCAAGAACACCAATCAAGGTTAAACATTGAGTAATGCTGAAAAATTAGCCTCAAATATGGAATATATGTATGGAATTTTCTACAGGCACTTGCTGAATTTGCTTGTTTGGAACTCCATTGCTAATTACTTGTTTCTCTTTCACTAAGTCTGCATTGTGGTAGTGTTTGATTTATAGAAGGGTGTTCAAGTAGCTAACCGGCCAGGAACAGTTTTGATCTCTCTATGGTTGTGATCGGCTTCGCATGTGTTACTTAATTATGATAGTCTGCCAGTGCCAAATTCACCATAAAAGAAGAATGATCATTTGACGTGTCAATGATATATTATGATTATTAATTATGATTATTCCAACAAGTCGATGATCTCTGTGGGAATGACGTGTCATCATGAGGTGAAACATATGAAATGGGATAAACCTATCAAAATTATAAGGAAAAACATGGACATTCAATTTTAATAGGAAAAAAATGTCACAATTTAGAATTTGAAAATTAAGTACTACCACATGGACATCCAATATATAAGTCACTCATTGTGGATGGAGCAGTAATACCTTCATGGTTGGCCTTTTACAATGGAAATTTCTTAGCAGGGTATCATAGGCAAAATACGTATGCATGTCACTATAGTTAATGAAGAGATACAATGCTGTTGTTTTTTAGCTACAAGCAACAAGATTTCTAGCCCAATCACATGTATGCATATCTCACATGTATGTATATCTAAAAAATCTTTAAATATAGATAGAACCTAAAACATAATGCATTGGAGTGGTTGTATTTAAGAACCACTGCCAATGATAACATGCTAAGAGTCAATCCACTGTGAAATGTCTAAGATGTGGTCAAAATTGAATTTTAAAATACGTCAATCGCGATGAGATTGTATTAGCGACTTTTTATTTCCTTAAGACTTATGCTGTGTAAATTGAATACTAAAATGTGTCAATCGCGATATATTTTCATTCTGGGTTTAGTCGAAGTCAAACTTTATAAAATTTTATTTAATACTTGGGAAAAATATTAACATTCACGATGTAAAAATCAGACTATTAGAGTCGCCGTAACCTATATTTTCATACTATATGCATCTGGTATTATGGTTGTTGATATTTTTTCCTAGTATATTTTTGGTCAAATTTAATAATGTTTAACTTTGAAAAAATCTAGAACATGAACTAAATAAAAAATTCTAGAACACGAACTAAATAATAATGTTTTTCCTATATTTTTGGTTAAACTTAATAATGCTTATTGTATTCATAAGGTTGTCCATCTCCGTGCCCGCACAAAATAAAATACTCCGATCAGCTACTTGACAGATAAGCCATTCTCACAATAACCCAAGTGTTTTTCAGTGCGTTCTTCTGGAGTATTGATGCTGCACATATTTTGAAACTTGGAGAAAAAGAGAGATAAATGAATCTCGGGACCGTAAAGGTCAGCAGCCTCGAATATACTCGGGAAAAATAGCCATGGGATGACGGAAAACTTAATCGGGGTAACTTTGACCGACTTGGTCTGCACTATATACAGTAGCACGTAGCGCAATGGCCAGCCTAGACAAGCCACCGAGTGAGGGACCGATCAGTAGAGTGGAGTGGTACTACCCGGAGGAGACTGGAGAGAGCCGCCTCCCCGGAAGGATCAATGGCCGATCGCCGCCCTGTCCGTGACTTGCTGAGCGCGGAGTTTGAGGCCGGCGATGACCCGTGTATCTCTCCTTCCTCAGTCACGTGTACACCGACGACGGTGTGCACATTGTGAAAATAATATGGGAGGCGTTAAACCCTAATTGGGCCGCCGGTGTGACTTATATATATACCAAGGACATTACATGTGGGTCCGTATACACGGTACAATACTGGAGACATACATGAACTCTAGACAGCTACATATATACAGTTTAACACTCCCCCTCAATCATAACTTATCCAGGTTAAGATTGCGACGAAATACTTCTAACTGTCTAGTTGCAAGTGCCTTTGTAAAACCATCGGCTACTTGATCTCCTGAAGGTATAAACCGAATGTCCAATAATTTCTTAGCAACTCTTTCACGAACAAAGTGATAATCCACCTCAATATGCTTTGTCCTAGCATGAAAAATAGGATTAGCAGAAAGATACGTTGCTCCAAGATTGTCACACCATAACACCGCTGGTCGAGACTGCGGTACTCCCAATTCAGCAAGCAATGTTTGTATCCACATAACTTCAGCAGTAGCATTAGCCAATGCTTTATACTCAGCCTCTGTACTAGACCGAGAAACAGTAGCTTGCTTCCTCGCACTCCACGAGACAAGATTTGGACCCAGAAAGACTGCAAAACCACCAGTAGACCGTCTGTCATCAGGACAGCCTGCCCAATCAGCATCAGAAAATGCACTGACAAGAATGGAAGATGATTGTCTCAAGGACAAACCAAGTGATATAATACCACGCAGATACCGCAAAATCCTCTTGACAGCTGTCCAATGAACAGTAGTAGGCGCATGCAGAAACTGACACACTTTGTTGACAGCAAAAGAAATATCAGGTCTAGTCAGTGTCATATACTGTAAAGCTCCAACAATGCTCCGATAGCGAGTGGAATCCTCACCACTCAGCAAAGCTCCATCAGTCAAGGATAACTTGTCCGTTACAGACAAAGGAGTATCCACTGTTTTGCACGCATACATGTTGACCCGGTGAAGTAGGTCATGTGCATATTTTTCTTGAGACAAAATAATACCATCATGTACCTTCTGTACTTCAATCCCAAGAAAATAATGAAGCTCACCCAAGTCCTTTAAAGCAAAGTCCATGCCAAGATCATAAAGAAGAGCATCCACAGCCTTCTCTGAAGAACTGACAACAACAATATCATCCACATAGATGAGGATATATATCGATACTCCCCCTTTGTTGTAGAAGAACAGAGAAGTATCACCCTTGGAGGCTGAAAAACCAAGCGACTGGAGCTTAGAGCTAAGACGAGAATACCAGGCTCGCGGAGCCTGTTTGAGTCCATACAACGCCTTATCAAGCTTGCACACATGCCCAAAACGAGTCTCATACCCAGGAGGTTGACGCATATAAACTTCTTCTTCCAGAACACCATGCAAAAACGCGTTCTTCACATCCAATTGACGAAGCTTCCATCCTCGAGAGACAGCAAGAGACAGAACAAGACGAATAGTCGCCGCCTTAACCACCGGACTGAATGTGTCCTCATAATCAATGCCATAGCGCTGTTTAAACCCCTTGGCAACCAGACGAGCTTTATAGCGATCAATAGTACCATCAGCCTTGCGCTTAATTTTATAGACCCATTTGCAGTCAATAACATTCTGACCACGAGCAGATGGAACAAGATGCCAAGTTTGGTTCTTCATAAGAGCAGAATACTCCTCATCCATAGCAGCCTTCCATCGAACATCAGCAAAAGCTTCAGTAGAATTAGAGGGTTCACCCGTGCTGCAGTAATTGCCAAACTTGATACGATCATACCGGACCGTACCGTCAGTATACTCTTTGGGTTTAGTAATACCACTCTGGAGACGAGTTCGACGAGCAACCGGCAGAACAGGAACAACCGGAGCTTGTACATGTGATATAGGAACGGAGCCAGCTGAATCCGACCCTGGAGCAGAAGAGGCCACAGGGGACGCGGCCGTAGACGATCGCAGCGAGGGAGACAGACTCCCTGTCGACCCGCTCGTAGAGGAACCAGGCGTGGGCGGGAGATGCGCTATCCCGGGCGCGGTCGCTGAGGGAGCAGGCGGGAGCAATCCCGAGGCGGATGGCGCGACAGAATCAGGCGCCGATGATTGGCCGCCAGGACTGGCATCCAAATCATCATCGGAAGGCGCGCCGGAGCCAGAAAAAGCAGCAGAATCATCACCAGATCCTGCAGTATCACCTGAATCCTGTATAAATGACTCAGCAACAGCATCATTAGTAGGATTAGCACCAGATGGTTCCTGTAAATCATGCCCCTCATGCATATGCAAATGAAGTGGTTGAAGGGTGGATGGGAGTAGATTAATTTCAGCGCGCAAACGAGCGCCAGCATTGGAATGGAGGGCTGAAAACGGGAAAACTGCTTCATCAAAAACAACATCCCGAGAGATATACACTCGACCGGTGGAAATATCAAGGCACTTGTAGCCTTTGTGCAGATTACTATAGCCTAAAAAGGCACACTGCTTAGAGCGAAATTGTAGTTTGTGTTGATTGTAGGGGCGAAGATTAGGCCAACAGGCACAACCAAAAATACGAAGGAACGAGTAGTCACCTGGACTACCAAACAAACGCTCCATGGGAGTTTGAGAGTGGATCACTTTACTAGGGAGACGATTAATGAGGTAAACAGCTGTGAGAAAGGCTTCATCCCAGAACTTCAATGGCATAGAGGCATAAGCAAGAAGAGACAAACCAACCTCGACAATATGCCGATGTTTGCGCTCAGCTGGGCCGTTCTGCTGATGCGCATGAGGACAGGAGACTAGATGGGAGATGCCAACACGCTGGAAAAAAGAATGGAGTTTCTGATACTCCCCTCCCCAGTCGGTTTGCATTGCAACAATTTTCTTGTCAAATAGTCGCTCAACATGATGCTGAAAGTCATGAAACTTCTGAAAAACATCAGATTTCTTTTTCAAGAGATAAATCCACGTGAACTTACTATAATCATCAATGAAACTGACATAGTATTTAAAATGCCCAAACGAATCCGAGGCAGGGCCCCAAACATCAGAAAATACAAGCTCAAGAGGGGATGTGGATACACTAGATGACTTTGGATATGGTAGTTGATGACTCTTAGCCATCTGACAAGCATCACAAACAGACTCTTTATTTGACTCACTAAACAAAATTTTATTATCTCTAAGAACTTGATGAACCACAACCGAAGAAGGGTGTCCTAGACGCCTATGCCACAATGACGAAGATGACTTGACGACTCCATGAGCTTGCCGACCCGGGGAAGATGGTGATGATGGTGGTGGTAGAGGATACAACCCGTCAACGCATCTACCTTGGAGCAGAACCTCCCTCGTGTCCTGATCCTTGACAAAGAAAGAGTCAGGCCAATACTCAACAAAAGCATGATTATCACGTGTGAGGCGACTAGTAGATAAAAGGCTTTTTGTGGCTTCAGGAACATGAAGGATATTTTTAAGATGCAAGTCATGATTAGGGGTATGAAAAACAGATTGACCAACATGGTGTATATCCATACCTGTACCACTAGCCGTGTGAATCTGATCATTGCCATTAAACCGATCCCTCACATGTAGCTTGTCCAGCTCTCCAGTAATGTGGTCAGTTGCACCAGAATCAGAGTACCAGTTGGAGTCCACTCCATAGGCTCCATATGATCTATCAGCTGCCCCTACTGATTTTTCTGGACCGCGGTAACTCTTCTGAAATCTCTTCCAACAGTTTACTGCTGTATGACCATCCTTGCCACAAAGTTGGCACTTGTCTCTGGCACCATCACCACGGTACCCCTGGTTGCGTCCTCCATTGCCGCCTCCACGCGGATTATATCCGTTGTATCCACGCTGATCACGTTGCTCATAACTGCCACGCTGATCATAGCGCTGGTCTTGATAATTCCGCTGCTCATAGCGTTGCTCAGGACGCTGATCCTGGTAGTTGCTCCGTCCACCACCACGTCCACCTCGGTAGCCACCTCCACGGCCACCACGCATTGCAACATTGGCTGAGAGTTCACCAGTCGGGCTTTGACCCTCCAACCTGGATTCATATGTAAGCAGCTGAGAGTACAGATCACTCAGACTAATAAATTTTTGGGCCTTGATCAAGGCAGTAATAGCAGCAACAAAACCGTTGTATGCCTCATCTTGAAGTCCGGCAAGCACATATGATATAACATCATCATCATCCAGTGGTTTGCCGGCGGCAGCCATCTCATCTGCCAAAGTCTTTATCTGATTGAAGTATACAGAAGCTGTTTTGTTTTCCTTGTGGCACTGATTCAGCTGTGTGCGCAGATGCACCACGCGCGATCTGGACTGTGAGGAGAACATCTCCGTGACAGCAGCCCAAACTCCTTCCGAGGTCTTGATCCCGACCATCTGAGTCAACACTTCCCTTGACATGTTTCGAAGAAGATAGCCGAGGACAGATTGATCCTGGGCGTTCCATCGCGCGTATTCAGTATTCGGGATTTTTACTTCCTTCCCGTCCTGATCCTTGGAGATGATTTCCTTGTCAGGTGCCGGAGTTGATCCATCCAGGAAACCATAAAGCTGTGCACCGCGAATATCCGGCAAGATCTGAGCCTGCCATAGGAGGAAGTTGTCGCGGGTGAGTTTCTCTGTAACACCAACAGAGGGGAGGTTTCCGGCGGGCATCGAGGAAGATGACGCCCCGAACGACATGGCTGCAGCTTGCAGCGACTCCCTTGATCCACGAAGAAAACGACGATGAACCGAACTCGATCGTCAGTGATGGCGGCGGCGGCGGATCAGATGTGTTTGGAAGAACCGAGCTCTGATACCATGTGAAAATAATATGGGAGGCGTTAAACCCTAATTGGGCCGCCGGTGTGACTTATATATATACCAAGGACATTACATGTGGGTCCGTATACACGGTACAATACTGGAGACATACATGAACTCTAGACAGCTACATATATACAGTTTAACACACATGACGCTCGAGTTCCCAGCGGCCGACAGCGTCTCTCCTCCGATCGTCATCAGGTACGGGGAGATGCCGCAACCCGTCGCTGCTGAGCCCGACGGTGCAGCTGCGATTGCTGGAGGTGGCGGCGGCGAGGATGACGAGCCGGAGGAGCCGGTCGTCGTCGACCCTCCTGCTCCGCCCGCGTAACCTAAGAAGTGAGGCGTTCTGCTATGGCCGGCTGGTGTGGCAGTGTCTTCGTCGCGGGCGCACTGCATGCGTGCGGCGGCAGGAATAAAACCGGTGGTGTTCTTATGCGAGATTTTTCGTGCATTCATATGCATGCATGCGAGTAGTAGTGCTGCACAACACAGCTCATATGAATTAATTACTGGAATAATTCGTGTTGAACTCAGATCGATCGAGTTAAGAAGCCGTCGCAATGTGCCTAACTCATCCTCGTTTTTTTGTGCACCCCAGAACTTCTTGTAGAAGATCCCCCATATCACCGAGAGCCTTTTTCATCTCCTCCGTATACTCCGCCATGAGAATATTATTCATTGGTCAGTCGCACATTGAGTCACGGCCTGTAGGACTCGTTGGACATCAGCACCTGCTATTGGGGTAAACAAGGACGAGAAATAGTTAGTCACGAGGGCAGCCCTCTTCCCTTTCGACCACCGTCCCATCCTCTCCTTTCAGTTTTTTAATGACTTTTTTTTCTTCCAAAACTCGGGCATGGAAATAACTTGTATTTTGGCCCCTCTTCTCCAGCCACTGTGCATGTGCTTGTTGCCGCCAGAACATATCTAACTGATCCTCAAGTCTGCTCAACTTAGGGCATCTCCAATGAGCCGACGCAAACGGATGCGTGGTCGGAAAATGCATCTGCACACCCAGCCCCAGTGACCCAACACATAGTGACATATCCGTTTGTGGAGACGAAAATGTGGCGCATATTTGCGGCTCGATGCGTCTCCATGGACGCTGTGTGGTTCCGTCGCGTGACCGCTCGCTTTTTCCACGGGCCCGCCTGGCAGCGACCTAGAAGCATGTTTCGACGCATCACTTCCACGGCCGTCACTTTGGCGGTCTCCGCTTCCGCTTCCTCTTCTTCACGCTCACTAGCGGGCGGCAGCTGGACTTCTGCGCCGCCATCAATGACATCATGTCCCACGCACCCCCGGCAAGGCGACCGACATAGTCCCCGCCATCGCCCACACCACCGACACCTCCGTTCCCATCCTCACCTCCGCGCGCCGCTGCATCCATGGGGAAGAAGAAGCATGACTCCGAGGCATCCGACAGCAGCGTCAAGAAGGAGACGCATCTGCACAGGGTGCCGCTCCCTGTTGATATGGCGCGGGTGCTGCATGCAAACTGGGTGACGTGCAACCGCTGGGGGGACGTCCACCTTCCAGGCGGCGGCAGACGGCTCAGCTGCCGCCGGGTGCCTGTCCCGCCGATGCCTCGTCGCGAGCCGGACATGAGCGCCGAGATCCGGCGCAGGCGGCGGTACCTACCACCGGACCTCCGAGACGATCGCGCCTTCGCCGTAGAGTCAAATCAATGACACACCTGGCGCCATACCAAGGACGAAGCGGGTTCCTCGATGACCGTGATTTCCCATTTGAGCGGCTACCACCGCATCGTCGTTGAACATGACAGCTGCCAGTTCCTCCTGCACCTCCGCAGGACGATGATGACACGTGGCCTACCACAGCGAGGAGGCCAAGGACGACAGCGACGACCTCATTGCATGCGTCTTCCACGACTGACAGGCGGCCATGGCGGAGGGCCGGAAGTTTGTGTTCCCGACGGCGATGACTAACGAAGAGATCGAGAAGCTTGGCATTCTCGTGTCGCAGGTGGACCGACCGTTGCAGCCGCGCTGCCTCAGTACGCCATAAACATCATGATTGCCAGGCCTGAAGGTGGACGAGGCCCTACAACATGCGTTGTAGAACTCGGCCCCGCACCCTCAGCCGCCTCCACCTCCGCCGTTCAACCCATGGGCTCCTCCACCTCCACCTCCACCATCGGCGGCACCGGCGTAAGTTCCGCCAGTTGGCAACAGGACGTGGTAGATACGGAACTTGGTCGTGCTCGACGACGACGAGGAGGAGTAGGCTAGGGTAGCAGGCGGCGTATGCGCCTTCTAGTATTTATATTTTATATTTTTCTTTATTCACTATGTAAATTATGTTTATTATGTTAAAAGAATGCAGAACGAAAAACAAAGTTCGTCGTGCCGCTCAGGACACCCCGGCACAAACGGACGTGTGATCGATTTCGACCATTTAAATCGACATAAATGGACGCACGCGACCACTTTATGCGTCGATCCGTTGGAGATACACACTTGCTCCTTGCGAACATTCGCTTCCAAAATAATATCACACCTGTTCATCAGGCAACTTGTTTATTCGCTGCTGCAAGTCCCCCAGAATATCCCGACTCAAGGCGTGCAGTCTTTGGATACAAACTTGAGAAACGACATTTGAACATGAATTCTTGGATACAGACTTGAAAACTTCATTCGAATATAAATCTCACATGGTATAATATTCGTGGTATATATATATCTAATATTTTGTTGACTATATTAATAGTTAAAGTTTTTCTCTCGGAGTGTGTATTAGCTAGACTATTAACCTAATATACCAGTATGGAGGTAGTAAGGTTTGTGATTTTTTTCTTCGTGAACCAAAATTTTCTACTTTAGATTGTATGAACATTACTAGAGTATTTGCTTTTACCCCAAGTTTCCATCTACGAGTAGACATTTCTTGTTTTACTCCAAAAAAACTTCAAGGACCTTTCTCCATTTTAACCACCATAGATAATTCAGTCAGTAGAGAGCCGCTCAATTCTCACAGTGACTTCTGGTATTGATGTATGTGTATAAGGGCAGGTACAATAGGGTGATATCAGCCTTCCCTTAGAGACGCCACGTAAGATTTTTTTTTGACCAACCATTGTGAGGCAACAACCCCACAGCAAAATTTTATTCCAAAGCAAAAAGTCTTATGTACAAAACAAGAACTAGAAAAAAGAGAGAAGAGGAAACCTACCTAACCAGGATAGAAGACTCTAAGGCAGAGTCCTAATCCAATCTAACAAACCTTCCCTATGTTTAACTTTTATTCTATGTCTCAACAAATAAATATCATGAATAAAACTTGCCTTCCACCTTGCAAAGGTAGGCCTCTCATTCCTGAAAATCTTCCCATTTCTGAGGATCCATATATTCCAACATGTCAGCATTAGCACCTCCATGAAGAATGGCTTTGCAAACTCCTTCCTAGCATGGGCAATCACCAACTGCAAATCATCATTGGGTATCCATTCAAATTGGAGATAGTTCCAGATCCTGACACTGAAGTTGCACGCAAAAAATAGATGTATCCTATCCTCATGCACATGCAAGGGACATAATTCACAGTGATAATCATCAGTGACATGCCAATGTCGACGCTGCATCATGTCTCTGGTATTTAGACGATCCACCAGTAGAAGCCATGCAAAGACCTTAGTTTTCATCATGCAACTAGACTGCCAAATCCACTTATATACTTTGGGCACCTTGATATGCTCATGAATATGCGAATAAAACTTGACTGAAGCATAATTTCCACCCCAACAGTACATCCATTCATCACTACAGCCTGTGACTGGATTTTGCTGCATCATAACCATTAAATCTTGTAATTCTGAGAAAGCTGACTATGACAATGGGGTATAGAATAGCTCTGGTATATTCTCCATAGCACCAACCTCTGCAGCCACCACCTCCTCTTTCAAAACAAAGGAGAATAATCTTGGGAATTTATTCTTGAGAATCAATGGAACACCATCTATTAACCAGTTATCTGTCCAAAACAGAAAAGTATCTCCAGTGCCCATTTTAACTCTAGCCACAACTCTGAAATTGTCCACTTGTCTAAGCACATCCCTCCACCAGAATGAGCCACACAGACTTTTAGCATGGGGCACTTTACTAGCATAGTGCTTTTCCCAAATTAAGTTCACCCAAGGCAAATCTCTTTTGTTATAAAACTTATCCAAAAATTTGATAAGCAATGCTGCATTCTGCTTTTGGAAATTGACAATGCCTAAACCACCTCTCACCTTTGGCTTACAAATCATTTCCCATGGAGCTACCGATTGTTTTGGCTCCCCTTCTCTATCTCTCCAAAGACACTGCCTCAAGATCCTATCCAATTGCACAGTAAGACCCACTAACAATTGTAGAGAGCACAAGAAATGTAGAGGCATGGAAGCAAGTGTAGAATTAATCAGATGCAGTCTAGCACCTTGAGAAAGAAAACTTGAGCTTGCAGACAATTTCCTTTCCAATCTACAAACCAAAGGAGATAACTCAGTAATTGTAGGTTTCATTGTCCCTAGGGGCAAACCCAAATAAGTAAAAGGCATTTTCAAAATCTGATAACCAAAATCATCTGCCAATTGCTGCATTACTCCATCTGGCACATTAATAGGAACCATTTGAGATTTATCAAAGTTAATCCCCAGGCCCGTGGAATTTGAGAATTTGTGCAACACCTCTTTCAAAGCCAATAATTGATCCTTGTCAGCTGGCAAAATTAGGAGTGTATCATCAACATACTGTACTATAGAAAAATCCATATCATTGGTCTCAATTGGCCTACACAGCCTGCCAAGATGGACTAACTCATTCACTGCTGACTGTAGAAATAGGATCCCCTTGCCTAACTCCTCTCTTACACTAAAACTGCTTGCCTGGAATACCATTTAATAATATTGAGGAGGTACAAAATAGCTTTTACCCAACCCAACCACTGATTATTAAATCCTTCATATTTCATCGCCTGAAGAATTGCCTCATGTTCAATAGTATCAAATCTCTTGGAAAAATCCAATTTCAAAATGATGATGGGCTTTTTGGACACATGACATAGATACAGATATTCAACAGCCCAAGCAAGACAATCTTGAATTGACCTATTTCTCAGGAATCCATACTGATTCTTATGCAAGCACTCTAGAATTCTTGATTGTAATCTATTAGCAACTAGCTTTGTCAAGAATTTAACACAAACATTTGTCAAGGAAATTGGCCTGAAATCATTGATTGTCAGAGAGACTTGCTTCTTTGGAACCAAAGCAATATAAGATCCATTTATATTCTGCAATTTGATTGATCCATTATAGAAATCCTCAACCAACTTGTAAAAATCCTTTTTAATAATAGGCCAACATTTCTTCAAGAACAAACCATTGAACCCATCTGGGCCTGGTGCTCTATCTACTGGCATTTCTTTAACCACTTCATCCATTTCTTTTTCTTGAAAAGCGACAGTCAGTTCCTCCAAGCCATCCACTCTCTTGATTAATGAGTGATTGAACTCCATAGTAATGCCATCTGATCTCCCCATCCTATTCTTATATTCTGCCCACAACAAAGAAGCCATAGCATGGTGGTCAGACACTTCATTCCCATCTGCATCATGCAACACTGCTATAGTATTTCTCCTAAACCTTTCAGTAGCCATGGCATGAAAAAATTTAGTATTATCTTCCCCTTGCTTGATCCAACAAATTGTGCATCTCTTCTTCCAATAATTACACTCTGCCATCAACTGTTCCTCCAGATGTATCTTCACAATCTCCCTAAAATTAAATTCTGCCCTATACAGTGGTCTCTCCTCTTCAAAGTATCCAGGACAACAATTACTTTATTGCAGTTCTGTATCAATCCTTTGAGTCTAGCCCAACTCATGTGCCATTTCTTCAGTTCATGCCTTAGCCCCTTCAGCTTATCTGCAATGATGGCTGAGCTATATAACTTGACTGAACCTCTCTCCCAAGATTGAGCAACACACTCTTTAAACCTGGCAAGTCCACCCAATAATTCTCAAATCTAAAGATCTTTGCCTTGGATATAGTGGTGTCAGTATTGTTGAACACATAATTTGGCTACTAGGTATTTTATGGGCCAAATTAGGTTAAAGGTGTGTAGCTAAACTTTTGGTTGACATATATATTTTTGGTTTGGCTGTTTAGTTTAAAATGCAGTCCAGCAGTGACAGATCAGACTCGAAGGGAGCTAATGACTAGGACATTCATCTGAAGTTTTGCTTGAACTAGCGGGCACCGAAGACAATTCCTGACAGATTCAAAGACAAACTGAGCTAAACCGCAATGTGCAGGACAAGTCCTAATGTAATTCAGATACCAGGCCCGGACGTGCGGGTTCCAGATTAATAGGCCACTCAAGGGTGCAACAGGGAGAATTGCATGCACGTGAGGGCATTAATCCGTATATTGTCTTGTATGATACTTGCCTGGCCGAGTTATTTAATTAGAACGTGCATGTACGTGAGTATGGCCTAGAAGATTAGCAGATAGATTTTGTAACGTATCTGGTAACCGAATCAAAGAAGGAAAGGTCATATTCGGTTTAGATTATGGATTCCTACTCGTGTACGCCAAGTCTGGCCGCCGGACCTGGAACGCGAAGTCCAGCGCCTTATATAAAAGGCTATGGCCGATTGAAAGACCCCAACCAATCGATCTATCAAAAATACAATCTACTATTTCTCTTTATCGTTTTCTTTATCGTTTTTCTGCCATGCCTTAGCAGCCCTAGGGTTTGGTTCATCTTTGCCGTTTTGCGCTGAAAAGCGGTCGGTTTTCCTCCACGAAAGTGAGGGATCTTTGTTGCTTTGCTCGGAAAGCAATCGTCTATCGTCACGAAAGCACGACAACTATCCTGGTGTTGCGCTGCAATTTTGCGTGCCAACACAACTGGCGACTCCGTTGGGGACGAAGCATCGAGCGGTCTCCAGCCCGTTCCTGCTACGTAGGGATCGTCATCAAGAGGCTGCAATCTACAACGGTAACATGAATTCTCAATATTTTTATGTAGATGCAAATAACTCTTATGTTGATGTTGCTAGATCCTATGATATGTGTACTACATCGGCTAGTCCTATTTCTTACCATGTGCAAATGCCGATGCAAAATAATCTACATGATTTAAATTCTTATACTTTTAGCAACATGCAACATGTATACTCGAATTCTCATGCATCGGCAACCCCAGAAGTTCATATGCCGATGAACAACGTGATGAGTTCAGTTAACCAATATGAAACACTCAATGCCATAAATTTCAATAACTTGCAAAATAGTGTTTCGCCCTTTTATTCATCGGCAAATAACTTGCAGTATGTTAGTTCACCTTCACACATGCCGATGGATGCAACAATTGACCATGTTACTACTAGCTGTTTGGGTAATTACTCTCAGCCGTCATATGCTACGCCTTATGTTAGTAACTTTTCAGCACCATATGCAACTAGAGATATTAATAATTCGGCTACTCACCTTCATAATGATTACAGCCGAATAATTGAAAGTTCAATTGGAGCTCATGTGCCTTCATCTAATATTGTAGCATGTGATACACCCCCTACACAATTGCAGAGTTTCGGTAACACACAAGTGTCATCGCCGAAACATACTGAGAGGTACGAGGGGCGATCATCAGAAGAGTGGAATGGTATATATCTGAAATCTTGTGAAGATCTTGCAAAAAAGCTTGTTGAAGTCAGAGCTATGCAAGCCAACCAACAGAAAACAGTTAACTCGGTAAGTACGACAAATTCGGCTAAGGACGGATTGGACAATACATGTGCCGAGTCAAATCAACACATCATGATCAACACGTCTATCAGGACCGACTTAGTTGAAGGTGATTTGGGTAAAGCTAAGTCGGATACACACGCCAAGTTTCTCAAACCGGTAGATACAAGTTTCATTGAGCAAGAACATGGTAAAAGTGAAAGCAGCCTGGACAACATCGTCGCCTTCACGCTCGACGATCTATGTGAAGAAGATCGGCAAGCACTTGAATGGGAGCTTGAAGAATTGAAGGCCGAGAAATTAAGGCGGTATGTCAAGACAAGGAACGGGGTCGTCAAGAAGGTAGCTGCTCCGACTCCTTCTGATGCGTTTGTCACCGAGGTAAAAATGTCAACTGAAGAAATTTCTAATCTAATTGATGTGTCCGTAGCTAGTGAGTGTGATTCTGAGATGAAAAATACAGCAAGGCCAATTACTCACACATTATCTCGTAGAATTGAAGAATTAAATGAACGGCTTAATATAGATATTCAAAATAGTCTAGCTCCTCTTGTTCGCTCATTATTTCTGGAAATCAAAGATGACCCTTCCAAGAAAAAGCCAATTCCTTCAGGAAGTAGTGAATTGATTAATTTGCCTAGTAATACATATGCATATGGTGCATCGGCTAATGTTCAGCCCCAGATCCCTTTAAATAACAACCTAGATGGCCGGAACTATGATAGATGTTCAACCAATAATTGTATATCTAGTGTTGCTACTCATATTGTTTCAACTGCGGTTTCACAAAATAACAGCAGCAATGAAATAATTGTAGAATTTAATTCTAATTTGCAGTTTCCTAGTTATCAAACAATAGCATACAATACAACACCGTTGCAACATGTTGATAGAGGGGTTCAGTACAAGTCGATACTAGATTCATATTTAGATCGGTCCCCGCAGCAAACGTCGGATGCTCAAAATTCTTTGTCGGAGGTGCAATCGTCCATTAATGAGGGACGATTGACATTTACAGAAGGATCTAAGATGAATCTCGATAGTGGTCCTAGTTCAATCAAGGTGACCGGCTTTGAGAACAAGAAAATACTTATTCAATTGGATCAGGCCGAATCTACTAAAGGGAAAAATATTGTCATTGATGATAATGCTGCGCCAAGGATGATCAAACCGAAAATTCCAAAAGTAGGAGTGCACAAAGTCGATGAAAGCAAGAGAAAACAAGCTCCAAGACCAAAGCCGACTGTTAAACATATGTTGGACAAATACACTTCGCGCAAGGCCAGCAAGGTGTTTAGTCGGCTTGGAGGTACTAAATGTCTTAGGTCTCCTACTCGACCTGGGGGACATAAGCACTGGCAAGAAAATTTGTATAACCAACAGCCTTATTTTCAAGTGGCGCCGACATATTGGGGATACCGGCCTCCTATGTATCTACAATATCCTCCATGGAGCTTTAGTCACTGGACGCCGTATCCTACAAGGCCACATGGTAATTTTCAACTGAAGTATATTTCACGGAGGCCTATATTTAGACCACACTTGCATGAGAAAAGGGTTCCGTTTAAGCATGAAACTAGACCACGTGCCTTTGTGATTCGTGGTCACGAGGATCCAACTTTGGGATTTTTCAGTCCGCGCGGGAGACGTGGTGTCGGTGATAAAAGTTACAAGGGTGGCCACAAGTTCGTGTGGGTACCGGTGATTCCTGCTGAACTTAAGGCTAGTGCTACAGTCGTGAGTAAGTGTGGAAGAAATTTAAATGGTACTGATGCTGATCATGGTTTGAAACCTGGAGGACAAAAAATAGCTGCCGGTGTCATTGGTGTACCACAGCAGCAAAAAGCATCTGTTCTGGTTCAAAATGAAGTTACATTGGAGCTTAGCTTGGAAAACAGAGAAGACAGTATAAGCCATGCAGAAAATACTGTTATGCACAATGGAGCTAAGCTTAGCTGCACTAAGAATATTGCAAAGAAAGGTACTAGCCAAAATGCTTTTGTGACACCTAATCTGCAGACTTCAGAGAAGGTCGTTGTACGTCCTTGTACTAGAGACTCAGCTCAAGCATCCTCTTATCTATGTGCGAGAAGCAGCAGGAAATGTAATCATAAGAGAAATATTTCGGCCAAGGACAAACTGTTAGTCCCAAAAACTGCAATACATCAGCACTGGCCGAGAAACTGCGACGTCAATGAAGTTGGTTGTAGTTCTGTTCAAGGAAAATCTGCTAGTACAGAAGCAAAACCAGCAAAAAATATACTCGTTGCATCCTGTGGTACAAATACAACTAAGAAATCTGAATCGGCTAGCATACATGCCGTTTCAGCTAGTTTTTGTCGAAAGGTTGTAAAGTCTAGTACAAGCACATCTACACGACGTTGTGATTCAACCAGTAAGAGCGGCCAGAAAATTATAGCTAGTAACGTATTTGATGAGCATAGAGTATTTTCGGCCAAGCAGGGAATATTTACCCCACAAACAGTAGCATGCCAGTACAGGCCGAGGAACTCGGGGGGCAACAGAATCATGTCAGTTGCGGCAGGAACTAAATCAAGGCTTCAGTGGTGCCCGATGATACGTCTCCAACGTATCGATAATTTCTTATGTTCCATGCCACTTTATTGATGATACCTACATGTTTTATGCACATTATATGTCATATTTATGCATTTTCTGGAACTAACCTATTAACAAGATGCCGAAGAGCTTTTTTCTGCTGTTTTTGGTTTCAGAAATCCTAGTAAGAAATATTCTCGGAATTGGACGAAATCTTCGCCCAGGGTCCTATTTTTGCACGAAGCTTCCGAAGACCGAAGAGATAACGAAGTGGGGCCACGAGGCGGCCGGGGATGGCGGCGCGGCCGGGCCTTGGCCGCGCCGGCCTGCCCCCGGGCCCTCGTGTGGCCCCCGACCTGCCCTTCCGTCTACTTAAAGCCTCCATCGCGAAACCCCCACGAGAGCCACGATACGGAAAACCTTCCGAGAGACGCCGCCGCAATCCCATCTCGGGGATTCAGGAGATCGCCTCCGGCACCTGCCGGAGAGGGGATTCATCTCCCGGAGGACTCTTCATCGCCATGATCGCCTCCGGAGTGATGAGTGAGTAGTTCACCCCTGGACCATGGGTCCATAGCAGTAGCTAGATGGTCGTCTTCTCCTTGTTGTGCTTTATTGTTGGATCTTGTGAGCTGCCTAACATGATCAAGATCATCTATATGTAATTCTATATGTTGTGTTTGTCGGGATCCGATGGATAGAGAGTACTATGATTATGGTGATTATCAATCTATTGTTTATGTGTTGTTTATGATCTTGCATGCTCTCCGTTATTAGTAGAGGCTCTGGCCAAGTTTTTACTCTTAACTCCAAGAGGGAGTATTTATGCTCGATAGTGGGTTCATGCCTTCATTGACACCTGGGACAGTGACAGAAAGTTCTAAGGTTGTGATGTGCTGTTGCCACTAGGGATAAAACATTGATTCTATGTCTAAGGATGTAGTTGTCGATTACATTACGCACTATACTTAATGCAATTGTCTGTTGCAACTTAATACTGAATGGGGTTCGGATGATAACCTGAAGGTGGACTTTTTAGGCATAGATGCAGTTGGATGGCGGTCTATGTACTTTGTCGTAATGCCCAATTAAATCTCACTATATTTATCATATCATGTATATGCATTGTTATGCCTTTCTCTATTTGTCAATTGCCCGACTGTAATTTGTTCACCCAACATGCTTTTATCTTATGGGAGAGACACCTCTAGTGAACTGTGGACCCCGGTCCTATTCTTTACATAGCTACAATCTACTGCAATACTTGTTTACTGTTTTCTTTGCAAACATCTTCCACTCGATACGCTTAATCCTTTGTTACAGCAAGCCGGTGAGATTGACAACCTCCTGTTTCGTTGGGACAAAGTACTTGGGTTGTGTTGTGCAGGTTCCACGTTGGCGCCGGAATCCTGGTGTTGCGCCGCATCACATTTCGCGACCATCAACCTTCAACGTGCTTCTTGCCTCCTACTGGTTCGATTAAACCTTGGTTTCTTTCTGAGGGAAAACTTGCTACTGCGCATCATACCTTCCTCTTGGGGTTCCCAACGACGTGTGAGTTACACGCCATCAAGCTCTTTTTCGGCGCCGGGGAGATCAAGACACGCTGCAAGGGGAGTCTCCACTTCTCAATCTCTTTACTTTGTTTTTGTCTTGCTTTATTTTATTTACTACTTTGTTTGCTGCACCTAAACAAAATACAAAAAAATTAGTTGCTAGTTTTACTATATTTATTGTCTTGCTCTCTATAAAAAACACAAAAAAATTAGTTACTTGTCTTTACTTTATTTGCCTTGTTTACTTTTTGCTTATTGCATCATGTTTCTTTTTAATTTTACCACAAAAGACATACCGGTAGGACGTGGGTCTATAGTTGGGAGAAATAATATAGAAGAATTTTTCAATCATGTTAGTATTACTGAAGATTTTGAAGATAGACACTTGGTAGAACTTGCACCTACCTATGAAATTGCTGCTGCTGCTTTAGTTCGCATGTTGGAAACTAAATTTGTTAATCTCAATCCTAGAATCCAACACATGTTTCTTACACTTGGTGATATGGAAGAAGGGGAAAAGAAAGATTTTGTTTTAGAAACCCTTCTTAGAGAATTTGGTGGTCTAGCAAGAGAGGCTAGAAAGGTTTTTGCTAAATTTAATATGCTAGGTTCTCATACCAATTTTATTGGTCTCCTTGAAAAAATGGACATGGATAGAATAAGGTACACTAATAACATTAATGATGGTGGGGAGATCAAAGCACCAATACCATGTAAACTCCTAGCTATGAATGATGCACTAGAAAATAACTATGCTTGGCTTGTTCCTGAAAATTTGTTCGATGAGAGTAGCAAGCCTAAGACTAATGAAAAGGAGACACTAAAACTTATGTATCCCATATACTATGCTTGGTTGAGAAAACTCCCAACACCCCTGATAATGATGTTGATGCTTCTACTCTCGATAATACTTGATTTACACTTTCTGCGCCTAGCTGAAAGGCGTTAAAAAAAGCGCTTATGGGAGACAACCCATGTTTTTACTACAGCAATTTTTTGTTTTGTTGAGTCTTGGAAGTTGTTTACTACTGTAGCAACCTCTCCTTATCATGTTTTTGTGCCAAGTAAAGTTTCTATGTCAAAGTTGATGTTATATTTGGGATCGCTGCACAGAAACAGCATTGCCGTCTGTCACGAATCTGGGCACAGTTCTCTGTAGAAAATTCGAAAAATCTGCCAATTTACGAGCGTGATCCTCACATATGTACGCAACTTTCATTAGTTTTGAGTTTTTCCATTTGAGCAAGTCTGGTGCCAGCTTTAAATTCGTCTTTACGGACTGTTCTGTTTTTGACAGATTCTGCCTTTTATTTCGCATTGCCTCTTTTGCTATGTTGGATGAATTTCTTTGATCCATTAATGTCCAGTAGCTTTATGCAATGTCCAGAAGTGAAAAGAATGTTTGTGTCACCTCTGAATGTGTGAATTATTAATTGTGCACTAACCCTCTAATGAGTTTGCTTGAAGTTTGGTGTGAAGGAAGTTTTCAAGGGTCAAGAGAGGAGTATGATATGAAAGCTCTAAGCTTGGGGATGCCCCCGTGGTTCACCCCTGCATATTCTAAGAAGACTCAAGCGTCTAAGCTTGGGGATGCCCAAGGCATCCCCTTCTTCATCGACAACATCATCAGGTTCCTCCCCTGAAACTATATTTTTATTCAATCACATCTTGTGTTCTTTACTTGGAGCGTCGGTTTGTTTTTGTTTTTATTTTTGTTTGAATAAAATGGATCCTAGCATTCACTTTGTGGGAGAGAGACACGCTCCGCTGTTGCATATGGACACATATGTCCTTAGGCTTTACTCATAATGTTCAAGGCGAAGTTTCTTCGTTAAATTGTTATATGGTTGGAATTGGAAAATGCTACATGTAGTAATTCTAAAATGTCTTGGATAATGTGATACTTGGCAATTGTTGTGCTCATGTTTAAGCTCTTGCATCATATGCTTTGCACCCATTAATGAAGAAATACATAGAGCTTGCTAAAATTTGATTTGCATATTTGGTCTCTCTAAGGTCTAGATAATAACTAGTATTGAGTTTTTGAACAACAAGGAAGACGGTGTAGAGTCTTATAATGTTTACAATATGTCTTTTATGTGAGTTTTGCTGCCTGTTCATCCTTGAGTTTGCTTCAAATAACCTTGCTAGCCTAAACCTTGTATCGAGAGAATACTTCTCATGCATCCAAAATCCTTGAGCCAATTACTATGCCATTTGTGTCCACCATAACTACCTACTACATGGTATTTCTCCGCCATTCCAAAGTAAATTGCTTGAGTGCTACCTTTAAAATTCCATCATTCACCTTTGCAATATATAGCTCATGGGACAAAATAGCCTTAAAAACTATCGTAGTATTGAATATGTACTTATGCACTTTATCTTTTATTAAGTTGCTTGTAGTGATAACCATGCTTCTGGGGAACGCCATCAACTATTGTTGAATATCATGTGAGTTGCTATGCATGTCCGTCTTGTCAAGGATCTATCATTTTAGTGGTTGGAGCATGCAAAATTGTTAGAGAAGAACATTGGGCCGCTAACTAAAGCCATGAATCATGGTGGAAGTTTCAGTTTGGACATATATCCTCAATCTCATATGAGAATAATAATCATTGCTACATGCTTATGCATTTAAGAGGAGTCCATTATCTGTTGTCCATGTTGTCCCGGTATGGATGTCTAAGTTGAGAATAATCAAAAGCGAGAAATCCAAAATGCGAGCATTCTCCTTAGACCTTTGTACAGCGGCATGGAGGTACCCCTTTGTGACACTTGGTTGAAACATGGCATGCAAAGATCCGGTAGTCCAAGCTAAGTAGGACGGGTGCGGACACTATTAGTACACTATGCATGAGGCTTGCAACTTGTAAGATATAATTTACATAACTCATATGCTTTATTACTACCGTTGACAAAATTGTTTCATGTTTTCAAAATAAAAGCTCTAGCACAAATACAGCAATCGATGCTTTCCTCTTGAAGGACCATTCTTTTACTTTTATTGTTGAGTCAGTCTACCTATCTCCTTCCACCTTAAGAAACAAACACTTGTGTGAACTGTGCATTGATTCCTACATACTTGCATATTGCACTTGTTATATTACTTTATGTTGGCAATATCCATGAGATATACATGTTATAAGTTGAAAGCAACCGCTGAAACTTAATCTTCCTATGTGTTGCTTCAATACCTTTACTTTGATTTATTGCTTTATGAGTTAACTCTTATGCAAGACTTATTGATGCTTGTCTTGAAGTACTATTCATGAAAAGTCTTTGTCATATGATTCACTTGTTTACTCATGTCATTACCTTTGTTTTGATCGCTGCATTCATTACATATGTTTACAAATAGTATGATCAAGATTATGATGACATGTCACTTCAGAAATTATCTTTGTTATTGTTTTACCTGGCAGAACTAAGCTTGGGGATGCTGATACGTCTCCAACGTATCGATAATTTCTTATGTTCCATGCCACTTTATTGATGATACCTACATGTTTTATGCACATTATATGTCATATTTATGCATTTTAGAACTAACCTATTAACAAGATGCCGAAGAGCCGTTCTTTTTTCTGTTTTTGGTTTCAGAAATCCTATTAAGGAAATATTCTCGGAATTGGACGAAATCTTCGCCGGGGTCCTATTTTTGCACGAAGCTTCGAGAAGACCGAAGAGATAACGAAGTGGGCCACGAGGCGGCCAGGATAGGGCGGCGGGGCCCAGGCCTTGGCCGCGCCGGCCTGCCCCTGGGCCCTCGTGTGGCCCCCGACCTGCCCTTCCGTCTACTTAAAGCCTCCGTCGCGCCCAGTGCGAGAGCCACGATACGGAAACCTTCCGAGACGCCGCCGCCGCAATCCCATCTCGGGGATTCGGAGATCGCCTCCGGCACCCTGGAGAGGGGATTCATCTCCGGAGGACTCTTCATCGCCATGATCGCCTCCGGAGTGATGAGTGAGTAGTTCACCCCCTGGACCATGGGTCCATAGCAGTAGCTAGATGGTCGTCTTCTCCTTGTTGTGCTTCATTGTTGGATCTTGTGAGCTGCCTAACATGATCAAGATCATCTATATGTAATTCTATATGTTGTGTTTGTCGGGATGGATAGAGAGTACTATGATTATGGTGATTATCAATCTATTGTTTATGTGTTGTTTATGATCTTGCATGCTCTCCGTTATTAGTAGAGGCTCTGGCCAAGTTTTTACTCTTAACTCCAAGAGGGAGTATTTATGCTCGATAGTGGGTTCATGCCTTCATTGACACCTGGGACAGTGACAGAAAGTTCTAAGGTTGTGATGTGCTGTTGCCACTAGGGATAAAACATTGATTCTATGTCTAAGGATGTAGTTGTCGATTACATTACGCACCATACTTAATGCAATTGTTGTAGCAACTTAATACTGAATGGGGTTCGGATGATAACCTGAAGGTGGAGTTTTTAGGCATAGATGCAGTTGGATGGCGGTCTATGTACTTTGTCGTAATGCCCAATTAAATCTCACTATATTTATCATATCATGTATATGCATTGTTATGCCTTTCTCTATTTGTCAATTGCCCGACTGTAATTTGTTCACCCAACATGCTTTTATCTTATGGGAGAGACACCTCTAGTGAATGGACACCGGTCCTATTCTTTACATAGCATACAATCTGCAATACTTGTTTACTGTTTTCTTGCAAATATCTTCCACTCGATACGCTTAATCCTTTGTTACAGAAGGCGGTGAGATTGACAACCTCCTGTTTCGTTGGGACAAAGTACTTGGGTTGTGTTGTGCAGGTTCCACGTTGGCGCCGGAATCCCTGGTGTTGCGCCGCATCACATTTCGCGACCATCAACCTTCAACGTGCTTCTTGGCTCCTACTGGTTCGATTAAACCTTGGTTTCTTTCTGAGGGAAAACTTGCTACTGTGCGCATCATACCTTCCTCTTGGGGTTCCCAACGAACGTGTGAGTTACACGCCATCACCCGACGGGACTCACACATACTCAGAAACGACGGGTACAACGATTGCGAGTATTGGAGATGAGAGAATGGTTAGGTGAGAAGTGGCGTGATGAATGGTTTAATCAAGATAGACCAATAATGCATACGAAGAGGATATCTGGAGAAAGTACATCATTTTATATCTAAGCTGTAGCTTACTCGAAGCCAAGAATCGGTACGTGTTTACTGAAAAATTATGCGTGTCTTTATATTATACATGTACCAATTTTCGGCATTATCTACTTTTTAGTATATGTGTGGAAACTTGCCAGCCGACATGTTAACTATTTATATCACAACAACCGATTCCTAGTGATAGGATTAGAAAATTGGCTTATGTAGCAGTAGAATATGATTTAGCAATTAAATCGATGTGTGCTATCAAAGGTCAAGTTATCGCCGATTTTACTATTGATTATAGGATTAAGGATGAGGAAAATACTGATTATGTTAGTGTATGCCCATGGAACCTTTATTTTAGCGGATCGGTTTATAGAGATGAAGAAGACGTCAGCAGTATATTAATTTCACCTAACATTGTAGTTTATGAAACATCGGTCTGTTTAGATTCGCTTATAGTAGTATGATAAATAAAAGCGAATTTCAGTGTTCTTATTTACAGATTACTATTTGGACCGATGTTCAGATATAATTAAGCTTCTAGATACATTCACTATTTATCATATACCTAGGAAAGAAATTTCTAAAGCTTATTGCCTAGGACAGCAAGCATCTGGTCTTTACGTTGGCAAAGAAAAAAAAAAGTTATACTAAAGGGACCGATGCTGGCTGTTGTTGAGAGTGAAACCAGCATCATAGTGTGAGTTTAGTGCATGGTGCAGCTGTTACTGTTACTGTGTCAGTTCAACAGCAACAACTAGCAGTACATAGCAAGCATAATTCGGTACCCGATTCACAAACAACCGAATTATCAAATAGTTTCGAACCAGGTGATTGCAGTTTTTCCTTTACTTAATTATTTAAAGGGTTCAAGTCAAACTAGAATTCAAAAATTCGGCAAGCAGCTTTAAGATATATACTTTTGTTGAATGGCTAATTATACTGCCGAACTATACATGGTTTGATGTTGAAGTTCTTGGATTGTGATCAGTAGAGATAAGCTATGGGTGAAGTGCTTGATGCAAACATGCGAGACACATATGTCGGTTCACGATATGCGATGGTTTTTTAAAAAATAGCAGGTTGTCTTTGCTGAAAATGTTAATTAGAAATTTTAATCAGCACTAAAAGGAGATTGAGCTACTAGAACTAAAGATGAAATATTCGGCAAATGATCGCCGAGTTGGGAAGATCCTTACAGAGTTGTAGAGATTGTTTCTGAAAATTCATACTTTTCACAATCTTTCCACATAGAGAAGTTTTCGAAGCTCTCGATGAAAAATACTTGAAATATTCTAGCATGTAGCGAGAGGCTTGAAGACATTGTGGCTGATGTATTATAGAAGTATCATCCTCAGCAAAATTTGGCCGATATGTTACTTGCAATATCGTCCTAATTTTTATTTTTTTGGCTGATGTGTACGTACTTTAGACATCGCCCTAAGCAAATCTGTGGCCAGCGAAGTGATTAAAATCGTCACAAGGAACTTTCAAAGTGTTTTTGGTAAATTCAGTTTTATCAGTTGTACCAAAAACAGGGGGGCATGTGTTGAACACATAATTTGGCTACTAGGTATTTTATGGGCCAAATTAGGTTAAAGGTGTGTAGCTAAACTTTTGGTTGACATATATATTTTTGGTTTGGCTGTTTAGTTTAAAATGCAGTCCAGCAGTGACAGATCAGACTCGAAGGGAGCTAATGACTAGGACATTCATCTGAAGTTTTGCTTGAACTAGCGGGCACCGAAGACAATTCCTGACAGATTCAAAGACAAACTGAGCTAAACCGCAATGTGCAGGACAAGTCCTAATGTAATTCAGATACCAGGCCCGGACGTGCGGGTTCCAGATTAATAGGCCACTTAAGGGTGCAACAGGGAGAATTGCATGCACGTGAGGGCATTAATCCGTATATTGTCTTGTATGATACTTGCCTGGCCGAGTTATTTAATTAGAACGTGCATGTACGTGAGTATGGCCTAGAAGATTAGCAGATAGATTTTGTAACGTATCTGGTAACCGAATCAAAGAAGGAAAGGTCATATTCGGTTTAGATTATGGATTCCTACTCGTGTACGCCAAGTCTGGCCGCCGGACCTGGAACGCGAAGTCCAGCGCCTTATATAAAATGCTATGGCCGATTGAAAGACCCCAACCAATCGATCTATCAAAAGTACAATCTACTATATATTTCTCTTTATCGTTTTCTTTATCGTTTTTCTGCCATGCCTTAGCAGCCCTAGGGTTTGGTTCATCTTTGCCGTTTTGCGCTGAAAAGCGGTCGGTTTTCCTCCACGAAAGTGAGGGATCTTTGTTGCTTTGCTCGGAAAGCAATCGTCTATCGTCACTCAAGCACGACAACTATCCTGGTGTTGCGCTGCAATTTTGCGTGCCAACAAGTATTGACCACACAAGGAACATGATCAGAACCTTTTTTGGCCAAAGGGAGTACCATAGTGTTAGGGAAAACAGAGATCCAATTCTGACTAGTAAAAAACCAGTCAAGCTGCTCGTAATGGCTCTCTTTGCATGTTTGACCAGGTATATCTTCTACCTTTCAGAGGCAACTCAAGCAACCCCAAATAACCAATAATCTCATTAAACACGAACATGTCATTCATATCCCCTCCTGGTTTATTTCTATTATCTTGTGATCTGATGAAATTAAAGTCACCTTAGCTAAGAAGAGAGAATGAAAAGAGAGAAATTTGCCTTCCCTTAGCTAAGGGATCAGCTCTTCGGAAATAAGGGAAGACTACTTTCTCCATTGTATCACATATGTCTTCCCTTAGCAACAAATTTCCTACCAAAATTTAATCATTAATATTAATTGCTAGAGATGGCTGTAAGAAATAATGCATTGTATGACTTATTTCTAATGCCTTCTCTAGCTGATGTGGCGGGGTAAGGGAAGACATGCGTTCTCTACCATTGTACATGCCTTAAAGTGTGAAAATACTCGCTCCATTCGTGAGTAAGTGTACTTCTAAGTTTTATCCTAAATCAGATTACGACCAATTTAATAGAAAACGCTAGTAGTAACATTTACGACATTTTTCACCAATTTTAGAGAGAGATGGAGGAGGGAGAGGATAGCACAATACCAATGCGTTGAGGCCAGCAGTGGCGAGCAAACAACATATTCATCCGTGACAACAATGGCCAAGGGGCAAGGACAACATATTGAACACCGGTGCCGCCGACATCACAAAACCAGCGGGGCATGCACGTCAGATTCGTTGTGGGATAATTCATGAACTTCAGCTCTGCCGTAGCTTTCTGAAGAAACTGCAGGTCTGACTTCTGAACGTCTTATAATGTTAATTGGTCGAGAGACCATGTTGACATTACAACTTGGCATGTCTAGACTCGGCCCAGCTATTTCAAAATGCTTCTTCAAACTAGGTTCCAGCATACTGAGTAATCAAACAAAACTAGACAACACGTAGATTGTGAGAAATTCAGAGTCGAAGACAAAATTTTATACCTCTGAGATATAGTTAGACATCACACAACATTGATCGCGAAACATCCATTTATATGATAAAAGTTCATTTAATCGTTCAACTTACGGATTTTTCTTTAATATTCAGTGGCAACTCACGGTGTCTCCAAGCTTAGCTTAGAGAAGGCATCGAGCTTGTGTACGGTATAAATACACTACTCACCGCGGTAGCAAAGCTCATCATTACAGTTACATACTATACAAGTTGTGATCAATCTTGTAAAGCATAATCGCTAGCGATGGAGTACTCGCCGAAGTTAGCACTGCTCTTCGCTCTGTCGTCGGTGATGGCGGCCGCCGTCGTCACGGCCCAAAACTCGCCGCAGGACTTCGTGGACCTCCACAACGCGGCGCGCGCCGAGGTGGGCGTCGGTCCGGTGACCTGGGATGGCTCGGTGGCAGCGTGGGCGCAGGACTACGCGGAGACGCACCGCAGCGACTGCGAGCTTAAGCATTCTCCGCGGGGCCGGCCGTATGGCGAGAACCTCTACGGAGGAGCCGGTGGCGGGGCTAGCTGGTCGGCGGCGGACGCCGTGAATGCGTGGGTGTCGGAGAAGGCAGGCTACGACTACGGCACCAACACCTGCTCGTTGGAGACGTGCTTGCACTACACGCAGGTGGTGTGGCGCAGCTCGACGGCTATCGGCTGCGCCCGCGTCGTCTGCGACAGCGGCGACGGCTTGTTCATCATCTGCAGCTACGACCCACCGGGCAACTACATTGGGCAGAGCCCCTACTAGGGCTACCTACCTACGAGTCTACGACAAGTACAAAGGGCTGAGCCCGTATAACCTATATATTGGGGCCATGCATATGCCTATAGCTATGCATAAATAAAAATTGGGCTGCATGTGATCACAGTTTCACAGTTGTGATAAGATATGCCATAGTTTCACCGGCTATGGTATTGTCATATTATTATGTTTCATGTATAAGACTATGATGTTGTATTGTAGTATTGTGCTAATAAATGAAATTATACGGTTCCATTGTGTTAACTAACGCATTTTACTACAGAACATCTCAATGTATACAGTCAGAAAACCTCATCGCATACCTCTCTCACCAAGGTTATGTCGAGCACATGCCCAATAGTTTCGTTTTGGAATATTTTGTGAGCTTCCGGTCCGCCTTACTTTCAAATAAGGAAACAACTAAAAGACTGAAAAACAAACACATCACACGTATGCAACACTAGATTTTAAGTGGAAATCCTCTCCAACAAGGAGGAAAAAATCACGGACTCCAGTCAACAAAAGTTTACTATATATCAAGAGTTTTTACACGACGCTGTGAGTTTCCAATAAACTGACAAACCCTATCCGACGGCTCACAAGGTATATATATTTATAGACGGAAATAAAGTTTTCTACCGCATGGTATATAAATTTAGATCAAAACATAACAAACTCCGCCTTGAGATAAATTCCGTCTCTTAGCATGAACAAAAACAATCTCATGAACAACACAGAAAACAGTTCCAGCACCAAAAAACCACTTAGGCTAAACAGTTGTACCAACTAAACTCGATCAAAGCTCAAACTTGGAAGAAAAATGGCTTTCTTATCATATCAATAGGATTATTGTGAGTACTAATTTTGCATACCTTCAGTTGACTTTGTGCAACAATGTCGCGAACATAATAGTATTTATATCAACGTGACTCGTTTACTTTTGAAACATTTGACCCTAGGTAAGGTATATATCACTTTGATTGTCAAAAAACAGATCAATGCAAGATTTATCTCCACAAAGATCAGCAAACAAACCTTTCAACCAAATAAACTCTTTATATAATTCAGAAGTAGTCATGTATACAATATCAGTAGTAGATGTAACAACTGGTTGCAGTGTTGCCTTCCAACTTATAGCACATCCACCAACAATAAACACATAACCTTTAAGGGACCTCCGCTTATCCAAGTTGGCATGAAAATCTGAATCCACATAGCAAGCGAATCTCTCACCAGTCTTGCCAAATTTTAAACAAGCGTCGTATGTGCCTTGCCTAAAAATACAATGATCAACCTTCCAATGTATTTTACAAGTATTAGCCATGTGTTGATTCTAAATCAGGATGAGAACAAACCTTGGGCACATCAAAGAACCAACAACACTAGAATATCATGTACTGAAAATCTTCATCAATACTAGAAAAATTGCATTGCTGTCAATTTAAAGTGAGTAGCAATAGGAGTACTAACAAAATTTGCATCATTGATGAGTGCATTTTTGAAGCATATTTACCTTGTGTTTTTTTACATGAGTAGTGATAGGATTGGGTTTTTACGGAGCTCGCCCTTGTTTTCATCGAATCTCAAATTATAAAGGTATTGATAAACAAAATTAAATGCGTTGAGAAGCTGGGCTACCCAACTCAAACGGTTATATCAGCCAACGAAATCAATTTAGTGTATGCAGCCTTATCCAAATAAACACAAACAAACACCATCTAAAATAGGTTGGGTCGTTTGGGATGCCCTTAGTCACCTGATTGGCCATGCCGTGACTTAAAAGAAGGTAAAGATAATACAAGCAGCAAAATGGCAACTGCAGAAGAAAATATACAGAAAGACTTGATGTAGTGTACTTTCGGAAAGTAGCATGTGCACATGAGCACAAGTACTTCTTGAACTTTTGGATTTTTGAAAAATTTCAAAACCTCGCTCTTTTATGTTTTCAAAAATTATGACATTAAATATGTAGATAGATTTAGACACGAGGAGTGTAGTCAAAAAAGTCCCATCAAAAAATACTTTGTATTTTGGAAAATACAAAAAAGACAAATTTCTGACTATAAATAGTAGTACAATAATACGTATATTTGTCGGTGTACTGTCAGAAATTTGTCTTTTTTGCATCTCCAAAAATATAACGTATTTTTTGACGAGACTTTTTTGATTCCAATCCTCGTATACACATCTATCTACATATTTAATATCATAATTTTTGAAAGCAGAGAAATATGAAAATCTGAAATTTTCAAAAATCCAAAAGTGAAGGGAGCATGACTCCCATGTGCACAAAATCCTTGTCCGTGTACTTTAGACTATACTCTGGCTCTGCACGTGCCGTGCACGGGGGAGAGCGGTGGTAGCTGGACTGCTGCCGCTCGTCCTGCACGTGTCAAGACGCATGCGCTGCCGGCTTGAGAGTGGCGGCGGAGCGTCGGCAAAGCGGGCAGGACGTGCGACCGGCAGCACCGGTTAGGATGAGCCAGCGGTCGATGCAGGGCGGGTGGAAAGACGTGGCCGCACGCCGGGATGGCCTTCACCTGCTCCTGTGCCTGCAGCTCGCCCAGGCACACCGCGCACACGTCGTCGCCCGTCGCGCCGCCAGCGTACGCGCGCACCGGGAGGGAGCCGGCAAGCGCCGCCGGGTCCATGTCCGGGACGGAGCCTCGGCATCGGCGTGGAGGCAGCGTCGTCAAGGGACGGGTACTGGCGGAGGCGGAGAAGCGGGAGCAGAGGCGGCGCGCGGCGGCGGAGCAGAGGCAGATGAGGAAGAGCGCGGCGAGGAGGATGACGAACGCGAGGAACGCCGGCAAGGAGGCGCTGCTACTAATGCGGTGGCCGCCGCCGCCTGCGTGGCCGTCCGGGGTGTGGGCGGTGGCGGTCCTCGGGAACGGGAGCATGGCAGCTAGCTAGACGATCAGTCCTAGCACGTCCGTGTCTGAGCAGGCGTAGAGTGATCATGATGGACGAGAGGGCGTACGTGTAAGATCGATGTAGTCGGCCACCGATTAAGCTGGATCATGCGATGCGCATGACGAACGTGCCAACAACGGACGGCAACAAGGTCCGTCCCATTATGCCGGAGAGAGATCGAGGATCCGTCTGACTAAGAGCATCTCCAGTCGCGTCCCCCAAAGCAATTTGGGACGCGCCGGACCAAAAATGCGTTACAGCCGCGTCCCCCAAAGCCCATTTTTGTCCGGCGCGGTCCGATACGGTGTCCGGCGCCCGAGCCCGTCCCGTCCACGAACGCTCCGACGCTGGACACAAAGCGAGACGAACCGACGCGGGGCCGACCGTCGGCGGCACGGGAAAATTCCCAAATCCCGCCGCTCCCGCCAAATCGCGCCTATACCGCCGCGCACAGGCCTCCCAAATCATATCCCGCCGCCGATTCATTTCTCCTATCCCGCCGATTTCTTTCTCCCACCGCGCCGTCCACCGCCGCCGCTACCCTCTACATGGCGCCGCCCGACCCCCAAAAGATGGCGAAGCGGCCAAGAAGCCTCCGGGCAATGGGACGAAAGGGGCGACAGCGCCGTTCGCGAAGCCGCGGAAGGCGCCGGCTGAAGAAGAAGCCTGAAGGATGGACCGACGATCAATGGCGCAAGATTGCTGCGCCGGAAGCTATCGACGGCGGAGCGGAAAGGACGGAGCGGCGGAGCCGGAGAAGAAGGCTCGGGCGCGCGCCAGCACCAGCACATAATGGCCGGGTGTATCGCCGCCACCAACGCGAGCCCATGGAGTACGTCCGTGCCGGTGTACGTTCCGGGAGCGATCTCTCCGTCGCAAGCCGCCTTCTACAACGACGGCCCCTCACTCCCGGGTGCGTGACGGCAACTTGTCGCCGCACTACCGGGATGCGCTCGCACGGCGGCTTCAACCCCAACAACCTCTACTCCCCGGCGTACGAGCAGCGCGGCCAGGACCCGGTGCGGACGGCGACTTTCGCGGCCGCAGGGTCCTTCGAATACGACGCGCCGGTCTGAGGAGGACGACGGGGTTGAGGAGGGACGACGAGGAAGAGGACGGGGTCGACGACGAGGAGGGCACGATGAGGACGAAGGGCGGCGAGAAGAGGACGACGAGGGTGCCGGTGACGATGATCTCGTGGAGGTAGACGCGGACGGCGTGAGACGAAGAAGAAGGCGGCGTCGGGCACACGAGGCCCGAAGTGGACGGTTCTGGAAGATCTTTGTCTGTGCGAGTCGTGGGCGACGGTGAGCCAGGACCCCATCATCGGCGCCAACCAAAAAAGCGGGAAGTATTGGGCAAGGATCAAGACCGAGTTCGATGAGCACAAGCTCATCAACAGCGACTACAACAAAGTGACAATAAAGAGGAGCCAAAAGGCAATGTCGACGCGATGGGCCATCATCCAGGCGTCGGTGAACTCCTTCCATGGGTTCCATCATGACATGGAGACCAGAGGCGACAGCGGCGCCGACGTCGCCCAACTGGTACGACTCTTTCTTCCATAATCCGTAGCGCCCACATTGTGTTCGATGAAATGACTGTGCTTCCTTTGGTTAGTTTGATAAGGCCATGGATTTGTACTCGAAGAACTCGGAAGGTCACAAGTCTTTCGTGCTTATGCATTGCTATGCCAAGCTCAAAATGAATGAGAAATGGCGGTTGACGCGCTTGTCGCTGTCCAAGGGAAGGACGCCATTGATCGGACGCGCCGCTGGCAACTTCGACAGGGCGTCCTACGGCAACAAGGCTGCCAAGGCCGCCTTGGCCGACGCTACGTCGTTTGAGAAGACGCAGGCGTCTATCACGAAATGCCTCGCCGACGTCTCCTCGACCTCTATCTCCCGCGACAAGAAGGCCGACCAAAGGTGGGCCGAGCTGCTCAAGAGGCAAGAGGAGAAGCTGGAGCTCAAGAAACACAGGGACGACATTTCCCTGCTGAGAACGTCGACAGAGGGAATGTCTCCCCGGACGCGAGCGGCACACAACTTCTTCAAAGGCCAGATCCTCGACGACATCGAAGCCAAAATGGCGGCGGCGGACGCGGCGGCCCGGCGGCGCATCGGCGGCAGCGGCAGCGCGCAACGGCCCGCCGCGTCTTCTACTGCACACCTGCTCGGCCTCTGCGTCCGCGACGGGCGGACGCACCAGCAACAGGCAGATCGCGACGAGGTCATCGTGCTCGACGGGCCTGCGTCGACTCGGGATACGACGCGTCGCCCTTCTTCTAATTTGCATGCACTACCCGGCCTGTGATCGCCGGTACTTTGATCGATCACCGCTACTCTGATCGCGACGAATCGGCGGGAACGATCTCTTTTGAATGCATCTATTTGAATTTTTGATTGGGAGCGGCGTTTAGGGGACGCGGCTGGGGAGCGACGTCCCCCAAACGCGACACGAACAAAACACGTCCCCCAAACTCGATCCGGCGCTGTTTGGGGAACGGTTTGGGGGACGCGACTGGAGATGCTCTAAGAGACCATGCGCGCCGGCATGGGAACCTCGGATGGTACACATGTGCTGAAACATGAACGCAGGAACGAATACAGTACGGCATCTGCGTGTGGAACATGGACTGAATACATCGACTAGACCACGATCCACTACCGTATCTCGGTAGGAGATGGAGTGGATGGCTACGCAGCTATTCTCCTCCTCGCAGGATTCAAAAACCTCATGCGGCATTTTGCGAGCCTATGCAGAATAAGCCTATATCCTCTCAAAGTAATCTTTACTATTAGTTTGGGATACGACCGTGGTACGTCGTACTTACCGAGAGTTAGCGATCGGACGAGCTCCTGTCCCCTCGCTCCTAAGAGCATGTCTAACAGGCCCCGTATTTTTCTGCCCCTTAAAACGCGAGAAAATGGCCCCGTATTCACTTTTTGCTGGCCGAAATCTCGTCCGAGCTAGCAGACCCCGTATCCCCACCCCGTAAAACAGAATCTTACGGAATATTCTGTTTTTAGCGGCGGCGCGCGGGTGACTATGGCGGCGCGCGGGAAAAACGGTTGGGAATTCTGAAATATCCGCGCGCCCTAGTGAAATGGGATGAGGGGTTGGCTTGTATCACTCTACTAGGTGAAGAGCCGCAAATAGCCAAAACTGTAAAAAATCGATGGGCTGTTTTATGGGGCACTTACGCGGCCGGTTATTATCGGGTTTTTTTAAGGGGTCTGTTAGACCTGCTCTAACCAATTCACATCGATCGATCGTACTCATGGTCATGGACTGCTCGCGTTCACGTCGCTCGATCGTCGCATCCATGGGCCGATCGCGCCTCGCACAGATGGGCCACATCCTCGCTTAGGGAAAACATGGGCTACACCCTCGCTCACGGAAAACAAGTCCAACAAAGAAACAACTACGATCTGAGGGAAAAATATATATATCGATCCCCTAGCAGTACCGGCAACGCAGACAGCAGGTAGGCACGGGGCGCGGCGCCGAAGTACAGGAGTCGGAGCAGGGCAGGGCCGCAGCACCGGATTACAGCTGAGGGCACGGGGATGTAGGCGGCCGTTCACGGAGGCTAACAGAAACAAGGCAACGAACAGCCTCGATCCATGATACAATGAGGACAGCATGCGGACCAGCGACGCACCGGGCCGGAGCTAGCACAGAAAAGGAAGGCCAGCACGAGATGGATCCAGAGGTTGCGGAAGCTTCCTTAGTGATGCACGCACTGCACGAACCACTGCGACGGGTGCAGAACCGGCACGGGGGCCAGCAACCTCGCCGTGCCCAACCTGGACAGCTAGCACAACAAAAGCGAGCCTGTACGGTGGAGCATGCCGATCGAGTAGGCGGAGGAGCTGGAGGCCAGAAACGTGGCTTCGTTTCTCGCCGGAGCTGGAGATCCTCTGTAAGTTTCATGATTTCCTGATGCAATTCGTGTGATGACTGAAGAAGACACCCGGACAACGACGACGTGAACATAGCTGAGGAGATCAAGCAGGATTCGTGTGGTGATTCATGCCAGGACCATGGTGGAGGTCACAGGCTGAAGCAATATTATTTATACTCATGATTCCAAAGATTCATAATTTTCTGTGTTCTGTATGTTGATTTATTCACCATCAGCTATCTTAGTGCTAGCTTCAGTTCATGGAGATATCTCCTTTTCTGGTTCAGAGTGACAGGTCAATGGATGCAGACCAAAGATGCATCGGTGCATACAAAATTATTTTGGTCCGATGTGTCCCACCTCCAATTATCTCATCCATAGCTGATCAAAAAATTGTTTATGAATTGGGATTTCCCCTGTCTCGTTGCTTGATTTCCCTGTAATGCGGGCTCATTTCTTTTCTCATGTACCTGGCCAGATGTGCATGAAATCAAGCATGGTTGAAATATTTGCCCACAACCATGTTCTAAACATTCACTCTACCCGTAACAAAGCACGGGTATTGTGCTAGTATTACCTTTCTAGCTATATTTTTTCTTTTCTTCTCTATCCTCAATATCTTTCCAATCGCTATTCAACAAGCGTTTATAATGCATAGGGACCCTCCAGAACCTCTCATTTCAGTTTGTACATGTTAGTTCTGACAATTCTAAAGATTTGCAAATTTGTTTAAGAATCAGCCAGGCGCATCTTACCTTTCTACTTGTATCATTGTGACTGTTATCCTAACCTAATACACCTTCTGCATGGCTCCCAACCAACTTCCCTTTTTTGTTTTGCAGGCGAATGATAGGTTATATATTAATCAGAGAGGATTACAATCAGTCTCACAGATGGAGATGAGGTCATCAGGGCAGGATAACCATATGATAGTTCGATTCCGGCGCTCATGACCTCTTACTATCTCTATCACTGTTAAACAAGGTAGGATGATTAACTATTGTAGAATGGCTTGACAAACATTTCTCTCGTGAATTAATCATGGTCATAGCTTCACAGCAATCAGACTAGTAAGTGGCGGAGCTTGATGGAGATATTTGAGTGGCCAAGAACACGAATCAAGCTTAAACATTCAGTAATCTTTAAAATTTTGGCCTAAACATTAGGGATATTTTAAGGAATTTTCTAGGGAAGGGGGCGGGGGTAATGCCCCCCTTTTCTAGGTCCCTTGCACTACTACAACATATTTACTAATGTATACTCATCGCTAAAAAAAATCTTATCTACAACTGTCCAAAAATATGTTCTCGCATGCGAGCTACCACGTGAGCTCGTTAAGTACTCGCCCCTTGCTAATCTCGAGGTCCCGAACAACAAATTTGACACTCCCTGATTAGTTATGTGCCAATGAGAAACTTTGAGCTGGCTAGATAAGCATTTCTCTCATGAAGTAATCATGGTTATATAGCTTCAGAGCAATAAGACTCGGTTGACGGAGATAGTTGAGAGGCCGAGAACAGCAATCAAGCTTCAACTTTCAGTTATCTTAAAAGATAGCCTAAACATTACCATTATTGTAAGGAATTTTCTAGAGTTCGTGGGCTGGGGGGGGCAGCGGCCCCTTTTCTAGTTCCCTTTTTCTACTACAATGTATTCACTAATGCATACTCATCTCTAGAAAATCATCTTACCCAAAACTATTTAACAATATGTTCTTAGGCGAAGTACCATATGAACTCATTAAGTACTCGCACCTTGCCCTAATTTCGAGGGCCCGAGCAAAAAAATTCTAGAACTCTCCCGGATCTGAGTTGTGTGTGCAATGGGATACTATACAACTTAGTAGTATTCAACAACAGTTTGTCCAGCAAATTCCCGGTGAGCATTCACAACTGCCTCTCACTTCAACGCATCATGCTCAACAACAATAAGTTTTCTGGGGAGTTCCCGTTTGAGTGTACGGTCGTTCCCTGGTGAGGGATGATAATGTTGGACATCAACATCACTGGTGCTATTCCCGCCAAGATATCTTCGAATATCTCTTGAACTGAGATGCAAAATAACCAATTCTCTAGCTCCATACCAACATCAACGATTGGGCTGTCGTTATTAATGGTGCAGAATAACAAAGTCTTTGGCGAGCTACCAGCCAAGGTGAGCAAGCTCAGGAAACTTACTGAGCTTTCAATATCTGCTAACAAGATAACTAGATCCATACCAACGTCAATCGGATTATTGTTGAATCTCATGTCACTTGACCTCAGCAACAATAATATATCATGTGAAATACCTTCATCGTGCATTGGGATTATTTCATAACCGACAGTCCTTCATTTGTCCAAATCTTGCAGGTACCATTCCACCAGACTTGGACAATATCCCTTTCAATCTCTCAATTTTTCATTTAACCAGCTCAATAGGGATGTGCCTCTCTCGATGCAAAACACAGAGCCCCCCTTTGCTGTACCAAAGCTCCGTCATTGTCATACATTCTGACTAACCTTTTTTATTTCCATTGTTGATATGCCATACACTACTATAATTCACTGATGCATACTCTTACTTAATAGTATTGCATATATTTTATTTTGATCATAACGTCCATTTTTTTGCATCAACTTGTAATATCTTGTTGGTATTTTATTCCGGCATTAATTATTATCACGTGTTAATGGATGTAACCCAAATATTTGGTCCTTGGTATCCTTGCTCTTCAATGTTGATGCTTTTTTATATTGTGAGATACAATGCTTGTGCAATTGTTTTCATATATGAACATTTGAAAAAATATTTTAATACATGGAGAACATTATGTTTTATGAAAAGATGGTTCAACTTTTTTTCTCTTGTTCCTATACATGTGCATTGCTTGGAAAATTGTGTTGCATACTAGAACCTTAAAAGATATTGGAATATGAAGATGATGTATCCTATGCTTTAAATGACAGGTTTACCTTTGTTTCTCTCTTAAGTGCATAGTAGTTTTCCTTTCCTCTTGACCTCTTATAAGTACATATAAAGGACATGTGGGGTTACTTTCCATCCTTAACCTTTTCTCTCTTATTCGTATGCTACATAGTAGCTTTCTAGCTTTCCTTGTTATTTCAGTTTGCATGCGCGAGTGAATTCCATGTTGCAATAGGCCCACCTTACACACCATTATATGTTAGTACTAAGTGAACTCTAAGTTAAAATGTTCATGTCATAAATATCCTCACTTCAAACTGATTTGGACACACCGTAGACTGCGATCATGATGGCACAGACTCATCTTGGTTCATGTTCATCGCTGTGTTCTGTTTCATGTCGACAAATCCAACCGTTTATATATCACTGTTGAGAAATACCCGAAAAGCTGATGGATCTACTATTGCGGCGAAGGCTTCGTCGCCATGATTAATGTTTTGATATTCAATCTTAGTTCGCTGTAAAACTATGTTTTTATACGTGTTTACCATACTGAAAATCTTCACCACGATGTTTTGTCATATCTATTGAAATGGGCATTCCACAAATAATAAGGAACACACACACCATCATATGTTTTTTCAGAATCTTCAACAAAGATAAAGTTAATTTATCCTTTCTTTCTCGGCCCATCTCATTATTGTTGGTACTGCAATTAAACACACACAAACAAGAATGCAGAAAGTAAAAGCACCAGAAAAAGTCCAGGTGCACGTGAGTGAAATTGATCGACCGATGGATTTGCCACTCCAGGCAAAGGAAACTAGCTAGCTAGCTACCGATGGATGGATGGATTTGGTCACGTACCGTACACATACTGAAATATATACGCCTCTTCGAAGACCAACATGCATGTATGTGTCGCAAATGTCCTCCGTCCGCGATCGATCGACCTTCTTTTCTCGTGACCGTCCTTCTTCTCGTTTTTTCGATAAAAAACATATATTAATATCGCAGAGATACCAATTACATTCAGCCTCTCCAACAAAATCATGCCCTAATGGCATAAATGATGCACACAACCAAAAACGAGAAAAAAATTACAGAAAAAGAAAGGTCCCGCTACAGAGATCCATAACTTGAAACAGCAACACTCACACCATAAGAACAACACCAGAAGGTCAGCTTCTCCATAAGCGACGTCTCCAAGAAGAAAATAATGCAGAAACGTTATCATCGCCCGATAATAGATCTGAGATTTTCACCCTGAAAGAAGTCATCTCTCTCAAAAAAGAGAATCTTGTAGACAGATTAATATAAGTCGCGAGCCTTGACTTCTCTTAAGGAAAAGGGATGGCTCTAGACGCGCCACGTGGGTCGCTGTGGAGCTAGGAAAATCCTGGGGAGGATCTCCGTGTGCGGCACGTGTTGAGTTTTGATGTTGGACTGTCGGGGGCGAAACTTAGCAGGCCCGTGTCAATCTTAACTGCTCCAGGTTTTGCAACGAAGTGGTTTTCCCTTTTTAGTGCTACCTGTTTTTTCTATTTCTCTTCTTTTTCTTCTGTTGTCTTCGTGGTATTGGGAGTTCCGCCTCGTCGCCGCCTCATCGTCGGGTGTCGGTCCCCTCGTTTCCGGTGCCGTTGTCGCCCGTTTCTTTGCCCCGTTCATCTTTGGTGTTCAATTAGTAAGTCTTGTTGCCAGTAGAAAATATAGGAGAATCTGGTAGTACGAGGATAGCCTCTTCCTCTTCTCTCCCTTCTAAAATTGGCGGTGGCAAGCAAATACCACCATCATCTGTGATCGTGATAACAATGGGCGAGGACAACGTATTGACAACCGGTTTTTTTTTCGAAATGGGGGCAAACCGGTACCGCCGACATCACCAAACCAGCGGGACATGCACGTCAGATTCCTTGTGGGATATCTATGAACTTCAGCTCTGGCTTAGCTATTAAAAGAAACTGCAAGTCTGACTTCTAAACTTCGGAGAATGCTAGTTGGTCGAGGGACCGTGTTGACATTACAACTTCGAACGTCTAGACTCGGCACAACTATTGCAAAAATGTTTCTTCAAGCTAGGTTTCATCCATCCATCGTGTTGCAATCCAAACTCTATTGTGGATCTCATATGTGTATCATATTTATCCATCCATGTTCATTTATATTATGTCTTGTCCGCCTTTTCTTGAGTAGTTTAGTTAGGGATATGGATGAACACCTAGTATTAATATTAAATGAAATAAATTGTGTTGATTGTCTAATAATTTATGAAGTTTGTTGGTTCTTATCAACTATGTTGCGTGTTGTCGACCACACACGTTAGTAAGAATCATCGTTGTATATGGTTGGCAGTACGTGGTCCTACAGATGACAACAATCCACCGTCTCTATCAATCATGTATATACGAAGGATAACAAGGACTAATGCTTATGACCATAACCATGGAGAGAATCTTAATTACTGATCATGCGCTGCATGCAATGAGAGAAGGTATTGGTTATTAGTTAATGGAACCACCTAGGAGCCTCCACAGCCATTTGAAGCCCTGGGCCGTCGGATCTGTGAAATGAACACTCTAGATTAACCTTCTGAACCCGAACAGTCGGCAGACTCATTCTTATTACGTCGCTGGAACCAATACCGGCCGTGAATTCTCGCCAAGAAAAGTCAGCTCAAAGTGACCAAAATCATAAGGGCCGCTACTCCCATGGTTGATTTGGGCGTTCTCCTGTTATTCGGGCCAAGAATGGGCCTACAAGCTAATATCAGCACAACGACTATCAGCCCAGATCGAAAGCTTCCGACATCTCGAGAAGGCGGAGCGGCGGTGGCAGGGGAATGGTCATGGTGGCGCTGCCAATATTGATTCGTGGGGTTAATGCCTTAATGGCGCAGCAGGTGCATCGCTTCCGCTGGATCCATTTCCTTCAGGTGGTCGACGCCCAGAATAATTTTCCTTTTTCACCTCATGTCTCACTGTCGACCTCCACCTTCCGTCCTAATGTAATTTCTCGTGTTCGCCGCTTAGGGTTAATTTCGTATTTCTGAGCCACCCTTCGTCCTACCTGTAAATCTGCAATGTCATTGATGTTGCCCTTATCCTCCCATCTGACTTGTTCTATGTTTCAGGAGTTGTCGTGCTCGCTGGTTCTGGATTAGTGTGCGCTCCTGAACTCCATATGTGAAAATATCTTCCGGCCAGGTACACATGTCTATTCAATTAATCTTGTTCCGTTGTGTGTTGTTACTTATTGTCCATACTACCTTCATATGGGCCATGTACTCGTTCATATTTCTCTGATTTGTGCCCCATCCGAATGCGTCTATTAGTTTATCGCCTGTCCTCCTATCAATTTGAGTCTTTGGCTGCTCAACTCCTTAATCATGGCAATTGGCTTCTTTGGCATGTAAGTGTTTTTCAGGCTTCTGGTACCTACATCAGCGGCTGGTGTGCTAATTTATGTGGCCAGGTATGAAGGATGGAGGCCTCACAATAGATGTTTCATGGTGTTAACTCTTCTGACCATGCCTCCAAAATAGTTCCAAGCCTGTCCGTCGGTGCTGCTCTTTCTTGTTGATTGCAGTAAGGAGGTGAAGTAAATAATTACAAACTTGCTGCCTGGAAAGATTGTACATTGGAATCTCCCTTCCTCTTATCTTTTTAACCTTCAGTTTTTTGCATTCTATATAGAAGCCTGGTTGATATATCAGGTGGAACTTGATATTGTTCTCCGTATTTTCCTGAATTGCTCGTTGATTAAAACTGTGTGTTTGTTGCACCAGTGGTGATTCCTGCAGAAATATTACTGTAATATGTGTTTTGGTTAGAAGTTAGGAAACGAAATTCAATGAAACGACCCAATAAAAATATTAGGAACCGACTGTAGGGGCTGAATCGCTCAGCCCCTATCTCTCTTCTTCCTCTACTCCTCTCAATCTCTCTTGGTTCTCTCCTTCACCTCTGAACTATGATCTCACTTTTGTCTCTCAAGAACACACACATGGGGAAACTCCACACACACACACGCTGGCCAAGGAAGAAGAAGAACACATAGGCTTTGCCTTGGAACACTCATCCTTGGTAAGCAAATACGCTACATTTTCTACACTGCCCGCAGGCTCTCTCTCATTCATTAACTTAAACTGACTATTTATACAAAGAGTTGGCACTCACGCATGCCTCCACTAATTCCTAAACTCATGCCAGGACCCACTCCTCCACTAACTTCATGCACTAACTAATTCCTACTTACATGCACAACCACTCAACGTTCGGCACTGGCGCATCTTCTGGATCAATGACTTGGCCATGCAACTAACTGATGGATGATGGATGCACGAAACCAACTCAACATTTCTCTCGGCTCCATCTTCTGGTCCAGCCTTTCTAGCTAGCTCCAGCCTCACGCCTCATCGCTTCACACGACCTTTGCTTCATCGCACAACACCACGGCTTTACGCCATCATCGGCATCTCACCTTGCTCGCCGCGTCACACGGCAGCCCGGCATCTCGCCTACTCCGTGCACTCAACCGAAGCTTCAACGATTAGCTACTCCCTAGACCCATCTAAGATACATGCAGAACAAAACAAACTAATATGCAGAGACAAAATCAAGATTAAAAGCTAACAATCTCTTCCTAATCTTGATTCTCCATTCTTCACTATGCGGAAATCCGCAGCGACGACGCCGTCGCAGCACCGGTCACCACTCCGTCTTCTCGCAGCTTCACACCGCATCATTTTCCACCAATTCTTCATGATGACGATGGCATCATGCCACCGCCTCCGGCGTCGCGCCGACTCTCCTCAAGATGAAAACATCGCGTCGTCATCGTCGCGCAACGGCATCGCGCCGCTGTCTCCTCTCTAGCGGCATCACACCGCCGCTGGTGGCAGCCAGCGGCATCGCACCGCCGCCGCCTCGTGACGGCATCACACCATCGTCCAGTTGCAAGCGGCATCACACCGCCGGCACCGCAAGCCTCCGGGATCTTCTCGCTCTGATACCAAATGTAGGGGCTGAATCGCTCAGCCCCTATCTCTCTTCTTCCTCTACTCCTCTCAATCTCTCTTGGTTCTCTCCTTCACCTCTGAACTATGATCTCACTTTTGTCTCTCAAGAACACACACATGGGGAAACTCCACACACACACACGCTGGCCAAGGAAGAAGAAGAACACATAGGCTTTGCCTTGGAACACTCATCCTTGGTAAGCACATACGCTACATTTTCTACACTGCCCGCAGGCTCTCTCTCATTCATTAACTTAAACTGACTATTTATACAAAGAGTTGGCACTCACGCATGCCTCCACTAATTCCTAAACTCATGCCAGGACCCACTCCTCCACTAACTTCATGCACTAACTAATTCCTACTTACATGCACAGCCACTCAACGTTCGGCACTGGCGCATCTTCTGGATCAATGACTTGGCCATGCAACTAACTGATGGATGCACGAAACCAACTCAACATTTCTCTCGGCTCCATCTTCTGGTCCAGCCTTTCTAGCTAGCTCCAGCCTCACGCCTCATCGCTTCACACGACCTTTGCTGCATCGCACAACACCACGGCTTCACGCCATCATCGGCATCTCACCTTGCTCGCCGCGTCACACGGCAGCCCGGCATCTCGCCTACTCCGTGCACTCAACCGAAGCTTCAACGATTAGCTACTCCCTAGACCCATCTAAGATACATGCAGAACAAAACAAACTAATATGCAGAGACAAAATCAAGATTAAAAGCTAACACCGACATCCAATGACACTATGTATTGCTATAGGTAATATTTCAATGACACTATGTATGCTATAGGTAATATTTAACTCCATATACTATTAATCCATGTGATGATAATGTTAACAGAGTTATGAGCTGTATCCAAGAATATTCTTTCTGAAGTTTGTATAGACAACTCCAGAGCTATAAGGAATTAAGGAGCATCTATTATGGAGGTGTGCTTCGGTGCGCACCCTCTCCAAACTCGCGACTTATCGCCCAAGGGGTACGGTGGTCCCGATTTTGTTTTTTTTTGGTGCCCGCCGAAACCCATATCCAAGCCCAATGCAAGACTCGTATGGGTATACAGGGCCTAGGCGTATCTATACGGACGACCCCACGTGGGTGGGTCCCACGTGCCAAGCTAATCACCGTGATTAGCTCCCATTGCATGCATCGTTTTCATCGGCACGTACTGGAGATCCGATCGAGCTGTTCCACGCCGTCGCTAGGTTAATCGCAAGCGGTTGTTGCCGGCCCGGCCGTCGGCGGTTGTTGCCGGCACGTCCGTCGCCGCCGGTGGTTGTTTCGCATCTCGACGCCGCCGACCCGCGAAGCCCCCGCAGATCGACGACCTTGGAAAGGCGCGCCGCCGGCTCGGCATCTTCCCCGCTAGGGTTTAAAATCACAGGTACCATGACTTCATCTTGTAGCATAGTAAGAGGACGCAATTCTGCCGGTTTTTCAATTCTAATTATGGTCCAATACTACAGAATATGGAGAACTCTATATCTGGTATGATTGAGGAACAAAACGAGTACGTCGGCTATAATTCCGATGACTCTGAAATGGAGGAAAATTTGCAGCACGAAGCCGGCTGGAGCGAAGACGAGTTTGATGTGAGCCACTATTTTTCATTTCGATTACCAGCAGTCCAGCATCATCAAATTATATATGGTTCCTCATGTCATAATTTATGCAGATTGCGTACGATGAATTTGATAATGATGACAACCATGGTGAACACACAGACGATCAAAATGATGAGAACCATGGTGAACACACAGACAGTCTAAATACTAGTGAGGTATGTGTAGTGACTCATACAATGACATAAAATGATGCATGAAATGATGGCAACTGTAAAATTTACGGTTAATAAATTTCGCAATGCATTAATAAATTTCAGGCAAAATTTGACACGCAGCTTGAGTACGACTATTACGGTGAATCTGACTTGGACACGGGCCACACTGATGATGTGGAAGGTGCATCAGTTCCTGAGGATTCTGTTGACATGAGCCAGGTTGTTATCTCTTTTTTATCAGTCTTATATAGCTGGAACACATAAATTTATAGTTTTAATTAATGCCTACGTTTTCTACTTGCAGGCGACGCCAAGCGCTAGTCAGCCTGAGAAACCACAGAAAGGTAGCAATGGCAATGAATATCCTGATAGTGATCGGGATTTATACTGGATGATAAAAGAGATGACTTTTATTTCTGAAGCAGCAGCATATTCTTTCTACAACAGATATGCTTTTGATTATGGGTTCAGCGTCCGGCTTGACCAGGTTAAGCGGTTTGATGATGGAGTAATTCGGTTAAGGCGTTTTGTGTGTTCCAGACAGGGCAGACGTCCCAAAAACCAACTGACCACGGAAGGCCGTGTATATAGGCACAGACCTGAGTCTCGCTGCAGCTGCAAGGCACGTTTGGTGGTCAAGTTTGATGGAAGAACTGGTTTCTGGGTTGTTGAAGATTTTCGTGACAAACATAACCATGACCCAGCTGAACCATGTCAGACTCCGTTTCTGCGGTCCCATAGGACGATCAACGACGCGCAGAGATCTGAGATATTATCAATGGGATCCATGGGGATCAGGAAGCACCTCATTATGAGAAAATTCATTGCAGGCTCCGGTTCATTTGCTGGTGTTGGATTCACAAGAAAGGATTTGTACAACATGTGCTCTAGGGAGAGGAGGAGGCTGCTTTTCGACGGTGACGCTACCACAGCCATCCGCATTATGTCAAAGAGGAAAAAGAGGGACCCTGAATTTTTCTTTGAATATGACGTTGATGAAAAAGGCCGTCTGAAGCACATGTTCTGGTGTGATTCCCAGTCACGTAGGGATTACCAGGACTACGGAGATGTGCTGGTGTTTGATAGCACATACAAGATGAATAAATATAAGATGCCATTTGTTCCTTTTGTGGGCTTGAACAACCACCGTAGGACAACGGTTTTTGGGTGTGCCATCCTTTCAAGTGAGAATGAACAAACATATGTTTGGCTTCTAAAGACTTTCCTCAAAGCGATGTGTCAACAGCCAAAGGCAGTAATCACGGATGCAGATGCCGCGATGATCGCCGCAATCGGCGAAGTATTTTCTGGTGTGTCGCATCGCATCTGCAGCTTCCACATTGAAAAAAATATGGAGATGCATCTACCTAACAAGTCACTGAACGAGTTCAGGACTCTTTTGTATTACACCACCTCAGAGCAAGTATTTGAGGAGCGATGGCATGCATTTTACAGAAAATGGCAATCCCCAAAAACCAGAACATGGATGAAGAGGATGTACACCAAGAGGAAACTTTGGGCTGCAGCGTATCTCTCTCAAATTCTGGCTGGGTATGAAAAGTAACCAGCGGAGTGAAAGTTTAAACTCTTGTCTGCACCTGCACCTAGATGGGGAAATGACAATTGTTGATATGATTATGCACTACGACAACGCAATTGTCCGTCTCCGTGAGAACGAAGCCCACGACGACTGCACGGCTTCACACTACACCAGTGGCAATTACTAATTTCAGAGAACTAGAGGTTGCTGCTGCAAAAATCTTCACTCCTGTGTTCTATATTATTCAAGGTGAGCTTTCAAAGATTGGCGGCATAGAGATCTTAGAAAAAATGCAGGCAGGAGACTCAAACATCTTCATTGTGGCATGGAGGAATCATGTAAGGACCAGGTTCTACATGGAATATAGACCCAAGGAGGCAGAAATTATAAGGTGCAGCTGTCAAAGGATGATTAGAAAGGGGATACCTTGCAAGCACATACTGCATGTGCTGCATTTCTTGAAATTTACTGAAATTCCACAATGTTGTGCTCTACGACGATTCACAAAAAATGCCAGGTTAGGGTTGCCAGCTAAACGCACCAGCGACATGTTTGGGTGGGGTTGGTCTGGGGCAGAGGAGCGGATGAAATACAGCAGGATGAATATTAAGGTATCACAGGCTATGCATATTGCATTAAACAATTCAGAGGAATATGATCTGCTGAACAGTACCATTGATGGCATAATTTCTAGAAGAGAGGGTTATGCTAAAGGTAAAGCATATGGTCCCCTCAGGTCGGTGCATGAAAATGAAGATGCTAGTGGACCATGCGATATTGTTGTTGGTGATCCTTTGAAAGTGTCCACTAAGGGTGCACCTAGGCAAGAAGCGCAGAAATCTCCAATGACAAAAAATGGAAGACCACTAGGACACAAGGAACGCAGGGTGCAGGTGTGCGGGGCATGCCAAGGAGAAGGGCATAACAGAAGAAACCCAATATGCATATTTCATCCGAAGTAAGTTTTTCTGCCATTTTGTTTCATATATTTTAAAAGATTCATATGAGTTGTTGTGTAATTTTATGCCTGTGAACATGTGCAGGAATGTGCTGCAGCAGGAAGGGTAGTTATTTCATAGTTATCTAAAGGGCAGTAAATTTCCTTAATTATGAATGGGACGACTATAGCTTTGTATTTGATGGAGTTGTTAATGTTTGCAACATACTGATGTTTTTATTTTGTACTGATGTTCTTAATTCTCTGGTGTTCTTTTGTAAAAATGGCAAAAGACATTATATATTGTGAAGTAGGCATTTCCTTATAATCATCATAGCATGCATGTACAAAGATAAAAATAATTGCATACTTTCGATAATGGGAAATAAAATCAATGTTACAAAAATTTGTACATAATCATAACCGAATAAATATTGTTTACAACCGAAGACAATTAAAAATTCAATATTACTGCACGATATGAGAGTTAGTGACATATTCATCTTCGCTTTTGGTCGAAGTCGTCGATGGTGAATTCAAGATGGTAGTAGATAGGCTCTGAAATATGAACACTTAGTTCATACTCCAAATATTTTGTTATGTTTTTCAAGAACCATTGTGTCATTGATTTATTATCTTCATCTTATTTTCTGTTCATGGACTTCCGTGTGTGTTGCTCCATCGTGAGTCCGTAAAGTGTTTTCGTAAGTAAAACGTCCTTATGTATAGCATTTACTGACCGTCCATTGGGGCAAATGACGACCCAGTTTGCTGCACGGCAGCCTAGGCGACGCATTTACCGTGGCTCCTGCGCGTGGATAACCAGTGGCTCCTGCGCGTGGTTTACCGGTGGCGTCCCAACTACATATGTCGCTTCACAACCGGCGAGCTAGCCATTAAACAGGAGGGGAACGGATTCGGTGGCATCATAATAGCGAACACGCGTGGCTTCCCAGTCAACAGGTCGTCAACAGCGAACACGCGTACAAGGCCGCAGCACCACTCACTCGATCGGTTCACCGACAGTCCATTTTATCCCATCCAGTGGAGCACAACAGGCCATCCCGCACCAAACCCTACCTAAACCCGCCGCCGTCGAGCAGCCGTAGCAAGCGATGGGCCTCAACGACCACGAAGCCGGAGGGAGCAGCGCCCGCGGAGCTAAAATCCGCCGTGCGGCCCGTCGTTCTCAGAGCCTCAACCCCGACGAAGCGACGATCTTGGCCGAGGCGCGGCTGCTCGTTCCGCCGTACTGGCACCTGCCAGCTGGTTGGAGGGTGAGCGCCGCCGGGTACGCCATCCCGCCGGTGCCTGCGCGGCTACATCCGCCGCCGTCGAGCTGCCCTCACGCCGTGGGATCGGGCGAACCCAGACTGGGGGGAGGACAGCGCCTTGTGGAGGCCCCGGTTCGAGATGGAGCGCCTCGACGAGCTCGCCAACCAGTACGGTATGTACGCCGGCGGGAGGTACAATCAACTAGGGCGGCAGTCCTTCTGGGCCGGCAAGGACGTGGACACCGTGCTCGCGGCGCACGGCTATGTCCCTCTTCCTCGCGGCGCCACGCCGCCTACCACCACCGTACGGCGAACCACGGGCACCTCCAGCTCTTCCGCCGCGCCGCCACGAAGGGATCGTCCTTCCACCTCCAGCGACAAGCGAGCCGCGGGACCAAATTTCCATTCGCGGCCCTGCACCTCATCTGCGCGTTCCCAAGCCGGAGCCGCAACCGGATCCGGAGCCCGAGCCGCAGCCGAGGTGGACTGCGTATCTCCATTACCAGTCGGAGATTCGGGCTCCCGACGACCCCGCCGACACACCGGGCCTCACCCAGGCGCTCCAGCAGTCCAAGGCCGAAGTGGAGGACGACAAATGGTGGTCCTCCGACGACGATGAGGACGTGATATTGGGAGATGTGGAACTGAGTTACCAGGCCCAGATGAGGGCTCACGATGACCCAGCCGATACACCGGGCCTCACCCAGGCGCTCCAGCAGTCCAAGGCGCTCCAGGAGTCCAAGGTCGAAGAGGAGGGCGGAAAATGGTGGTCCTCCGACGAAGAGGATTAGGCGGGTTGCATGTCTTGGAGGGACAAGCAAGATGTAGAGGCCGCCGATTTAGTGTTTTTTTCTTCCCTTCGCTGTTCAATCTTGTGTAAGAAACTTAGAAGGAATGAAAATCCCCTGTCGGCCCTATGTTTTAATGCCAGGTGTCTTAACTTTCTTGCATTTTCTAGTTTATTAGTTCAAAAGACGTAGCTTGGTTAAGATCTAGGGTAAAAATGAGTAAAAAATATTCACATGTTGGTAGACTTGTGAACCCAAAACAAATCTGTAAAAAATAGACCTCTTTTTTTTGTTCAAAATGAAATATGCCCTATATATTGTTGACTAAAGGTGCATTGGTTTCACAAAGTCTCGTAGGGTTCCCACATGAAATAACCGTGTAGTCAGTTGGAATTAGTCACATGTTGGGCCTTTTGTTTCTGTTGTGGCCGGTTTTTGTTGGCCCATTTTTATAGCCCGAGGCTTTTGTGCGGAGATTGTCTGCGGTTATTGTTGAAGCGGGGACACCGAGCAGCGAGGAGCGACGGCGACGGCGACGGCGAGAGCGAGAGCGGAGGCGCTTCTTCTTTGGTCGTAGCCCCGGTGGTACTTTTCTGAGCCCCTGCAGTACATCCTGCACGCCCCCTCCACGACTTTGCCGCGCGCCGCCGCTGATGTAGGGTAGCTATCTATTAGGGTTAGTACCCAGAAATCTAGGACATCAGCAGGAGTTTGTAGTTCATTGTGAACATTGATTTAATTCTTTGGATTTCTGTTATTGGAATGTTTCGAATGTGTTTGATATGTTATATTATTTTTGTCAGAGATGGATGAAGAAGCAGGATGTCTTATTTGCGGCCAGCCTGACACTAACTGCTTCCGGTCCAAGCGTCGTGCATTTTCATTTGATGTAGCGATGGTGCATTTGTTTGAAGAACTAATTGTATGTATGTTTTGCATAGTACAAGCTAGATATACATTATTTCCCCGTCGTTAGTACTATTTGCATTTGTTTGTTTGATCTTTTCTAAATAAATTGTTTTTTGTTTTCAATTCTTCAGGCCGTGCCTTGCCATGCTAGGGAGATGCTACATAGTTTAGTAGATAAGTGGGTTGTTGCTGAATGCAATCATGGTTCTGTTTATCATTTCCATGTGGAGAAGACTGAAGCAAGAACTTACCTTTGTGGACCATTCTGGAGTTCTTTTGTAGACGCTTATGTTATGGATGAAAATGACATTGTGGAGTTCACATATGATGAAACTACTTCCAAGTTTGAAGTTGTTGTATTCAATGCTGACCGTGACGAAAAATCATGGGTTCAGTTACCAGGCATGTTTCTTTGTTTCTAATTATTATTGTGATATTGTTTTCACATATTTCTCATTGTTCATTCTGTTTTATTTTTTTGTTTGTTCAGATTGTTGGGAGGTTTTGGAGTGCTGCAGAGTTACTTTTGAGAAAACCATTTTCTCAAATTTGCTAGATATTAACTCCGCAGAGATGAATGCAGTTACATGGGCTATATTCAAAGAGCTAAATAAAGTGGAGGAAAACGAATTCCTCGATTTCTTTGAAGTACCTCAGTTCTTTGTGACGAGGTTGAATGAATCTTCTCTTACTCGTTTGGTTAGTAACTTTTTCACTTGTTTTTAAGTTTCATTCATAACATACTAACAGTGTTAAGGTGTTCTTTGTTTATATTTTACTTTTTTGTAGCTCATTCCATTTGATGTTGCACGTGGATACTATAGGCCGAGAGAAGGTGCTGCTATTTTTTATAGCAGATCTATTAATGGACAAATGGTTGGAGCTTATACAATCTACAAGGGGCAGCATATTGAGTTTGTAGATGGATGGAATGCGTTCTGTGTAGCAGCTCATCTTGTGATAGGTTCATTAGTATGTCTGAAGATTGAGTTCAGGGATTTGTGCATCAGGCTTGAGATTGAAGATATCACATTATAAGATATGCATATGGATGAATCCTCATAGAATGAAAGGAGAAATTGTAATTCATCTTTGTACTTTCGTTGTACTATTTTTATTTCAGCAAAAAAATTCGTGCGTTTTTAGTGTCACACGTTTTTTAGGACATAATACGTTGGTTAATTCTGTTTCAACCCTAAATGCACATGTGCTGCTGATATATTCGGTTAACATTCCGGACAGGTAATAATAGGCCGGTTTGTACTAAGCCCATTAACGTGGAGCATGGACGCGGGGAAGGAATACTCATGGCCCATCCAGCAGGGTTCTCTAGTTTTCTTTTGTTATTTTCTCAACTCGAATTCAACAGAAATTTAATACTTTATTTTCACATAAATTCAAAAAATGAAAAAACCTTCACACTTCGTCTTACAATGGATACGAGAGTGTGTGCAAAAATTTCTGGAGCGTTTCTCGAAGGTCGAAAAATCCACATTCTTAGAAACGGAACCGTTTGGGTTACATCAAACCACTTTTTCTAAGCTAGTCGATTTTCGACCTTCGAAAAAAAATCCAGTTTTTTTTACCCAATATGTCACACGTTTTTGTGAACATAATCCGTTGGTTAAACTTTTTTTGAATTTTTCGAATTTAACCAGCTGATGTGTTGCAGATTTATTAAATAAAAATTTAAAAACTTTTCAGTTAGGCCGTCAGACATGTAACGGGCCAATGTGGGCCGCCAGACCTCTAACTGCATGTTCGCCTCCCGCCCCTATATCCGCCCAATACTGTGGCAGTTCCACCGTTCTGTCCCAACCCCGGCCGTTCGTCTACCGCATCCCAGTGCTCCCTTCCTCCCACGCTGTCCATGGCATCTTCCTCTTCCTCCGTCGTGGCCGGAGACGAGAAGTCCACGACGGAGAAGTACCGCATCCTTGCGCACGGGAGTACATATATCGACGTCGTCTACACCAATGAGGCGGCGACTATTGATAGAATTCTTCGTATGTACGAGGGTTGGCTCGACGAGGACGAGGACAGGTTCAAGTTCGTTGGTCTGGATCTCGAGTATGACTCTAGCGGACACAAGTTGGCGGTAATGCAAATCGCCATGAGGGAGCACGTTCTTGTATTCCACTACATTAGGTACAAGGATCATTGATTTTTATGTCCCTACATTCAATTTAAAGCGTCCCTACATTTTCATTACAGTACTTGTTGAATTTATTTGTGCTGCTCTTGACAAAGGTGCAAGGATCATTGTCCGCGCCTACTGACTTTTCTCAAGGACAAGCAATACACTTTTACAAGTGTTGATAAAAGAAATGACACAAAAGTTCTTCGTGCGGCCGGTCTTCCTGTTCCAGAAGAGAGACACATCGACATCCAGGACATTTTCAAGATTAAAGGTCAACCGCAGGCTGGAATGGCTGATCTTGCAGCAAAGCTCATTGATCCCAAGTTTGCCAACATGAAGAAGGAGTTCAAGTACAACCGGCGAAGGAAGGAAGGGCATTCTTTCTGGGAATACAAGCCACTGTCCTGGATGAACCTCGAATACGCAGCTATTGACGGCTACCTCAGTTATGAGATATACAACAAGATCTACACGGTGAACGAGGGACAAGCTCACCTCCAGAGATCAGGCCACATCTGCCCCAAATGCAAAAATCAGGATGAATCTTCATCAATGAACAAGCGTTAGAAGCAAGCCTGGGAGTGATAAGAATCAACGGGGCAAGTACTAGTGTGTTTGTGCAGTCTGTAATTATAGGCGCGGCCGTAATTATATTCGCGATGTGTCCAAGACATAGTTGTGCTCTATGTTATTTGTGAACAAATTCTCCATATTGTTTTGTAAGTATCATACAGTGATCTGTGCAGTCTGTAATCATATTCGCAATGTGTGCAAGACATAAGCTGTGCTCTATGTCATTCGTGAACAAAATTGTACATAATCATAACCGAATAAATATTGTTTACAACCGAAGACAATTAAAAATTCAATATTACATGTGTCCGGAAACCTGATGCCGGAGCAAACCGAACAGTCACACTATCAAATTTATATTTTCCTGGTCTTTGCTAGGAATCTCACTTTGTTTTTCACGCCGTCAAGAATGTTGTGTGGTGATAAAACAATGTTTGCAACTGTACTTTCTCTCGATTCATCGACTGTGGCCTGCCAAAACATTATAAGGTGTTATACACATGGCTTGTTAACATTGTTAAAATTAACCGAGTGCATGGAACATAGTATAGCCAACCTGAGAAACCGGGCAAGTCATCTGATCTCCGTCCCAGTGCTCCATACATTGCAATACCCATAATCCGCATGAATTGCTGGTATATAATGTAACAAAATTTAAAAGTGTCCGCATATACAAAACCGACTTTCTTTATGTGTAATGCAATATAGGTACTTACGTATCGGTTTGCTTAGGGATGTCATAGCTTTTAATAGGCCATTCGTCGACATCAGGATATTCTGTGTCACAAGTATTGTTTGCTTCTTGTATGTCCTGTGAAATTTGCCCAATCTACGAAACAACAAATATATTACTGCACAGACATGACAAAGTACACAAAGACATGTATGTAGAGAGTGTAATACCAAGTCTTCCACAACTGATTTTGACAGCCCTAAAACAAACAGAGGATCAAGGACCTGGAATTCCTTCTTCTTTGTATGCATGACAACAGTTACGTAATGAGTTTTCCGTATGTTCAGTGCGAAAAATGTCTACAAGAGAAGGAAAAAACTTTATCAATTATCATATTGTTTTATTCTAATTTTGCATGAAACATTGAAAGAAACTGCTGTTACCTTCTCACGCTTGAAATATTCATCCATAACCCTACCTAAGGCTCCTGGTCTTGTAACTACCTCATCTATATTTCTAATATTGTATTTTTTTCTGTATTGTTTTTCTGCTTGTTCAATGAGATAGTTTGACCTCCACGCAGGAAGTAACATTCGATCAGACCCAACACGGAGAGACAAATACCCAATAGCAGCATCAATAATCTGATAGCAACAACAATATTTTCAAATTCAAATAGTTTAATTACGAGTATAACGCAAACTTTTGGTTTTGAAGACTTACATCATCAGATAGCCATTCGTGCGCAAGAACGACGTTAAGCTTTTCTGAAGACAAGCTGGCGCCATATTCATTCTTGTACACTGCTTTAGATGCTTGTTTTGGTAGCTTGGATATTGTTTTAACATATAAAGCGGCAGCTTCTATTTCCTGCTGTGTTGGCACTGCCGAAGATACCCCAACTTCATGTTCTGCAAACAACCCTGATGCACATAATAGTAATAACATATGTGTTACAGGTTGCAGACATCATTTATTTGCCAACAAAGAAATAACGAATAAATGGTGTTACCTTTCTTTACACGGCTTTGACGTTTTGCTCTAGGTTTCGCGACCACATATGGTGATCCATATTTTTGATTCGTCGTCCGTTTCCTTTTCCCTCCAACTTGTACCGCCGCTGCGTTTCTCCTTCTACCATTACTATTTGCACACTTTGCTGTATTGCCCTTCTTCCTACTAGCCTCTCGTCCCATTGTTTCAACACTATGAGTACTCATAACTTCATGTTCACCGTCATGTAGGTCATCCTTCTGTCCAGCATTCACCTTGGTGGTAGATCTTGCGAAAATGTCATCCGGTATATCCGAGGATGATGCCGGTTTTGTGGTATCATTTAAGATAAAAGGATTATCTTGTGTACCCTCCGTGTTACCGAGGTTTCCTGGTGTGACGTACACATTACCTCCTGCCTCCGGCACCCCATTAGGCTTAGGAGGTGTGACAAACTTACCAGAATTCTTTGCTAAATTGCTAACTAAAGCATCTAACTCGTCAGAACTGTTCTTGTACATGAATTCTTTCTTAGACGAATCATCGATGTGATTAGAAGTCTCTTCTTCCTCATCTCCTCCTTTCCCTGACTCTGATCCTTCAACCGGTTTGTACATGACACCATTCTTATTTAGCATTTTTAGGACTTCCTGCAAAACAAGTAGTACCATAATTATTCATTACTGATAATGTAATACTTTCGTGTTTGTAAAATGTATGGCTCCTCACCTCTGCACATCTCTTTGGTACAAGTGCTAATTGTTTGTCAATGTGATCCGTCAGTTCCTTCTTCAAACTTTCCAATATTATGTCCTTGTTACTAAGCCTCGGTCTCGAACGTGCCGAACGTGACTGTTCACCATTCTGCGATGTGTTTTGCTTTGTTTGCGCTCTGGCATTGGCTTGAGTTGTAAGATCATTAATAATCTGCATGTCAAATTAGAAAACAAATGTCATAAATTAATATAACAACACAACGTCGACTATGATATAATGTAGCTACAAGTAGTGATAAAAACAAAACCTTCACTTTGCCTCTCCCACGACCATTTGCATAGTCGTACTGCGACCTCCTTTCCGCTTCCGCTTCAGTCCAGTTTTTCATTAGTGGCCGAATAGACTTGTGTGGAATATACGTAGGATCATCGACGACTACCACCTTTTCCCAGTATAGTAGCTACAAACAACACATTTTAAATGATATAAGTTTCAAATTGTCACATAAATCAAATATAGTGCTAATCATGTTTGCATACCTGAGTGAGACAAAGATTTCCAACCGGCCATCCCCTACCTTTTGCTGCTGATCTTGTGTAAGCAGACAAATTATCAAGGAGGTAGCGCAGTGTGAAGTGATTCCAGTTAATCTTAAACAGTCTAGGAACATCCTCCACTAAACAGTAGTGATCTCTATCGACTGTTTTTGGGCCAGATGGCGCAAGAACCGTGCCAATTAGCACAAGCACTGCTTTCCGCACAAAGTCATCATCGGAAGGTTTCTCTCTCTGTATGTCAGCAATCAAGTCGGAAATAACTAGATTTCCACTAGACTTGCTGAGATAACTAGGCGGTATTTTACTTCTACTTGTTAGACATTCTTGATCAATTATATCAAAAGCGGAATAACCCTCATTACGTAGACCATAAATGCATTCTATGTCTACAGAGGTTGCAGTTATCGCTCCTGCCTTGTCTTGTACGACGAATGTCTCAGTTTTAGGATCATATAGCTCTATCATAAATCTAATCATATTTGTGCGCGTGGCGAAGGCTGGCAGTTGCAACATCGTCCGCAAACTAGTAGAGCTAAACCTCGCACGTTGAGGTCCTGAGAAAGTGGCTACGAGATCCGTCCACAATGTGTAGTCACAATAGACCGGGCCATCTAATTCATCCATTCTGCAAATAACATATACAAACAACAATTATTGCCGACATAGAAAATCTCCTAACCATCTACAACGTAAATGTCAACCTAAAACTTACACGTCCGGCAAAGAATGAAGGTTTAGATCAAGTGGGCGAAAGGATCGATGATAAACGAGATTGCAAACGCGCGCACCTGGAAGGCTGGAACGCGGATGTTGCCGTCGTTAGATTGAGCTGTAGGCTCCGCCGACGAAAGGACTCCTATCTTCTCCAGACGGCGATGGAAGGCGACGTTGACTTGAAGAAGAAATCGTGGGTAGTTAGACGTTGTGCGTCGGACGTGCCGCTAACTAGGGCATCTGCTGTTAATACTATAATTAGGCAAGCTCTCGATGGATATCTGGGCCAGCCCGTTAGTACCCAGCCCATACACGGAGGCCACTCTATGCATGTGATAAGACACTGCTTTGCATTCGGCAGACACATATTGACAAAGGATTAACTTGTCAATGCCTACAGATTGTAGACTAGGGTTTTGCTAGAAGTAGAGGGCAAGTAGATCTCGAAGGTTTAGGCGAAAAGTACTCCGATTATGAAAACTAGGGTTATGTTGACAGTAGATTCGATCCTTTCTTTGTCCCTCGACTCCCCCTTATATAGGAGGTGGAGCCGAGGGTTTCGTATCGTACAAGTTACGAGTTCGGGACGGTTTCTAACTCGTCCCGCCAGATTACAAATAATACTTCCTATTACAACTCTAGCTTTCCTTAATACATCTTGGGCTCCCGAATCTTCTTATTCTTCGGATAGTGGGCCTTCAATCCCCGGTACTATCTATGGCAGGCCCATTTGGGGTGCCTATGTCAGCCCCCGAGATTTTGCTTGAATCGTAGAGTCAGGGAAAATCTCTCCCGTTTATTTTTGTTCGAGAGCTTTTATTCATACTCCACATAAAATTCTATGTTGTACAGGATAATGGTAGTTGGGGCTAGTTCATCTGACGGATCAGGTACTAGTTAACTGCTCTAGTGGCAATCCGCAAAAACCTACTTCAAGATCACGTCCCTGACATGATCTCGGATACCGGTGTAAACTTCGACAGTGCGCTTAAGGTCTTACCATTCTGTCAAGTCCCGCAAATTTATCGGGTACCTAACGCGTCCGTTAGGATTTTTCTTCGTATCTGTTGATACGGATAAAGTAGCAGAGACGCAGTCTTTGGCGATGCACGCCAGCAGAACGGATCAGGGTCTTACCTTCGCAAATTTGCGGCATTCAGAAATTGATCGCAACTTTGGCGTTCTGAGAATATATTGTCGAGTGCTTTTCGCCTTTGGAATAGCACATTTTATTGAGTCATATTTGATGACTTTATTTTGTCTTCCCGATGGGAGTATATGTAGAGTTATTTGCGTAGCTCGAAATATACTCACTTCTTTTTTCTCTATTTCTGATCAAATTCATCGGACACGCGAACAGCGTTCCCGATGGGAGTAGCCCCCGAGGCTACAGCCAAGAACTTGTGCTTGGGTGTAGGCTCCACAGATTAACATCCTTTGCCGCTATTTTTATGATCCTTCTCGATATTTTCATATTTATCGGTGCGCGACCAGCGCTCCCGATGGGAGTAGCCCCCGAGGCTATGAACAAATTCTTGGATTTGGTCATAGGGCTCGCCATTTCTATATTGTCATACTCGAAATTTTCTATTTTTCCGAGTAGCCCCCGAGCATTTGAGCAAAAACTTGTATTTGATCAAAAGCTCCAAGAATTCGAATATTTAACCCTGTCGCCATTCTCTTTTTATTTTTCTTGTCGACATATTTTCCCTTGTCAAATTTCTCTTCATCTCTGTCAATAATTGGATTTTTGTTTCTGCCTTGTGGGTCCACTGTTCCCACCACGTTGACACGTCGTGCAAGTGGGGGACACACGTCCTCCTTTTCCTGGCGCACGTTCTGTAACCTCGTCAATGTTGAAATACTAATTTGCCCTCGTTGCCACGTGGTAATCATCTCCTGCATTCTTTCTTCATCCAACGGTTCCGTCGCTTCACCGCACCTCTATATAAGATCTCCTTCTTCTTCCTCGAGCACTTCCGCTCGCGCCGTTCTCTGCTCTCTGCAAAATCTCCCCTTGCGCTCCACTGCTGCCAAAGCTCTTCTCTTCGCTGCTGCTCGCCATTGCCATTGTTGATGCCACCGCGTCGCTTAACCAGGCACAGCACTCTGATTCTTCCATGGCCGCCGCGGATCTAGGAACTGCGGAGTGGGAGAGGTCCAAGATCACAAACCAAGACCTGAACCTCCTGAAGAAACTGGGAATCACCACGAAACCCAAAGCGGTTTGCTTCCCCGTGAAGAAAGCTACCCAGCCCCTCCAATGGGGTACCGGGTAAGTTTTGTCGACCATCTCATCCGTGGTTTATCCACCCCCATCCATCCTTTCCTTCGTGGATTACTCTATGTCTACGGTCTCCAGCTTCACCACCTCACGCCAAACTCAATCCTCCACATTTCTATTTTCATCACGCTTGTGAAGCCTTCCTTGGCGTCTCACCCAATTGGGCGCTTTGGAAGCGCATTTTCTTCTGTCGCCGCAATGGCTCTCCCAATGTCGCCTATAATATAGGCGGCGTTGTTATTTCTATTCGCTCCACTGCTGATTACTTCGACGTCAAGCTCCCTGACTCCGTTCAAGGTTGGCGCAAGAGGTGGTTGTACATTCGCGAAGAAAACGATGGCTGCCTCGAGGATAATATTCCTCCTTTTGACGGTGCCGAGAAAATTCTTCGTCGCCGTTCCTGGGATGCAGAGGCTACCGAGGAAGAAAGAACTTCGACTGAATCCCTGATGGCTCGCATCCATGAGTTGCAAAATACTCGCGGCAAAGAATTGTCAGGTATCCAGATTATAGTGTATTTCCTTAAGAGTAGAGTTCAGCCTCTTCAAGCTCGCAAATTCCCCTCTGGAAATATACCGGCAATGAAGACGTGGATCGGCTGTCGGTGGATTTGGAAGTCAAGGACCTGGAGAGGCTTGTCCGAAAAATCACCTCCCTCAGCAAAAAAGATGCCATCCCTTCTTCTTGTCGCGTAAAACCATACAGCGCCACCCATGCGCTTCCTAAGGTAAACATTGTCGCGCAATTTTTTTGCCTTGCTTTTTTGCATTGTTTGCTTCGTTCTGATATCCTTCCCTCTTTTTGGACAGAATCATCCAAATCTTGTTTCACTTCCTCCTCTTCCTGAAGGTGGGGAAGTCGAAGAAAGGACCGTTATCTCTAATGATAACCAAGAGGCCTCCTCTTTTGTGAATGAACCCGCAGATTCTCGTAAATGGGATCTGCTGAAAAAGATGGTGCTTGAAGACACTACATCGGCCCAATCTCCTCCTCCTGCTGATTCTCCAAAGAACAAAAGGAAGAGGGGTGATGTCGAAGATTCCGGGACTTCTAAACCCGAAGAAGCTGTTCCTTTACCGCAAAAGGCAGCTTATGACCCATATCTTGCGAGTATCATCGTTGTAAGTCCTCTCTTTTATTTTTCTATTCGAAGAATTTTTGCTTGCCTTGCTTTTTACACTGCCACCCTTTTGCAATAGTGATGATGACGAAGAAACGCCAGCTTTGGATGTGGCTGCTCGAACGAGTATGTCACATACCCTAGTTATTTCAGAGCCACGAGTTGAAGGAGAGGAATCCTCGCCTCCTCAACAAAACATCGGCACTTCTACTCCTCCTTCGAGCCCCCGAGCCCCTTCACCGAAAAGGGCAAGGACGGAGATTGTCTCGGAGCCTACTCTCCAATTGAGTAGCTCTTCGAACCTTCTCATGGAAGATGTAAGTTCTTTACTTTTTTGTCAGTGTCTATGTTTTCTCTGTTTGATTCTGTGCATCACCATATTTTTCTCATACCCTCATTTTCTCTTTGTTTTCTCTTTTTGGTTAACAGCCTGTGATCAAGGATCTTCTTCGCATCGGTGCCCAATTTGTTGGGTACCGTGAATATGCGAATAAAGAGCTGAAGGTAATGCTCTGCTCCTTCTTTTTGCCTCTGTTCTTTTGTTCCTTCTTTGTTGTCGAGATTTGTAACTATATTTATCTTCCATTGTAGAAAAACTGGCGGAAGCCAATGATCGTGCCAATACACTTGCTCAGCAATTAGAGCAAAGTGAAAAGGCTCGTAAAAAGGCTGAGTCAGATGCTATTGATGCGCGAGCGAGGCTGATAAGCCAAGGCTGACGCTGCTGGTGTCGAAGACCTTAGAAAGAGGCTTCACACCGCTGAAACTTCCCTGAGCGATCACCGCAGTCTGCTCGCGAGGAGGCGATCCGTAAGCGTTTAACGACGCAGAGTCGCCGCTTCGTAGGTAAGTATCGCTCATTTATTCTTTTGTATTTTCTTCTCTGCACTCTTTTGTTGCTCAATTTTTTCTTTCTTGACAGCTAGAACAGCTCAAGAATTTCAACTTGATGAACCCGCCAATGATTCTCTTCTTGACGCCCTTTCACTCCTTGAAGTTCATGGATCAGAGGCACGCGGAGGCATTGATCAGGCTAAAGCGGGGTTGTCGCGGCTTTTCCTTATTTCTTCCCAAAGAAAGAGGAACCCGCAACTTTCCTTGACCTCGCCAAGTGTTTCAATCCGTGAAGATCTTGGGTTAAGGGTGCGCCATGAGAATATGAAGATTGCCGTGGAAAATACTGTCGCCTTGGTTGCTGATAGCCAACAATCTATCGACTGGTCGAAAGTTGGCGACACTGATCGAGATAGAACAGTCAAGGTGGAGGTCTTTGATCAAGGCAGCTAAGCCCAACACGAGGAAAATCCTGGCTTATATCGGGATCAAGCCATCTTCGACTCCTAGCTCATCAAAGCCGGAGGTCTAGTTGAATGCCTCTGCTTTTTCTTTTTTAGCATTCCTCTTTCTTTTGGCTTTGTCGCCGTAGTGTTATTGGCGAGAACTATTTCAGTATCCCTCTAGAAGGTCCTTCTTTTGTAATAGACATGTATATATTATGGAGATGAATGAAAATCTATCCTTTGCTCAGTGATTGATGTCGAAATATTTCTTTTTCCAGTTAATTTTTGACAATTATACGCCAGCTCCTGGTTCTTCCAATATTTTGCCTTCTCCCCCAAGGAGAACTTCTGCTGATGCTTTCCGAGGATTCCTTGCCGCAAGAATTAGACGAACTTCGACACCAACTTCAGTTCGTGAAGAAGCAATCACTTGTGCTGATGGAGAAGGCTCGTAAGTCATCTGAAGCCGAGGAAATTGCACTCCAACAAGCACAAACTGCCATTGCTGAAAAGGACTCTGCTGCCTTGAAGCTGACGCGGCTGCATCTCGAGAAAATTCTATGCTGCAGCTGCTAACAGATGCTAGCTTGGATATGGCGGGTAAGTTTCATTGTCTTTATCTCGCTTCTTCGTTTTCTTTGCTGCTTGCTTCCTCATTGCCCCTGAATTGTTTTATGAAACCATAGGTGCTTTTTGGATCCTATAACTGAAGATGAACGTGTTGAGGCTCGTTCCAATGTTCTCCTTCGGCTTGCACATGAGCACGGATCGACTTTTTGGGGTACACCTGAGCGGACCCGCCAAATCGTGAGATTTCAAGATCGTGCACTTCAGGTTCGCGAATATCTTGACTTCTGTACAAGAACTTTGTCTGGTGTATGGTACCATGTTTCCTCGCAATAAGATGCCAGAAACCCCCTGCATTGATGGACAAATTTCGAGATGCTCCTCGCATCCACGGCTTTGTACGAGCCCAACTAGCTGCTGGGGCAAGGTTTGCGATGATCATGATAAAGATTTGCTACCCGAAGTTAGATGTAGGGCAAATTGTCCCAAAGTGCCTGGAGAAGATGTCGAAGAGGAAGAGGAACTTCGGCAAATATGATGACATAGTTACTCCTGTTGCTGAAGATATGATGGATGAACTTCTTCGGATGGATTCCAATTCTTCGTGAAGGGTAGCTATGCTGAGCATAGTACTCGCGCTGTAAATAACGAGCGCTTAACCATAGATAATATATTGGGAAATCCTTGACATTTATTCCGAACTTTGTATCCTGTATAGACGAGCTATATTGTAAAGTCATTGTATTTTATTTTTATCGCCAAGCCCCCGGGCGTTTTGGTTGGTCTTTTGTTTAATATCATGCGAGGTTGTCCCAAGGCAAGATAATATACACTGTATACTATTTTTGTGGGTGTAAGCCCCCGAGTCTTTTGTTGATCACTATTTTGTCTCTATCTCTTTTTATTTTGGCGAGGTATGTTTACCAAGGCAATATGCTTTTGCGTTTGTCGACACTGTGTTTATATATATATTGTATCATGTAGGGGAAAACCCCTGATCTTGTCGAGAAGAAGATATATAATTCCACTATCTTTATTATATTGCAGCACCACGAGCCCGCCTCATTAAAAACCCTTCCCGGCCCCACTCGGTGCCCCGAAAAAGGAAAAGAGTGCGTCTGAAAACTCGTGGGCGTTTCAGTACATTGAAGCTTTACAAAGGACTATATTTTCAACACCTAGGCGTAGAATCGCCTAAGCTGTGCCACATTCCAGGACTTTGGCTCGTCAATCCCTGTCTTCTTGTCTTTGATTCTGTATGCTCCTCCTTCGATTACGTGACGATGTAGGGTCCGAGCCATGGTGATTCGAGTTTTTCGTGACTTTTTTGGTTGAGCCGCAGAACTAAGTCACCAACTTGAAAAGACCTTGGCCGCAATCGTCGACTGTGATAGTTTTTCAGGTCTATATTTGGCGACTCTTGCGGACTTCGTCTCGAGCTTCATCGAGTGCGTCGACATCATCCTCCAAAGATTTCCTCGATGTTTCTTCGTCATATTCTGTGACTCTTGGAGAATCGTGCTCTATTTCTATTGGCAGGACTGCTTCGGCGCCATGAACCAGAAAGAACGGTGTTTCCTGTGTCGCCGTATTTGGTGTTGTTCGGATACTCCACAACACACTTTGTAACTCCTCCGGCCCTACTGCCACTTTTTCCAATGGGCCTATGCCGGGTTGATGCCATTGCATGTTTTTTTCTGCCGTTGGCATTGGTCTGATGCGCAACCGACGGCTGAGCCCATGCTGCTTACTCAACTCCTTTGTGCCCACCTGCCGTAATCACTGGAGTGACTCCAAATTGAAGACGTTTCACGAACAAATCTGACGCGCCGTCCGGTGAACTTTTATTGGCTTTGATTCGCTTTTTTTAAAACTTGTCGACAGCAACAAGCATATACTCATAACCTCCTGGCGAAGCTTTGTGTAATTTACCTACCATGTCGAGACCCCATTGAGCAAAGGGCCAAGACAATGGGATTGGCATAAGTTCTGCGGCAGGAGAGTGAGGTCTTGCCGCAAATCTTTGGCACGCATCGCAAGTTCGCACTATTTCCTTCGCATCCTCGATTGCTGTTAGCCAATAAAATCCTGCTCTGAAAACCTTAGCCGCGATAGCTCTGCTACTCGCGTGGTGCCCACATATTCCTTCATGCACGTCCTTTAGGATGATCCTTCCTTCTTCGGGTGTAACACACCGTTGTAGCACACCCGAGATACTGCGTTTGTACAGCTCCCCTTTTACCACAGTGAAAGCTTTTGATCGCCTAATTATTCGCCTTGCTTCAACTGGATCATCGGGTAACGTTTTCCTTAGGATATAGGATATGTAAGCCTGCATCCAAGGGACTTGCACCATCATGACTAGCTCTTGCTCTTCTTCTTCTTCTTCTACTATGTTTTTGGTGATACTCGAAGTTTTCTCTTTTTTCTCCTTTATTTTTGCTGGTTTTGTTGATCTCTCGCTAATCTCTTCCCAGAACACACCTGGAGGGATTGCGAGGCATTGTGACCCGATGTTTGCGAGAACGTCGGCTTCATCGTTGCTCATCCTGCTGATGTGGTTTACTTCACAACCATCGAATAGCTTCTCCAGCTCATTGTACACCTCCTTGTATGCTATCATACTTTCGTTGACTGCGTCGCATTGGTTCATTACTTGCTGAGCTACCAACTGTGAGTCGCCGAAAATTTTCAATCGGGTTGCACCGCAAGCTTTCGCCATCTTCATCCCATGTATGAGGGCTTCATATTCTGCTTCATTGTTAGATGCGTTTGGGAACGTCATCCAGAACATACTTCAACTTGTCGCCTGTGAAACTAATATCACGCCTGCTCCGGCACCTTCCAATCTCTTGGACCCGTCGAAGTTCATGGTCCAAGTCCTCGATAAATCTGGGGTCCCGTGTTTTGTAGCTCCATCCACTCTGCAATGAAATCTGGTAAGACTTGCGACTTTATTGCTTTTCTTTTTCGTACGTGATGTCCCGAGGGGAAAGTTCTATTCCCCAAAGGGAGACACGACCGTAGCTTCGGGTTGTTCAGTATATTTGATAAGGGAGCCTCATTGACCACTATTATCGGGTGCGCCGAAAAGTAGTGTCGCAATTTTCTTGCTGTCGTGAATACTCCATATGCTAGCTTTTGGTATTGCGGGTACCGCTGTTTTGACGGCGACGACTTCGCTGATGAAATATACCGGCCTTTGAACTCCATGAAGCTTGCCTTCTTCTTCCCTTTCGACCACTAGGGCCGTGCTGACCACCTGAGGGTGTAGCTGCAATGTACAAGAGGAGAGGTTCTTTATCTTTTGGCGCCACCAATATCGGCGGTGTCGAAATTGCTCGCTTGAGATTCTCGCACGCTCTGTCTGCTTCCTCGTTCCATTGAAATTTTTCTCCTTGCTTGATCAACGCATAAAACGGCGCGCTTTTCTCCTAGCCTGGCGACGAATCTGCTTAAAGCTGCGACTCGCCCCGTTAATGTTGTATTTCCTTCAACTTTGTTGGCTTTCTCATAGTGACGATGGCCTGTATTTTTTCGGGATTAGCTTCAATCCCCCTTGCTGATACTAAGAACCCGAGAAGTTCTCCTGCGGGTACTCCAAAAGAGCACTTTGTCGGGTTCAGCTTGAGGCAGAACTTGTCGAGGTTGTCGAAGGTTTCCTTCAAATCTTCAATCAACGTTGACCCTTTCTTTGATGTTATTACGACATCGTCGATGTAGACTTGTACATTTTTCCCGATCTGTGTTGCTAGGCATTTCGCATCATCCGCTGATATGTTGCTCCCCGTTTTTCGACCAAAGGGCATTGTTTTGTAGCAAAACACGCCATAAGGTGTGATGAACGCTGTCTTGGCTTCATCTTCTTCTTTCAATCTGATCTGGTTATAACCAGAATATGCGTCCAGAAGGAAAGACGTTCACATCCTGCCGTGGAGTCGATGATTTGATCGATCCTTGGGAGGGGAAAGTGATCCTTGGGACAATGTTTATTGAGACACGTAAAGTCGACGCACATGCGAAGGACTATTGTGTGTTTCTTCGGCACCATCACCGGGTTAGCTACCCATGTGGCTTCTGTAGATATTTCTGATGAACCCGGCATCTTTGAGTCGATCTATTTCGATAACATAGCTTTGCGGCTAGGCTCTGAAAAACGCCGCAAAGGTTGCTTTACTGGTCGTGCAAGAGGATCCAAATTGAGGTGGTGCTCGGCAAGTTCCCTGGGTACTCCTGGCATGTCGGCTGGACACCATGCGAAGATTTTCCAGTGCTCACGGAGGAACTCGACGAGCGCGCTTTCCTATGCGACATCCATGTTTGCAGCAATGGACGTCGTTTTGGATCTGTCGGGTGGATCTGTACCTCTTTTGAATCTTTATTTATATTGAAAGTTGGCTCCTTAGATCCTACCTCTGGCAGCACATCATAATCAGTGAGCCTAGGTGCCGCATATTCTGCTTGCATCCCGAAAGTTTCTGACAATCGATGGAAATCTTTGTCGCATTTATCGGCCAGTGCAAAGCTTCCTTTGATTGTGATAGGTCCCTTAGGCCCGGGCAACCTCCACAACAGATATGTATAATGCGGCACTGCCATGAACCTGGCGTACGCTGGTCGTCCCAACAAAGCGTGATATTGCGACGGGAAATCCACAACTTCGAACTCCAGGTTCTCTATTCTGTAGTTTTCGGGTTCCAAACTGAACGTCAAGGTTGATCTTGCCCAATGGGTAACTTGGCTTCTCTGGTGTGATCCCGTGAAAGCGTGTGTCAGTTGGTTTCAAGTTTGCCAGGGATATGTTCATCTTCCTCAATGTGTCTGCATACATGAGGTTTAGACTGCTGCCGCCATCTATGAAAACTCGCGACACGTCAAACCCAGCAATTACTGCGGGTAGAATAAGTGCTGATTGTCCTGGTCGAGGAACTTGCTGCGGGTGATCCGCGATTGTGAAGCCTATGTCTTGCCCTGACCAATTTAGATACTCGACTGTTGGTGGAGGCATCTTCTCTGCCATAAACACTTGTCGAGATATGACCTTCTGCGCCCTGTTGGACGGCCTAGCTTTCTGAATCATCAAAACTGCGCCATTGGAATTGGGATCGACATATGGTGGTGGTTGTGGTGCTGCCGCTATTCTGAGCTGGTGTCGATTTTCTTCGGTTATTGCGGGAGGAGGTGGAAGGTGAATCTCGCTCCTTGGCTCCCGAGGATTTCTGTTATTTGCTTGGGCATTTGCGATTCCTGCGGCTCGCAACATTGCCTGAAAATTGCGGCAGTCTTTCTGGAGATGTCCTGACTGTCTCTTTCCATTGTTGTCGAGGTAAAAGTGCATTTGACACGGACCGTTCATCATCTCTTCGGGAGACACGTAAGGTCTCTGAATTCTTGGTCCACTATTTTGTCTGTTGCCACGAAAATCACCTCTACTGTCGCCTTGTTGCTCATTGCTCCTTTGATAATCATCTCGACTATTTCCGCCAGAGTTTCCTCGAAAACCAGCTGATATGTGGCCGGGAGCATCGTTGTTGTAGAACTGGCGAGAAAATCGCCTTCTATTTTGATAGTTTCGACTACGATCCTCTTCTGGCGACCTGTGTCGTTTGTTGTATATTGCGTCTTCTCCATCTGCCCACTTGTTAGCGATTTCCATCAACGCTGAGATTGTCTTGGGATTAGTTCTTCCCAAGTCCTCGACGAAGTCTGCTCGCCGGATTCCTGCCACGAACGCATCTATTGCCCTCTCGTCGATATGTCTTCTGCCGAGTTTTTGATAATGTTCCACCGCTGTATATATTTTCTCATCGACTCGTCATGTTTTTGTCGACACGCTCGTAATTCTTCCAACGACGCGGGTTTTTTGCAGGTGGATCGGAAATTCTTCACGAAGATGTCCTCAAAGGTTTCCCAGCTGTCGATGGAGTTCAAGGGGAGTTTCTTTATCCAAGATCTTGCGGCACCACTCAGGTGAACTTGGATACTTTGCATAGCTGTTGCTCTGGTTCCTCCTACCAGTTTCACCATCTCGAGATAATCCACGAGCCAATCCTCGGGATCTTGCAGCCGTCGAACTTCTTGAAATTCTCGGGTAACTTGAACCCTTTTGGGACTCGAGTTTTTCGCACTCTTCTCGTAAAGCATGGGAGCCCACACATATCTTCGTCAGCTGGCGAGTACTGACGGTCCCTCCTTTCTTGTCGCGCTCTATCCACCCTTACTTGGACTGCTGTGTCTCTTGCTCCACTTGCTCTTGGTGGGTCTTGAACTGCTGCGAGTCGTGGACTATTTTGTCTGGGATTTTCTTCGGGAGGCGTTGTTGCAAACGCTGTTCCCATAACCCCTACTCCAGCCATTGCCATATTGAACAATGGTTCTCTCGGGTCCCCAGGAGGTGGTCTGGACGCCAAGATGTATGCTTGTGTTGCCATGTAACCTGCCTCTGGCGCTGGATGATATTTCCTCTTTCGTCGATCGACATAAAGGACATGTCGAGATTTTGGATTATGTTTCCTCTCTGCTTCAGGTATGTTTTGCAGTCGAGACATTGCTCTCCTTCGAGCTTCTCTGACTATCTCCGTATTTCGAAAGGCGACTTAAATCGCCCTGCGTCCGCTGATGCGGAAGCGCTTCTTTTCTCCTATTCAAGGATGCTGTCTGTTTTTCCAATTCTCTGCTTACTCGAGCAAGTCTATATTGATATGCTTGAAGTTCTTGTGCGGTAGCGGTGTTGGTCATGGGTTCTGAACCATCCATGGCTTTCGCAGCCCTATCCCACGCACTTTGCGGGAGCTGTACTCTTGCGCGAGTTGTGGTTCCAGGATATTTGGTGCCTAGACCATGTCCGAGATCGGGATCGACGTATGGATTTCCCAATTCGTCGAAACCTCGATGTTGGCGGGTCCGATGTGCCTGCCCCTTCTACCACATAGATCTCGATGATATTTTGTGCATTGATTTTTGTCGGGACTGGTGACACCATCATATAGAGTGGTGAAGACCTTTCCGATGGCAGCAGACTTGTCGATGAAGTTGAAGCTGTCGACGCTGTCGGAGTCGCGCTTATAAAGGAGTCCGCAGATGACTCGAAGGATGTGTTGCTGAAGATCTTGGCGAGCTTTCCGCTTGCCTTGTTGTCGACGAAGTATGTCGACGAAAACTCCTCGTCAGTCGACGAAAAGTTGGAGTCGACCGCTGAAAATTCCGACGAGATCGGAACTTCGAGACGGTAGGACCCTTCCTTGTTGACGCCAAATCGGAATTCTCCGAACGTCATGACGATGGGCTCCTCCAGATAGGCACATGCATCCATACGGGAGGGCGGGTGAGGAATAAAATTGAATAGATCAGTTTTTCCCTTGTTACCTCGATCCATCGCGTTGCTTGCTGTTGATGAAGTCGAAGATCTTGAACGTGCCATCGAGATCAGATCCTTGCAGCCTCTAGTTCCCACAGACGGCGCCAATTGACAAAGGATTAACTTGTCAATGCCTACAGATTGTAGACTAGGGTTTTGCTAGAAGTAGAGGGCAAGTAGATCTCGAAGGTTTAGGCGAAAAGTACTCGGCGATTATGAAAACTAGGGTTATGTTGATGAGATTCCTTTCTTTGTCCCTCGACTCCCCTTATATAGGAGGTGGAGCCGAGGGTTTCGTTCGTACAAGTTACGAGTTCGGGACGGTTTCTAACTCGTCCCGCCAGATTACAAATAATACTTCCTATTACAACTCTAGCTTTCCTTAATACATCTTGGGCTCCCGAATCTTCTTATTCTTCGGATAGTGGGCCTTCAGTAAATCCCGGGTATATCTATGGCACTGCTTTGCATTCGGCAGACACACATCGATAACTTACTTCTCCCTTTTGGAGCAACAATACATGTTCAAAGGTGCTGATCACCTACAAGCATACCATGGCACCACACAACAATGGCTTGTAGCTAGTATGACGGTGCAAAATATTTTTTAATTACGATTTCAATTGTTTGTAACGAAGAATTTTAAAAAAAATATGGTCTTTTTTGCACATTACTAGATCTGCAATGTACATAATTGACATTCTATAGTGCCACTGTCGAGTGGGGCATCAACAAATTTCACAATGCTACAACCCTCATACAACACTTGTAGAGAAATAAGCTGGATATAATTAATAAGCATTCACGATCGAACTCTTCACACATTGTCATAAAAGTGTGAAACCATTAAAAATGACATAAATTTGCACCATACTAAAAGTGTACCAACGGACATGACATAAACAAAAAAATTAGATAGCTATAGTAGTCTTCACGAGCGAAGTCTGATCCGGGCTGCTCTCACACACAGTCAAGCATAATCTTCAGACCACCTTCTCCTTGCTTACGGAACCAGAACACGTATTTCTGATTTTTCTTCATGCCATTCTGCCTCACCACATCCATCCAGTGTGATGTTATCATGGCACCTCCTTTTGGTACTCCTTTCACCGTTGACATGTTCATCACCATCGTAACTTCTGTAACATTGGCACCTGGTGAGTAGAGCTTTATTGTTGCTGGTAGCTGAATATTGGGCAGAATGTGCTTGAGGGTGAACCTCCTTGAGAAGTACTGCACATAAATTTGACAGTCAATTATCGGCATATCTTGGTTAGTAGTAAGAAATGATGGAAATCAAAATTAATTACCATCTTTGCTTTATTCTTCACGATGTGTGATTTCTTGATGGTGCACACGTACAATGGAATTACTGGTAGGGTTTTCGCAACTAGTCGTTCGAGTGCATCAAAATCGTCATAATTCATCTTAACTCGATTTGCATACTCTATGAAAGCTTCAAAATCATACTCTTCCTCTTCTCCAGGACCTACATGTAATATTAAAAAACATAAGGGACATCAATTAATTCTAAATTAAGTTGTTCATAACACTGTGTTCTCATTGAGTGCCATAAACAGACTTACCCCTTATAATAGGCCTTTTCCTCCAATTCGGTAAAGCACGAAGCTGGGCAGGCGTAGCAAGGAATGGCTGATCAATGTCAATGTTCTCATATGTCATATACGCGTACGATCAAATTAACCACTAGATCTAATTAAGTCGGCCGATATGTTTTTCCCAAGCGACCCAACCAAGGGAAGTAAGATTAGACGACCAGATCTAACTTGGCGGGCAGATCAAAGTAAAGACGATCTACCGCGTATACATATGTTGTCAGGCAAGAGTTCATAAAAAAATTAGGTGCATGGCACGAGGTCAGCGAACTATACTTACATCCATGGCGATGAGATCCGAGTCAGCTCGTAACCAACGTCTTCGAGGACGCAGTCGGCGTCCAGTCGTAGATCAGAGGAGGCGTTGAGGAGATAGATCGTTTGGGAATTAGATTTGAGGCTTAGTACGGCAGTTAAATACCTAAATAAAAGGCTGGGCCAGGATGGGCCTCAATTGCGGCCCACGAGGAGCATAAAGAAGCATACCACAAACGAAAAGATGGATCCCTCGGCCCGTTATCTCATCAGCATCTCCATCCTGCCTCCACCTACAGGTCGCCGCCGCCATGGTGATTTCGGCTATGGACGACATCGACCGCGTCGAACCCATGCACAACTCATCGGATGAGGTATGATTAACGTCTTCATCTCATGGGATTCTAAATATCTTGAAGAGTCATCGGTATGTGCAGTTCATAAGTTATGTCGAATTTAATATGTTTTCAATTTTATTGTAGGAATCAATATGTGAGTGCGGTATTCGGGATGGCTGTGCCCAGTTTCAACATTGTCTACAAGCAAAAATTGTTCTCCTAGAAGAACTAAATTTTAAAAGAGAGGAGAAAATGAAGATTGATGAAGAATTCAGGATTGTCAAAGAGAAGCTCGGGGTGGCTCATGAGACAATTCGGAAGATGGAACAAGCATTGATGACTACCAACAAAAAAATAGAAACACTTCTGGAAGAGAAAGGCCGAATCGAGTTGATGATGGCTGATATCATCGATGAACACAACATTAGTAAAAACGAAACAAGGGCGACAACAAGGTTGAAGATAAATAAGGTCAAAAAATATGCTCTCCAACGGGAATTGTTTCTTCAGTACGCCTTGTGTGCTATTATTATTCTAGTAGCCGTTATAATCGCGATGTCAGGGCTTTTAAAATGCTCGGCCTAGATGTTATGGTTGGGCAACAGTGAATTCAGTAATGTGATCATGTCCAGAAATAAAAATTTCTTTTTCGACAGTGAAAAGCGGAGAGGAGAAGTACATAGCATAATTATCTCTTACAATAATTAAAATGCAGAAAATATATGGTCCGCACACAATACTACAAATGCAGAAAAAAATGCAGATAAAAATATAGAGGAGCTGCCTCCTCGTCTACTTGGAACGTTTGTACGACGACTCTGCCTCGTCGTCGTCCGGGCGCCCCCGTTTGCGAGAAGCCTTCTCCGACGCGGAGCTGTCGTCGTCCGACGAGGTGGACACCGACGAGTCATCTTCTGACGAGTACTCCGAAGAGCCGTTGTACTCCTCCTCCTCGTCCGTCACCTCGGCCCGCGCCCGCGCCACGGCTGCCTTCTTCGCGCGAGCCTTCTTTTTCACGGCCGCCTTCTCATCGGCGGCCAAGGCCTCCTCCAGCCGCGCCCACTTCGCGTCGGAGTCCTCGTCCTCTTCAGCATCGTCGGCGGCGGGTTCCTCGTCGTCCGCGTCGTCGACGGCATGTTCCTCCGCGTCCGCGTCGTCGGCGGCGCCCTCCTCCTCGTCCGCGTCGTCGGCGGCGCCCTCCTCCTCGACCGCGTCGTCGGCGGCGCCCTCCTCCTCGTCCGCGTCCTCGGCGGCGCCCTCCTCCTCGTCCGCGTCCTCGGCGGCGTCCTCCTCCTCGTCCGACTCATCGGCTCTCCGCGGTGGTTCCCTTTCCCACCAGTGGCGCCACCCAGGCGGCTTTCCTTCGCTGTCGGAGTCGGACGGCCAAGAAACGTCACTCATGGTCGCGCCGCGGGAGGTTGACGACGGTGGGGAGCGGGTCTGGAAGATATGCGAACCGCTAGCGTTGGCACCGTACTTGTATGCAAGGCAACGCGGTAATGGTAGAGGGCGGCCGTTGCCATTCCAGTGTTTAAAGAGCCACGACGCCTCAGGTCGTGCGCGCGCGGTTTCAAGTAACGAGGCGCGTGGTAATTTCCGCCCGCGTGGCGCACACCGTGGCACTTTCTTCTCACTATCCCTGGCGCATGAAAATTTGCTTTTGAATTTTTAAGCTGTGTTGTTGTAGCACGGACTGTAAAAACATTGATAGATAGAGCTAGATAGTACAAACACCTTACATAGGAATTCCATCACACGTACGATACCGAAGCACACAACAAACCCCGGGCCCACAGACACGACAACAAGACATAGATAATAAAACAGCTCTAAAAACACTCATGAAACTAGATACTTGATAAATATGAGGCAACGCCGTCGTCCCTCCTAGGATGTTCATTCCCCTTGCTCCTCCTTCGCTGTTTTACTCCTCCTCATCACCGACGGGGCCGTCAATGTGGTAGCGGTATGGGAGGCAGTGCATGTTGAAACGGTCGGGAAAGATGACGTGGAAGTTGGTGAAGATATTGTAGGTAGTGAAAGCGACAAACTCACAACCACACCAGAACACCTGCCCGAGGAGGTGGTGCGCGTCGAAGGGGTTCCTGAAGTGGACGAAGAGGCCTATCTCATGGTTGCTGTTGCCGTCGAAGTGCCCACCACATGGGGTCACCCAAGGGTTGTGGGCCCACTTTGTGGCCTGGGTAGAGCCGTTTTGCACGTAAACCATGTCTGCGGGCTCCCGTGAGGTAGGTAGGCAAGGAGCACATGATTTATTCCATGGATGGTGATGTAAGTGGTGTTTGGATGCCATGGTCAAGCAGATCCCAAAAGATGGGACCACCATGCACACGCGCCGTCAGACGATCCACTGTTTTGCCACCTCATTTGAGGGGTGTACACCACATGAACAAGTGCATTCACACATGCAAATTGCAAAACTCATGGCTTGAAGTGTGTTAAATGACATGGTGCACCACTGCCGACAATATGGGGTCATCCCAGGGTTGGTCAAAAAAGTGCCAGAAACAGGCTCCAAAGGTAGGGTAAACGGCCTCATTTCTAAGCATGTTTTTTTTCGACCTTGTCTAAACGACCCAAATAAATTTCCTAGACATCTACTTGATATGTATAGACTGTTTTTGAAGATTTTATTTTTTTTAGATTTTCTCTGAAATTTTTAGGAATATTTGAATATACAGCAATCTGATTGGCTGGACTCCTTTTTTTTCCTGAACACGGGTGGGGGTTCCGAGCGGGCACGCTAGATGGACTGTTGGGCCGTGTTGCGGTCTGGCCTTGTGCCCGTTGTGCAATGCGCCGGCCTAGGCCTGCATGCGCGGGAAGCGACGACGACGGCATGCATGCGCCCCGCAGCAGTAACTCAGTTATGCATGCATCGGCACGCCGTCGCCATGAATGAGCCAGCAAGCCCCGTTTAAGTGCGGTCGATTCAGCTGATAGCAGACGCGCCGCCCCGTTTCAGTGTAAAACGACAACGACACGGGACACCCCCTCGATTAATGTGCGAAACGGCAACGGCTACATGCACGCGTCACTCGCGTCGTTTCATCGCCAAACAACAATCTTCGTCTCCCACACCACATTTTCCTAGCCTATTTATACGTCTTCATTCCTCTCCCACACACCACCCAGCTCCACTCCAGACACGACGCCCTTCATCCTTTCCTAGAACGCCAAAGCACCAGCAGAAGATGCAGTACGTCGGACCGACCTTCGTTCGGCCGCCTACCGTGCCAGAGCTGCGGTACCCGCCGGGCGTCCTCGTCGAGCGCACGCTCCGTGTGTGGGCGCAATCCAGGTGGAGGAGCCCCGTCGAGCTCGCCGACGCATTCTTCACCGCCGGCTTCGCCCACCTCCCACCAGGCTCGCCGCCGATGTTCCACCTCGAGGAGGTTCGTGACGGCGTCGCCCTCAAGTTGCTCACGGTCACCCTCACCAACCCGTGGGACGCGTACGAGCTCCTCGGCCAAGTGTTCTGGTGCGGCTGCGAGTCAATCTTCTTCACGACGTACAACATCTACACCAACTGCGAGTGCATCTTCCCCACCGAAAACCAGATGCACTGCCTCCCCTACCAGGAGTGAGGTGTTGATGACGTACGGTGGTCGAGTAGCGCGGCCAGGGTGGAAGAAACCAGATGCACTGCCTCCCCTCCCCTGCGAGTGCATCTTCTTTAGTTTTATCGTGTTTATTTAAAATGCCGTGTTTTTATATATTGTACCGTGTCGTGTCCCTGGACTTATCTATGTAACGACGGTGGTACTTGTTTACATCCTTATTTATGTAAGTGACATATTTATGTAATCTAAGTGAGTCTCTATGTGTGTTCAAACCTGTTCGTCCTCAAATGACTACTATTTCTTGTACCAAATTGTTTACAAAACCCAACAAAAAAACAAAAAATTCTAATCCACTAAGACTGCATCCTTAGCTATTTTCAATTTTTTAAGTTTTTATTCATATATATTACAAATTTAGTGTTAAGATTCATATTGAATTATCTATTTCATATTCAATTAGAGAACTAGTGAATTGTATATAACTACACAAAAGATCTGTGTGTTGAAAAATGTACAAACATGCATTTAATAACCTAACGGAAGTGATAAAATGACTATAGATATCATTATTACTTGTGAGTGTCAATATGTATCTATCCGTCCCACTGGTTACCAGACTACCCCAGCGAGACGACTTCCCACGAGGTGTGCGGTTCGAGTCGCGGCAACACCCATTTTTTGCTTCATTTTTTTTGATATTTAATATGTACCACCTCAACTAGCCTAATGGGCCTAATTTGGTTGGAGATGGCCCATTAGTCAAATCTAGATTGGGCTATCCGCTGCGATTATTGTTGCTGTTAAATGAGATAGTTGTTCCTGTTTTATATGTAGCCTAATGGGCTGATGACCCACAAGTATAGGGGATCGCAACAGTCTTCGAGGGAAGTATTACCCAATTTATTGATTCGACACAAGGGGAGACAAAGAATACTTGTAAGCCTTAACAATGAGTTGTCAATTCAGCTGCACTGGAAACAGACTTGCTCGCAAGAGTTTATCAGTAGTAACAGCTTTATGGCAGTAGAAATAGTGAAATAACAGCAGTAGTGAAATAAAGACAGCAGTAGTGATTATAGTAAACAGCAGGATAAAATACTGTAGGCACAGGACGGATTTAACGGGCGTTGCATGGATGAGAGAAACTCATGTAACAATCAAAGCAGGGCATTTGCAGATAATAATAAAACGGTATCCAAGTACTAATCAATCAATAGGCATGTGTTCCATATTTAGTCGTACGTGCTCGCAATGAGAAACTTGCACAACATCTTTCGTCCTACCAGCCGGTGGCAGCCGGGCCTCTAGGGAAACTACTGGAAATTAAGGTACTCCTTTTAATAGAGTACCGGAGCAAAGCATTAACACTCCGTGAACACATGTGATCCTCACATCGCTACCATTCCCTCCGGTTGTCCCGATTTCTGTCACTTCGGGGCCATTGGTTCCGGACAGCGACATGTGTATACAACTTGCAGGTAAGATCATAAACAACGAATATCTTCATGAATCAATAACATGTTCAGATCTGAGATCATGGCACTCGGGCCCTAGTGACAAGCATTAAGCATAACAAGTTGCAACAATATCATAAAAGTGACATCTACGGATACTAGGCACTATGCCCTAACAATCTTATGACTATTACATGACCAATCTCATCCAATCCCTACCATCCCCTTCAGCCTACAGCGGGGGAATTACTCACACATGGATGGGGGAAACATTGCTGGTTGATGGAGAGGCGTTGGCGGTGATGGCGGTGAAGATCTCCCAATTCCCCGTCCCGGCGGAGTGCCAGAACGGAGACTTCTGGCTCCCGCGACGGAGTTTCGCGATGTGGCGGCTCTCTGGAGGGTTTCTGGCGACTTCGACTTCTCTCCGTGCGTTTTCAGGTCGAAACCAATAAGTAGTCCGAAGGGGGGCGGCGGAGGGGGCCACACCACATGGCCGCGCGGCCCCCCTGGGCCGCGCCGCCATGTGGTGTGGGGCCCTCGGGCCTCCACCTCCTTTGCCCTTCTGGCTCCGTCAATATTTTGGTAAAATAGGGCCTTCTGCAAGAATTCCGAGGATTTTCCCGAAAGTTGGATTTCTGCACAAAAACGAGACACAGTTCTGCTGAAAACAGCGTTAGTCCGTGTTAGTTGTATCCAAAATACACAAATTAGAGGCAAAACAATAGCAAAAGTGTTCGGGAAAGTACATACGTTTTGGACGTATCAACTCCCCCCAAGCTTAGCTTATTGCTTGTCCTCAAGCAATTCAGTTAACAACTGAGCGATAAAAGAACTTTCACGAACACATTTGCTCATATGATGTATATATTCTCATGCTATGGCTAATACTTAAGCAGTTCATAATGAGATACATGCAAATAAGATCATCCAACAGCTATGTCAATCATGGAGAAGTATCAACAATTAATAATAAGCATCATGAATCATGTATGTAAGCAGGATTGCAATGTTCATAAGAGAATATGATAAAGTGGTATCTCGCTTGCCTGTATTTGATCGGCAAAACATAAATGCCGAGGCACCTCTTGAGTTCATAGAAAGACTAGAAGTAGTGATTGTCAAAGATAAAAGCATCAAAGTTATACCACAATCAATCATATTTTGAGACAAGCATATTATACTAAGAATGACAGTTGTGCTCTCAAGATAGTGCTCAAAGAAAGAATGGAGACACAACATAAAAAGTAAAAGATTGACCCTTCGCAGAGGGAAGCAGGGATTAACATGCGCTAGAGCTTTTCATTTGTAAAGCAGGAGTAAAATTATTTTGAGAGGTGTTTGTTGTTGTCAACGAATGGTAATGGGTACACTAACTACCTCATCAACCGGACTCACAAGAGCGGCTCCCATTTTATTTATTTTTGGTTGGCACTCCTTCCAACCTTTCTTTCACAAACCATGGCTAACCGAATCCTCGGGTGCCTACCAACAATCACATACCATGAAGGAGTGCCTTTTTATTTAAGTTTTATTATGATGATGACACTCCCCCAACCTTTGCTTACACAAGCCATGGCTAACCGAATCCTTCGGGTGCCGTCCAACAATCACAAACCATGGAGGAGTGTCTATTTAAGTTAATTAATTTGGGACTGGGAATCCCATTGCCAGCTCTTTTTGCAAAATTATTGGATAAGCGGATGTGCCACTAGTCCATATGAGAGTCCGTCAAAAGTAAATGACAAGGTTGAAAGCTAAACACCACATACTTCCTCATGAGCTATGGAACATTAACACAAATTGAGAAGCATTTTGAAAGTTTTAAAGGTAGCGCATGAGAATTTACTTGGAATGGTTTGAAATGCCATGCATAGGTATTTATGGTGAACACTTTGGAACAACTTGGTTTTCAGGTGTTTGGAAGCACGAGCGGCGTTCCCGCTCAGTACAAGTGAAGGCTAGCAAAAGATTAGGGAGCGACAAATCAAGAGAGCAGTAACTGTCATAATCATGCTTGCGGCAAAATAAATTAACGGAGGCATAAAAGTGATACAAGAACTCTGAAGCAATATAAATCATCGAGGCTTAATTGACTTTTTGTTCAGTCATATGCATGCGTGAGCATGTGCCAAGTCGATATAAATGAATTATTCAGAGGAGGATACCACCATGCCATACTTACTTATGAATAAAGCAATGCAAGCGAACATCCATGACATGCTACTCATATTAATAAATTGGAGCTAAACATGAGAGATCATGAACTACTAGACTTTCTCAAATAACATATACCTCACATGAACCAACTAAGCATGATCATATGGATGAGTATATGTACAAAAATGAAAGCAAATAGAGTTCATACCAGCCTCTCACCACAATCAGATTGTCGTAGATCGTCATTATTGCCTTTTCACTTGTGTAGCTTGGATAATATGAAATGAAAACCACGCTCCAGCCACCGAAGACCATTGAACTCATGATGAACTTTACAAACCAAAGAAGAACAGCAAATAGTTTTGGTGTTTTCGAATTAGAAACAAGAACGAAAGAAAACAAGCAAACAAAGCAAAATCTTTTTGGGTTTTCTTATAGCAAACCAACGATAGCAAATAAAACAAACTAAGAGCAAGGAACCAAATAAACAAATGGTGAAGAGAAACAACAGAAATATTTTTGGTCTTTTTGTGTTTTGGGAAAGAAACAAAATGAAAACAAAAGAATGCAAACTAACAGAAACACAGAAAAGCAGGATGACAGAAATCTGCCAAATCCTGACAGCAGTACAGAAATCGAAATTAACAAAAATCTTCCATTGCTCAGACCAAAAAGTGTTCAACTAATGAAAGTTAGATAACAACATGGGGAACATGCTCAAAAATTGGCAACTCAAAATAACGTTCTGGCTGTGCGTACGAATTTTTTTTGTAACAGCACAGAATCTGTTTTTGGACAGCACTTCCCCAAATATCATCTTCCTTTCATTAGAAAACCACTCTAGAGACTAAACAAGTATGTACAAGTATCCAGCAATCATAATATGCAAAGAATGAGTGATGCCGGTATACCTCCCCAAGCTTAGGCTTTTGGCCTAAGTGGAGTTCATTCCCACGGTCCCCATGAAGTGGTGTCTTCGTAGTATGACGAAGGACGACCCGGTTCCATGTATGTGCTGGAGGAAACGTCGGGGTACGTGACGGTGTAGTCGTAGGAGGGCTCGGCGTTCTCGGAGTCATGTTGCTGGTGGAATTCCTGTATCTTCATATGTTCCTCCACCGCCTCCTTAGTGAGCGACCATGATTGCCTGTCAATATTGAACAAACCTGGCTGGGGAAGAGGGATTTCCTTCTCATTCCCATCAGCAAACAACATTCTATAGACCATATTATCTATAGTAGAGTCAGTAGTAACAAAACGATGGCTCTTCATAGCAGCAATATCTAGTTTCCTAGGGGTTAATGGTACATCATTAGAATCAAGAGGAATATCTAGATGTGTTAGAATGCGTAGTGCAATAGTTCCTCCAAAAATAGGCCCCCTGCTAGACAGGCGGCGAGCAATAAGAGAACCAAGATGATAAGGTGTCTCTCCAGTAAGTGCAACATTCAAGAAAGCAAGATGGTAGCTAGAGATGTTGCTAGTATTTTCTCTACCCAAAATGCTAGTACCAATGTAATATGCGAAATATTTAATAGCGGGGAGTTGAATGTTTCTTATCTTCCCTCGCTGGATGGTGCGGCAATCATCCCCGGTGATCCCTCGGTAGAGCTCCAACAAGTCCCGGGGGTTGTCATCAATCCTCCTTGCTGTACCTACAGGGGCAATACCCAATGCACAACAAAATTCTTCCAATTTCATGGTAACAGGAATATCATAAATCTTGAATGCGACTGTCGGCTCATATTCCGTGTTGTGGAACTTGAAGCTCTCAACGAAAACTTTGGTGAGCCTGTAATATTGTCCCCTCTCGTCTCCCACGTAGGTGGCTAGGCCTGCCCTGTTGACAAGGGTGAAGAAGTCATCCAATATCCCTGCATTGGTCAGAAACTCATAACAAGGGAAGGATGAAGCATTAGGAGCCCCATGGTCCTCCTCGGGCGCGAAGCTAGGCGCGATGACATCCTCATTGTAGGATCGCCTAATTTGAGTAGACGCCCTTGAGGGCCTACCGGTGCTGGTTGTTGCTTTCTTGAACAACTCTCCAAATTTGAATTTCTTCATCTTCCCCTTCTGAAATTTTCAACAATCATTATAAAATTTGATTTCAAGGTATGTAATTGAAGGGAACTACTATAGGAACTTGCTAGAGTACTACACATGCATCAAAACTAATTTCTACCACTTAGAACAAGCATGCAAGCTCACTAAACATGTTATCTACAGCAGCAAAATATTCAAGATATACTTAACCAAATGAAATTCTAATTGGACAATCAAAGGGGTCACATACCAAGGAGTAAATGTGCCAAATTTCAAACAAAGGCTGAGCAAGGAGATCGAAAAATCGCGAGTTCTTGAGCAGAAACGCGAGTGAGAGAAACTTGGTACGAGCTTTTTCGGAGAGAGAAGATGTGGGAGGAAGAGATGATGAAGTGGGGCAAGGGGTGGCCCACACCACAAGGTGGCGCCCCCTTGCTGGCCGCGCCGGCCTATGGTGGCACCCCTGGTGCCCCACAGGTCATCCTCTGGTGCTCCCAGGTGCCTCGTCGAAAAATAGGACCAACGGTGTAATTTTTGTAATTTTTAGAGAACTTCGAAAAATGCACATTTCTGGTATTAAATTAATGATTACTGCGCAGGAAAATGATTTCTAAAATCTTAAATGACTAAAGCATATTGCAAAACAAAAGTGCTACAGCAAATAAAATAGGTGGAGGGAGAAAGAAAGAAAGAAGTGTTGTTTAGCTCTTTTATGCAATAAAATATACTTGTTAACAAGGTTGATCAAGTCTTGCTATCAAATAAATTTTATATGACATAAGAAGAAATAAACCTCAAATCAATCATGTTACCTTATATTGAATTGATATGGATCCAATCACAAGAGTTTGATATTCTTCTTTAGGCTCATATATAGGACAATCAATGGATCCCACTTTGATAGTTTTCACATTAAAAATTGTATTGACTCCACATACTTTATCAATCCTCTTGGGAAAATAGACAGTGTGTTCCTTATCATCAACATTGAAAGTAACCATGCCTTTATTGCAATCAATAACAGCCCCTGCAGTATTAAGAAAGGGTCTTCCAAGAATAATGGACATATTATCATCTTCAGGCATTTCCAACACAACAAAATCAGTTAATATCAAGCAATGCTGAGTAACTTGAACAGGAACATTTTCACATAAACCAACAGGAATAGCAGTAGATTTATCAGCCATTTGCAAAGATATATCAGTTGGTATCAATTTATCTAAATCAAGTCTCTTATAAAGAGAAAAAGGCATTACACTAACACCGGCTCCCAAATCACATAGAGCAGTTCTAACATAATTATTCTTGATGGAACAAGGAATAGTCGGTATACCTGGGTCGCCCAACTTCTTGGGAATCTTACCATTGAAGGAGTAATTAGCGAGCATAGTAGAAATTTCCTCATTGGGGATTTTCCTTTTGTTAGTAACAATATCTTTCATATACTTTGAATAAGGAGGCAATTTAATAGCATCAGTCAAAGGGATTTGCAAAAATAAAGGTTTCATCCAATCACAAAATTTATTATAATGTTCCTCCTCCTTTGATTTTAGTTTCTTAGCAGGAAAAGGCATTTGCTTTTGAACCCAAGGTTCTCTTTCATTACCATGTTTCTCAGTAATAAAATCTTCTTTAGTGTACTTTTTATTTTTAGCAGGTTTTTCAGGTTCTTTTTCAATTTCTTCTTTATCAGGAGTATCATTCTTATCATTATCTTCCTCATGTTCTTTACCACTTTCAGTTTCAGCATCAGAAATAGAAATACTATTAGGATCATTAACAGGTTCAGAGGATTATACAACATTCTTATGTTTCTTTTTCTTTTTCTTAGATGGAGCACTAGTTTTAATTAGTTGAGAATCTTGTTCAACTCTTTTGGGATGCCCTTCAGGATATAGAGGATCCTGGGTAGAAGCACCACCTCTAGTTGTTACTTCACAAGCATGTTTTTCTTTAGAATTATTTCCCAACAAGTCATTTTGCACTTTAGTAAGTTGATCAATTTGAGTTTGAACCATTTGAAAATGTTTAACAAGTATCTTAACATCATTGGAGGTTCTCTCCACAATATCATGCAATTCACTAATAGCTCGGGAATTTTCCATTAAATGATTCTCTACCCTCATATTAAAGTTTTCTTGCTTAACAATATAATTATCAAATTCATCTAAGCATTGAGCAGGAGATTTTGAATACGGAATATCTTCCCTAGTAAAGTGTTGAAAGCGAGTGTACCTCAATCATGGATGAAGGGGGAATTGTCTCACATATATCTTCTATAGGAGGTAAATTCTTCACATCTTCAGGTTTAATACCCTTCTCTTTAAGAGACTTCTTGGCTTCCCTCATATCTTCATCATTTAATTTAATCATACCCCTCTTCTTCACTATCGGTGTCGGGGTTGGTTCAGGTGTAGACCAATCATCATGATTCCGGCCTATTTTAGCCAATAATTCTTCATCGTCGTCTGGAGTTCTTTTCCTGAAAACACAACCAGCACAACTATCCAGGTATGCCCTAGACTCAATAGTTAGTCCACTATAAAATATATCAAGTAAATCATGCTTTTCCAAATCATGGTCAGGCTGAGCTCTAATAAGAGAACAGAATCTCGCCCAAGCCTCGGGCAATTTCTCTCCATCTTCCTGGTCAAAATTATAAATTCTCTGCAAAGCAGCATGTTGAGCACTAGCAGGAAAGTATTTTCAAAAGAAAACATCACGCAAGTCAGTTGGACTTTTAATAGAACCAGGAGGCAAATTATTATACCAAGTTTTAGCATCATCCTTTAATGAGAAAGGAAAAATTTAGCGACAAAATAAGTACGCATCTTGACATCATCAGAAAACACGCCACTAAGAGTGGATAACTCAGTCAGGTGTTCAACAGCACTTTCTTTTTCAGTACCACAAAAGGGCGTTTTCTCAACAATAGCTATATGAGATAGATCAAGAGAAAAATCATAATCTTTATCCCTAATGTTTATAGGAGATGTGGCAAATTTAGGATCGGGAGATGGTTTATATCTAACAGCATGTTCTGCAAGCAACTTTTTAATTTTTCTTGCATCAGTAGTAGCATTGCATTTTTCAATAAAATCATCATCAAGCTCTACATAATCTTCATCAGGATCATCACTAGAATAATCAAGTTCAGGTGAATTAACAGGTGTAGTAGCATTTTCATTAGGAGTTTCAGTATTTTCAATTTGTCTAGACTTAGCAATTGTAGCATCTAGAAAAGATCCCAATGAACCACCATCATCAAGCACAGCAGAAACATTATCAATATTATGAGAATTTTCAGATTCAGCAGAAGTACCAGCACGTGAAGCATGTGGCGGTGAAACAAGTTTATCAATAACAGATGGTGAATCAAGAGCAGCAGAGGTACTCAGAGTTGTACCTTTTCTTGTAGTGGATGGTAATATGGCGATCTTAGTATCGCGAGGTTTACCCATGATGGAGAATTTGCAGCGAACAATATCAATCCAAGTGAACTTCCAAATAAAGCTATGCTCCCCGGCAACGGCGCCAGAAAATAGTCTTGATGACCCACAAGTATAGGGGATCACAACAGTCTTCGAGGGAAGTATTACCCAATTTATTGATTCGACACAAGGGGAGACAAAGAATACTTGTAAGCCTTAACAACTGAGTTGTCAATTCAGCTGCACCTGGAAAGACTTGCTCGCAAGAGTTTATCAGTAGTCGCGATATGGAAATAGTGAAATAACGCAGTAGTGAAATAAAGACAGCAGTGATTATAGTAAACAGCAGGATAAAAATACTGTAGGCACAGGGACGGATTTAACGGGCGTTGCATGGATGAGAGAAACTCATGTAACAATCAAAGCAGGGGCATTTGCAGATAATAATAAAACGGTATCCAAGTACTAATCAATCAATAGGCATGTGTTCCATATTTAGTCGTACGTGCTCGCAATGAGAAACTTGCACAACATCTTCTGTCCTACCAGCCGGTGGCAGCCGGGCCTCTAGGGAAACTACTGGAAATTAAGGTACTCCTTTAATAGAGTACCGGAGCAAAGCATTAACACTCCGTGAACACATGTGATCCTCACATCGCTACCATTCCCTCCGGTTGTCCCGATTTCTGTCACTTCGGGGCCATTGGTTCCGGACAGCGACATGTGTATACAACTTGCAGGTAAGATCATAAACAACGAATATCTTCATGAATCAATAACATGTTCAGATCTGAGATCATGGCACTCGGGCCCTAGTGACAAGCATTAAGCATAACAAGTTGCAACAATATCATAAAAGTGACATCTACGGATACTAGGCACTATGCCCTAACAATCTTATGACTATTACATGACCAATCTCATCCAATCCCTACCATCCCCTTCAGCCTACAGCGGGGGAATTAGTCACACATGGATGGGGGAAACATTGCTGGTTGATGGAGAGGCGTTGGCGGTGATGGCGGTGAAGATCTCCTCCAATTCCCCGTCCCGAGTGCCGAACGGAGACTTCTGGCTCCCGCGACGGAGTTTCGCGATATGGCGGCTCTCTGGAGGGTTTCTGGCGGCTTTGACTTCTCTCCGTGCGTTTTCAGGTCGAAACCAATAAGTAGTCCGAAGGGGGCGTCGGAGGCCGGCCGAGGGGGCCACACCACATGGCCGCGCGGGCCCCCGGGCCGCGCCGCCATGTGGTGTGGGGCCCTCGGGCCTCCACCTCCTTTGCCCTTGGCTCCGTCAATATTTTGGTAAAATAGGGCCTTCTGCAAGAATTCGAGGATTTTCCGAAAGTTGGATTTCTGCACAAAAACGAGACACAGAGCATTCTGCTGAAACAGCTAGTCCGTGTTAGTTGTATCCAAAATACACAAATTAGAGGCAAAACAATAGCAAAAGTGTTCGGGAAAGTAGATACGTTTTGGACGTATCATGGGCCTAATTGGATGGAGTTGGCCCATTAGTCAAGTCTAGATTGGGCTGCTGTCTGCTGTGAGTGTTGTAGCTGTGAAATGAGCTATTTGTTGTTGTTGACTCAGAGATTTGTTGCAGTCAAGTATCACATAAGATAACAACTCCACCCTACTGCCAACACGCCGTCTTTATTTTAGATTACCAGAGGTTTTCCCCCATTTCCACTGGAAAATACCTTATCAATTATGTACAAATCGTCTGCAACACAACTGAGCAAAAACTGACAATACATTTCCTATAATCAAACACTTACTTTGGCAAAATCTTTGTCACTTGGTGAATTGAAGCATGAGAGTTGTGCTACTGTGTCCTACCTATCTGTTTGGTTTGTGTAATGGATTTAGATGGCGGTTGTTTTCAGTGTGTGATCACTGCTCTAAACCTGTTCCAGGCTTTTCTGGTATTTCGGAGTTGGTTGGGATGGCAGCCAATCTCCCCAGTAAACCCTGTTTTCCTTTTATTTTGTTGGTGTCTAGTTTTAATCCTGTAATACACTTGACTTATTTTTCAATGAACAGGCTAGATCAACAGGAGCAAATAGAACATGCTTACCTAGCATCCAAGAACACAACAGGGCCAAGCATGCACAACACATCAGCATATGTAGTAAGCACATCATACACATGCTTAAACACTAAGCATACTTAATTAGAAACATAGTTCACACATACTTAAATAGAAACATAGTTCACAACAGCATTAACCAAGTTTTAACACCACAAGCACGACAGAGTTTAACATAAACACACAACTAAAGAAAGAGGCATCAGGTAGGCAGGCAGGTCGGCAGGCAGGTAGGCAGGCAGGTCGGCACCATCCTCCGCATGCTCCTACTGCCGGGGGGCGTACTTCTTGAGGAACAGGCCGTAGGCGGCATGCTTGGCCCTGAGGTGTGCGGGTGTCTGCCCGCTGCCAACACCAGTGTAGGTGGCATGCTGGTACATGCCGAGGAAGTCCGTCGGCATTTCCTTGCGGCTGCACCAGGGGCACTTGAACCTCCCTGGGCCAAGAAGGTAGCGAATCTCCCCAGACCTAAGCCTGCGGAGAACATGCCTGCTCTTCTGGTCCCTATCCTCCCGGTCAGAACCGACTTCATCCGAAGGATCCTCCTGTTAGATGAAGTAAATTAGGTTAATTAGCTGCTATTGCATACAAACAATGTAATGACTATAAATAGAAAAGGAATGAAAACAATGCAAAGTAATTATTTGTATAAATGCACATTAGTTAGTAACTATACATACCATATCTAATTTAAACAAAAACTAGTGTTTGGAATGGAACAAGCGGCAATACCATCACAGAAGAAAAACACTATGTCTAGATGCTGGAGAAAGGTATACTTGATACCTGGAAAGGATCCAGAGGATCCAATCCATCAATATGCATGCTCAAATCACACCAATGAGCAGATGCTCAAAAGGTATTAGTCATCACTTCGTATAGACCAAGTGATGCTAGCAATATTTGAGGCAAACAAAAACTTGGGAGTGCCCAGTTGATGAAGATATGCAAAATAGTATGAAATACAAGCATATCAAGTACAAACCAGATACACACAAAGCTTTGACAGCCACATACACCACCTAGCACCACCTAGCTATTAAACCATCAGAAACCCTTATTTTCTTCATAAAACAATCATAGTGGCATTCATATGTATGATACCCTACTGTGAGGATCTCTATTAATAAAAACCAACAGTTTATAGGTGAGCAACCAATAGCAGTACCAAGAGCTACTGAGGTCACATCAAACCTAGTAAGCCACAGCCATAGCATCAATCATCATAATATGGACAGATTCAGATTGTGATGAATATTAATCCAACAATAGTTGGCATCCATCCATTCTTCTCAAACAAATTGAATCATTACCAATACACAGTTCATCAATAAAGAATTCCAGTGAATATCCTTACACAGCAAGCAACCATAGTTCAATTAGTAACAATAAGAACACCAAATGATCAAGTTTACAGTAGCATGACTTGCACATGACGCTCTAGTGAAGGCAAAGCTCCAGTCAAGAAATCAAGAAATCAAGGCAGTGATTAATTAACAGGCAACATCTGCAAGTATTGGAGCCACATTCAACTTCTGTGTCCATACAATGTAGTAGCAGTTAATCTAAAACCTGTCTAGACATTAATTGCAAGCAGGCACAAGTGATAAGTGAATCATCCAGTGCCTAGATCCACATAATTGCTAGGAACCAGTCATAATAGCAAGCTAATCAAACTAGATAGCCTTATTTATCAGCAGATAGGGATTACAGGGAACCCAACCAAGCAAGAACCTCAGATGAACACTTGAGCAAGCTCAAATTCATCTCTGGAACTACTAGAAATATCAAAATGGCTTGGTACTACAACAAATTCACAGCATATAGATTAGCCAAATCCACGGATTTCGTACAAGCTTGCGAGCGAGCAAGGCATTCCTGCATGTCGTCGGGGTCGGCGGAGAAATTTACCTCGGACGGGTCGGCGGAGTCAGATTCGTCGAAGGTGGGCACGTCGTCGGGGCTGTTGATCTTGAGCCCCGCCGCCTTCCTCTCCTGCCTCTCGCGGTTCTTCAGATTCTTCTTCTTGCGCCGCCGCTTCTGCGCCTCTGTCTCGTGCGCACGCTTCTTGCTCGCCGGTGCAGCCACCGTCCTCTGGCCCCAAGCGGAGCTCAGATCTGGGGCAGCTCCGCCCGCCGATGAAGCGGCCAACTGGGTTTCCTCAACCGCCGCCTCCTTGCCCTTCCCCTCCTTCACCTTCCCCCTCTCCATGGACGAGCGCGAGCGAGCACGAGAGCGAGCTCTGCTGTTCTTGACCTAGGGTTTTTTGCCCGATTTGGGGATTGCTTTTGCTTTGGATAGATGTGCTGAAGAGGACAGGGGAGAAAGATATTTATATCTCGGCGGTTCCGTCGTGGCCGCGCGTGGACACGTAGGCGTATAATACATAGAGGTATGGGTCATACGGGCTTGTACGTGGGCTGATACGAACCCAGCCAAACCCGAAGTACACAGGAAATGACGATCATGCCCCCAGACCCGAATCGGTATGAACGAATCCTAACCGTCCACGTGTTTTCGCGGTTTGGCCAGTTTGTGGTGGGTGCGTACGGAAGCAAAAACGTCTATTATGCAGTCATTGAGTCATAGCTCCACAAGTTTTTATAGACAACTCCAGAGCTATAAGGAATGAAGGAGCATCTATTATGCAGTCATTGAGTCATAGCTCCACAAGTGTTGATGTCTTCGGTGGTTAACGATTATACAAGGTATGGTAGATTCGCTGGAATTTGGAATCGATTTTTTTTGCTTTCATACTTATTTAGCTGCTTCGTTGTTCAAGTTCCTTGGTCAGTTGTCCATTTACATTTCCAAGAGGTATAGTCTATGGCATAGATGGTAGTATAAGATACATTGGATCGGAGATGGCAAGCCAGGTTCGACTTTACAAGGAGCGCTAGGCAGCCTAACGGACATGATAGAGATTTGGTGTTGGGGTTTCTCCTTGCTTCACCTTCTCTCTCTCTCTCTCTCTCTCTCTCTCTCTCTCTCTCTCTCTCTCTCTCTCTCTCTCTCTCTCTCTCTTTGCTAATAGGCTATTACATATATAAAATATGGACGGTAAAATTGTCAGATATTCCTGGTGTCGGACACGATTTGCTCCTCAATTTGTCCAATGAAATAATTTCTAATCATCTCGTTCTGACTGAAGCAGCTTCTGTATTTATTATTACTTATATTTTCCTGAGGAAATAGGAGAGATTTGACCCCATGAGCACTGCTCTTTCTCAATAGCAATTTTCAAATCATCTCAAGAGTAGCGCGTGTAAAGTGTAAACTAAGGGTTAATTTAGTTGCACCAGATGACCGATGGTGGCGATCGTAGCAGTTATCAAGTACTCCCTCCGTTCTTTTTTAATTGACTCGGATTTAGTACAAGTTTGTACTAAATTTGAGTCAATTAAAAAGGAACGGAGGGAGTATTTCTATTACTAAATGATGTTATTATTTTTGGTGCAGATTTTTCATAAATATTTACAATTTTTCAACTGGTGAAGTTAATGATACAACTTGATGGTATAGAAGAACTGAAGATGGCAAAGTTGATTCCTTTTTGGCGGCCTACAGTTGACAATTGGGTAGCAAGTATTGGATAATGCTTCTGATGAACTAGAATCTAAGCAATATTGCTGATCGCCATGTTGGTGGTGGATTCCATTCACTTTTGTTACTGTTTCTAACAACTAATAATATGTCAAATTGACTAGGGAAGATGGATCCATATTGAAGAGTATGTGTAAATGCTAATGATATGTATTTGTATGAAGGTTGTTTTGTCATCTCCTAACCCACATAATCCGTCTAGGTTTGAACCTACTGATGTCCCCTGTCAGTTCTGTTGCTCTGATTCATTGGTTACTTGGTCTAATAGGACCACTTATCTCCGATAGAGAAGTCACTGCAGCATGATTAGAGAAAAATATCATGAGAAAGGTTCATGAAAAAATATATTCATGTAATTGTTTCAGCCAAGTGGTTTACCTGGTCCATCATCATCAATTATAGCGCTACTTGGGTAAGTGCTTAATCTTTTTAATGTATATTTCTTTTTGCGAAAAAGGAAAAACGAAGTGAGGTGAAAGGTATTTTTTAGTGAATTTAGTTTCAGTTACTCTTTAACTTAAAGAGAAGGGCATTGCACTATGTAAAATAATCATGTATGTTCTTATGATAACTTTAAGCACTAATACATGCTCTACGTTACTTTTTCTAATATTCATATAAAAAAATTCAAAATTATCTCTTAGTATTGAGCAGTCACTCGTTATATGTGAAATGTACATTCACCGTATTAGTTTGAACTTGTAAATAACTAATTGCCTTCTTCTAAATAAAGAAAAAAATTGGAGCTTACGCAGATTTGAACTATTTGAATTTCTGTTTGGGGCGGCGTTTGGGAGACGCGGCTGGGGAGCCACGTCCCCTAAACGCGGCACCAAGTAAACACATCTCACAAATGCTCGATTCGGCGCCATTTGGGGGACGTTTTGGGAGATGCCGCTGGAGATGCTCTAATGCTTCATTTGTTGGTGCCGAGGTGTCGGAGCTGCTGGGTGTGCGCGAACGCGTTGCAGCAGGCCTTCGAGAAAGCCATCTTGCATGTTGCAGCAGGAGCAGGCCGGTGATTTTTACTAAAATAACCCTTTGGTAAAAGTATTACACAAAATAACCCTCGGCAAAACTATTTCATTCCACTAAATTTTTTGTGTGGCGTCTATGCGAGCGGCGGCACACTTCACTATGTAGCGCCCATGCGATCGGCGCCACACGTCGAGCCTGCGTGACGTGGGCAGAGGCGCCACACTCTCTTTATATATATTGTTTGTCTAGATTTTACAGAAGTCTTTTGTGTTGAACCTTAGGTCTTGAGTTCAAACCCCTACTCCAGCTGATTTTATTTTTATTCTTAAAAAATGTAATAGACATTGTAGTATGTTCTCTAAAACATGTAATCCAACCTCATTGTTTTTTAAACATTTTATCATATTTTTTCTCCTTGAAGACTCCTCGTTCGTGATTTTCTCATGAATATGTCATCTAGTATACTGTAAACACTGCATGAACAGAACCAGAGTTCTGGCGCTAGATGTTGATTAAGTCGACTAACACGGCTCTGATGAGGTAGCTCAGAGGACATGGCCGATCTATTTTTCTTCCTTTCATTATTGTTGAACATGGATACCTTCAACTGGAAGCCAACGATATATGTGAAGATTAGACTGTCACCTGTAGCCACACTGTTCGGGTACTTCTGAAGGGCAAGCAAAAGCTCCGGTAAAATGTGACGCTCGGACGCATAGAACGGATCAAATTGCGCCTAAAGAAGATTAATTTCATTGCTCCATCACTTTGTTCTAATGAGCTGACACAACATAGAGTATTATGAAGTTCTCTAGACATACCCAATCGACATGATACACATGGATTGACCATTGCTTATGTAGCATATCAAGATATCAAGAATACTGAACATGAACGCCAGTTTAACTACACACATGCTGCAACAGTAGTAGCTCAGCTGGCTGTTCTTTTTTCGCTAGATAACATTCTGGAAGAGTAGCAGTGTATTGAAATGACCTACACAAAAAACAATCAAGATTCAAGAGAGATAGATTCAAATTTTAATGTAAGGTTTTGTTTCTAGATTGCTGAATCCTCGCCAAACAATTAGTTGCATCATCGACATAAAATAAGAAGTCACAGTAGGCTCCTGTTACAAACAATAGGAAATCTTTCAGAAATCTTTCATAAAATAAGAAGTCACAATAGGCTCCTGTCAAACACAAGCCAAATTACCTTTCAGAAATCTTCACGCGTGACAATAGCATGAAATATATCTTTAGTTTGGATGGCATACCTGCCACATGCGCATTTGTTCTACAACGTGGAAGCACCTCTACTCAACAATCTACATGCATTGATTTTCAATTGAATAAAGCTCCTCATATAGTCAAGAAAAGGTTGCACTGTGTTTTTGCAGTTTGCTGTTGCATTTATGCCCATCAGCTAAGATGCATCAGTTACGATAAAATACGAGGCGCCTTCTAGGAAAAAAATATGATAAAATGTTTAAAAAATAATATGAGGTTGGTTTACATGTTTTAGAACATACTACAATGTCTAGCACATTTTAAAAAAATAAAAATCAAACCAACTGAAGTGGGCTTTTGAACTCAAGACCTAAGGTTCAATACAATAGACTTCACCCAGCTGAGCTATCTTAATTATACACTATATAAAAGATGAACAGATTAGCGCACTCTTAAACTTTGGGGTACTGTAGATGTGCTATTTATCCACTTCTTCATCCGGTCATTGCCCAACACGTGACTTTCTTTTTTTTCCCCATCAATTGCATGGTTAGTTTTTTTGCCTCACTTTTTTTCCCTGGACGGACAGGCAACCGGCTACCGGTTGTTGGCCTTCCTCCTATTTACTCCCGGGAATCGCTCTCAGATATATCTCGTGCCTTCTGGTTGATTCAGTCAAAGAGGCAGCTGGTCAAAGCGGTGTTCACGTCCCCACAATCTCTCCATCATCGAACAATTCAAGGGATCGTTTTGCCCCCTTCTCTCTTCCTCCCACCACCGAAAATCCGCCCCCCATGTCGCCGCCCACATCCTTCCCTAGGCCGGCCCTCTTCTTCCTCTCTAACCGCCGCTCAGAAACGTGATGGGGCCGTGAGGGTTCTCTCCTGCGTGCTGGAGGGCTTCGATGCGCTGGCCGTTGGCTGCCATGGCCCCGACCTGATACGTCGCCATGCAGTATCGGGAGGAGCAGCGCTAGGGGCGTCGCTCCTGCTGCTCATATGCTTCCGGCCGGTGCCCTCCTCTCCCTCTCTGGTCGCCGTGCACGTACGAAAGCATCCATGAGGGCCTGACGCCCCCGGGGCCGACCTCCTCTATGGATGGCGGACAAGGGCGACCACGAGCTGGCCACGAAGGATGAACGCACCGTTGAAGAGCCGCAGACGATCTGTATGCGCGGATGCAAGCGCCACGGAGGAGAGTCGCGATCGGCGGCCAAAGGCAAGGGGCGTTACAACCTTTCCTTCACTGGTATGTATGTGATGGTTCGGTTTGATCAGGATATTTTCCAATATGTGTCGAGGATAACATCTTATTGGGTTCAGTGATTTCTGTTTGCAGGCTGCTCCTGCTGTTGATTGATTTGACGACCACGTTGTTTCTCTGGTCATCTCTTGGTTGCTGGTCTCCGTGCGAGCTTTCAGATGTTTTGGTTATCGAAGGTCGAGCCCCATATTGCTGCTACTTATCAGTTAGTTGAGTTGAGCCAAGCTTTGTTCAACTGCAATTATGGATTACAAGGAGACAGTGAGCCAAACTAGAGGCTGAGGCATTTCTACAAATTATTCGAGATACTGCAGCAGTGTTAGTCCAAAGTTTTGGAGTATTGATACAGTGTTGAGAATTCCTTTTCCGTTGCCCGGTGAACGCGTAGGAGGAGGACCTCGAGCCGGAGATCGAGATGGAGGAGGAGAAGAGGATGATATGGAGAGGTCAGGAGGATGGTGGCACCAAGGGCGACAGGCAGCACGAGGTGACGGCGGCATGGGGACGCCTATTTTCTACTTTGGTCGTGAATCCTCAACCCCCTGTCTCTTCTGTAAGTTTAGTAGCTACTGGGTACCTACCCCTCAGCATATTTATTTCTCGCTAATTGATTCTCCTGTGATTTTTCACAGATCTATTTCTGCTGTAACTGAATTCCTCATGTCTACACTGAATTTTTCACAATGCAGCTGTCGAGATGGACGTGTCCTTGCAGCAAGAAGTGTTGTATTATTATCACTGGGGAAATAGGCATTCTCTGAATTTTGCATGAGGTTTCCGATGGTTTATGGTGTTTCATGTTTAATAAGTGTGCTTCCATATTGTCTGAACAAAACATTTCTTCCAAATAAAAGGTTTCCATGGGAGCTTCATTATTAGGACCATGTCTTCCAAATAAAAGGTTTCCATGAGAGCTTCATTATTAGCAAGCTAAATTAGTATGAGCTTTTTTCAACCGTAGGTATTATAAAATTGAAGTGGACCAATGGAGGGTACCGAAGACGGACCTATAACTAGGAGGCTCTTCCAGTTCTGCCATGGAACAGATGGGTGGGAGCACGCATTTTTCACAATGCAGCTGTCGAGATGGATGTGTCCTTGCAGCAAGAAGTGTTGTATTATTATCACTGGGGAAATAGGCATTCTCTAAATTTTTCTTGAGGTTTCCGATGGTTTATGGTGTTTCAGTTTAATAAGTGTGCTTCCATATTGTCTGAACAAACCATTTCTTCCAAATAAAAGGTTTCCATGGGAGCTTCATTATTAGGACCATGTCTTCCAAATAAAAGGTTTCCATGAGAGCTTCATTATCAGCAAGCTAAATTAGTGTGAGCTTTTGTCAGCCGTAGGTATTATAAGATTGAAGTGGACCAATGGAGGGTACCGAAGATGGACCTATAACTAGGAGGCTCTTCCAGTTCTGCCATGGAACGGATGGGTGGGAGCATGATACGTCTCCAACGTATCCATAATTTCTGATGTTCCATGCTTGTTTTATGACAATACCTACATGTTTTGCTCACACTTTATAATGTTTTTATGCGTTTTCCGGAACTAACCTATTAACAAGATGCCGTTCCTGTTTTCTGTTGTTTTTGGTTCCAGAAAGGCTGTTCGGGCAATATTCTCGGAATTCGACGAAACGAAGACCCAATACCTTATTTTTCTCGGAAGCATCCAGAACACCGAAGGAGTGTCGGAGAGGGGCCAGGGGCCACCACACAACATGGCGGCGCGGCCCCAGGCCTGGCCGCGCCGGCCTAGAGGGGGCCAGGCACCCTCCGACTACGTCTCTTTGCCTATATAAGCCCTTTCAACCTAAAAACGCAATACCAATTGACGAAACTCCGAAAGACTCCAGGGGCGCCGCCATCGCGAAACTCCAATTCGGGACAGAATCTCTGTTCACGCCGCCGGGACGGGAAGTGCCCCCGAAGCCATCTCCATCAACGCCACCGCCTCCATCATGCTCCGTGAGTAGTTCCCCCATGGACTACGGGTTCTAGCTGTAGCTAGTTGGTATTCTCTCCCCCATGTACTTCAATACAATGATCTCATGAGCTGCCTTACATGATTGATATTCATCTGATGTAATCGGTGTTGTGTTTATTGGGATCCGATGGATTGTTACATTATGATTAGTCTATCTATAAAGTTTGTGAAGTTATTGTTGCTGCAATCTTGTTATGTTTAATGCTTGTCACTAGGGCCCGAGTGGCATGATCTTAGATTTAAGCTCTATACTTATTGCTTAGATTGTATCTACAAGTTGTTTGCACATGTTTATGTCCGGAACCCGAGGCCCCAAAGTGACAAATTGGGACAACCGGAGGGGAAGGCGTAGGTATGAGGATCACATGTTTTCACGGAGTGTTAATGCTTTGCTCCGGTGCTCTATTAAAAGGAGTACCTTAATTTCCAGTAGATTCCCTAGAGGCCCGGCTGCCACCGGCTGGTAGGACAAAAGATGTTGTACAATTTTCTCATTGCGAGCACGTATGACTATATATGGAAAACATGCCTACATGATTAATAATCTTGATATTCTTTCTTAATGCTATTTCAATCCTACCAATTGTCCAACTGTAATTTGTTCACCCAACACTTGTTATTGGAGAGTTACCACTAGTGTAGATAGCTGGGAACCCCGGTCCATCTCGCATCATCATATACTCGTTCTACATGTCATTGGAAGTAGTATCAACTATTTTCTGGTGCCATTGCTCTCATATTACTGCTACTGCTGTGTTATGTTACTATGCTCTCATAATCTGCTTTCACATCACCCCTTTTACTAGTCTTTTCCAGGTGCAGCTGAATTGACAACTCAGTTGTTAAGGCTTATAAGTATTCTTTACCTCCCCTTGTGTCGAATCAATAAATTTGGGTTTTACTTCCCTCGAAGATTGTTGCGATCCCCTATACTTGTGGGTTATCAAGACTATTTTCTCGCGCCGTTGGGGAGGCATAGCTCTACTCATAAGTTCACCTGGGGAGTACACTCTACCTCTCTCTCTGCTTTTATTTTATTTTGTCTTGCTAGTTTATTTCTGTCTAGTTTATTTGTGCTTAGTTTATTTCTGTCTAGTATTATTTTACTTAGTTTACTTTTGTCTAGTTTATTTTTGTCTTGTTTTATTTTCCTCATATACCCGAAAATCCATAAAAATTTGAAAAACCTAAAAATTAAAAACTGCTATTATGGGAGAACCTACAACCTATTTGGAGCTTATAGAATTATATAATAATTATAGAGAATCAAGAAAAGGAAAAGTTATGAGTGCTGTGATAGAAAAATTAAATACAATTGCTAAAATCTTGCTTAAACGCCATGATATAAACTGTTGCTCTGAACAGGATACTAAACATCTTAAATTTCAATGTGGCTTTAGTGAGGAAGTTTTAATTAAGAACTATAATTGGAATAGCTATATTCATTTTGGGTTCGAAGAGGTAGAATAATTTGTCTTATTTATGGGAGCCTCTGAGATAGAATCATTCATGTCTAAAAATTATGAAACTTGTGTTGTTTGTAAGGACCTTAAAGATTATGTCTCTTCTATCCTTAATTTTTGCATAGAAAGCTACAGTGATAATCCTTATATCATTGATATAAAGAGAGACTCATTAATGCACAAGAATGCACTCACAATTTGCAGGAACCAGTGGAAGAAGAAAATGATGAACCTGAAAGCTCATTGGATGAAAAGGAGGAGGAAATTGATGAACCTGAAAGCTCATTGGATGAAAAAGAAGAGGAGAGTGATGAACAAAAGGAGGAAGAATGGATTAGCTACCCATGCCAACCTTCTAATGAGAGTAACTCTTTATCTCTTACACTATTTTATTGTCCTCCATGCTTACCGAAAGAGGATGAATGTTATGTTCCTGTGGATTCTCTTGAAATATTCCCTATGAGTAAAACTTGTGAGAATAATTATGCTACTGTTATCTATGATAATCCATGCTACTTTGATAAATCTTATGATAATGCTTTGTTTGTGCCTGATACCGAAATGCATGGTACTAAAGAGTTCTGCTTAGCAAATGTTTATGATAAAGCACTAGATGATGGTCCTATGTTACTTGATAATATTAATTGTACTACTAATGAAAATGGGATTGGAGAGTTCTTGACTTTATCTATGTGTCCCATATCTTTTGAGATTGATCAATCATCTTGTTATATTATTGATAAAAGTGGGTTTGAAAGTTTTAATCCTATTATTTCTGAGCTTGATAAAAATTATGTGTTTGTGAATCATGAAAATCATGCTTTATGTGATAGTTATGTTGTTGAGTTTATCCATGAAGCTACTGAAAATTATTATGAGAGAGGAAAATATGGTTGTAGAAATTTTCATGGTACTAAAACACCTCTCTATATGCTGAAACTTTTGAAGTTACTCTTGTTTTATCTTCTTATGCTTGTCACATTGTTCTTCATGAATTTATTTGTGTACAAGATTCCTATGCACAGGAAGTGGGTTAGACTTAAATGTGTTTTGAACTTGCTTTTTGATTCTCTCTTTTGCTTCAACTCTCACCCTTATGTGAGCATCATTAAAATTGCTGAGCCCATCTTAATGGCTATAAAGAAATCAGTTCTTGGGAGATAACCCATGTGTTTATTTTGCTACTGTTTTGTTGTGTCTTGGAAGTTGTTACTACTGTAGCAACCTCTCCTTATATTTATTTTATTGCATTGTTCTGCCAAGTAAAGTCTCTAATAGAAGGTTGATACTAGATTTGGATTTCTGCGCAGAAACAGATTTCTATCTGTCACGAATCTGGGCAGATTTCTCTGTAGGAAACTCAGAAAAATCTGCCAATTTACGTGCGTGATCCACAGATATGTACGCAACTTTCATTAGTTTTAAGTTTTCTGATTTGAGCAACGAAAGTACCATTTTAAAATTCGAGTTTACTGGCTGTTCTGTTTTGGCAGATTCTGTCTCTGTTTTTTGCATTGTCTCTTGTGGACTTTAAGTGAGGCTTTCTAGACGTGGAGAGCTGTAGCTAATGTTTTGTTGAGTTCTTGCAATGTGTCACTACAGGACCAAGGTGAATTAATTTTTTTTGAGTACTAACCCCTCTAATGAAGTTTATGAGAAGTTTGGTGTGAAGGAAGTTTTCAAGGGTCAAAAGAGGAGGATGATATATGATCAAGAAGAGTGAAAAGTCTAAGCTTGGGGATGCCCCCGTGGTTCATCCCTACATATTTCAAGGAGACTCAAGCGTCTAAGCTTGGGGATGCCCAAGGCATCCCCTTCTTCATCAACTTATCGGTTTCTTCTATTGAAACTATATTTTTATTCAGTCACATCATATGTGCTTTACTTGGAGCGTCTTTATTTTTGTTTGTGTTTGAATAAATTCGGATCCTAGCAATCCTTGTGTGGGAGAGAGACACGCTCCGCTTTTTCATATGAACAATGGTGTTCTTAGCTTTATTTTAATGTTCATGGCGGAGTTGAAAACCGCTGCACTTATTGTTATTTGGTTGGAAACAGAAAATGCCTCATATTGTCTTGGATAATTTGATACTTGGCAATTGTTTTGAGCTCTCAAGTAGATCATGTTTCTCTTGCATCATGTAGTTTAAACCTATTAGTGGAGAACTACCGTAGAACTTGTTGAAATTGGTTTGCATGATTGGTCTCTCTAAGGTCTAGATATTTTCTGGTAAAAGTGTTTGAGCAACAAGGAAGACAATGTAGAGTTTTATAATGCTTGCAATTTGTTCTTATGTAAGTTTTGCTGTACCGGTTCATACTTGTGTTTGCTTCAAACAACCTTGCTAGCCCGAAGCCTTGTACTGAGAGGGAATGCTTCTCGTGCATCCAAAACCTTGAGCCAAAACCTATGCCATGTGTGTCCACCATATCTACCTACTATGTGGTATTTCCTGCCATTCCAAGCAAATACTTCATGTGCTACCTTTAAACAATTCAAAATTTACTATCTCTTATTTGTGTCAATGTTTTATAGCTCATGAGGAAGTATGTGGTGTTTTATCTTTCGATCTTGTCATTTACTTCTGACAGACTTTCACAATGGACTAGTGGCTTCATCCTCTTATCCAATAATTTTGTAAAAAAGAGCTGGCAATGGGGTTCCCAGCCCCAATTAATTAGCTTGCATTAATAATTCTCTTCACATGTTTTGCTCTGATTTATCAGTAAGCAACTTAAATTTGCAAATAGACACTCCTCCATGGTATGTGAATGTTGGAAGGCACCCGAGGATTCGGTTAGCCATGGCTTGTGTAAGCAAAAGGTTGGGAGGAGTGTCATCTAATAAATAAAACTAAAATACATGTGTAAACAAAAGAGAAGAGGGATGATCTACCTTGCTGGTAGAGATAACGTCTTTCATGGGAGCCGCTCTTGAAAGTCTGGTTGGCGAGGTAGTTAGAGTACCCACTACCATTCGTTGACAACAACAAACACCTCTAAATTTATTTACTTTTATGCTCTCTATATGATTTCAAAACTTAAAAAGCTCTAGCACATGATTTAATCCCTGCTTCCCTCTGCGAAGGGCCTTTCTTTTACTTTATGTTGAGTCAGTTTACCCATTTCCTTCCATCTTAGAAGCAAACACTTGTGTCAACTGTGCATTGATTCTTACATACTTTCTTATTTGCATTCATCATATTACTTTGTGTTGACAATTATCCATGAGATATGCATGTTGAAAGTTGAAAGCAACTGCTGAAACTTATATCTTCCTTTGTGTTGCTTCGATGCCTTTACTTTGAATTTATTGCTTTATGAGTTAACTCTTATGCAAGACTTTTGATGCTTGTCTTGAAAGTACTATTCATGAAAAGTTTTGCTATATGTTATCTATTTGTTAGCAACTATAGATCATTGCCTTGAGTCACTTCGTTCATCTAATATGCTTTGCAATAGTACGATTAAGATTATGTTGGTAGCATGTCACTTCAGAAATTATTCTTTTTATCGTTTACCTACTCGAGGGCGAGTAGGAACTTGGGGATGCTTGATACGTCTCCAACGTATCCATAATTTCTGATGTTCCATGCTTGTTTTATGACAATACCTACATGTTTTGCTCACACTTTATAATGTTTTTATGCGTTTTTCGAACTAACCTATTAACAAGATGCCACGGTGCGTTCCTGTTTTCGTAGTTTTTGGTTCAGAAAGGCTGTTCGGGCAATATTCTCGGAATTCGACGAAACGAAGACCCAATACCTTATTTTTCCCGGAAGCATCCAGAACACCGAAGGAGAGTCGGAGAGGGGCCAGGGGGCCACCACACAACATGGCGGCGCGGCCCAGGCCTGGCCGCGCCGGCCTACTGTGAGGGGGCCCGGCACCCTCCGACTACGTCTCTTCGCCTATATAAGCCCTTTCGACCTAAAAACGCAATACCAATTGACGAAACTCCAGAAAGACTCCAGGGGCGCCGTCGCCATCGCGAAACTCCAATTCAGGGGACAGAATCTGTTCCGGCACGCCGCCGGACGGGGAAGTGCCCCCAAGCCATCTCCATCAACGCCACCGCCTCCATCATGCTCCGTGAGTAGTTCCCCCATGGACTACGGGTTCTAGCTGTAGCTAGTTGGTATTCTCTCCCCCATGTACTTCAATACAATGATCTCATGAGCTGCCTTACATGATTGAGATTCATCTGATGTAATCGGTGTTGTGTTTGTTGGGATCCGATGGATTGTTACATTATGATTAGTCTATCTATAAAGTTTGTGAAGTTATTGTTGCTGCAATCTTGTTATGTTTAATGCTTGTCACTAGGGCCCGAGTGGCATGATCTTAGATTTAAGCTCTATACTTATTGCTTAGATTGTATCTACAAGTTGTTTGCACATGTCTATGTCCGGAACCCGAGGCCCCAAAGTGACAGAAATTGGGACAACCGGAGGGGAAGGCGTAGGTATGAGGATCACATGTTTTCACGGAGTGTTAATGCTTTGCTCCGGTGCTCTATTAAAAGGAGTACCTTAATTTCCAGTATATTCCCTAGAGGCCCGGCTGCCACCGGCTGGTAGGACAAAAGATGTTGTACAAGTTTCTCATTGCGAGCACGTATGACTATATATGGAAAACATGCCTACATGATTAATAATCTTGATATTCTTTCTTAATGGTATTTCAATCCTATCAATTGCCCAACTGTAATTTGTTCACCCAACACTTGTTATTGGAGAGTTACCACTAGTGTAGATAGCTGGGAACCCCGGTCCATCTCGCATCATCATATACTCGTTCTACATGTCATTGGAAGTAGTATCAACTATTTTCTGGTGCCATTGCTCTCATATTACTGCTACTGCTGCTGTGTTACTGTTACTACTGCTCTCATATTACTGCTGCTTTCACATCACCCTGTTACTAGTGCTTTTCCAGGTGCAGCTGAATTGACAACTCAGTTGTTAAGGCTTATAAGTATTCTTTACCTCCCCTTGTGTCGAATCAATAAATTTGGGTTTTACTTCCCTCGAAGACTGTTGTGATCCCCTATACTTGTGGGTTATCAGAGCACACACCCTCTAAGGTGGATAGTTACATACGGACAAGGAGCACAAGCACTTTAAAAGGTGCAATATCATGCAGGTTCAGTTTGAGTTTGTACAATTTAATCTGTGCATAACTTAGTTGTTGTTTCTGCAAGAGCAGTGCCTCTTGGTCTCAAGACTGGGATTTAATTTGCTCACCATAGGATATAATTAGTATCACTTATGCTTTACATGATAGTGTACGTCAGCCTTCCTGTTTTAGTTTCACAAAACATTGGCCAGGCTCCCCAATCTTCTTATCATGCACTTGATTCTTTATATATCTCTTATTTTGAGATGGTGGCTGTTGTGTCATCTACTATTTAGCTTGACTTAAGCAATGTAGTGTTTGTATGCACAGGCTCCATAGATTTTTCTTTTGAATTTCTGTGTGAAATTGATGCCTTTGTGTTTAGCTAGATTAATAATTTGAAGTTTGGAGCTTTGAGCGAGACTTGATACAGCCTACAGTTCGGGTGAAGGTCTTTTTAACAGAGCCAAGGTATATACTCTTTTATACATTGATTAGGAAAAAAAATATGGAACTATAGGCCCTCTAGATGCTCTAATATGATCTAACTGTTTACCTACTTATGTTAAAACGCACATGCTGAAGTCTGACCACATAGTGCTAATTGCAGGACATGCATGGTGTTCAGGCGCTTAACTCAAAGATACTACAGCCGATGGGGTAACTTCTGGGTTTACAACATGCCTACGAGAAATCGAAATCTCGAGTCGCTTGATGCACTTGGTTTACATAGATGAGGCATATGGCCAGTGTTAAGTTCTGTGTACATTTCTAAGCAGCGGCCTAGGAACTACCTTCTCTGAATGTCTGATGGGTGCTCTGTATTCAGCTGCTTATCTGGGATGGACAGTTGTATAAACAAAAAAATTACCTTTTCTGTTTCATCTTTTTAATGCTGCTTTCCGTCGCTATTGAAAGTACATGTGATGGCATCTATGTTATTCTCCAGTTACCAGTTACGATACTAACGAATACTTTAACTAGAATGAGCAAACTGACAACACGTTTGGAAGAATTATAGCTGGTTTCTCCTTCTAACCTTTCCACTCCGATTTCCTCAGCACCATGATTTTCATTGAAATCTACGCAATCGCTACAACGAATTGAGCCAGTGCTTTCCACAAGCTACAGAGATAGGGAACATACCAACGGGCAACGGCTGACGGCTGAATCCATTCCCCCTCTTCCTCACCCTCATGCGGCTGTAACTCCCCGTTTCTCTTTTCCGGCGCACGCTCCCTGCTGACGACGCTGCGCGCCACAAAGACTTCAGCACCAGTTGCCATGCAGAGCTGCTCCGCCACCTTCCACCCTAGAACGGCACCTGCAAGATGAACCGCGAGCTTGCCGCGGAAAGTCCAGATCTGGCACTGTTGCAGAGGCAGCACCGGCGTTCAAGAACAAGGCAGCATAGAGGATGCTGCCCAGCAACCCAGTAGCCGACCGCCGCCACCACTGTCGCCGGTGCCCCCTCCTACGCCTCCGGCCCGCACGAGAAATTGGCACCATTTTTCCTTTTGCTGGAGTACCCAATTTCCTTTTCTCTTCTTTTTTATCCCGTTTTCACCTCTTCTTTTGTCTAAAACAGCAAATGCTACTACAGTTAGCTAACTACATGTGGGCCTTTGCTGTCACGGCCCGTCTAGGTAGCCACCACACATGCCGACAAGCTAATCCATCGGTGAAGCCGCCTACTAAGATAAAACAATACCAATTAATCCATTAACACTTCTTCAAAAAATTAATCCATTAATCTCCTCGCTCATCAAAACCATAGACCATGCACACACATCAGATGCAATTAACAAAACTCTAAAAAGAGGCGCCAATCCCAAACCTGGAAATAACTAATACAAGAAATCGCAAGGTATAAAGCTTTGAGACAACGCACCAAACAAACGACAACAATAACAACTGAAAGTACAGCAACCGTGCAACACTACAAGCTTCAGAACATACATATGTTGTCTAATCATGCATTATCAAAGGAGGAGCAGGCTGGTTCGGAAAATTTGCACAATGGTTCTTGACGTGGGTGAGAGAGGTGCTCATGGATACACAAGAAAGGAGAGGCCACCCCATCTTGGATTCTTTTTGCCACCTGATATGGCTTTGCCGGTACAACATCCCGAGTGTTTCATTCTACGTCCACTAACTCTTAATTTTGATCCTTACATAGCTATAGTTCAGTCACACTACTTCATAAACTGTTAAACGTTGCTAACTAATTATGCAAGCCACTACATCTTTCACACTTCTACCTACTATAACACATCAATTTTACATAATCATTTAGCCCAATCATCACCTCAACAGATGTAGCACCACGGGCGCGGCGTGCCGCCGCGCCTATGCCTCCTAGTTTTTTGTAAAGTCTAGACAAAAACCATATACAAAGAGTAGTGTGGCGCCTTTGCCATGGGACAGCTACACGCCACGCAGGCTAGATGTGTGGCGCCAATCGCATAGACGACACACAGTAAAGTGTGGCGCCAATCACATAGACGCCATACAGTAAAGTGTGGTGCCGCTCGCATAGGCGCCACAAAAAAGATTAGTGCAGTGAAATAGTTTCGCTGGAAGGTCATTTTGTGAAATATTTTCACCACAGGGTTATTTTTTGTAAATCGCCGAGCAGGCCGCCCTGGTTGACATCTTCGTGCGCTCTGACCTCGTCTGCCCACGTGTTGCTGCCGTGCTCGTGCTTGACTTCGGTGCCGCTCGCCACTTGGTCAACACATTCGTCAAGCTATACCGCATTACAAGAGAAATACACAGGGTTATCTTTACAAAAAAATACAACACACTTGTTAGCTCTAGATTGATTAATTTTGTAGCTCAATACAAGTTGCGATATCATAACTTCATGTTTTGCAAGTTGTGGTTACTAAACTATAAATGAAATGCAAATTGCGGGAGTGGTGTTTTGGTACCCGGGTGCATATGCACCCGGTTTTGAAATTTTATTTAAAATTTACTTTTAAAATGTTGAAAAAATTGGAGACAAAATCTAATGGGTACATCTCGAAATTCTATACGTTTACAAAGCGGTTCCACGAAAAACCGACATTTATAGTGTCATGTATAAAAAAGACAATTTTTGGTGTAGAAAAAAGTTGTGAACGTGATGTTTCTTTTGTCTTTTTCATAGAAGTTGTAGAAAATTTCGTTTTTCGCAAAACTTGTTGTGCGCACTAGAATATCGATACGTAAATGCGATTTTTTTTGTTCAATTTTTTTAACATTTCAAAATGTATTTTTCGATGGCAGGAGCATATACTCTCATGTGCCAAATTGAATTTCTGATCCCTGCAAATTATGGTACCAACCGTATATATTACTCGTAACGTGTCTGGAAAACATCCGATCAGCGTGTCTCTACACTGCGAGCTAGAGAGGGGAGATGATAGTACAATACCAACGTATAGCAGTTGGTGAGCAAACGCCACCATCATCCGTGAAAAACCATGGGCGATGACGACATATTGGCGACCGATCGGTACATGCCGCCGACGTCACGCTGCAAACCAGCGGCTCACATGCGTCAGTTTCGTACATTTTGGGATAACTAGCAAGCTGGCCCTCACATTTCATCTTCATCATATCGAACAAGTATATGCCATTAATTTATGGTTTCAGAGATATTAATTGTATGCTCACTAAAATAACTTATCTAATAAATTCTAGAGATATACCTCTTGTCATGCTCATCAAAAAAAATTCAGGACAATTCACGTTTTTATTAGCATGAATTTTCTTTGTTTTTTACTGAGCTAGATTTATCTTCCTTTTTTTATACATATGCTTCTTATTGAACGTGTCAAACAAGCATGGTTGCACATAGTCTCCCAATAAATCATATCCATAAATTATAGATCTAACGGTTAAAATAATTTTGACGATGTGAATATAAGAATGGATATGGTTTTTTCAGGACTTGTCAAGCTCATCAATTTTTTCAGGACTTCTTCTATTTCAGAAATTCACGCCTTAAATATAAGAATGGAGGAAGTATTGAATAAAATAAATAATATCTAATAAATAAATTTTTATTTGTTTTTATTGGACAGAGCTAGAGTCCTAGAGATATACGTCTTGTCAAGCTCATCAATTTTTTCAGGACTTCTTCTTTTTCACGTCTGACATGGCACGCGATTTCTCTTCCTTTTTTTTGATACGTATGCTTCCTATTGTCTTATTGAACATGTCAAACATTGTTACACAGTTAATTATTAGTCTCTCGTTTAAATCATATCCATAAATTATAGATCTAACAGTTACAATAGTTTTGATGATGTGGATTATAATGCCTATGAAGTGGTGATGCCACCTGCTCGACATCCTAGCCACACACCCGGCTTCCTTCGAAGGGAATAGTCGACAATGTGGCGGCCTAGCTCCATGCCAGGCGCAGAGACGTGGAAAGCAAAACGGGAACGGAAGGTCAGTTTCGGGAGAGTAGCGAGTAACTCCCACCTGAAATTGCTAGCGCCTAGTTTTCTGACGAAAGTTTGAGAATAATTACGCCTTAAATATCGGAACGGAGGGAGTATTAAATAAAATAATTAATATATAATGAATATAATTTTCTATTTTTTATTGGATAGAGAGTCCTAGAGATATATGTCTTGTCAAGCTCATCAATTTTTTTCAAGACTCCTTTTTCGAGTATTACATGGCACTTGGTTTTTCTTCCTTTTTTTGATACATGTGCTTCTTATTGAACGTGTCAAACATTGTTACACAATTACGTACGTGACTTTTTGTGTTAACATGGAAACAATCTCTATCCAAAGAGTGGATACGGGAGATTTTTGTGTTAAGCTTTCTGTCAAATCAAAGATAGATGGTTTTGAGTGGATTTTAGGTATTTATGGGGCAGCCCAGGATACACTCAAGCCAGAGTTTCTAGCCGAGCTGGTTAGAATTTGTGAGTCGGAGACTTTACCTATGTTGGTAGGTGGGGACTTCAACATTGTTCAAAGACAAGAGGAAAAAATAATGATACCTTTAGTGCTAGATGACCCTTTTTGTTTAAAGCTATCATTGAGAGCCTCGATCTAAGAGAGATCGTCCTTCCTAGTAGGCAGTTCACTTGGTCTAATGCTATCATTGAGAGCCTCGATCTAAGGGAGATCATCCTTCTTGGTAGGAAGTTCACATGGGCTAGTCGGAGAGAAGTTCCTACTTATGAGAAGTTAGACCGTGTTCTAGCTAATGTAGAGTGGGAACAAAAATACCCTCATGTATTGGTGCGTGCTTTGACTCGTGCGGGGTCCGATCATACACCATTGCTTATTGATTTGGGTGATCCCGCTCACCTTGGCAATAAAAATAAATTCTCTTTCGAGCTATCTTGGATGCGCTAGGATGGTTTCTATGATTTGGTAAAAAATGAATGGAACTCTATGCAACTTGGAAACTCACCCTTCGTGAGATGGCAAAATAAGATAAGACATCTCAGACAATTCTTAAGAGGGTGGGCAAAAAATTTAAGAGGAATTTATTAAAAAAGAGAAAGAGAAGCTTCTCTTATTAATAGATGATCTTGATTTAACGGCTGAAGTTTCACCTCTAAGTGCAGTCGAGAGGGCAGCAAAAAAAGAGGCAGATATTACTTTGGCTGAACTAAGGCGTGATGAGGAGACCAAGTGGGCTCAACGTGCCAAAGTGAAGCATATACAAGAAGGTGGAAATAATACTAAATATTTTCATCTAATCGCTAATGGTAATCATTTAAAGAATAGGATCTTTCAACTTGAACAAGATGAGGAGACTATTGTTGGTCAAGAGAACCTAAAAGTCTTCATCACTGAATATTAAAAGAAGTTATTTGGGGCTTCGGGACCAAATTTTGTTAGTATGAGAGAAGAAGTCACTCATGATATTTCTCAGCTATCGGAAGAGGAGAGTGGTATTCTAACATTACCTTTTACGGAAGAGGAAGTGTTAGAAGCTATATCTCAGATGGAACTTAATAAAGCTCCAGGACTAGACGGGTTTCCTGCAGAGTTTTATAAGAAGTTTTGGGCTGTCATTAAGAGTGATTTGATGGCACTTTTCACCCAATTGCAGGATGGAGACTTTCCAGTATATAAGCTCAACTTTGGTGTCATTACTTTGTAATAAGGAGGATGCAAGTAGAATTGAAAAATATAGGACAATATGTCAGCTTAATGTTAGTTTCAAAATCTTTACAAAAGTTGGAACTAACCGCGCAACCGTAATTGCTCACAAACTGGTTAAGCCGACTCAATCTGCTCTCATTCTGGGGAGGAATATCTTAGAAGGGGTTGTTGTTCTACATGAAACCATCCATGATATTCATAGGAAGAAATTGGATGTGATTTTGTTTAAAATTGATTTCGAGAAGGCCCATGATAAAGTTAAATGGTCATTTCTGCAGCAAAGTCTGCGTATGAAAGGTTTTCTCCCACAATGGTGTGAATGGGTCGCACATTTTGTGCAGGGTGGAAGTGTAGGAATTCGGGTTAATGATGATATTGGACATTACTTTCAAACACTGAAAGGCCTTCGACAAGGTGATCCTTTATCTCCGATTCTATTTAATATAGTTGCAGATATGTTGGCTATTCTTATTGCTATGGAAAAGGAGGATGGTCAAATAGGTGGGTTAGTGTCTCATTTGGTTGATGGGAGATTATCCATCATGTGACACTATCTTATTTATGGAGCATGATTTATCAAAAGCCGTAAATATGAAGTTAATCCTTTGTTTGTTTGGGCAACTATCTGGTTTGAAAATCAATTTTCATAAGAGCGAGATTTTCTGTTTTGATAAGGCTAAGGAGGATGAGAATGACTACAGAAGCATCTTTGGATGTGATGTGGGAGCTCTACCTTTTAAATATTTAGGCATCCCTATTTATTATAGGAAATTGCTTAATAAAGAGTGGAAGCCAGTTGAAGACAGGTTTGAACGCAAACTTGCCTCCTGGATAGGCAAAATGATCTCATATGGAGATCGCCTTGTGCTTATTAACTCTGTTTTAACAAACCTACCTATGTTCCTGCCATCTTTATTTGAGATACCAAAAGGGGTTCGAAAAAGATTGGATTTCTATAGATCTCGCTTTTTCTGGCAAAGTGACGATCTGAAAAATAAATATCATTTAACAAAGTGAAACATAATTTGTCAAACTAACGACTGATACGTCTCCGACGTATCGATAATTTCTTATGTTCCATGCTACATTATTGATGATATCTACATGTTTTATACACATTATATGTCGTATTTACGCATTTTCCGGCACTAACCTATTAACAAGATGCCGAAGAGCCAGTTGTTGTTTTCTGCTGTTTTTGGTTTCAGAAATCCTAGTAAGGAAATATTCTCGAATTGGACGAAATCAACGCCCAGGGTCCTATTTTTGCACGAAGCTTCCAGAAGACCGAAGGGGAAAGGAAGTGGGGCCACGAGGCCCCGCCACAGGGCGGCGCGGCCAGGCCCTGGCGCGCCGACCTGGTGTGTGGGCCCCGTGTGGCCCCCGCGTTGCCCTTCCGCCTACTTAAAGCCTCCGTCGTGAAACCCCGCAGAGCCACGATACGGAAAACCTTCCGAGACGCGCCGCCGCGAATCCCATCTCGGGATTCAGGAGATCGCCTCCGGCACCCTGCCGGAGAGGGGAATCATCTCCCGGAGGACTCTTCATCGCCATGATCGCCTCCGGAGTGATGAGTGAGTAGTTCACCCCTGGACTATGGGTCCATAGCAGTAGCTAGATGGTCGTCTTCTCCTAATTGTGCTTCATTGTTGGATCTTGTGAGCTGCCTAACATGATCAAGATCATCTATCTGTAATACTATATGTTGTGTTTGTCGGGATCCGATGGATAGAGAATACTATGTTATGGTGATTATCAATCTATTACCTATGTGTTGTTTATGATCTTGCATGCTCTCCGTTATTAGTAGAGGCTCTGGCCAAGTTTTTTCTCTTAACTCCAAGAGGGAGTATTTATGCTCGATAGTGGGTTCATGCCTCCATTAAATCTGGGACAGTGACAGAAAGTTCTAAGGTTGTGGATGTGTTGTTGCCACTAGGGATAAAACATTGATGCTATGTCTAAGGATGTAGTTGTTGATTACATTACGCACCATACTTAATGCAATTGTCTGTTGCTTGCAACTTAATACCGGAAGGGGTTCGGATGATAACCTGAAGGTGGACTTTTTAGGCATAGATGCATGCTGGATGGCGGTCTATGTACTTTGTCGTAATGCCCAATTAAATCTCACTATATTTATCATATCATGTATATGCATTGTTATGCCCTTTTCTATTTGTCAATTGCCCGACTGTAATTTGTTCACCCAACATGCTTTTATCTTATGGGAGAGACACCTCTAGTGAACTGTGGACCACGGTCCTATTCTTTACATCGCATACAATCTACTGCAATTGTTCTTTTTCTTCGCAAACAATCATTTTCCACACAATACGGTTAATCCTTTGTTACAGCAAGCCGGTGAGATTGACAACCTCACTGTTCGTTGGGGCAAAGTACTTTGGTTGTGTTGTGCAGGTTCCACGTTGGCGCCGGAATCCCTGGTGTTGCGCCGCATCACATTTCGCCACCATCAACCTTCAACGTGCTTCTTGGCTCCTCCTGGTTCGATAAACCTTGGTTTCTTTCTGAGGGAAAACTTGCTGTTGTGCGCATCATACCTTCCTCTTGGGGTTCCCAACGAACGTGTGAGTTACACGCCATCAAGCTCTTTTTCTGGCGCCGTTGGGAGATCAAGACACGCTGCAAGGGGAGTCTCCACTTCCCAATCTCTTTACTTTGTTTTTGTCTTGCTTTATTTTATTTACTACTTTGTTTGCTGCACCTAAACAAAACACAAAAAAATTAGTTGCTAGTTTTACTTTATTTATGTCTTGCTCTCTATATCAAAAACACAAAAAAATTAGTTACTTGCATTTACTTTATCTAGTTTGTTTTATTTACCATTGCTAAAATGAATACCCCTGAAAATACTAAGTTGTGTGACTTCACAAACACAAATAATAATGATTTCCTATGCACACCTATTGCTCCACCTGCTACTACAGCAGAATTCTTTGAAATTAAACCTGCTTTACTGAACCTTGTTATGAGAGATCAATTTTCTGGTGTTAGTTCTGATGATGCTGCTGCCCATCTTAATAATTTTGTTGAACTTTGTGAAATGCAAAAGTATAAGGATGTAGATGGTGATATTATTAAATTGAAATTGTTTCCTTTCTCATTAAGAGGAAGAGCTAAAGATTGGTTGCTATCTTTGCCTAAGAATAGTATTGATTCATGGACTAAATGTAAGGATGCTTTTATTGGTAGATATTATCCTCCCGCTAAAATTATATCTTTGAGAAGTAGCATAATGAATTTTAAGCAATTAGATACTGAACATGTTGCTCAAGCATGGGAGAGAATGAAATCTTTGGTAAAGAATTGCCCAACCCATGGACTGACTACTTGGATGATCATCCAAACCTTCTATGCAGGACTAAATTTTTCTTCGCGGAATTTATTGGATTCAGCTGCTAGAGGTACCTTTATATCCATCACTTTGGGGGCGGCTACAAAGCTTTCTTGATGATATGATGATAAATTACTCTGAATGGCACACGGAAAGAGCTCCACAAGGTAAGAAGGTAAATTCTGTTGAAGAAACCTCTTCCTTGAGTGATAAGATTGATGTGATTATGTCTATGCTTGTGAATGGTAGATCTAATGTTGATCCAAATAATGTTCCTTTAGCTTCATTGGTTGCTCAAGAAGAAAATGTTGATGTGAATTTCATTAAAAATAATAATTTCAACAACAATGCTTATAGGAACAATTCTGGTAATAACTATAGGCCATATCCTTCTGCTAATGGTAATGGTTATGGTAATTCTTATGGGAATTCTTACAACAATAATAGGAGTGTACCCCTGGTCTTGAAGCCATGCTTAAAGAATTTATTAGTACACAAACTGCTTTTAACAAATCTGTTGAGGAAAAGCTTGATAAAATTGATATTATTGCTTCTAGAGTTGATAGACTTGCCTCTGATGTTGATCTATTAAAATTGAAAGTTATGCCTAATAATGATATTGATAATAAGATTACTACTACAGAAAATGCCATCCAAGTTAGAATTAATGAGAATATAAGATTAATGGCTGAATTGCGTGCTAGGTGGGATAGAGAAGAAAATGAAAAACTAGCTAAAGAGAATAATGTAGCTAAAGTTTGGACTATTACCACCACTAGTAATGATAATGATTCACATGTTGCTGCACCTCCTACTATCAATGGAAAAATAATTGGTGTTGGCAATGTTTCTACTCCTAGTGCAAAGCGTACAAAACTGCCTGAAATTGCTAAAACTGCTGAAACTGCTTGTGATAAAACTGCTGAAATTTTTTCCAACCTTGGGGACAATGATCCCATTGCTGTAGCTCATAATGATTTAAATTTTGATGATTGCCACATCTCTGAAGTTATAAAGTTCTTACAAAAACTTGCTAAAAGTCCTAATGCTAGTGCTATAAATTTGGCCTTTACAAAACATATTACAAATGCTCTCATAAAAGCTAGAGAAGAGAAACTAAAACTTGAAACTTCTATTCCTAGAAAGTTAGAAGATGGTTGGGAGCCCATCATTAAAATGAAATTCAATGACTTTGAATGTAATGCTTTATGTGATCTTGGTGCAAGTATTTCTGTTATGCCTAAAAAGATTTATGATATGCTTGACTTGCCACCATTGAAGAATTGTTATTTGGATGTTAATCTTGCCGATAATGTTAAAAAGAAACCTTTGGGGAGGATTGATAATGTGCGCATTACGGTTAACAATAACCTTATCCCCGTTGATTTTGTTGTCTTGGATATTGAATGCAATGCATCTTGTCTTATTGTGTTGGGAAGACCTTTTCTTCGAACCGTTGGTGCTGTTATTGATATGAGGGAAGGTAATATTAAATATCAATTTCCTCTCAAGAAAGGTATGGAACACTTCCCTAGAAAGAGAATGAAGTTGCCTTTTGATTCTATTATTAGAACAAGTTATGATGTTGATGCTTCTACTCTTGATGTTACTTGATTTACACTTTCTGCGCCTAGCTGAAAGGCGTTAAAGAAAAGCGCTTATGGGAGACAACCCATGTTTTTACTACAGTACTTTGTTTTATATTTGAGTCTTGGAAGTTGTTTACTACTGTAGCAACCTCTCCTTATCATGTTTTTGTGCCAAGTAAAGTTTCTATGTTAAAGTTGATGTTATATTTGGGATCACTGCGCAGAAACAGCATTGCTGTCTGTCACGAATTCTGGCATAAGTCTCTGAAAAAATTCGAAAAAATCTGCAAAATTACGAGCGTGATCCTCAGATATGTACGCAACTTTCATTAGTTTTGAGTTTTTCCATTTGAGCAAGTTAAGTGCCCAGTCCAGAAGCATCTTTACGGACTGTTCTGTTTTTGACAGATTCTGTCTTTTATTTCGCATTGCCGCTTTTGCTATGTTGAATGATTTTCTTTGTTCCATTAACTTTCAGAAGCTTTGTGCAATGTCCAGAAGTGTTAAGAATGATTGTGTCACCTCTGAATATGTGAATTTGTGGTTATGCACTAACCCTCTAGTGAGTTTGCTCGAAGTTTGCTGTGGCAGAAGTTTTCAAGGATCAATAGAAGAGGGTGATATAATGTGATCGAGAAGAGTGAAAGGTCTAAGCTTGGGGATGCCCCGGTGGTTCATCCCTGCATATTTTAAGAAGACTCAATCATCTAAGCTTGGGGATGCCCAAGGCATCCCCTTCTTCATCGACAACTTATCAGGTTTCTTCTAGTGAAACTATATTTTTATTCGGTCACATCTTATGTACTTTACTTGGAGCGTCTGTGTGCTTTTATTTTTCGTTTTGTTATTTTTATTCTCTGAATAAGTTCATCCTTGTGTGGGAGAGAGACACGCTCCGCTGGTTCATATGAACACATGTGTTCTTAGCTTTTAATGTTCATGGTGAAGGTTGAAACTGCTTCGTTAATTGTTATATGGTTAGAAACAGAAAATGCTACATGTAATAATTGGTAAAATGTCTTGGATAATGTGATACTTGGCAATTGTTGTGCTCATGTTTAAGCTCTTGCATCATATACTTTGCACTCATTAATGAAGAAATACATAGAGCTTGCTAAAATTTGGTTTGCATAATTGGTCTCTCTAAAGTCTAGATAATTTCTAGTATTGAGTTTTGAACAACAAGGAAGACGGTGTAGAGTCTTATAATGTTTACAATATGTCTTTTATGTGAGTTTTGCTGCACCGGTTCATCCTTGTGTTTGTTTCAAATAACCTTGCTAGCCTAAACCTTGTATCGAGAGGGAATACTTCTCATGCATCCAAAACCTTGAGCCAAAACCCATGCCATTTGTGTCCATCATACCTACCTACTACATGGTATTTTTCCGCCATTCCAAAGTAAATTGCTTGAGTGCTACCTTTAAATTTCCATCATTCGCCTTTGCAATATATAGCTCATGGGACAAAATAGCCTTAAAAACTATTGTGGTATTGAATATGTACTTATGCACTTTATCTCTTATTAAGTTGCTTGTTGTGCGATAACCATGCTTCTGGGGACGCCATCAACTATTCTTTGTTGAATATCATGTGAGTTGCTATGCATGTCCGTCTTGTCTGAAGTAAGAGAGATCTACCACCTTAATGGTTAGAGCATGCATATTGTTAGAGTAGAACATTGGGCCGCTAACTAAAGCCATGAATCATGGTGGAAGTTTCAGTTTTGGACATATATCCTCAATCTCATATGAGAACACTAATTGTTGCCACATGCTTATGCATTAAAGAGGAGTCCATTATCTGTTGTCCATGTTGTCCCGGTATGGATGTCTAAGTTGAGAATAATCAAAAGCGAGAAATCCAAAATGCGAGCTTTCTCCTTAGACCTTACAGGCATGGAGGTACCCCTTTGTGACACTTGGTTGAAACATGTGTATTGCGATGATCCGGTAGTCCAAGCTGATTAGGACAAGGTGCGGGCACTATTAGTATACTATGCATGAGGCTTGCAACTTGTAAGATATAATTTACATAACTCATATGCTTTATTACTACCGTTGACAAAATTGTTTCATGTTTTCAAAATAAAAGCTCTAGCACAAATATAGCAATCGATGCTTTCCTCTTTGAAGGACCTTTCTTTTACTTTTATGTTGAGTCATTTCACCTATCTCTTTCCACCTTAAGAAGCAAACACTTGTGTGAACTGTGCATTGATTCCTACATACTTGCATATTGCACTTATTATATTACTTTGCATTGACAACTATCCATGAGATATACATGTTACAAGTTGAAAGCAACCGCTGAAACTTAATCTTCCATTGTGTTGCTTCAATGCCTTTACTTTGATTTATTGCTTTATGAGTTAACTCTTATGCAAGACTTATTGATGCTTGTCTTGAAGTACTATTCATGAAAAGTCTTTGCTTTATGATTCATTTGTTTACTCATGTCATTACCATTGTTTTGATCGCTGCATTCATTACATATGTTTACAATAGTATGATCAAGATTATGATGGCATGTCACTCCAGAAATTATCCTTGTTATCGTTTGCCTGCTCGGGACGAGCAGAACTAAGCTTGGGGATGTTGATACGTCTCCGACGTATCGATAATTTCTTATGTTCCATGCTACATTATTGATGATATCTACATGTTTTATACACATTATATGTCGTATTTACGCATTTTCCGGCACTAACCTATTAACAAGATGCCGAAGAGCCAGTTGTTGTTTTCTGCTGTTTTTGGTTTCAGAAATCCTAGTAAGGAAATATTCTCGGAATTGGACGAAATCAACGCCCAAGGTCCTATTTTTGCACGAAGCTTCCAGAAGACCGAAGGGGAAAGGAAGTGGGGCCACGAGGCGCCGCCACACTAGGGCGGCGCGGCCGGGCCCTGGCCGCGCCGTGTGGGGCCCTCGTGTGGCCCCCCCGCGTTGCCCTTCCGCCTACTTAAAGCCTCCGTCGTGAAACCCCCAGTACCGAGAGCCACGATACGGAAAACCTTCCGGAGACGCCGCCGCGAATCCCATCTCGGGATTCAGGAGATCGCCTCCGGTGCCGGAGAGGGAATCATCTCCCGGAGGACTCTTCATCGCCATGATCGCTGATACGTCTCCAACGTATCGATAATTTCTTATGTTCCATGCTACTTTATTGATGATACCTACATGTTTTATGCACATTATATGTCATATTTATGCATTTTCGGAACTAACCTATTAACAAGATGCCGAAGAGCCAGTTGCTGTTTTCTGCTGTTTTTGGTTTCAGAAATCCTAGTAAAGAAATATTCTCGGAATTGGACGAAACTTTCGCCCAGGGTCCTATTTTTGCACGAAGCTTCCGGAAGACCGAAGACCTAACGAAGTGGCCACGAGGTGGCAGGCTAGGCCGGCGCGGCCCGGCCCCGGCCGCGCCGACCTGCCCCCTGGGCCCTCGTGTGGCCCCTCGCGTTGACCTTCCGCCTACTTAAAGCTCCCGTCGCGAAACCCCCAGTCGAGAGCCACGATACGGAAACCTTACGGAGACGCCGCCGCCGCGAATCCCATCTCGGGGGATTGGAGATCGCCTCCGGCACCCTGCCGGAGAGGGATTCATCTCCCGGAGGACTCTTCATCGCCATGATCGCCTCCGGAGTGATGAGTGAGTAGTTCACCCCTGGACCATGGGTCCATAGCAGTAGCTAGATGGTCGTCTTCTCCTTGTTGTGCTTCATTGTTGGATCTTGTGAGCTGCCTAACATGATCAAGATCATCTATATGTAATTCTATATGTTGTGTTTGTCGGGATCCGATGGATAGAGAGTACTATGATTATGGTGATTATCAATCTATTGTTCATGTGTTGTTTATGATCTTGCATGCTCTCCGTTATTAGTAGAGGCTCTGGCCAAGTTTTTACTCTTAACTCCAAGAGGGAGTAATTATGCTCGATAGTGGGTTCATGCCTTCATTGATACCTGGGACAGTGACAGAAAGTTCTAAGGTTGTGATGTGCTGTTGCCACTAGGGATAAAACATTGATGCTATGTCTAAGGATGTAGTTATTGATTACATTACGCACAATACTTAATGCAATTGTCTGTTGCTTTGCAACTTAATACTGGAGGGGGTTCGGACGATAACCTGAAGGTGGACTTTTTAGGCATAGATGCAGTTGGATGGCGGTCTATGTACTTTGTCGTAATGCCCAATTAAATCTCACTATATTTACCATGTCATGTATATGCATTGTTATGCCTTTCTCTATTTGTCAATTGCCCGACTGTAATTTGTTCACCCAACATGCTTTTATCTTATGGGAGAGACACCTCTAGTGAACTGTGGACCCCGGTCCTATTCTTTCCATAGCATACAATCTACTTGTTTTACTGTTTTCTTTGCAAACATCTTCCACTCGATACGTTTAATCCTTTGTTACACAAGCCGGTGAGATTGACAACCTCACTGTTTCGTTGGGGCAAAGTACTTTGGTTGTGTTGTGCAGGTTCCTAGTTGGCGCCGGAATCCCTGGTGTTGCGCCGCATCACATTTCGCGACCATCAACCTTCAACGTGCTTCTTGGCTCCTACTGGTTCGATTAAACCTTGGTTTCATACTGAGGAAACTTGCTTCTATACGCATCATACCTTCCACTTGGGGTTCCCAACGGACGTGTGCATCTACGCGTATCAAGCTAAATTTCTGGCGCCGTTGCCGGGGAGATCAAGACACGCTGCAAGGGGAGTCTCCACTTCTCAATCTCTTTACTTTGTTTTTGTCTTGCTTTATTTTATTTACTACTTTGTTTGCTGCACTAAATCAAAATACAAAAAAATTAGTTGCTAGTTTTACTTTATTTGCTATCTTGTTTGCTATATCAAAAACACAAAAAAATTAGTTACTTGTCTTTACTTTATTTGCCTAGTTTACTTTATTGCTGTTATCATGAGTAATCCTGAAGTTGAAGTTCGTTCTTTTAAGCAACAGGGTGGAGAAAGTTTTAAAGATGCTTGGTATAGAATTAGTAATGCTCATCAAAGGTGCATTAAGAAACACTCCACCACTATCCTTCTTAGGAACTTTTATGTTGGTTTATCTAGTTGGAATAGATATGTTCTTGATACTCTTTCGGGAGGTAATTTCCTAGGTACTCCTGCTTTAGAAGCTAGTTGCATCATTGAGAGTCTAGTTGGAATACCACCTGTTAATGAAGTTAAAATTGAAATCTCTCTTGAAGATGTTATGAAAAAATTGGAAACCATAGAGAAAAATTTTCCAAGTGTTGAAGCTAAATTGGGAATGTTATTTGACAAAACTTATGAACTTGATAAATCCTTAGGAGGAATTGATGAAAGAATTAGTATCCTAGGAACTTGTGTTGTCCATGATAATCAAACCAATAGGATTGATGAACTTGAAAAAGCTATGGGAACCTTGGGTTCAACCTTTTCTTCTCTCAAGTATAATGAGAAAGCTTATGTGGGTAAAGAGCAAAAATTCATGTACGCCTCTAAGGTGCCTAAACAAAAGAATTATTATAGGCCTAAAATTGCTAAAACCCCTAGCACTACCATAGAAAATCTAGATAATGGAACACCTAAAGTACCCCCTGCAACAAGTTGTGTTTGCATGAAGAATAATAATGTTGATGCTTCTACTCTCGATGTTACTTGATTTGCACTTTCTGCGCCTAGCTGAAAGGCGTTAAAGAAAAGCGCTTATGGGAGACAACCCATGTTTTTACCTACAGCAATTTTTTGTTTTATTGAGTCTTGGAAGTTGTTTACTACTGTAGCAACCTCTCCTTATCATGTTTTTGTGCCAAGTAAAGTTTCTATGTCAAAGTTGATGTTATATTTGGGATCGCTGCACAGAAACAGCATTGCTGTCTGTCACGAATCTGGGCATAATTCCCTGTAGAAAATTCGAAAAAATCTGCCAATTTACGAGCGTGATCCTCAGATATATACGCAACTTTCATTAGTTTTGAGTTTTTCCATTTGAGCAAGTCTGGTGCCATTTATAAATTCGTCTTTACGGACTGTTCTGTTTTTGACAGATTCTGCCTTTTATTTCGCATTGCCTCTTTTGCTATGTTGGATTTATTTCTTTGATCCATTAATGTCCAGTAGCATTATGCAATGTCCAGAAGTGAAAAGAATGATTGTGTCACCTCTGAATGTGTGAATTATTAATGATGCACTAACCCTCTAATGAGTTTGCTTGAAGTTTGGTGTGAAGGAAGTTTTCAAGGGTCAAGAGAGGAGAATGATATACTAAGATCAAGAGGAGTGAAAGCTCTAAGCTTGGGGATGCCCCGTGGTTCATCCCTGCATATTTTAAGAAGACTCAAGCGTCTAAGCTTGGGGATGCCCAAGGCATCCCCTTCTTCATCGACAACATCATCAGGTTCCTCCCCTGAAACTATATTTTTATTCAGTCACATCTGGTGTTCTTTACTTGGAGCGTCGGTTTGTTTTCGTTTTTGTTTGAATAAGATGGATCCTAGCATTCACTTTGTGGGAGAGAGACACGCTCCGCTGTTGCATATGGACACATGTGTCCTTAGGCTTTACTCATAATGTTCAAGGCGAAGTTTCTTCTTCGTTAATTTGTTATATGGTTGGAATTGGAAAATGCTACATGTAGTAATTCTAAAAATGTCTTGGATAATGTGATACTTGGCAATTGTTGTGCTCATGTTTAAGCTCTTGCATCATATGCTTTGCACCCATTAATGAAGAAATACATAGAGCTTGCTAAAATTTGATTTGCATATTTGGTTTCTCTAAGGTCTAGATAATATCTAGTATTGAGTTTTGAACAACAAGGAAGACAGTGTAGAGTCTTATAATGTTTACAATATGTCTTTTATGTGAGTCTTGCTGCACTTGTTCATCCTTGAGTTTGCTTCAAATAACCTTGCTAGCCTAAACCTTGTATCGAGAGGGAATACTTCTCATGCATCCAAAATCCTTGAGCCAACCACTATGCCATTTGTGTCCACCATACCTACCTACTACATGGTATTTACCCGCCATTCCAAAGTAAATTGCTTGAGTGCTACCTTTAAAATTCCATCATTCACCTTTGCAATATATAGCTCATGGGACAAAATAGCCTTAAAAACTATCGTAGTATTGAATATGTACTTATGCACTTTATATTTTATTAAGTTGCTTGTTGTGCGATAACCATGTTTCTGGGGAACGCCATCAACTATTGTTGAATATCATGTGAGTTGCTATGCATGTCCGTCTTGTCTGAAGGTCTATCATTTTAGTGGTTGGAGCATGCAAAATTGTTAGAGAAGAACATTGGGCCGCTAACTAAAGCCATGAATCATGGTGGAAGTTTCAGTTTTGGACATATATCCTCAATCTCATATGAGAATAATAACTTTGCTACATGCTTATGCATTAAAGAGGAGTCCATTATCTGTTGTCCATGTTGTCCCGGTATGGATGTCTAAGTTGAGAATAATCAAAAGCGAGAAATCCGAAATGCGAGCATTCTCCTTGGACCTTTGTACAGGCGGCATGGAGGTACCCCTTTGTGACACTTGGTTGAAACATGGCATGCAAAGATCCGGTAGTCCAAGTTAAGTAGGACGAGGTGCGGGCACTATTAGTATACTATGCGTGAGGCTTGCAACTTGTAAGATATAATTTTCATAACTCATATGCTTTATTACTACCGTTGACAAAATTGTTTCATGTTTTCAAAATAAAAGCTCTAGCACAAATACAGCAATCGATGCTTTCCTCTTTGAAGGACCATTCTTTTACTTTTATTGTTGAGTCAGTTTACCTATCTCCTTCCACCTTAAGAAGCAAACACTTGTGTGAACTGTGCATTGATTCCTACATACTTGCATATTGCACTTGTTATATTACTTTATGTTGACAATATCCATGAGATATACATGTTACAAGTTGAAAGCAACCGCTGAAACTTAATCTTCTTATGTGTTGCTTCAACACCTTTACTTTGATTTATTGCTTTACGAGTTAACTCTTATGCAAGACTTATTGATGCTTGTCTTGAAGTACTATTCATGAAAAGTCTTTGCTATATGATTCAGTTGTTTACTCATGTCATTACCTTTGCTTTGATCGCTGCATTCATTACATATGTTTACAAATAGTATGATCAAGATTATGATGGCATGTCACTTCAGAAATTATCTTTGTTATCGTTTTACCTGCTCGGGACGAGCAGAACTAAGCTTGGGGATGCTGATACGTCTCCAACGTATCGATAATTTCTTATGTTCCATGCTACTTTATTGATGATACCTACATGTTTTATGCACATTATATGTCATATTTATGCATTTTCCGGAACTAACCTATTAACAAGATGCCGAAGAGCCAGTTGCTGTTTTCTGCTGTTTTTGGTTTCAGAAATCCTAGTAAAGAAATATTCTCGGAATTGGACGAAACTTTCGCCCAGGGTCCTATTTTTGCACGAAGCTTCCAGAAGACCGAAGACCTAACGAAGTGGGGCCACGAGGTGGCCAGAGGCTAGGCCGGCGCGGCCAGGCCCTGGCCGCGCCGACCTGCCCCCTGGGCCCCTCGTGTGGCCCCTCGCGTTGACCTTCCGCCTACTTAAAGCTCCCGTCGCGAAACCCCCAGAGAGCCACGATACGGAAAACCTTACAGAGACGCCGCCGCGAATCCCATCTCGGGGGATTCGGAGATCGCCTCCGGCACCCTGCCGGAGAGGGGATTCATCTCCCGGAGGACTCTTCATCGCCATGATCGCCTCCGGAGTGATGAGTGAGTAGTTCACCCCTGGACCATGGGTCCATAGCAGTAGCTAGATGGTCGTCTTCTCCTTGTTGTGCTTCATTGTTGGATCTTGTGAGCTGCCTAACATGATCAAGATCATCTATATGTAATTCTATATGTTGTGTTTGTCGGGATCCGATGGATAGAGAGTACTATGATTATGGTGATTATCAATCTATTGTTCATGTGTTGTTTATGATCTTGCATGCTCTCCGTTATTAGTAGAGGCTCTGGCCAAGTTTTTACTCTTAACTCCAAGAGGGAGTAATTATGCTCGATAGTGGGTTCATGCCTTCATTGATACCTGGGACAGTGACAGAAAGTTCTAAGGTTGTGATGTGCTGTTGCCACTAGGGATAAAACATTGATGCTATGTCTAAGGATGTAGTTATTGATTACATTACGCACAATACTTAATGCAATTGTCTGTTGCTTTGCAACTTAATACTGGAGGGGGTTCGGACGATAACCTGAAGGTGGACTTTTTAGGCATAGATGCAGTTGGATGGCGGTCTATGTACTTTGTCGTAATGCCCAATTAAATCTCACTATATTTACCATGTCATGTATATGCATTGTTATGCCTTTCTCTATTTGTCAATTGCCCGACTGTAATTTGTTCACCCAACATGCTTTTATCTTATGGGAGAGACACCTCTAGTGAACTGTGGACCCCGGTCCTATTCTTTCCATAGCATACAATCTACTTGTTTTACTGTTTTCTTTGCAAACATCTTCCACTCGATACGTTTAATCCTTTGTTACAGCAAGCCGGTGAGATTGACAACTGTTGGCGTCAGAAACCACCGGCGGGCAGTGACTGGCCAACACGGTAGAGCCGGGAATGACTAGGGCTGCGGCTGGCCCCAGTCCCTCAGAGCGACGGCCCGCAAAGCCTCCTGGTCGCGCGCCGATGCTGGGTCGCAAGGGCGTGCCACCTGACCTATACCTGGTCAGGAAGGTGTGGATGATGCCTCGCTTAGTTTCCTGCAGGGCACACACGTACACGTTAAATACGAGCCTCGATCGGCTCTCAGGTTGTCCTGTGAATCGGCTCAAAGAGCCGATCCACCCACGGTTCGTCCAAGGTGGCCGAATATGTGGTGGTCCTGCTTGATCATGGTAGAGCTAATGAGATCCACGACGATGTGGGGTTTTCACCGCATAATCGGATCATCCTACTCTAGGTTGGGCCTCGCGCTCACGCACGGTGATCGTAAGCTTGCCCTAGACGAGGCCTAAAAACCAACACAAGGTTGATCCTCGGAACATCCCGTCTAGGGCTCGCAAACGACACCCTACGTGCCGCTGGATCCTCCACCCCTTTGTAAGGCCTAACTATTGCAGATATTAAACTAATCCTTGTAGAACAAGGAGCGATCGTAACGGATCAGATCTACTAAACTATGATCAAGCGGGGTGCCGCCCCTGCACCCATGATGAGGCACAAGGACGGCTAGATGCGCAAGGGTTGCACTACGAAAGCATGCAGCATGAAGAACAATGCTAACCCTAACACATCTATGATAACTACGTTGCTCGCCATCAAAAGCGCTTCAGTACGAGCAACGCATGAACAACGTAGGCAGGCTTGTGCTGCCTAGATCGCAAGATGCGATCTAGGCAGCATGATGCTTACCGGTAGAAACCCTCGAGACGAAGGAGTTGGCGATGCGCCGAGATTTGTTTGTGGTTGAACGTTGGTTGTTGTTTATTCCATAAACCCTAGGTACATATTTATAGTCCAGGGGACTTTCTAATGTGGGCGTGCACTAAACCGTGCACGAGACAAACTCTAATTCCTAAACTAAGATACACGGGCTAGCTAGCCCAAACTCGGTAAATAAGGCCGATTCACATTGTGTCTCTACGCACATGTCTTCCAGTCTATCTTGATCGCGGCCCACCTCTGACTTGGTCAAATTCTGGTGATAACACATGCCCCCCTGGTTTTGGAAATGACATTTCCAAAATCATTATGCTTTTCTCTCGTCGGGTCACGTCGTGGCAGAGCAGAACCGTCGCAGAGTTCTTCATCATGATAACATGCCGTCTCAATTTCTCTGTGCGATTAAACAGTTCTGGCACCACCTCCTCGGGAACTGCTGTGGCATTGAATTTTTACCATATCCCCTTAATATAACCGCAGTAAACAGTTCTTCTCTTCGTCCCCTTCCGCACTGGCATCCAAAAAACCCTTCTAAGCCACCATGCCTGTTCCTTCCTCCGACTCATCGGTTTTCTCCGTCGAGTCCTCCTCCTCCCGCGAGTCGACGCCGGAGTGGAACCCAGCGAAGGTCCACGAGGCCAACACTCGCCGCGCCATCGAGGCCGGGGACGAGCCCAGCCACGATTTCTCTATTTGGTCAGAGGATGACAGGTCCCTGACCGACGGAGAGAGCGATCTCCGCTTCCTCGTCAAAAGGGAAGCGGTGGAGGAAAGCGAAGACGACTGCTTTCCCTGGGATGGGGTCACTTCCCCAGAGGAGGTGGCGGAGGAAGAGGAAGAGGAGGACGACAGTCCTTCCGACGAGCCGCCGGCTAAACGGCACTGCCCTTGGCCTGGGAACTTCAGCGACGTCGACAGCGACGATGGCGATGCTGATGATGAAGATGAGGACAACGAAGGTCCAGTTGGCGGTCGCTGGAGCAGCGACGATGAGCAGGCCGGGAGTAGCGCTGACAGCAGCGACGACGGCGACGACGAGGGCAGTGATGGCCCGTAGATAGGACCTTTAGAATAGGGCCAGTAGTGGCAGATGGGGCAATGTATCCCCCGGTATTTCCTTTTGCAGGCAATTAGCTCCTTATGTAAGAAATTTCGCTCATTAATGAAGAACTTTTCCTCATTTTGATTGTGCCCGATTTCTCCTGAGTTCAATTGAGCCGATTCCCTTTTCTACCGTCCTTGCCGATTCGCCCCCTTTGCCAATGCGTAACGCGCCGATAACACCGCATCGGTCCTTCGAAATTTGCTCTTTCCTTCTTCAACTGATGATTTTCTAAATCTGGCAGAAAAATGTAGGATCTTCAGGAAATTTTTGAACTTTCCCAACTACACCCAATAATCCTTTCCAGCACTTATCATCTCTGACGAAGGTTTGCAATGAAGGATCAACCGATGATCACTCAATCGGCTCGTAAAAAACAGAGCAAGGCAGAACATCCACCAGGCCTGCTGCCCCCCGAGTCTTGGCCAAGGCAAAAACTTAGCCGAATTAGCCTGGGCTTGATCATGCAGAGTCAGCCGATTTGCACGTAAATCGGTTTGCAGAGAACCTTCAAGGTGGGCTGCCCCCCGAGTTTCCTCAGTGCACCTCTTTGCCCTTGCAAGTCAGATCGGCTCCCTTCCTTTGGTGGATCTGACGCGACCCACCTTTAACCTGATCTGGACGCCCAAGCTGCCCTTAGCACTGTTCTTGAAGAGAAGATCTGAGCTGTTAAACCTCTCTCTCGAGGAGTTCTTCCATTGTGGCTTCTCTTCATAATCTACTAGGGCTGACCTTCTGGTTGACAATTGTATTTCTTGAGTCGATGGCCATGCATCGGCTGCTTTTTTTTTTTAAAATTCTAGGCCGATTTGCGTATCGGCCCCCATACTCAATACTATTTCGTATCCTTGTGTTTTATCCCTCTAGGTGCCCCCCGAGCCGATCCTGTCAAGAAAATTGATGGTATCGGCTCTTCAGGTAGTCCCTGTTGGGCCAAACGTTGATCCCAGGCAGAATGGATAGTGAGGATAATTTTGGCCGATTGCTGGAATCGGCCTCCATGTTGCTTGCTCGGCAAAGGTTTTGTAATATCCCTTCATCAGCTTCGGAGGGCCGATTGCAAGGATCGGCCTCGCCATGTTGCTTATTGACGTAGTCTTGCTACTCGTCCATGTCGGCGGATAAGACCAGCCCAATCTCTGACTTTAGCACGTTGGTGTGCTTGCTGTTATCCATGTCGGGTGCACTGTATAATCGTGGAGCACTACACCCCGCCGGACGAATGAACACCATGTTTGTGCCAGCCGATGTGTCATCATCGGCTCTCTTTTGCTTGGGGCGCCACTCTTTCCTTTGCGGTAGCCCCTCCTCATCCAGGGTCCTCTGGACTTTCGCAGCCAGATCAGGCCGCGCCTTCCTCAGCGTATGCAAGTACATCCTTTCAGCTTCCTCCAGACCGCGCAATCGCTGAACCCTGCGTTTTTGTGTATGGCTGAGACCATCAGGGCACCACCTTGGACGGTGGCACCTGTCTTCTTCGTATTCCCCTTCGTCCTCTGAATCATCGAGATCTTCCGACGGAGGGGTTCCAGCCCGTCTGTTTTGCGGTGGGAGAGGCCCTAAGCGCTCGAACACAGATACGTTGGCTGTCCCCTTCTTCTTCCGGTTGCATTCTGGGCAGTTGCCGATTGTTGGTAATCGGCTCATTCCTGAATCCCAGCAGTGTCTGAAGAAGGGGCAGTACCAATGCCTGTCCGTATCGTCCTGCTCCCTGCCATGGCGTTCCTGTCGCTCCTCATCATGATTATGCCGGCTTTGCCTTTCGTCGTTTCTGGTCAGACGACCTCTTTCATCATTGTTGTTGCATCGCCGGCGTTGGTCATCTCGACTAACATACTTGTTGAGGAGGTGATCAGAGAGGGGTCGTTGATATCTTATGTTCTTCACTTCTCCCTCTGTGACGTATCGTTTGCCATCTTGACGGAGCCGATCGCATGGAGCGGCCCCCTCAGTGTCCTTGCTCTGAGAGCAGCTGTCCTCATCCCCGTCCTTCTCAGAGCGGTGTCCAAGCTCTACCATACTGATATTGGCTGAGAAATCAGGCTGGCACCCTCCAAGGTGGGTAAACTCCACCATGTTGACGGGGAAGGGGTGTGTGTCGACCTTCATGGCGTATTGGTTAAAAATTAACCGCCCATTTTCTATCGCCGCTTGGATCTGCTGACGCCACACCCTGCAGTCGTTGGTGGTGTGGGTGAACGTGTTATGCCACTTGCAGTATGGCTTTCCGTTCAGCTCTTGCACCGTAGGAAACTTGTGGCCTTCGGGCACCTTTATGTGCTTCTCCGCGAGTAAGAGGTCGAAAATCTGCTCGGTTTTCGTCACGTCGAAGTCGAACCCTCTTGGAGGCCCTGGTGGCTTTACCCATTTGCAGGTTACTGGGCCTGCAGCTCGAGTCCACTCAGCTACTGCGACCTCTCGCTCTCCCGTAGGACCTTCATCTTCGCCTGCGTCAACCATGGTAACCACGCGCTTGAATTTATCTTGGTAGATATCCGGGTGGCGTTGCTCATATGCTGACAACTTCTGCACCATGTGTGCTAATGAAGGATAGTCCGCCTGGGAGGCCACTTCCTTGATCGATGATGATAGACCCACCACCGCCAACTCAACTGCTTCTTTTTCGCTTACGTGAACCGAATAGCATCGGTTCCGACGGTCCTGAAGCGCTGGATGTATTCTGACATGTTTCCCCGCGCTTCTGTACTTGTGCCAGATCGGCAATGCCAGCCTCGGAAGCCTCCGAGTGATATTGCTCATGGAACCGTTCTTCCAACTGCTTCCAGGTCTGGATTGAGTTCGGTGGCAGCGAAGTGTACCAACCGAAAGCCGATCCTGTGAGGGACTGTGAGAAGTACCTCACACGCAGCTCGTCTGACGCTGAGATCATGCCCAGCTGCGCCAAATACCGGCTCACATGCTCTATGGAGCTGGAACCATCTGATCCGCTGAACTTTGTGAAGTCCGGGAGCCGATATTTGGGTGGTAACGGGATCAATTCGTACTCGTTGGGGTACGGCTTGGTATAGCCGATCGCCTTTCTTTTCGGCATCATGCCGAACTGATCTTTCAGGACCGTACAAATTTGATCCGCAGTGATGGCCGCAGGTGCCGAACCCTGAAGGTTCGTCGGAGTGGCGTACTTAACCAGCCATGCTTGTTTCTCTGGTTCTGAGCCAACTGCAGGAGCTGGGCTCGGGAGCTTAGTCGGGGTGGCGTATTTAGCTAGCCACGTTTGCTTCTCAGGGTCCGCCTCCGATGCTCCTCCTGTTGCCCCAGAAGTCCCTGTTATAGCAACCTGGTTCGAGGGTGCCCAGGTGCTGCAGTCTGGCACGTATGCACATGCGTATCCGTGCGGGATCTCCTTGGGCGCGTCTTGTAGGAACTGGTAGTCACTGGGGTCACCACCAATCTTGTAGACGACAAAAGCCGATGAGTTCGGCGCTTCGGGCGCTGCCAACGCGAATGGCAGCGGGGGACGGGAATGGAGCAGCGCTTCCCCTTGGTGAGTCCCTAGGGCTGGTCCTGACGGAGAGTACTGATGGCTCATGATCTCCTGGATCACGCGCAGCGCGACGCGCTCCAACGTATTCACCAGGCTCTCAGAATGGCGGTGCAGCGAATGAGCCACCATGAAGTTGATCTCCTGACGCAGCGACCTGGTGCGCTCTTCGGACGGGGTGGACAGGTCCACTCCATCAAGTGCGCCTTCAGGTGTGAACCCCTTCCATCTGATGCCATGGGAGCGGGTCCTGTGGAAAGAGCCGATTAGGTCGGCTTCGAGGGCAGACTTGATCTCGTCGTACTTCTTCTTGAGCTCGCCATGGAGATCCCCGTACGTGACCGGAGTTTCTTCTGCCACTTCTGATGAAGACGGTAAGGCGTCTTTCGCCATCTCTGCTGTAGATAGCGAGGTGGTTGTCGCTGAAGATGAGTCGTTGAAGATGGTCCCACCGGGCGTGCCAGAATGTGTTGGCGTCAGAAACCCACCGGCGGGCAGTGACTGGCCAACACGGTAGAGCCGGGAATGACTAGGGCTGCGGCTGGCCCCAGTCCCTCGAGCGACGGCCCGCAAAGCCTCCTGGTCGCGCGCCGATGCTGGGTCGCAAGGGCGTGCCACCTGACCTATACCTGGTCAGGAAGGTGTGGATGATGCCTCGCTTAGTTTCCTGCAGGGCACACACGTACACGTTAAATACGAGCCTCGATCGGCTCTCAGGTTGTCCTGTGAATCGGCTCAAAGAGCCGATCCACCCACGGTTCGTCCAAGGTGGCCGAATATGTGGTGGTCCTGCTTGATCATGGTAGAGCTAATGAGATCCACGACGATGTGGGGTTTTCACCGCATAATCGGATCATCCTACTCTAGGTTGGGCCTCGCGCTCACGCACGGTGATCGTAAGCTTGCCCTAGACGAGGCCTAAAAACCAACACAAGGTTGATCCTCGGAACATCCCGTCTAGGGCTCGCAAACGACACCCTACGTGCCGCTGGATCCTCCACCCCTTTGTAAGGCCTAACTATTGCAGATATTAAACTAATCCTTGTAGAACAAGGAGCGATCGTAACGGATCAGATCTACTAAACTATGATCAAGCGGGGTGCCGCCCCTGCACCCATGATGAGGCACAAGGACGGCTAGATGCGCAAGGGTTGCACTACGAAAGCATGCAGCATGAAGAACAATGCTAACCCTAACACATCTATGATAACTACGTTGCTCGCCATCAAAAGCGCTTCAGTACGAGCAACGCATGAACAACGTAGGCAGGCTTGTGCTGCCTAGATCGCAAGATGCGATCTAGGCAGCATGATGCTTACCGGTAGAAACCCTCGAGACGAAGGAGTTGGCGATGCGCCGAGATTTGTTTGTGGTTGAACGTTGGTTGTTGTTTATTCCATAAACCCTAGGTACATATTTATAGTCCAGGGGACTTTCTAATGTGGGCGTGCACTAAACCGTGCACGAGACAAACTCTAATTCCTAAACTAAGATACACGGGCTAGCTAGCCCAAACTCGGTAAATAAGGCCGATTCACATTGTGTCTCTACGCACATGTCTTCCAGTCTATCTTGATCGCGGCCCACCTCTGACTTGGTCAATTTCTGGTGATATTGACAACCTCACTGTTTCGTTGGGGCAAAGTACTTTGGTTGTGTTGTGCAGGTTCCTAGTTGGCGCCGGAATCCCTGGTGTTGCGCCGCATCACATTTCGCGACCATCAACCTTCAACGTGCTTCTTGGCTCCTACTGGTTCGATTAAACCTTGGTTTCATACTGAGGGAAACTTGCTTCTATACGCATCATACCTTCCACTTGGGGTTCCCAACGGACGTGTGCATCTACGCGTATCAAGCTAAATTTCTGGCGCCGTTGCCGGGGAGATCAAGACACGCTGCAAGGGAGTCTCCACTTCTCAATCTCTTTACTTTGTTTTTGTCTTGCTTTATTTTATTTACTACTTTGTTTGCTGCACTAAATCAAAATACAAAAAATTAGTTGCTAGTTTTACTTTATTTGCTATCTTGTTTGCTATATCAAAAACACAAAAAAATTAGTTACTTGTCTTTACTTTATTTGCCTAGTTTACTTTATTGCTGTTATCATGAGTAATCCTGAAGTTGAAGTTCGTTCTTTTAAGCAACAGGGTGGAGAAAGTTTTAAAGATGCTTGGTATAGAATTAGTAATGCTCATCAAAGGTGCATTAAGAAACACTCCACCACTATCCTTCTTAGGAACTTTTATGTTGGTTTATCTAGTTGGAATAGATATGTTCTTGATACTCTTTCGGGAGGTAATTTCCTAGGTACTCCCGCTTTAGAAGCTAGTTGCATCATTGAGAGTCTAGTTGGAATACCACCTGTTAATGAAGTTAAAATTGAAATCTCTCTTGAAGATGTTATGAAAAAATTGGAAACCATAGAGAAAAATTTTCCAAGTGTTGAAGCTAAATTGGGAATGTTATTTGACAAAACTTATGAACTTGATAAATCCTTAGGAGGAATTGATGAAAGAATTAGTATCCTAGGAACTTGTGTTGTCCATGATAATCAAACCAATAGGATTGATGAACTTGAAAAAGCTATGGGAACCTTGGGTTCAACCTTTTCTTCTCTCAAGTATAATGAGAAAGCTTATGTGGGTAAAGAGCAAAAATTCATGTACGCCTCTAAGGTGCCTAAACAAAAGAATTATTATAGGCCTAAAATTGCTAAAACCCCTAGCACTACCATAGAAAATCTAGATAATGGAACACCTAAAGTACCCCCTGCAACAAGTTGTGTTTGCATGAAGAATAATAATGTTGATGCTTCTACTCTCGATGTTACTTGATTTGCACTTTCTGCGCCTAGCTGAAAGGCGTTAAAGAAAAGCGCTTATGGGAGACAACCCATGTTTTTACCTACAGCAATTTTTTGTTTTATTGAGTCTTGGAAGTTGTTTACTACTGTAGCAACCTCTCCTTATCATGTTTTTGTGCCAAGTAAAGTTTCTATGTCAAAGTTGATGTTATATTTGGGATCGCTGCACAGAAACAGCATTGCTGTCTGTCACGAATCTGGGCATAATTCCCTGTAGAAAATTCGAAAAAATCTGCCAATTTACGAGCGTGATCCTCAGATATATACGCAACTTTCATTAGTTTTGAGTTTTTCCATTTGAGCAAGTCTGGTGCCATTTATAAATTCGTCTTTACGGACTGTTCTGTTTTTGACAGATTCTGCCTTTTATTTCGCATTGCCTCTTTTGCTATGTTGGATTTATTTCTTTGATCCATTAATGTCCAGTAGCATTATGCAATGTCCAGAAGTGAAAAGAATGATTGTGTCACCTCTGAATGTGTGAATTATTAATGATGCACTAACCCTCTAATGAGTTTGCTTGAAGTTTGGTGTGAAGGAAGTTTTCAAGGGTCAAGAGAGGAGAATGATATACTAAGATCAAGAGGAGTGAAAGCTCTAAGCTTGGGGATGCCCCGTGGTTCATCCCTGCATATTTTAAGAAGACTCAAGCGTCTAAGCTTGGGGATGCCCAAGGCATCCCCTTCTTCATCGACAACATCATCAGGTTCCTCCCCTGAAACTATATTTTTATTCAGTCACATCTGGTGTTCTTTACTTGGAGCGTCGGTTTGCTTTCGTTTTTGTTTGAATAAGATGGATCCTAGCATTCACTTTGTGGGAGAGAGACACGCTCCGCTGTTGCATATGGACACATGTGTCCTTAGGCTTTACTCATAATGTTCAAGGCGAAGTTTCTTCTTCGTTAATTTGTTATATGGTTGGAATTGGAAAATGCTACATGTAGTAATTCTAAAAATGTCTTGGATAATGTGATACTTGGCAATTGTTGTGCTCATGTTTAAGCTCTTGCATCATATGCTTTGCACCCATTAATGAAGAAATACATAGAGCTTGCTAAAATTTGATTTGCATATTTGGTTTCTCTAAGGTCTAGATAATATCTAGTATTGAGTTTTGAACAACAAGGAAGACAGTGTAGAGTCTTATAATGTTTACAATATGTCTTTTATGTGAGTCTTGCTGCACTTGTTCATCCTTGAGTTTGCTTCAAATAACCTTGCTAGCCTAAACCTTGTATCGAGAGGGAATACTTCTCATGCATCCAAAATCCTTGAGCCAACCACTATGCCATTTGTGTCCACCATACCTACCTACTACATGGTATTTACCCGCCATTCCAAAGTAAATTGCTTGAGTGCTACCTTTAAAATTCCATCATTCACCTTTGCAATATATAGCTCATGGGACAAAATAGCCTTAAAAACTATCGTAGTATTGAATATGTACTTATGCACTTTATATTTTATTAAGTTGCTTGTTGTGCGATAACCATGTTTCTGGGGAACGCCATCAACTATTGTTGAATATCATGTGAGTTGCTATGCATGTCCGTCTTGTCTGAAGGTCTATCATTTTAGTGGTTGGAGCATGCAAAATTGTTAGAGAAGAACATTGGGCCGCTAACTAAAGCCATGAATCATGGTGGAAGTTTCAGTTTTGGACATATATCCTCAATCTCATATGAGAATAATAACTTTGCTACATGCTTATGCATTAAAGAGGAGTCCATTATCTGTTGTCCATGTTGTCCCGGTATGGATGTCTAAGTTGAGAATAATCAAAAGCGAGAAATCCGAAATGCGAGCATTCTCCTTGGACCTTTGTACAGGCGGCATGGAGGTACCCCTTTGTGACACTTGGTTGAAACATGGCATGCAAAGATCCGGTAGTCCAAGTTAAGTAGGACGAGGTGCGGGCACTATTAGTATACTATGCGTGAGGCTTGCAACTTGTAAGATATAATTTTCATAACTCATATGCTTTATTACTACCGTTGACAAAATTGTTTCATGTTTTCAAAATAAAAGCTCTAGCACAAATACAGCAATCGATGCTTTCCTCTGCGAAGGACCATTCTTTTACTTTTATTGTTGAGTCAGTTTACCTATCTCCTTCCACCTTAAGAAGCAAACACTTGTGTGAACTGTGCATTGATTCCTACATACTTGCATATTGCACTTGTTATATTACTTTATGTTGACAATATCCATGAGATATACATGTTACAAGTTGAAAGCAACCGCTGAAACTTAATCTTCTTATGTGTTGCTTCAACACCTTTACTTTGATTTATTGCTTTACGAGTTAACTCTTATGCAAGACTTATTGATGCTTGTCTTGAAGTACTATTCATGAAAAGTCTTTGCTATATGATTCAGTTGTTTACTCATGTCATTACCTTTGCTTTGATCGCTGCATTCATTACATATGTTTACAAATAGTATGATCAAGATTATGATGGCATGTCACTTCAGAAATTATCTTTGTTATCGTTTTACCTGCTCGGGACGAGCAGAACTAAGCTTGGGGATGCTGATACGTCTCCAACGTATCGATAATTTCTTATGTTCCATGCTACTTTATTGATGATACCTACATGTTTTATGCACATTATATGTCATATTTATGCATTTTCTCGGAACTAACCTATTAACAAGATGCCGAAGAGCCAGTTGTTTTCTGTTTTTGGTTTCAGAAATCCTAGTAAAGAAATATTCTCGGAATTGGACGAAACTTTCGCCCAGGGTCCTATTTTTGCACGAAGCTTCCGAAGACCGAAGACCTAACGAAGTGGGGCCACGAGGTGGCCGAGGCTAGGCCGGCGCGGCCAGGCCCTGGCCGCGCCGACCTGCCCCCGTGGGCCCCTCGCGTTGACCTTCCGCCTACTTAAAGCCCCGTCGAAACCCCCAGTACCGAGAGCCACGATACGGAAAACCTTACAGAGACGCCGCCGCCGCAATCCCATCTCGGGGATTCGGAGATCGCCTCCGGCACCCTGAGAGGGGATTCATCTCCCGGAGGACTCTTCATCGCCATGATCGCCTCCGGAGTGATGAGTGAGTAGTTCACCCCTGGACCATGGGTCCATAGCAGTAGCTAGATGGTCGTCTTCTCCTTGTTGTGCTTCATTGTTGGATCTTGTGAGCTGCCTAACATGATCAAGATCATCTATATGTAATTCTATATGTTGTGTTTGTCGGGATCCGATGGATAGAGAGTACTATGATTATGGTGATTATCAATCTATTGTTCATGTGTTGTTTATGATCTTGCATGCTCTCCGTTATTAGTAGAGGCTCTGGCCAAGTTTTTACTCTTAACTCCAAGAGGGAGTAATTATGCTCGATAGTGGGTTCATGCCTTCATTGATACCTGGGACAGTGACAGAAAGTTCTAAGGTTGTGATGTGCTGTTGCCACTAGGGATAAAACATTGATGCTATGTCTAAGGATGTAGTTATTGATTACATTACGCACAATACTTAATGCAATTGTCTGTTGCTTTGCAACTTAATACTGGAGGGGGTTCGGACGATAACCTGAAGGTGGACTTTTTAGGCATAGATGCGGTTGGATGGCGGTCTATGTACTTTGTCGTAATGCCCAATTAAATCTCACTATATTTACCATGTCATGTATATGCATTGTTATGCCTTTCTCTATTTGTCAATTGCCCGACTGTAATTTGTTCACCCAACATGCTTTTATCTTATGGGAGAGACACCTCTAGTGAACTGTGGACCCCGGTCCTATTCTTTCCATAGCATACAATCTACTTGTTTTACTGTTTTCTTTGCAAACATCTTCCACTCGATACGTTTAATCCTTTGTTACAGCAAGCCGGTGAGATTGACAACCTCACTGTTTCGTTGGGGCAAAGTACTTTGGTTGTGTTGTGCAGGTTCCTAGTTGGCGCCGGAATCCCTGGTGTTGCGCCGCATCACATTTCGCGACCATCAACCTTCAACGTGCTTCTTGGCTCCTACTGGTTCGATTAAACCTTGGTTTCATACTGAGGGAAACTTGCTTCTATACGCATCATACCTTCCACTTGGGGTTCCCAACGGACGTGTGCATCTACGCGTATCAATCGCCTCCGGAGTGATGAGTGAGTAGTTCACCCCTGGACTATGGGTCCATAGCAGTAGCTAGATGGTCGTCTTCTCCTAATTGTGCTTCATTGTTGGATCTTGTGAGCTGCCTAACATGATCAAGATCATCTATCTGTAATACTATATGTTGTGTTTGTCGGGATCCGATGGATAGAGAATACTATGTTATGGTGATTATCAATCTATTATCTATGTGTTGTTTATGATCTTGCATGCTCTCCGTTATTAGTAGATGTTGGAGATATGCCCAAGAGGCAATAATAAAGTGGTTATTATAATATCTTTGTGTTTATGATAAATGTTTATATACCATGCTATAATTGTATTAACCGAAACATTGATACATGTGTGTTATGTAAACAACAAGGAGTCCCTAGTAAGCCTCTTGTATAACTAGCTTGTTGATTAATAGATGATCATGGTTTCGTGATCATGAACATTGGATGTTATTAATAACAAGGTTATGTCATTAGTTGAATGATATAATGGACACACACCCAAATGAGCGTAGCATAAGATCAAGTCATTAAGTTCATTTGCTATAAGCTTTCAATACATAGTTGTCTTAATCCTTCGACCATGAGATCATGTAAATCACTTACACCGAAAGGGTACTTTGATTACATCAAACGTCATTGCGTAAATGGGTGACAATAAAGGTGGGATTAAGTATTTGGAAAGTGTGAGTTGAGGCATATGGATCAACAGTGGGATTTGTCCATCCTGATGACGGATAGATATACTCTGGGCCCTCTCGGTGGAATGTCATCTGATTAGCTTGCAAGCATATGAATAGTTCATAAGAGATCACATACCACGGTACGAGTAAAGAGTACTTGTCGGTAACGAGGTTGAACAAGGTATGGAGATACCAATGATCAAACCTCGGACAAGTAAAATATCGTGAGACAAAGGGAATTGACATCGTATGTAAATGGTTCAATCGATCACTAAGTCATCGTTGAATATGTGGGAGCCATTATGGATCTCCAGATCCCGCTATTGGTTATTGCTCGGAGAGGAGTCTCGACCATGTCTGCATAGTTCGCGAACCGTAGGGTGACGCGCTTAAGGTTCGATGTCGCATAAGTAGATTCGGAATATGAGTTGGAGTCCGAAGTTTTTTCGGAGTCTCGGATGGGATCCAGGACATCACGAGGAGGTCCGGAATTATCCGGAGAATAAGATTCATATATGGGAAGTCAATTTCCGGGGTTCGGGAAAAAGTCCGGTGTTTTGACCGGAGCTTCTAGAAGGTTCTAGAGGGCCACCAGTGGGCCCACCACCCCGGGAGAGGCCACGTAGGCGCCACATGGCATAGTGGGTCCTGCCCACCATGACATGTGGGCCCAGGCCGGCCCCCCTTAGAGATAAGATCTATCTCTAGTTTAAATGGTTTAAAATTAGAGATAAGATCTATCTCCTAAAATAAAGTGTTTAAATTAGGAGATAAGGGGGAAGACTTGGGGGAGGAGTTTATCCCTCCCCTTGGCCGGCCAAAGGGATGGGTGGGCCCTAGGGGCCGACCCCCCACCTATATAAAGAGGGGAGGGGGTGGCCCAAGGCCCCCCATCCACAACCCTAGCCGCCCCCTCTCTCTTCCACCTCCATACGCTGTGCAGGCTTAGGCGAAGCCCTGCAGCAATTCTTCTCCACCACCACCACCACGCCGTCGTCTGCTGGGATTCCGTGGAGATCTACTACACCTCCGCTGCCCGCTGGAACGGGAGAGGAAGGAGCTTCATCGACACCGTACGCGCGACCGAGTACGGAAGTGCTGCCGGATTGCAGCACCGGGGACGATCGTCTACACCAACAACGAGATTAATCTCGTAGGCTTTGGAATCTTCGAGGGTTAGTCTCATCTCCATCTCGTTGCTTAGATCTAGTAGATTGGATCTTGGGTGTTCCATAGATTAGATCTGTTGGTTTTATTCGCTTTGCGGTAGGAAAATTTTTGTTTTCTATGCAACGAACCCCATCAGTGGTATCAGAGCCACGTCTATGCATAGATCTGTTGCACGAGTAGAACACAATGGTTTGTGGGCGGTGATGCTTTTGTTGCTTTAGTTTGTGTACTTTGCTTCTTGCGGGATGGTGGGATGAAGCGGCCCGGGCTAACTTTACATGACCGCGTCTCATGAGACTTGCTCCACGCTTGACATGCAACTTGTATTGCATAAGTGGCTTTGCGGGTGTCTGTCTCTCCCACCATAGTGAAGATTGTAATTTGCACTTCTATTGTCAACACTAGTATCACCGTTGTGGTTCATGTTCGTAGGTAGATTGGATCTTACTCGAAAACCCTAAACCACGTAAAAGATGCAAACCAAATTAGAGGCGTCTAACTTGTTTTTGCAGGGTTTGGTGATGTGATATGGCCATAATGTGATGATGATTATATTCGATGTATGAGATGTTCATTGATGTATTATGGCAACCGGCAGGAGCCTAATGGTTGTCTTTAATTTTTGTTAAAGACCTGCGTGTCTATTCATCATGTAATAGCTTTATTTCAAGTAGTTGTTATAGTAGCTATAAGTGATGGACAACCATGAAGCGGCGCCACTGACCTTGACGCCATGCTGGTGATGATGGAGATCATGTCCGTGCTTTGGAGATGGAGATCAAAAGCACAAGAAGAAAGGCCATATCATATCACACATTATGAATTGCATGTGATGTTAATCCTTTTATGCATCTTATTTTGCTTAGATCGCGACGGTAGCATTATAAGATGATCCCTCTCACTAAATATCAAGATAATAAAGTGTTCATCCTTAGTATGCACCGTTGCTAAGACTTGTCGAAGCATCTCGTGATGATCGGGTGTGATAGACTCTACATGTGCATACAACGGGTGCAAGCCAGATTTGCACACGCGGATACTAAGGTTTCCTTGACGAGCCTAGCATGTACAGACATGGTCTCGGAACACGGGATACCGAAAGGTAGAGCATGAGTCATATGAATGATATGATGAACACTTGGAGTGTTCGCCTTTGAAGCTACATCTTTTCTCGTGAAGATCGGACTTGGTGTAGTGGATTTGGTTCGTGTAATCACTAAGACAATGCGAGGGATGTTGTTTTGAGTGGGAGTTCACCTAGTTAATTTAAGAATTAAAATTGAACTCATTTTATCATAAACTTAGTCTAAACTCTTTGCAAATATGTTGTAGATCATGGCGCCCCCTCCATCAATTTTAACCAGTTCCTAGAGAAAGAAAAGCTTAAGGGAAATGGTAGCAACTTCACTGACTGGTCCCGTCATGTGAGGATTTTCCTCACTGGCGTAAGCATGCAATATGTGCTCGAAGCACCGCTAGGTCCCCCACCACCTCCTGCAGTGTCCGAGGACATAAAGAATGTTTATGAGACTCGGGTAACTCGGTACTCCGAAATTCAGTGTGCCATCTTGTGCAGTTTAGAGGCAGAGCTCCAAAAGCGTTTTGAGCACCACTGTCAACACCCGGGTTTTTAAGTCCGGATGCCTATTATATCATTCATCGCAATCCCAGGAATATTGTTGTTGCGAGATATAATAGCTAAGTATCACAGTCATCATTTATTACAACTCAATAGGTCTTACAACTTGAATCACATGATCCATATTACACAAATAGTTGATCTATTGATCAACGAACAAACACAAGTTCAATGCGGAAGCGTAAAGATAAAGGGACTCTGTAGTCCACAGGCCAACGCTTGACGTCAGAAAGCTCCTAGTTATCATAGGCGTCCTGCTGGTCATCCTCGCGGTAGTTCTGTTCATCATCGTACTCTGGCCATTTGAATAGCCAGGGACAAAGCCGTAAGTACTTCAAGTACTTGCAAACTAATACCAATGTAAAATGCTAGCTCTTGGAGTTAAACTCTATTTCTACTTGCATAAGTCATATTTTAGTTTATGAGTGGTGAAGCATATACTAGCTACTCAAGTGGGAACATTAGTGTCATTCCCACACAATGGTTGTCATTCTACCAAATCACCAAGTCACCATTCACATTCGGTAAAGTTTTCAAAAGACTGACACAGGAAATTGTATGGCCTTTCCAATTGTCCGTAACCGTGGACACGGCTATTCGAATAGATTGACACTCTGCAGAGGTTGCACACTTGTGCCACAACATTTGATTTTATCCGTCGGAATAACTCCGAGTCACCGTAACACAGTACGCGGATCATCAACCCTAACCTTTCACTTATAAACCCTAGTATGAGCACCTCTCCCCATGAGCTTGGCCTCCCAGTGAAAACCAACTGTTAACCTGGGAACTGCACAGGGCTTGGCCGTACAATTTCACCTCAATTCACATCTTTCTCAACAACGGAGGCAGCCTCGGCATAACCCCTATGATGTGTGTTCAGAGGGAACCCATACTAAGATGTATAAACTTCCAGTTAAGCCCTACCCATAATCAGGTATTGTGGGGGTACTTAAAATTGGAAAGATATCGCATTCAAACCAATATCAGGGTTTTATCAAAATCACTATCTTCTCTTGGTCACATTTAACTTCACAATTATCAATGGGATTTTATCAAAAATCACCATCTTCTCTTGGTCACATTCAACTTCAAAACTTTCAATGGAATGGCTCACCATTCCAAGGTTTCAATTTCATCAAGTCCCATGTTCCCATCTAGAGTAGTCAAAGTTTTAGTATTTTAGCACTAGCACTAATCATGAGGGGTGCTACATTGCTTGCCATCTATAGGACTAGCTTTGCTACTCTAATAGTTTTGTTCACTATACCCTTTGAGTAACTCTTGGAAAAACACAACAAGTAAGACTTGTAGGGTATACAAATAGGATAAGCTTGTATGAAGATAGATAAAATCATGGTGCCTTGCCCAAGGTGGGCTTTGCACTTTGCAAGAGTATTATCTTGCCTTGGTAGTTCTCAAGGTTCTCTTCTTCCTCTTCCTGGTAGAATTCTCCTTCCTCTTGGTAATTTCCGGTGCTAGCGTCTAAATTTAAATACAAGGTATAATCACTAAACCAACTCAAAGCCTATGCTAAGCACATCATCATCTCACACAAACTATGCTAAGCACACTCATAAAATAATTAGGTGCATTGGTTTTCTTTATTAAAGAAACAAATTTTCTCTTATTACATATGGGATTAATAATCTTCATTTAGTTCTTGAGAAAATCATTTCCTCTCATTGAAATCTTCTTAAGATTTAACTTCTCAAATAATCATATATGAATTCATATTGACCTAAGTCAAACCTTCATTATCATTATTTGAGAAAATGATTTAAATGAGGTAAATCACCTCATACTATTTTATAATTCTCCAAATGATTTAAATCTCCAAATATTCATATAGGAGTGTTTGGACCAGAGGTGCAAACATCTCATGAACTCATTTGGGACAAGATTTAAATGAAGGGAAATCCTCCATATGATTTACATAATAAATTTGGGACAATATCACTTATTAAACTAGCCATATTGTCCATTAATTAATCTAGGGCATGATCATGCAAAGTGACCACACCATTTTATTGCATAATCAATTAGTGTAAGTCATTTGTGAGCTATAGGAATTGGAATTATTCAAATATCTATTTTAGTTGATTTTTAATAATTATTCTAAGGCAGAAAAGTCCCTGCCTTGTTTATTTTTCCATTTTAAATCTATAATATATCTAGGGTTCAAACCAGTGGCATTGTGTAGATAATTTCCTCAGCTTTCTAAATATATAAAGTTTGTTAAATTTGGCCAAGCCAAACAGATCCTATGAATTTTCAAAGTTGGGTCCAGTATTGAATTCAAACTAAATTGATTAAACGAAATTTGAATTAAATGGGCTGGCGGGAAAGCTAACTGGGCCCAAAGGTTTAAAAACGGCCCAAGGCCAGCCCACCACGCGTCTGTGCACGCGCGGGCCGCCTGACAGGGGGCTCCACCCGTCAGCGACGTTTAAACGCCGAAGCGGTATGGGCGCGTCTGAGGCGTTGGATTAGATCCACGATCAACGGCTCAGGTTCATCGTCGTCTCCGACGAGAACCCGACGGTGCGGCGGCGACAGTAGGGGGTCGGAGGCTCACCGGGGCTCCAGCTAGGGTCAGGCAGTGTGCTCGGTGACGTTGTGGACGACGGCGAAGCTCCTGGTAGCAGTGGCGTCGTCAGGGGCGGCCTCCTTCTCCGGCGATTGCTGCAGGGCTTCCGCGGCGGTGAGGCGTCGATTGGACGGCGGCGGTGGCTAATCGAGCATGGCGAGGTGCTGGGGAGGTCGAGGAAGGAGAGGGGAGTGAGCTGGTGTGAGGAGATGGTCGAGGCGAGGCCTCCTTTTATAGGCGCGTGAGGTGCCGTGGGTGCTGCGGCGGGGTCGACCATGGCGCGGCCGTTCCGGGGGTCTAGAGGGCTAGGCGACGACGGGGTCGTGTTCACGACGTCACCGCGGTCCTCGGAGCGTCAACGGCGCGATCAATGGCGGCGTACGGTGGTCGGGCGCTTGCTCGTACTGGCGCGGCCGTGGCGGGCGCGTTCGTCCTCTCCGGCGACGGTAGGGGCTAGGGGGTGACGCGAGCGTGTCCGGCGAGCTCCGCGTGGCGCGTCGAGTACCAGGGCGAGCGGGCTTGGTCGGGGTACGGCGGTGTACTGCGGGCGCCGCGTGGCCGTGTCGCGCGCGTCCGTGCGCGGCGACGTCACCATGCCGCTCGCGGCGCGCCAGGGACGTACTGGGCGCGCGTCGTCCGGGATCTGTCGGCGTCCTCGCGACCAGGGGCGGGTACAGGCGATCTCCTGGGATCATGGGCGACGCGTTGGACACGGTGGCGAGGCTGATCGTGGAGGGAAGGAGAGGGGAAGGTGTCGAGGTGCGACATGGCCGGCATGGCCATGGCCGGCCATGCTTTGGTCGTGTCCATGGTGTTTTTGTGCATGGGCTAGGTGTGGTGGGGTCCAGGGGTCACTGCTAGGGCTGGTGGTGGTCAAGATTGGGTCTGGTTTGATCAAATTCAAAAATGTGATGATCTTGTTTGTATTAAAAAGTCTCTACTTTGCTTGATCCTAGTTCTTGATCCAAGATGAATTTGGTATGGTCTCCTTTACAAAAGTTGTTCATGTTGTTGTGTACTTGGATGACATGCAAAGAGTTGGATGGGTTTAGTTTAGAAATTTTGAAATAGAGAGGCTCAAAGTGGTGACCAGATTGTAATTGTCAAAAATGACCATTATCTTATGTGAGCATATTTAATTCTTGGCTTTGATTTAATTTGTGTTTCTTTGATTCTCAAAGTTGTAATAACTATTTAATATCATTTTACAACTAATGGTGAAGACCAATTGGGTCTAGGGTCAAAATTTATAATAATATCATATGTCATATGTTAGGGTTTTTAGGGTTTTATTCTTATTTGATTTCTTTCTCTTTTTAATTTATTGGTTTGGTGATCATCATTGAATCACTCTAGGGTTGTGGAGTTTATCACATACACAAAGTAACACTCATCATGGCATAGCACTCAAAATGCACAAGTCCTATGCAGGGTACTATATGAAATTTGAAAAGTTTTTTTTGGTTCTCAAATTTGGATAATTGGACTTGTTCTTCTTCCTTTATTTAAAATTTGAGGTGTTACAAACCCTTCCCCCTTACAAAAGATCTCGTCCCGAGATCTAGAAGAAAAACAGTCTAGAGGTTGAAGAGATCTGGGTACTCCTTCTTCATATCTTCTTCCCGCTCCCAAGTGGCTTCATCTTCGGTATGATTGCTCCACTGTATCTTCAGAAACTTGATGCTTCGGGTGCGGGTGGTTCGGTATGCCTCTTCCAAGATGCGAATCGGCACTTCGCGGTAGGTAAGGTCGTGATTGATATCCACCGAACGGTGGTCGATGTTCTTGAATACCTCGGTCTTCTCTGGCACTTCTAAGCACTTCCGGAGGAGTGAGATGTGGAACACGTTGTGCACAGCCGCCATTTCTTCGGTAGCTCTAGTTGATAGGAGACTTCTCCTCGGCGGCTGAGAACTTTGAAAGGTCCGACATACCGGGGTGCAAGCTTCCCTTGAGTTGGAAACGCTGCATTCCCTTCAGGGGTGACACCTTGAGATAGACAAAATCTCCGACCTCAAAGGTCATCTCTCGGCGTCTCTTGTCGGCGTAGCTCTTCTGGCGGGACTGAGCGGTCTTGAGGTACTCTCGGATCTTGTGCACCTTCTCTTCTGCTTCTCGAAGCACATCAGGTCCAAAGACTTGGCTATCTCCGACTTCGGACCAATTCGGGGGTACGGCATTTCCTTCCGTACAGGGCTTCGAAGGGGGCCATTTGTAGACTGGCTTGGTAGCTGTTGTTGTAAGAGAATTCTGCGTAGGGCAGACAGTCCTCCCACTTGGATCCATATTCTAGGACGCAGGCTCTCAGCATGTCCTCCAGTATCTGGTTGACTCTCTCGGTCTGTCCATCAGTCTGCGGGTGATAGGCAGTGCTGAAATTCAGACGAGTTCCTAATCCTTCATGCACCTTCTGCCAGAATCTTGAGGTGAATTGTGAACCTCTATCTGACACTATTGACTTTGGGGTTCCGTGTAGTGCGACTATTCTGGAGATATACAGCTCCGCTAGCTTTGGGCCCTGGTAGGTTGTCTTGACAGCGATGAAGTGGGCTACCTTGGTCAATCTATCAACAACTACCCAGATGGAATCATTTCCTTTGCTGGATTTGGGCAACCCGGTGATAAAGTCCATTCCTACGGAGTCCCACATTTCCATTCGGGAATCTGTAGTGGCTGCAGCAGTCCTGCGGGTCGCTGATGTTCGGCTTTGACTCGTTGACAGATATCGCACTTGGCGATGTAGCTTCCAATCTCCCTCTTCATTCCATGCCACCAGAACTGTTCCTTCAAGTCCTGGTACATCTTGGTACCGCCGGGGTGGATAGAGTATAAGGTGTCATGGGCTTCCTTCAGATAACTTGCTTCAACTCTGAGTCTGACGGTACACACAGGCGTCCGTTGTACCAAAGGACTCCTTCTTCATCAATGGTGAATCCCGGGGCTTTCCCCGCAGCTATCTGCTTCTTGATCCCTTCAATGCTGGCATTGCCCTTCTGGGCTTCCTTGATCTGACCAATCAAGGTGGGTTGTAGCTCTATACTAGCTAGAAATCCCTTACTGACTAACTCCATTCTAAACTGCTCGAACTCTTGGTGTAAGCTGGGTTGTTCTTCTGCTATCATTGAGTTTAGCTGACATGGCAGTCTACTCAATGCATCCGCTACCACATTGGCCTTGCCGGGGTGGTAGTGAATCTCCATATCATAGTCCTTGATCAACTCTAACCATCTCCGCTGCCTCATATTCAGCTCCTTCTGGGTGAAGATATACTTCAGGCTCTTGTGATCGAATAGATCTCGCAGCGATTACCCATGAGGTAATGGCGCCACACCTTCAGTGCTAAAACTACGGCTGCGAGTTCGAGGTCATGGGTTGGATAGTTCTGCTCATGCTGCTTCAGTTGCCGGGACAGATAAGATATCACCTTTCCTTCCTGCATCAGCACACATCCAAGACCAATCTTGGATGCATCGCAGTAAACGTCAAAGGGTTTGGTGATATCCGGCATGATCAGGATTGGGGCTGTGGTCAGTCTAAGCTTGAGTTGTTGAAAACTCTCCTCACACTTCTCCGTCCATTCGAACTTCTTGTCTTTCTTTAACAACTGGGTCATTGGTCGAGCGATGCTCGAAAAGCCTTCTACAAATCTGCGGTAGTATCCGGCTAATCCAAGAAAAGCGCGGACCTCGGTCTGGGTGGTTGGGGCTTTCCATTCTGCAACAGTCTTGATCTTGGCGGGGTCGACCGCAATTCCTCCTGCAGACAAGATATGTCCCAGGAATCCTACTTCCTTCAGCCAAAATTCACATTTGCTGAACTTAGCATACAACTTATGCTCTCTAAGGGTCTCCAGGACAGCTTCTAGGTGTTGCTCATGTTCTTCCTCGGACTTGGAGTAGATTAGGATGTCATCAATGAAAACGACAACAAACTTATCCAGGAAGTTCATGAAGATCTTATTCATGAGATTCATGAAATAAGCAGGGGCATTGGTCAATCCAAATGACATGACATTGTACTCGTACAATCCATATCTGGTGGTGAAGGCAGTTTTGGGAATGTCCGATGCACGAATCTTCAGCTGGTGGTATCCAGTCCTGAGGTCAATCTTCGAGAATACTACAGCACCGGTCAGCTGGTCAAACAGGTCTTCTATCTTGGGCAAGGGGTATTTGTTCTTGATGGTGACATCGTTAAGCTTACGGTAGTCCGTACATAAACGACTGGCACCATCCTTCTTATCCACAAACAACACTGGGGATCTCCATGGTGACGCACTTGGTCGAATCAGACCTTTGGCTAACAGTTCATCCAGTTGCTTCTTCAGCTCCACAAGCTCTGCTGGGTTCATGCTATAGGCTCTCTGGGCTATAGGTCCGGTTCCGGGAATTAACTCGATGATGAACTCGATATCCCGATCTGGGGGCATACCGGGTAAACCTTCGGGAAACACATCAGGGTATCGACAGACGACCCTGATCTGATCCAAAGTTGGCTTGGTTAAACTCTGGTTACAGGTAAATTTTCTGGGTAGCAGTTCAGAGACATGTTCTACTATAATACCAGTGCTACTGGTCATGGTGATGGCTTTCTTTGCACAGTCAATCATCCCATGATGCTTGGCCATCCAATCCATACCTAGCACTACCTCCAAACCTTTGGTTCCCAGAATTATCAGATTGGCATAGAATTCTACCTCATGTATTTTGATGGGTACATTTTTACAGAATTTTCTGGCCTTAGTGGTTGATCCGGGGATTTGAACTATCATGACATGTTTCAAGCTGATAGGTTGAATTTTACTTGTTGATGCAAAGTCTTCAGTGACAAAAGAATGAGATGCTCCGGAATCAAACAACACTCTGGCAGGTACTGAGTTGACAGGAAACATACCCAAGACAACGTCCGGTGCTTCCTGGGCTTCTCTGCCTCCATGTGAAAGAGACGGCCGTTGCGGTTGTTGGGGTTGTTGGGGGCGAACTTCTTTCCGGTAGAGACGCGGCGTTGCTGCTGAGCAGGTGCAGGGTGTTGCCGGCGAGCTTGGCAAGCCTCTTGGGGCACTCGTTGGAGTAGTGTCCCACTATACCGCACTCATAACAAGTGATAGTGGACTTGTCCTTGTTGGCGACCGGAATGGCGTTGCTCCCAGTCCTTGGAGCGGTGTTGGTGTTGCTGTTATTGGTGTTGGGGGCTCGCATTGGCGCACGGTTGAAGTTGTTGGTGTTGTTCTGGTAGTTGTGGTTGTTGTTGTGGTGGCCTCCTGGCCTGGGGTTTCCTCCGCTCCGGTTCTGGAATCCGGGGCGTGAAGTCTGCATCTGGGGCTTAGTGTTCCTGGGGGCAAAACCTCCGCTTGAGCTGGGGCGATACTTGGGAGTATGGCTGGGCCCACTCTGGTGCATCATGCGACGTTTGCGGTTTTCATTAGCTTGGTTCAACTTGCCCTCCATCTGGATGGCGGAGTCAACAAGGGCTTCCAGGTCTGCAAAGGGGATGTTGACTAGGACCGTCTGCATCTCATCATGCAGTCCATTCAGGAATCTCTCTTGCCTCTTCTCGTAGTGTCAGTCTCATCGGGGGCGTACCTTGACAGGGTAAGGAACCTGTCGCGGTATTCTACCACCGTATCCTTCCTTGCTTCGCGGAATTCATCCCGCATCTTCTTGATGAGACCCGGGGGCACATGGTACTTGCTGAACTTGAGCTTGAAATCTGCCCAAGTCATGACTTGACCCCCATTCATGGCACGGGTGCTGGTCCACCAGGCTCGGGCTGGTCCGGCAAGGTAGTGGGTTGCAAACAGGACCTTCTCATTGGCTTCAACTCCGGCGACTTCCAAGTTGTTTTCCATAGTCTGAAGCCAGTCGTCGGCGTCGAGAGGTTCTTCGGTCTTGCTAAACACCGGAGGGTTGGTGTTCTGGAAGTTCTTGAGTTTGGATCCGGGGTGATCATGATTCCCATGGCCTTGGTGAGCAAGGTTTTGCAGTGCTGCTATGTTGGCTTGACGTTCAGCTCTTTCTGTCTCCCTGTCCTGAAGTAGAGTCTGCAGCAATTGCATCATGGCATCGTTGTTGTTGCGATTGGGAGGGGCCATCTGAATATATAGAAGATTATAAGATAAGATGGAATTGTCTAAGGTTTAATGTGGGGTAAATTTAAAACTTGTAAAACTTGAATGCTTTTGATGACAGACACACATTCATTCATTTCACATCACACATTACAAACTAACATTCCACACTTCCATGGTTTTAAGAACCATTTCTCAGACTACGATACAAGGGATAGGAAACACACTCATACCCAGGGTTTTAAGAACCCTTCATGCTACGATACACGGGACGGGATACAACTCACACCTACATACGTGCTCAAGTGTGGCTACCCTCATCCTCAATGTCGATGGGAACGACATCATCAGGTCCTGGCTCCAGGAACGCGTAGTCCTCCTCAGTGAACTCGTCCTCCTCGAAGTCGTCGTCGTCACTCAGGAAGGCGTCTCCTCCTCGAAGGTCAGCACCGGCCTCGTCCTCCTCTATCTCCATCAGCTGCTCCTCCTGAGCCTTGACGGTGGCCTCAAGTGATGCGATCTGTGCGCGAAGGCGTGTAATGGTGACATCCTTCTTCGCGCACTTCAGGCGAAGCTTGTTGCGGTCCCTGGACAGCTGCTTGATGGCATCGCCATGCGTGATCAGTGCGAGGTGAGTCTGGTTCGCGTACGCACGGGAGTTGTCTAACTCCTTCTGAGTGTGGTACAACATGTAGTCCAGATGCTCAGCGTGGTGCCTCAGCTGTGGGTGCGACTGCAGCTCCATGGGCACACCCATAGCATCACGCCTCACGAGGTGTGCATAGCGGGACGCAAGTATGCGCACCACGTTCTGTCCACAGAGGCGTGCAAGTGCCTCCTGAAGGCCACGTGCAAGACCATCGAGCCAGTTGCTCTCGCGGAAGGAGAAGAGGATCCTCTCCGAGGTGGGAGGCTCCAGCTTGCCCCTCAAGTCGGCGGTGATGATCCACTGCAACTCGCCTCCGACCTGGTCGTTCACCTGGATCCCGTGGAACTCCGGGTGAGGACGGCCAAGGAAGTCAGAGAGCGCGTTGAGGTCGTGCTCAAAGATCAACTCTCCACCGTTCCCAAGCTGGTAGAACTTGGTGTTGAGGGGTTCATTCGGCTCCATCTGAAAGTGAAATGGAGGAATAAATTAGTGAGTGATTAAGTGTGGCAAAATTTTAAGTAGATTTAAACAAGAAAAAGCATGATATCACCAAGTTTTGGAAAAAGCCTCAGGGACAAGAGTATGGTAAGTTTTCACAAATATTTGCTTTGTTTTGATTTCCAAGTTAAGTTTTTATGAACGCCCATTCTAACTAAGGTTTTCTAAGGTCAAACAATGGCTCTGATACCAACTTGTCAACACCGGGTTTTTAAGTCCGGATGCCTATTATATCATTCATCGCAATCCCAGGAATATTGTTGTTGCGAGATATAATAGCTAAGTATCACAGTCATCATTTATTACAACTCAATAGGTCTTACAACTTGAATCACATGATCCATATTACACAAATAGTTGATCTATTGATCAACGAACAAACACAAGTTCAATGCGGAAGCGTAAAGATAAAGGGACTCTGTAGTCCACAGGCCAACGCTTGACGTCAGAAAGCTCCTAGTTATCATAGGCGTCCTGCTGGTCATCCTCGCGGTAGTTCTGTTCATCATCGTACTCTGGCCATTTGAATAGCCAGGGACAAAGCCGTAAGTACTTCAAGTACTTGCAAACTAATACCAATGTAAAATGCTAGCTCTTGGAGTTAAACTCTATTTCTACTTGCATAAGTCATATTTTAGTTTATGAGTGGTGAAGCATATGCTAGCTACTCAAGTGGGAACATTAGTGTCATTCCCACACAATGGTTGTCATTCTACCAAATCACCAAGTCACCATTCACATTCAGTAAAGTTTTCAAAAGACTGACACAGGAAATTGCATGGCCTTTCCAATTGTCCGTAACCGTGGACACGGCTATTCGAATAGATTGACACTCTGCAGAGGTTGCACACTTGTGCCACAACATTTGATTTTATCCGTCGGAATAACTCCGAGTCACCGTAACACAGTACGCGGATCATCAACCCTAACCTTTCACTTATAAACCCTAGTATGAGCACCTCTCCCCATGAGCTTGGCCTCCCGGTGAAAACCAACTGTTAACCCGGGAACTGCACAGGGCTTGGCCGTACAATTTCACCTCAATTCACATCTTTCTCAACAACGGAGGCAGCCTCGGCATAACCCCTATGATGTGTGTTCAGAGGGAACCCATACTAAGATGTATAAACTTCCAGTTAAGCCCTACCCATAATCAGGTATTGTGGGGGTACTTAAAATTGGAAAGATATCGCATTCAAACCAATATCAGGGTTTTATCAAAATCACTATCTTCTCTTGGTCACATTTAACTTCACAATTATCAATGGGATTTTATCAAAAATCACCATCTTCTCTTGGTCACATTCAACTTCAAAACTTTCAATGGAATGGCTCACCATTCCAAGGTTTCAATTTCATCAAGTCCCATGTTCCCATCTAGAGTAGTCAAAGTTTTAGTATTTTAGCACTAGCACTAATCATGAGGGGTGCTACATTGCTTGCCATCTATAAAACTAGCTTTGCTACTCTAATAGTTTTGTTCACTATACCCTTTGAGTAACTCTTGGAAAAAGAACACAACAAGTAAGACTTGTAGGGTATACAAATAGGATAAGCTTGTATGAAGATAGATAAAATCATGGTGCCTTGCCCAAGGTGGGCTTTGCACTTTGCAAGAGTATTATCTTGCCTTGGTAGTTCTCAAGGTTCTCTTCTTCCTCTTCTGGTAGAATTCTCCTTCCTCTTGGTAATTTCCGGTGCTAGCGTCTAAATTTAAATACAAGGTATAATCACTAAACCAGCTCAAAGCCTATGCTAAGCACATCATCATCTCACACAAACTATGCTAAGCACACTCATAAAATAATTAGGTGCATTGGTTTTCTTTATTAAAGAAACAAATTTTCTCTTATTACATATGGGATTAATAATCTTCATTTAGTTCTTGAGAAAATCATTTCCTCTCATTGAAATCTTCTTAAGATTTAACTTCTCAAATAATCATATATGAATTCATATTGACCTAAGTCAAACCTTCATTATCATTATTTGAGAAAATGATTTAAATGAGGTAAATCACCTCATACTATTTTATAATTCTCCAAATGATTTAAATCTCCAAATATTCATATAGGAGTGTTTGGACCAGAGGTGCAAACATCTCATGAACTCATTTGGGACAAGATTTAAATGAAGGGAAATCCTCCATATGATTTACATAATAAATTTGGGACAATATCACTTATTAAACTAGCCATATTGTCCATTAATTAATCTAGGGCATGATCATGCAAAGTGACCACACCATTTTATTGCATAATCAATTAGTGTAAGTCATTTGTGAGCTATAGGAATTGGAATTATTCAAATATCTATTTTAGTTGATTTTTAATAATTATTCTAAGGCAGAAAAGTCCCTGCCTTGTTTATTTTTCCATTTTAAATCTATAATATATCTAGGGTTCAAACCAGTGGCATTGTGTAGATAATTTCCTCAGCTTTCTAAATATATAAAGTTTGTTAAATTTGGCCAAGCCAAACAGATCCTATGAATTTTCAAAGTTGGGTCCAGTATTGAATTCAAACTAAATTGATTAAACGAAATTTGAATTAAATGGGCTGGCGGGAAAGCTAACTGGGCCCAAAGGTTTAAAAACGGCCCAAGGCCAGCCCACCACGCGTCTGTGCACGCGCGGGCCGCCTGACAGGGGGCTCCACCCGTCGACGTTTAAACGCCGAAGCGGTATGGGCGCGTCTCGAGGCGTTGGATTAGATCCACGATCAACGGCTCGGGTTCATCGTCGTCTCCGACGAGAACCCGACGGTGCGGCGGCGGCAGTAGGGGGTCGGAGGCTCACCGGGGCTCCAGCTAGGGTCAGGCAGTGTGCTCGGTGACGTTGTGGACGACGGCGAAGCTCCTGGTAGCAGTGGCGTCGTCAGGGGCGGCCTCCTTCTCCGGCGATTGCTGCAGGGCTTCCGCGGCGGTGAGGCGTCGATTGGACGGCGGCGGTGGCTAATCGAGCATGGCGAAGTGCTGGGGAGGTCGAGGGAGAGGGGAGTGAGCTGGTGTGAGGAGATGGTCGAGGCGAGGCCTCCTTTTATAGGCGCGTGAGGTGCCGTGGGTGCTGCGGGGGTCGACCATGGCGCGGCCGTTCCGGGGGTCTAGAGGGCTAGGCGACGACGGGGTCGTGTTCACGACGTCACCGCGGTCCTCGGAGCGTCAACGGCGCGATCAATGGCGGCGTACGGTGGTCGGGCGCTTGCTCGTACTGGCGCGGCCGTGGCGGGCGCGTTCATCCTCTCCGGCGACGGTAGGGGCTAGGGGGTGACGCGAGCGTGTCCGGCGAGCTCCGCGTGGCGCGTCAGGTACCAGGGCGAGCGGGCTTGGTCGGGGTACGGCGGTGTACTGCAGGCGCCGCGTGGCCGTGTCGCGTCCGTGCGCGGCGATGTCACCATGCCGCTCGCGGCGCGCCAGGGACGTCGGGCGCGCGTCGTCCGGGATCTGTCGGCGTCCTCGCGACCAGGGGCAGGTACAGGCGATCTCCTGGGATCATGGGCGACGCGTTGGACACGGTGGCGAGGCTGATCGTGGAGGGAAGGAGAGGGGAAGGTGTCGAGGTGCGACATGGCCGGCATGGCCATGGCCGGCCATGCTTTGGTCGTGTCCATGGTGTTTTTGTGCATGGGCTAGGTGTGGTGGGGTCCAGGGGTCACTGCTAGGGCTGGTGGTGGTCAAGCTTGGGTCTGGTTTGATCAAATTCAAAAATGTGTCGATCTTGTTTGTGTTAAAAAGTCTCTACTTTGCTTGATCCTAGTTCTTGATCCAAGATGAATTTGGTATGGTCTCCTTTACAAAAGTTGTTCATGTTGTTGTGTACTTGGATGACATGCAAAGAGTTGGATGGGTTTAGTTTGGAAATTTTGAAATAGAGAGGCTCAAAGTGGTGACCAGATTGTAATTGTCAAAAATGACCATTATCTTATGTGAGCATATTTAATTCTTGGCTTTGATTTAATTTGTGTTTCTTTGATTCTCAAAGTTGTAATAACTATTTAATATCATTTTACAACTAATGGTGAAGACCAATTGGGTCTAGGGTCAAAATTTATAATAATATCATATGTCATATGTTAGGGTTTTTAGGGTTTTATTCTTATTTGATTTCTTTCTCTTTTTAATTTATTGGTTTGGTGATCATCATTGAATCACTCTAGGGTTGTGGAGTTTATCACATACACAAAGTAACACTCATCATGGCATAGCACTCAAAATGCACAAGTCCTATGCAGGGTACTATATGAAATTTGAAAAGTTTTTGTTGGTTCTCAAATTTGGATAACTGGACTTGTTCTTCTTCCTTTATTTAAAATTTGAGGTGTTACAACCACGACCCATGTGAGATGATGCGTGAGCTCAAACTTATCTTTGAGACTCATGCAGCCGTGGAGAGCTATGAGGCCTCGAAACAGTTCTTTAACTGCATGATGGAAGAGGGCAGCTCCGTTAGTGAGCACATGTTCGCCATGTCCGGACATGCGAAGAAGCTCAGTGACTTGGGGATTGTGATCCCTAACAAGCTGGGTATTCATCGTGTCCTCCAATCACTGCCACCAAGTTACAAGAACTTCGTGATGAACTACAACATGCAGAACATGAACAAAGAGTTACCTGAACTCTTCTCCATGCTGAAGTCTGAAGTAGAAATAAAGAAGGAGAACCAAGTGTTGATGGTCAACAAGACCACCGCAAGCAAGGGCAAGCCTAACAAGGGCAACTTCAAGAAGGGCAAGAAAGTTGCAGCCTCCCGAGAAGCCTAAGGCTGGTCCTAAGCACGAGACTGTGTGCTACTACTGCCAGGGAAGGGGCACTGGAAGCGGAATTGCACCAAATACTTGGCCGATCTGAAGAGCGGCCACGTCAAGAAGAAAGGTATATTTGATATACATGTTATAGATGTCTATCTTACTGGTTCTCGTAGTAGTGCCTGGGTATTTGATACTGGTTCGGTTGCTCACATTTGTAACTCGAAACAGGAACTGCGGAATAAACGAAGCCTGGCAAGGGACGAGGTGACGATGCGCGTTGGAAATGGATCCAAGGTCGATGTGATCGCCGTCGGCACGCTCCCCTACATCTACCTTCGGGATTAGTTTTAAACCTTAATAATTGTTATTTGGTACCTGCGTTGAGCATGAACATTATATCTGGATCTTGTTTGATGCAAGACGGTTATTCGTTTAAGTCTGAGAATAATGGTTGTTCGATTTATATGAGTAATGTCTTTTATGGCCATGCACCTGAGATGGGTTTATTCTTGTTAAATCTCGATAGTAGTGATACACATGTTCATAACATTGATGCTAAGCGAATTAAATTGAATGATAATTCTACTTATATGTGGCACTGTCGTCTTGGTCATATTGGAGTGAAGCGCATGAAGAAACTCCATTCCGATGGACTTCTTGAGTCGCTTGACTTTGAGTCACTTGATAAATGCGAAGCATGTCTAATGGGTAAAATGACTAAGACTCCATTTTCTGGCACAATGGAGCGAGCTACGACTTATTGGAAATCATACATACCGATGTGTGCGGACCAATGAGTGTAGCATCGCGCGGTGGTTATCGTTATGTTCTAACCTTCACGGATGATCTGAGTAGATATGGGTATATTTACTTTATGAAACACAAGTCCGAGACTTTTGAGAAGTTCAAGGAATTCCAAAGTGAAGTAGAAAATCAACGTAACAAGAAGATTAAGTTTCTGCGTTCTGATCGCGGAGGCGAATATCTGAGTTATGAGTTTGGCATGCATTTAAAGAAATGCGGAATACTTTCACAGTTGACACCGCCGGGAACACCACAGCGCAATGGTGTGTCCGAACGTCGTAATCGAACTCTCTTAGATATGGTTCGTTCTATGATGTCTCTTACCGATTTGCCACTATCGTTTTGGGGTTATGCTTTAGAGACAGCCACATTCACTTTAAATAGGGCACCATCTAAATCCGTTGAAACGACACCGTATGAATTATGGTTTGGGAAGAAACCTAAGCTGTCGTTCCTTAAAGTTTGGGGTTGCGATGCTTATGTAAAGAAGTTACAACCTGACAAGCTAGAACCCAAAGCGGAGAAATGCGTCTTCATAGGATACCCTAAAGAAACAATTGGGTATACTTTCTATCACAGATCCGAAGGCAAAATCTTTGTTGCCAAGAACGGATCCTTTCTTGAGAAGGAGTTTCTCACTAAAGAAGTGACTTGAAGAAAAGTAGAACTCGACGAGGTTGATGAACCTTCTCTCATAGATCAGAGTAGCGCAGTGCCGGAAGAAGTTCATGTGCAGCCTGCACCGATAGGAGAGGAAGCAAATGATGATGATCATGAAACTTCGAACGAGGAAGCTACTGAACCTCGCAGATCGACGAGGGAACGTGCCACTCCTGATTGGTATGATCCCTGTCTAAATGTCATGATTGTGGACGACAATGATGAGGACCCTGCGACGTATGAAGAAGCGATGATGAGCCCAGATTCCAACAAATGGCAAGAAGCCATGAAATCCGAAATGGGATCCATGTATGATAACAAAGTATGGACTTTGGTAGACTTACCTGATAGCCGCAAGGCTGTCGAGAATAAATGGATCTTCAAGAGAAAAAGATGCTGATGGTAATATTACTGTCTATAAAGCTCGACTTGTCGCAAAGGGTTTCCGACAAATTCAAGGAGTTGACTACGATGAGACTTTCTCACCTGTAGCGAAGCTAAAGTCTGTGATGATTTTGTTAGCAATAGCTGCATTTTTCGATTATGAGATTTGGCAGATGGATGTCAAAACAGCGTTCCTTAATGGAGACATTGAGGAAGAGTTGTATATGGTACAACCCAAAGGTTTTGTCGATCCTAAAAATGCTGACAAGGTATGCAAACTTCAGCGTTCCATTTATGGACTGAAGCAAGCATCCCGAAGTTGGAACCTACGCTTTGATAGAGTGATCAAAGACTTTGGTTTTATACGGACTCATGGTGAGGCCTGTATTTACAAGAAAGTGAGTGGGAGCTCTGTAGCGTTCCTGATATTATATGTAGATGACATATTATTGATTGGGAATGATATAGAACTTTTAAGCAGCATTAAAGGTTATTTGAATAAGTCTTTTTCAATGAAAGACCTTGGTGAAGCAGCATACATTTTAGGCATCAAGATTTATAGAGATAGATCAACACGCCTAATAGGCCTTTCACAGAGTACATACCTGGACAAGATCCTAAAGAAGTTTAGAATGGATGAAAGCAAGAAAGGGTTCTTGCCCATATTGCCAGGTAAGGTCTTGAGTAAGACTCAAGGTCCGGCTACGGCAGATGAAAGAGAGAGGATGAGCAAGATCCCCTATGCTTCGGCAGTAGGCTCTATCATGTACGCCATGCTGCGTACTAGACCGGATATCGCACATGCTGTTAGTTTGACCAGCAGATATCAAAGTGATCCAGGGATGGAACAGGGACAGCGGTCAAGAATATCCTGAAGTACTTGAAAAGGACTAAGGATATGTTTCTTTGTTATGGCGGTGACCAAGAGCTCGTTCTAACCAGTTACACCGATGCAAGTTGGAACACCGACCCTGATGACTCTAAGTCTCGTCTGGGTACGTGTTTATATTGAATGGTGCGGCAGTAAGCTGGAGGTTCCAAGCAATGCACGGTGGCGAAATCTTCAACAGAATCTGAATATATAGCAGCTTCAGAGGCTTCATCGGAAGCGGTATGGATGAAGAGGTTCATTGTTGAGCTTGGTGTGGTTCCTAGTGCATTGGACCCGCTAGTCATTTATTGTGACAACACGGGTGCCATCACCAATGCGAAGGAACCAAGGTCACACAAGAAGCTGAAGCATATCAAGCTGCGTTTTCATTCGATTCGCGAGTACATCGAAGATGGTGAAGTAGAAATTTGCAAAGTACACACGGATCTGAATGTTGCAGATCCGTTGACTAAAGCTCTCCCAAGGGCAAAGCATGACCAACACCAGAATGCCATGGGTGTTAGGTACCTTACAATGTAATCTAGATTATTGACTCTAGTGCAAGTGGGAGACTGTTGGAGATATGCCCAAGAGGCAATAATAAAGTGGTTATTATAATATCTTTGTGTTTATGATAAATGTTTATATACCATGCTATAATTGTATTAACCGAAACATTGATACATGTATGTTATGTAAACAACAAGGAGTCCCTAGTAAGCCTCTTGTATAACTAGCTTGTTGATTAATAGATGATCATGGTTTCGTGATCATGAACATTGGATGTTATTAATAACAAGGTTATGTCATTAGTTGAATGATATAATGGACACACACCCAAATGAGCGTAGCATAAGATCAAGTCATTAAGTTCATTTGCTATAAGCTTTCAATACATAGTTGTCTTAATCCTTCGACCATGAGATCATGTAAATCACTTACACCGAAAGGGTACTTTGATTACATCAAACGTCATTGCGTGAATGGGTGACAATAAAGGTGGGATTAAGTATTTGGAAAGTGTGAGTTGAGGCATATGGATCAACAGTGGGATTTGTCCATCCTGATGACGGATAGATATACTCTGGGCCCTCTGGAATGTCATCGATTAGCTTGCAAGCATATGAATAGTTCATAAGAGATCACATACCACGGTACGAGTAAAGAGTACTTGTCGGTAACGAGGTTGAACAAGGTATGGAGATACCAATGATCAAACCTCGGACAAGTAAAATATCGTGAGGCAAAGGGAATTGACATCGTATGTAAATGGTTCAATCGATCACTAAGTCATCGTTGAATATGTGGGAGCCATTATGGATCTCCAGATCCTGCTATTGGTTATTGCTCGGAGAGGAGTCTCGACCATGTGCATAGTTCGCGAACCGTAGGGTGACGCGCTTAAGGTTCGATGTCGCATAAGTAGATTCGGAATATGAGTTGGAGTCCGAAGTTTTGTTCGGAGTCTCGGATGGGATCCAGGACATCACGAGGAGGTCCGGAATTATCCGGAGAATAAGATTCATATATGGGAAGTCAATTTCCGGGGTTCGGGAAAAGTCCGGTGTTTTGACCGGAGCTTCTAGAAGGTTCTAGAGGGCCACCAGTGGGCCCACCACCCCGGGAGAGGCCACAGGCGCCACATGGCATAGTGGGTCCTGCCCACCATGACATGTGGGCCCAGGCCGGCCCTTAGAGATAAGATCTATCTCTAGTTTAAATGGTTTAAAATTAGAGATAAGATCTATCTCCTAAAATAAAGTGTTTAAATTAGGAGATAAGGGGGAAGACTTGGGGGAGGAGTTTATCCCTCCCCTTGGCCGGCCAAAGGGATGGGTGGGCCTAGGGGCCGACCCCCACCTATATAAAGAGGGAGGGTGGCCGGCCAAGGCCCCCATCCACAACCCTAGCCGCCCCTCTCTTCCACCTCCATACGCCTGCAGGCTTAGGCGAAGCCCTGCAGCAACTCTTCTCCACCACCACCACCACGCCGTCGTGCTGCTGGGATTCCGTGGAGATCTACTACACCTCCCCTGCCCGCTGGAACGGGAGAGGAAGGAGCTTCATCGACACCGTACGCGCGACCGAGTACGGAAGTGCTGCCGGATTGCAGCACCGGGACGATCGTCTACACCAACAACGAGATTAATCTCGTAGGCTTTGGAATCTTCGAGGGTTAGTCTCATCTCCATCTCGTTGCTTGGATCTAGTAGATTGGATCTTGGATCTTCGAGGGTTAGGCTCTGGCCAAGTTTTTGCTCTTAACTCCAAGAGGGAGTATTTATGCTCGATAGTGGGTTCATGCCTCCATTAAATCTAGGACAGTGACAGAAAGTTCTAAGGTTGTGGATGTGTTGTTGCCACTAGGGATAAAACATTGATGCTATCTCTAAGGATGTAGTTGTTGATTACATTACGCACCATACTTAATGCAATTGTCTGTTGCTTGCAACTTAATACTGGAAGGGGTTCGATGATAACCTGAAGGTGGACTTTTTAGGCATAGATGCATGTTGGATGGCGGTCTATGTACTTTGTCGTAATGCCCAATTAAATCTCACTATATTTATCATATCATGTATATGCATTGTTATGCCCTTTTCTATTTGTCAATTGCCCGACTGTAATTTGTTCACCCAACATGCTTTTATCTTATGGGAGAGACACCTCTAGTGAACTGTGGACCCCGGTCCTAGTCTTTACATCGCATACAATCTACTGCAATTGTTCTTTACTGTTTTCTTCGCAAACAATCATTTTCCACACAATACGGTTAATCCTTTGTACAGCAAGCCGGTGAGATTGACAACCTCACTGTTTGGGGCAAAGTACTTTGGTTGTGTTGTGCAGTTCCACGTTGGCGCCGGAATCTCTGGTGTTGCGCCGCATCACATTTCGCCACCATCAACCTTCAACGTGCTTCTTGGCTCCTCCTGGTTCGATAAACCTTGGTTTCTTTCTGAGGGAAAACTTGCTGCTGTGCGCATCATACCTTCCTCTTGGGGTTCCCAACGAACGTGTGAGTTACACGCCATCAACGACCAAGGGGGTCTAGGAATTGAGGTACTTGAACTTAAGAATAGGTGTTTACTTACTAAATGGCTATTTAAACTCTTGTCCGAGGATGGTGTATGGCTATAAAATAAGTACCTAAACAGCAAAATTAACACTCTCGCAAGGGCAAGCCAAACCCACAGACTCACCCTTTGGAAGGGACTTTATGGGTGTAAAAGACAATTTCTTCCAACGAGGTTCTTTTTTTGTGGGAGATGGCACGAGAACTCGATTTTGGGAGGATGTTTGGTTGGGCGACACCCCATTAGTATTTCAGTATCCAAACTTGTATAACATAGTCAGGACTAGAGAGGTGACAGTATCTGATGTATTATCTCAAACGCCTTTGAATGTACGATTTAATAGGCTCTTAACAGGAGACAAATGAGAATACTGGATAGGTTTGATACGCAAATTGATGAGGGTGAATCTTAATGATGAACCAGATAGTTTTAACTGGTGCTTAACTACAACAAGTGTTTTTTAGTTAAATCGATGTATGCTGATTATATGAATGGACATATGGTTTTCCTTAAAATATACTTGTGGAAATTAAAGTTCCGCTGAAGATTAGGATCTTTATGTGGTTCTTGTATAAGAAAGTGCTTCTTACTAAAGATAACCTTGCAAAACGACGTTGGAATAGATGTACAAATTGTGTCTTTTATGGTTCTCATGAAACAATCGATCATTTGTTCATTTCATGTCCTTTCTCGTGTTTAGTTTGGAGAGTGGTTCACTTCACGTATAATATTCCGCCTCCATCAAATGTAACTAATTTATTTGGTAATTGGTTAAACGGGATTGATAAGAAGACTAAAGCCCGAATTCGTGTAGGAGTTTGTGCTTTGCTTTAGGCAATTTGGAATTATCGAAACGATGTGGTTTTTAATAGAAATGTCAAATCAATTTTTTGTAGGTTATACACAAGGCTGCATCTTCGATACACATGTGGTTTTACCTCCTTCCTCTGAAACAACGAAACCTATGGATACTGGGTGCAATCGGATGATGGCGGTCGTACGGGCTATATTCAGTCAGGGTGGCTGGCTGCATTCTAATCGTATTGAAGATGCATAATAGCCTTTTGCGCTTTCGTTTATGTGATATTTTTAAATGGCCGATTCAAACTTTGAGTGATCATTGAGATGTAAATTCTAATACTTTCAGACCTTGCAATAATAAAGAAAGCTACGTGCATCGTACCTTGCAATAATAAAGAAAGCTATGTGCATCGTTTCGATGCAGAGTCCCATTTCGGGGAAAAAAAACGTACGTGACTTTTAGCCTGTTGTTAAGTCCTATCCACAAATTATAGATCTAATAGTTAAAATAATTTTGATGATATGGATTGACGCGATGCTTCTATTTTAAACCTCCGTGCAGTGTCTTTAGTATTAAATAGATAGAAGATTTATATATGAACTTTTGCTCTGCCGTAGCTTTCTAAGGAAACTGCAGGTCTGATTTCCGGACGTTTGAGAATGTTGATTAGTCGAGAGACCAAGTTGACACCGGACAATGGTGATCCCCCAAGCTGTGCTTAGAAAAGGCATATCATCGAGCTTATGCGCTATAAATACACAATCACCGTGGTAGCAAAGCTCATCATTACAGTTACAGATACAACTTCTAATCCATCTTGTAAAGCATTACTATTAGCCATGGAGTACTCGCCGAAGCTTGCACTGCTCTTCGTTCTGGCGTCCGCGATGGCGGCCGCCGTCGTCACTGCCCAAAACTCGCCGCAGGACTTCGTGGACCTCCACAACGCGGCGCGCACCGACGTGGGCGTCGAACCGGTGATCTGGAACGACACCGTGGCGGCGTGGGCGCAGGACTACGCGGATTCGCACCGCAGCGACTGCATACTCGAGCATTCTCCGCCGCCCCGGCCGTACGGCGAGAACCTCTACGGAGGAGCCGGCGGCGGGGCTAGCTGGTCGGCGGCGGACGCCGTGAACTCGTGGGTGTCGGAGAAGGCGGGCTATGACCACGGCAGCAACACCTGCTTGACGGAGCCGTGCGGGCACTACACGCAGGTGGTGTGGCGCAAGTCGACGGACATCGGCTGCGCCCGCGTCGTCTGCGACAGCGGCGACGGCTTGTTCATCATCTGCAGCTACTACCCACCGGGCAACTTCAATGGGGAGAGCCCCTACTAGGGCTACGTTCCTACGTACTACAAAGGTCTAAGCACCTATATATGGCCTCTATATGGCCCATGCATATGCGTATAGCTATGCATATAAATAATGGAGCTGTGATCATAGTCGTGATTAAGTTATACTTCGATCATGGAGTAGTAATAACTAGCCACGCCATGGTTTCACCGGTATTGTACTATCATAGTATTATGTTTCATGTATCAGCCGATGATGTTGTATTGTACAATTGGACTTATGAATAAAAACATACGGTTCCATTGTGTTAGCTATCGGATTTTACTGCACTCGCAGAAAAACCTCAATATATATATACGGTCAATAAACTTCTTCGCATCGCAGACCTCTCACCACGGTTATGTCAAGGGCATGCCCAATAGTTTCGTTTTGGAATAATTTATGAGCTTCCGCTCTCGAAAATGCCGATCGGAACCTGGCAACGGGCGAGGATGAAAACGTATCCAATTAGATAGCAACGCGTGGCTGACAGCATATGTATTCTCTCACGTATACGTATGTATTTGCAATATGTGAGATTAGGCATCACATTGATGCGCATTAAATCCCTGTCCGCCGCATCTCTCCTTCCCCGTCTCTTCATGCTCGCCATCCTCCACCACCACCGCATCCTCTCTTCCGCCTCACCTTCCTTCCACACCGGCACGGGCGCCCTCGAGATCCAGCCCCCCCGCGCGCGCGGTTCTCCTTCAGATGCCCATGGCCGGGGTAGGGCGCCAACCCGGCAGTGCTCGAGGTCGCCGAAGACACCGACGACCACCTTGAGGGTTGCGAAGGTGTTGTCGTAGGCCGCCGGGATGGGGTGCTCCGTGGCGAGGCGACAGTCCACGAAGACGACGATGGCGGGGACCACGGCGGCGCGGGTGGCAGCGTAACTGTGGTACAGCGGGGAGTGGTAGCTAAGATTTCCCAGTCAAGATCCCGCCGGGGAGTGGTGCCACGGCCGCGTACTGTGGCGAGGCGCCTCCAAGAGCTCCAGCAACCGATCCTTTTGCTGGTGGCGCGGCCCTCAACGGCGCTGCTATGCTGAGAATCATACGGAGCAGACCAACCCTCCACAGTGTTTGGCCTGCCTCCTGTGAGCAGTTCTCGAGCAAGTAGTAGGCAGCGCTCATGAAGCAGGTGCGCATTAACAGGTTGGATCTTGTTCACTGCGTCATAGCCTCATAGATCAAGTGGATGCATGAAGTGTTGAATTTCCCCTATGTAGGATCTGGGTCTCTTTTGTGTGTTTGATCTGAACCGCTTCTCCTAATTGGACAAGTTTTTTGTTGATCTCTGTCTTACCTGTTGATTTGTGCACATGGAGATTGTGTGCAAATTTGTGAGTTATTCAGTCTGATTCTCCCTTTCAGTCAGGATATGTCCGTCTGCATTTGCGTGTAATGTTCTCAGCAGCAGTTTAGCAAGTGCTTAATGAACTCTGAAAAGTCAATGGATCCTACTTGGTATAGACCGAATTTCAGAAACGACTGGAATATATGTCATATTTTCCTGAACTGAGATGTTACTGAATGCATTATTTCTGAATGCACTTTCAAGACACTAATGTTTACAGCATTTGATTTCATATTATGTATGGAATTTTGAAATTATACCTGGTATAAAAATCGTGCATTTGTTAGTTGATGTAAATAAAGTAATTTTGAAGTTATACCTGGTACATGATGAAAATTTGAAGTTACACCTGGTACAAAAATCGTGCTATTTGTGCTGCTGTTATTGTTATAATAGGGAACCATTAGTACAAAATACTTGATTTGAATTAGTACAAAATCACATTTTTTACAAGCTGCACCATTAGTACAAAAATGTTTATTTTTATTAGTCCAAACTATTTTTTTTAACCTTTTGCACCATCTATATAAAAAAGTGTGTTTAATATTTTTTTCAAAACTAATCATTTTGACTATCTCCGCCATTTTTTATTGTTGTAGCTGCTAACAAATCTTTCCATATATTAAAAAATAATGCTTTATTATTGTTATAATGGGTAGATCCATTAGTACAAAATTATTATTTTGAATTAGTACAAAATGAAAATTATGTATTTAATATTTCATATTTTAGGAATTTAATATTTTGCTAGGTAAATGTTAATCTTCAAATCCAAATTGCTGCTAGTAAAATATCGGAGGTAAAAAATAAAACTCAAATGGTAAATATCGGAGGTAAAAAATATTTTACTAGATAAAAGATAGTCTTACTGTTTATGCCCAAATTATTGTACGATAAGCTATAAGTTAGAACAGTTAACTTGTTAATTGATGTTAATCCATGCAATAAAGTTGCATTGTTCTTTTCATATTGGTTCATGAAAAATAATCCTACCCCTGCAAACATACAACTATTAAATTGTGAAAACGTACAGCAATTAAGACATTGACCCTGCATAGCATTTATCTTATGTATTTCCTTCCGTATCCAACTAGTATAGAAAAGGTAATGCAAGGGTATTAATTAGGTGCTATATTAAGCCCGAATCATAGAGCAGGTTTCAATGATTGTGATACCAACCTCGCCCGTTGCCAGGTCCCAATCGTGCAGGTCGCTTCCGCTCTGCCTTACATTCAAATAAGGAAGCAATTGAAAGAAGGAAGAGCAAACAAATCACACCTATGGAACATTAGATTTTAACATTGAAATCCTCCACAATAAAGAGAGAGAAAATACCACGGGCGTCAGAAAACAAAATTTCACTATATCAGAAGTGTTTACACAACGCTGTGGATTTTCAGTGAAACGATAAACCCTATCCAATGACTTATAGGATGTATTTATAGATGGAAATAACGATCCCTACCGCGGGGTATATGAATTTGGATACCGACGTGAGAAACTCTCACCTTCAGACAAATTTCATCTTGTAGTATGAACAACAATAATCTTCTAAACTCCCACATACTAAATTAATCATTAATCTCGAGATCGCAACAATCTTCAAAGCCGCCCTATGGTCACTCCTGTGAAGAAATCCAATTTGTCGATGATGTGCTGCCACGTTTACATGGCGAGCTAATTCCAAGTCGAAAAATGTGCTCAAACTATCAAAACATAAATCTACATGCCAAGTCGACAAAGATAAATTCGGGACGGTGCTGGTGAGGATCTTTGTGATGGGTATTGAGCTTTCACAGGGCGGCGGAACCGAGATTCCGAGGCTAGCAGCGTACGGACGGAGCGACAGCGTCGCCGACCATCCGTGTGAGGGTGCCGTGGAGACAACGTTCGCTGGCACATTGCAGACTCCGGGTGACGCGGACCCTCCGCGAGATGGCGAGCGAGATTGTGGTGGCACACCATTGGCATCAACATACACTGGGTAGATGAACCCATTCAGACAAGCGCCGGGAGCAAGAACGAAGAACGTTGGCCGGCATACCCTCGGGTACCCACCATTAATGTACCAAGGTGCGGTCCAGAAATCTAAGCCCAAGATTTTTTTTTTGTTGCACGTCAAGCCCAAGAACCTGACGTGCAACACAAGGACAAGCCCATACGGGGGTAGCCGAACATGTAACCGACCCGAAGTCCTGAGACCTGATCTCCTATATAAGGACCACTAGACCTTAGAGGCGCGCGTTGCCGAGCCCGTCCATATTAAGGAAAGTCGTGAGATATGCGATAATATTATCACGTGTCAATTTGATCAAGGGCTCAAGAAACAGACAATCAACACAATTTATCCTTCACAATCTAGGATATCACTCAGTTCTCTCAAGTCGGTCAATATACCGTGTTAATATCTGAGAAGGTAAAATCTCGTATTTGGCTACTCTGAGAAGCAAGCTCTTATGACCATATCACGAGAAACTGAAGACTCTGCCTAGCAGAACTAAAATTATCATTGCCGTTGAAACGAGATGAGCTCTTATGACCACATCTAAGAGAGCACACATATAATTGATAAATGAACAAAGAAGCCATTTCCCACTGCATCCAAAGGAAATCGAACTAAAATGATCATTTCGTCCAGTATTCAGACAGGTTATAAAGAACTAAATATTCCATACCAGTTTTTACAGCAGCTCACAGATAAAGCAAAAAAAAAATCATGCTAATAATTACGCAAACAAACTGTGCTGCAAGCAAATAATTAATGATGTATTTCTATGGACATGCATACATGCCATGTCAACAGGGCCCATACTTGAATTTTACAAATATACAACAACTCCTAGAAAAGTTGTCCTAAACAAGAAAGTTGTATGCTCACCCAAATATTGACCAGCTCTATGTTATATCAGAATAGGTACGAAATAAAGTAAGAATATGAGCGAGTAAAAGAGCATGAGTAACATATGTGTCATTTAACATTATCCGGGCTTTAAGAGCAGTTAACTAAATTAGATTTATATCAAGCAACTACTTATATGTCAAAAAAATTGTTTGATTACACAGAAAACATAGTACTGGTGCAACACTATGCACTTGAAAACTTAATTGTCTAGGCCAGAAGGATGGAATTATAGAGTGGACTAAAAATCAGGAATTAGCATTTCCACTTTACTTTCGGTTGATTCAGATCTAACAGAAAGTATGATCAATAGATGACGCATATTATGTACATCGCTAGCAGTTCAATGGTGGTACCTAGAGCTAAATAAGAAAGTGGCATGGTTTAATTAGTAAAATATGTATTTGTTTTGTCTCCTCCTAGAGTATACATCAGACATATTTTGAGCATTTGAATAGCCCGAAATAGAAGAGCTAATCAAAGACTACAACATCTAACAGTGCACAGACGGACAATTGAACAAAGAAGCCATTTCCCACTGCATACAAACGGAATAGAACAATCTTTATTTAAAAAACAAAGTATATATTATACATTAATATGCTGAGAACACTACAAATGTACATTGTAGCCTCTCAATTCCACAAAGCATATTGCAATTATTTTGACATGAAGTTCCATTTTTAATAGAACATGAGTACATATGATTTAGTGTTTTGCCAAGGGAGGAGGGTATTGAAAAAAATGCAACTTAGATGAATCTGAACAAAATTGCAACAAAGATTCCAAATATAACCAGAGGGCAAAAGCCGTGGCAAACATTGGACTGAAATCAGGAGGTCCTATCGTTCTCTAAGAAGCCATTCAGAGCTAAACAAAGCACTTCTATAAGTCTATGAAATGACAGAGAATCGAAGAGATCTATATGGACCATAAGAACCAACTATTCTTCATCTTAAAACACGGTAATCAATTGAAGTAATAATTTTGAAAAGAAGGGATTAACAACAACAACTATTGCAAAACAAAGCTTATCATTCGTACAAGCGACAGGTTATGCATAGAATTTAACAAAATGTGGTGAGCAATAATCCTTCCATACTGATGGCGAGTAATTCTGACTTCTTCGATGCATAAACAAAGGTGCACAAGTAAATACAGAGATAAACCTGTAATATACCTTCATTTTTTTTCCTCGAGATTGCTGAGTCTATCATGAGTTTGCATATTATCCCAGCCGCCAGGGCAAGCACCATAAAACAGGACCTGAATGAATCAATGAGAGGTTGCCGCCAGAAAACATGCCAAGTAACTCAGAAACAAGCATGCTACATCTCTCATTGTCTCAATGCTTTGTGGTGCAGCTCCGAGGATGTCCCCTACCTCCTCAAACCTCCAGAATTTGCCCCCCCTTTGACCATCTAAGAACAGTATACACAGAAAAAATTAGAATATAAATTCTTCTTCTCTCATATTTTACCCCCTTGTTTGGAGATTCCAAACCATGGGCAAGCCGCGCAAGTACAATCAAATGCTTAGCAATTTCTCCTTCATTGGTAACGATCTAGGCATCAGCCAAAAGAAACAAGAATACATCGCACCATCTGATTGGGGAACAAACAAATCAGTCAATCACATACTCGGTGCATGAAGGTGATCAACAACTATTGGGGCCCCTCCGGGATACACCTCATCTCGGCGCAGGTGTGACCATCATGGAGGCGGACAAGAGGGGTCACCCTGCTCGCGAACTATGGGAGGTCGAATGAAAACGTGTAGTAGAAGTGTAGAACAAAGGATGATTGAACGCAACATATATAAGGAACCAATTGAGAAGAGGGGGCAAGTAACGCAGCTGCACTTTACCAACTGCAGTTACAGGAAGAAGACGGTGGAGCTTCGTCCTCATCATTACGGCGGCGCCGACGGTTTCAACTCGGGTGGATTAATTGACGAAAAAAGTATGGGGAAAGGATGTTGATGGGTTGCGCCGGTGCGCTGAATGAGGAGAGGCTACCGAGGCCCACACGGACGTCGAGGAAGACGACCTTATCGTATCGCCGGCCGCCGCTGCTGCGGAGCTGACGATTCATCAGAATGGCAAGAAATAGAAGAGAGACAGACAGAACAGGCCGGTCTGATACATAGTTTCTAAGCCCGTTTAACGCACTTCGCAGCCCAATTAATGAGGGGAAGCCGAGTTCGACCTTTGGAGTAGAGGCCCAGAAATGTTGGGCTGGTGGTGATGCGCAAGCAGACGCGACCAACAAGGCCCAAATGCTGGTGCGGGAGGACAGACCAATCTGGTACGTTCGTGATGGCAATCCGACGGCTGAGAGCTCCAAATCGCTGTGGAGAGGCTGTGGTGGTTCCATTATACTGTTAACTAATAAGGGATCAACATGGAGAGCACCTAACAACTAGAGGATACACGATCACACCATAGCTATCACGACAATCATGTAACCCTAATCATCACTAATCTAAAGAAGACAAGCAACATGTAGGGTTTTCACTCCAGGGTCTAAAGCTAGGTAAATCGTGTCCCGTGTGTTGTGTTGTTTGTACGCAGACAAATCCACCAAAACGCTCATCTTCCCTAAAACCAAATTCCATCATCCATGGGCATTGTCGTGGTACCCCCACGCCATCGCAAATTTTCGAGAATACACCCTGGAAGATGCATTAATCATATAAAAGAAAGTCCAAGACGATCGGTAAATGCCAAAATAGCTTGAACTCTACTACACGATACAACGTCAGGCAGAAAACAATGCACCCTCTACAACCCAATGATAAATGACTCCCCTTGCCCAACATTGTACAATGCAATTGCCGCCATTCTCATCCTCGGGATCCACGGAGGAGGGCTTTCGCCCTTATCAATCACCGTGCCACGAGGCTGTCGAAGTTGGATTGTAGATGGAGGGTGAAGATGACAACCACCGTCTTGAGCCACCACCACCGAGACGAGAGGACGCCAATGTAGGAGAAGGGCGCCGACCACTACCAGCACCACCATTGCCACTCACGCCTAGCCCATCACCACCGGCACCACCTCGGTGCCAGGTAGCTGCTGTGACCAAGCGCCATCGCCGTGTTGTCTTGTTGCCGAGGACATAAATGTAGGACCGAGTCGGCCCGGAGCTCATGGCCGCGCTTGCAAGGGCGCCTCCGTCGCGAGGAGGCCAAGCTACACGCTCGCCGCCGGACCACGCGTCGTCGCCGCAGGAACTGAACGCTAGCGCCAGACATGCGCGGAGAGGTCCCTGCCTCTTTCTACCAGCGATTTGCCCCGCGATATCTCTGGCGGCAACAAGAAAGAGGGACCAGGGGACGAGGCTTGCAACTGGCGGCGCAGTCACTCCCAAGCCGCCTAGGTTGGCGGTGCGGGGGTCGGGGCTCTCATTTCTTCATAGGCAAGGTCGCCGGTGATTAGACAACAATAGTTTCGCCTAATCTCTCTAGTTGATGAATAAAGGTCCCTAATTGGCAATAAAAAAAGGAAAGCTAGTATGAGTACGAGTAAGATTTCAGTGATAGATAAAAATTAACTCCGCAATCCTACTTTTATCCTATTTGTATACTGTTCTGCTAATTCTTGCAGTGAAAGGGGACCACTCCCTCCTTCCCTAAATAGGATGAGTATAGTTTTTGTTCAAATCAAACTTTTTAAAAATTTAACTATATACTCGTAAAAAAGATGTCAACACTTGTAATCTCAAACCAATACTGATAGAATAATTTTGAAATATATACTTTCATGTTATGTGCATTGGGTATCATAAGTGTTTATATTTTTTCAATATACTAGTTAAACTTTAATAATTTATCTTTAATAAAAAAAACTATCTATGTTTTAGATAGGAGGAAGTACCTAACTCCATGAATCGATGCCAACTGAGTCCATACCCACATACTACGTATACTAAATTAATCGTGAATCTCGAGAGCGCAGCAATTTTGAAAGCCGCCACTATAGTTACTCCAGTGACCAAATTCGATTTGTTGATGATGTGCTGCCACGTTTGCACGGCGAGCTAATTCCCCGACTATCCACACTCGACATCTAGCAAACTATTGACGCTGCCATGTGGCCCCAGGAATCTCGTGGCCCCACGTGTCATCGCTTAACAGAATCACTCATGTCGCACACACCAGACTCCCTATTTACCAGCCGATAGATAACTCGCGCGTCACACGAACACGCGGCGTCTCCACTCACTCCACCAATCCAGCTCAACCAAAATGTCGTCGCCGGCAGCCGAGCCCACCTCCGCCGCCGCCGACCTGTCGCCGGCAGAGGCGCGTGTTGCAATGATGGAGCTGGCCAACATGATCTCCGTCCCGATGGCCCTGACCGCGGCGCACACACCAGACTCCCTATTTACCAGCCGATAGATAACTCGCGCGTCACACGAACACGCGGCGTCTCCACTCACTCCACCAATCCAGCTCAACCAAAATGTCGTCGCCGGCAGCCGAGCCCACCTCCGCCGCCGCCGACCTGTCGCCGGCAGAGGCGCGTGTTGCAATGATGGAGCTGGCCAACATGATCTCCGTCCCGATGGCCCTGACCGCCGTCATCCGCCTCGGCGTCCCGGCCGCCATCTGGGCGGGCGGCACCAACGCGCCCCTCCCGGCCGCCGCCCTCCTCCCCGCGGGCCACCCGGACCCGTCCGTCCTCGAGCGCCTCCTCCGCCTGCTCGCCTCCCGCGGCGTCTTCTTCGAGCACACCACCCCCAGCTCCCACGCCCGGCGGTACGCGCTCACCGCCGTCGGCCGCACCCTGGTCCCGTCCGGCCCATCCGGCGCGTCCTACGCCGACTACGTCCTCCAGCACCACCAGGACGCGCTGGTCCTCGCCTGGCCGCGGCTCCACGACGCCGTTCTCGACCCGGCCGGCCCGGAGCCCTTCGCGCGCGCCCACGGCGGCGTGCCCGCCTACGCGTACTACGGCCAGGACCGGGAGGCGAATGAGGTGATGCTTGTAAAACAAAGGGTTTTGGGAACTGCTCGACACCCAATACGGGTGTGGCTATCTCATATATATATGGGTACCAAAGAGGTACAATACAAGACATATACAACACTACGTATATACAGTCTAACACCCTCCCTCAATCTTAACTATGGCCTGAAGTACAAATCAAGTTAAGATTGCGCCTACAACCTACAAACTGTGGCTGTGGAAGAGGCTTCGTGAAGATGTCAGCAAGTTGATCTTTGGAGGAGATAAACTTGATACGGAGTAGCTTCTTTGCAACACGTTCCCTGACAAAATGATAATCAACTTCAATGTGTTTCGTTCGGGCATGAAATACCGGATTGGATGAGAGGTATGTAGCACCGATGTTGTCACACCAAAGGACTGGAGACTGATGTTGAGAGATTCTCAATTCTCTCAATAAGGACTGTACCCATATGAGTTCAGTTGTAGCATTAGCAACTGCCTTGTATTCAGCTTCAGTACTGCTGCGAGATACTGTAGCCTGCTTGCGAGCATTCCAGGCGATCAAGTTAGGACCAAAGAATACTGCATAGCCCCCCGTGGATCGCCTTTTATCCGGATTACCAGCCCAGTCAGCATCTGAAAAGGCAGAAAGGACACAGGATGGAGCCGGTTGAAGATGAGGCCAGCATGCACACCCAAAAACTTTGAGAAACGTATAGTCTGGGAGTTCATGGAGCAAGAGTTCAAGGGGAGTTTTCATGTGTAAGAGTCGTGTTGGAAGCCTATTTATTAAGAAACAGGCGGTGGAAAAAGCATCACTCCAAAACCGAAACGGAACAGAGGCATGAGCTAGTAAAGTAAGGCCAGTTTCTACAAGATGGCGATGTTTCCGTTCAGCGGTGCCATTCTGTTGATGTGTATGAGGACAAGAAACACGGTGCGAGATTCCAAGCTTATTAAAGAACGAGTTGAGGTTGTGATATTCACCCCCCCAGTCGGACTGAACATGAAGAATTTTATGCTTAAGGAGACGCTCAACATGTGCTTGGAACTGAATAAACACATCAAACACATCAGATTTACGCTTAATAAGATAAAGCCAGGTGAATCGACTGTAAGCATCAATAAAACTGACATAGTAATTATGGCCACTAACAGATGTCTGGGCATGGCCCCATACATCAGAAAACACAAGTTCAAGAGGATGTTTAACCACACGACTTGACTCTGAAAACGAAAGTTGGTGACTCTTGCCTTGCTGACAGGCATCACAGATTGTTTCTACACTTTTATTGGACACAACTGGAAGTTCATGACGATGCAGAACATGACGAACTATGGGAGCAGCAGGATGACCGAGGCGTGCATGCCAGTGTGTAGAGGACACACGCACACCACTGAACACCTGGGGGGCATGCGGCGTAGGGGGCGCATCAAGCGCATATAGGCCATGGCGAAGACGACCTCTAAGCAGAACGGCTCTCGTGTCCCGGTCCTTGATGAAAAAGTGAAAACAATGAAATTCAGCAAGGACATTATTCTCACGAGGTAGTTGAGGAATAGATAACAGACTACGTGTGGCAGAAGGAACACGAAGGACATTACGAAGATGCAAGTGACGAGAGTTATGTGCAAGAAGGGAAGCCTGACCAACATGTGATATGCGCATACCTGCTCCATTGGCGGTGCGAACCTGATCATGACCGCGATATGGCTCCTGGGTGGAGAGCTTGCCCATCTCACTTGTCAGGTGATTAGTAGCTCCCGTGTCCATGTACCATGACGAGTCAATGGGATAGGAAGGAGTATATCCGTGCTCCTGACCCGTCACAGCAGCAGCAGCCTGCTTGTCGTTGCCCTTGCCATTGTTGCCGATGCCGAGGAAATCTTGCTTGAAGCGCCGGTGACAGGGAGAGGCGATGTGGTTGTCAAAGCCACATAGCTGACACGCCTGTTGAGCGCCGCATGAAGGGCAGCAGGCACGCGGGCGATTGCCACCCGTGACAGGCGGTGCGGCGGACCGCTGAGGCTGCAGGGGCCCTGGCGCCGGCTTGCCCCCGGCAGGTGGCGGCTTCTGTGGCTTGCCGCGAGCAGCGGCATTTGCGGCGGAGAAGCTCGGAGAGGCGTGTTTCACCTTGACGCGCTGTTCACGACCGAGGAGGCGCGAGTAAAGCTCACGGCGCGGCAACGGGTCATCGCGGCCACTGATGTTCTCAATGAGATTATCATAGTCATCATCAAGTCCATTCAGAACATAGGTGGTGAAGTCCTCGGAGCGAAGCGGCTGTCCAATGGAGGCGAGTGTGTCGGCGAGGCTGGCCATCTTGTTGAAGTAGTCCGTGATGCTGCTGTCATGGAGCTTGGTCTCACCCAGCTCGGTGCGAATAGCATGAGCACGCGCCTGTGACTGTGAGGCGAAGCTGCTGTGAAGTGCCGTCCACGCATCCCGCGACGTAGAGGCGAAGAGAACCAGTGACGAGACGCTCGGCGTGAGCGACGACTGGATGGCAGAAAGGATGGCCTGATCTTGGGTCACCCATGTATGATGCGCCGGGTGATACTGCGGTGGGCATGGGAGCGAGCCATCGACGTACCCCTCCAAGTAGCGACTCCGAAGGAGCGGGAGCACCTGCGCGCGCCACGACAAATAATTATTCGGCGTGAGCTTCAGCGGGAGGAGGTGCGAGAAGTAGAACGGCGACGGCGCCGCAGGGTCCATCTGAGCCGGTGATGGCGGCGCATAGGACGGCGCCTGCAGTGCCACCTCCATGGATGACATAGGGGCGGTGATCGCCGAGGAGGCCCCATAGGGCAGTGCGGCTCCATCATACGTCGCCCCAGGATAGACGTCGTAGGGGACGATCGGGGCAGCAGGGGCCCCGTAGGGCGTTGTAGAGGCGCCCCCATAGGGCGGCTGCTGATGCACCGCGTAGTTCGGCAGGGGCGACGCAGTGTATTGCTGCGAGGGCAGCGCACCGTGAGGTGGCGCCGGCCAGCCCGACTGTGGCGACGGAGCCCCATAGTGCGACGAAGAGGCGTCGTAGATCGGCGCGTACTGGGCGCCGTAGGCCGGCGGCGGCAGAGGGCCACCATACGGCGGCAAAGGCGCGGTGGTCGAGGAAGGCAGTCCACCGTGGGCGATCGGCGGCGACGGATCACCCTCAGCACCGGGGCCAGCGGCAGCAGATGAAGAGGCCGACCCAGCTAGGGCACCCGGAGGTGCGACGCCGGGAGCTGGCCACCACATGGCGAGCGGCCGGGAGGCGAGGAAGGGCGAGGCGAGCACGGCCGGGGCAGCCACGCCGACGCAGGAGCGCCAGCAGCGGCGGCGACGGAGCCGATGATCACGACACGGCGGAGGCAGCGGAAGCCATCGTAACCTAATCTGATACCATGTAAAACAAAGAGTTTTGGGAACTGCTCGACACCCAATACGGGTGTGGCTATCTCATATATATACTAGTTGAATGCCCGTGCGTTGCCACGGCTCGTAATTGTTTTTCCATCGCCACACATATAAATATGATGCATGTGGTCACATGTATAGAAATAATAGCCACACATTGTAAAAACTCAGATACCACTTCCCTTTGCAATAAATATATTGGAGCAGTATGTACAATTACTCAACTCTTACTAACTAAGATAAAGATATACTCTCGGGAGTGGAGTTTTGGCTCCCGGGTCCAAATGGACCTGCTATCTGAACCGTTGTATTGTGCATGGGGATTGATGAATGAGGCAGCAATAAATGAGCTACACACACGAGAAAATAAAGAATACATCGTGGTTGTAGTGTACGGTTCGTAGCAAACTCCGCAGCAGTAACGATTGCGGGACGGAGGGGCGTTTCGATGATCATCTGGACCCGCGGTACAATTTGCTGGAGGCTTCCTAGACCACGGGTCCAGGTTCGCCTGTTTATGTGGCTGTCGGCGTGTGTCTTCCGGATCTGTCGTCCTCAAGCAGAGAGTAGGCAGCCTTCCACATGCCACCGGCAATTCGAGGAGGCGAAGCGGGCGGCGGGAGCTGTTGCGGCGGCTGGGACGGGGAGTAGATCACGACTTCGCCGGCGACCTGTATCAACGAAATTGACTTCCCCTTGGATCTAGGTAGCAGGCAGGTGTGTGCAAGCCTTCTTCCCCGGGCATGGCGCTAGCAGCTACAAAATCAGCTCCCTTGATTTGACCGGTAGACCATGTCTCCTTCATTTTCTGTGCTGATATCTACGAGGGCGCGGTGGAGGCTGCGGTGGATGGTACGGTCGCGAGAGAAAGAGGACGAGTGCAGCCATCTAGGCTCGGTGGAGTAGGATCAATCTGTGATTAGCAATTTGGCATCGTCCAAGCTGCGGCCAGGGGTGGTGAGCAGGAAGCTGACTTCGCACTCTCGACAGGGAAAATGGATCCGAAGTTCCGAGCTATCCGGGGTGGACAAAAGGTACAGATTGTGAGCTGTAATTCATAGGCATGTTGTGTTGGGTGGTGGCAGAAAACAAATCTTACCGAAAAGATCTCGTCAGTGGTAGATTCAGTTAACTAGTCTGTCTGCGTTCGTGTGATATAGTAGTATCTAGAACTGAATTATGGTTTGTAAAAATCTGGTGTCATTCTAGCTCCCTCGTGCCTCAAGCTTCTCCAATGTCATTCTAGCTTTGCCTAAAGCTAGCTGCAGATCTTTTCTCACCACAGGTATGTCGGATGCCGGCAGCAACGCATGATCCAGAGGCAGCAGGCATGTCGCTCAGCCAGAGCTCCCACAGGACGATGCAAGTGGAGGCAGCAATGGTCAGTCAACTGAGCACTTCACGTCCCGTATTTCTGTCAAGCATGTGGTTGAGGTACTAAAGGGGATCACCGGGTTCAAGAGATGGCATGTCAGCGAAATTGGATTCAGTGGGATTCTGGAGTTGCCGGTGCTGCAGAAGTTGAGTCTGAAATTTAGTGCATGGACCATGAATAAGGCTGATGTTCAGCGCCGTGTCATATGCATCAATGAAAATAATATTCTCCAGTTCTGGGCCACAGATATACACAAGGTTTTCAGTGCACCCTGCAGCAACCATGATGTGAAGGCCAATATTACTGAAGATCAATCGATTTTATCAAGAGCTCACTCGGCATGGACAAAGCAGGGGCTCACAGCCTACGTGCAGCCGAAAAATTTATAAAGAGGGATATCAGAGTAGTTTCAAGCAAGTTGTAGAAGGATTGTTTTCAGATTGCATTTGTCATTTTTGTGATGGGTCAGTTGCTAGCACCCTTGATGAAGTATTACTACTATCAAATTGATTTTTGGGGAACACATAGAACATTGGACAATTCAATTGGTGTGCATATGTGTTACAGTGCCTGCTTCATGCCGTCGCAAAACTGAAGAAAGATATGTCCAAGAGGAATGACACCATCAAGTTGTTCGGGTGTCATTTTTTTCTGCAGCTCGGTCCATTTTTACATATGTTTTCATACGAGGCCCATGCATTTTCCATTGATATAATTCTTGTACATTAAACAGATTTTTCTATTGGATAATCTCAGCCTTGGGCTGTTCACGACTAAAGATGATGTGCTGCCACAAATTTGCAAGTTCGAGCAGGCCACCCTCAGGAGAATGATCACTGTGGCTGCCGACATGGGAAAGCCTACAGTTTCCTACGGGTGCTCTCTGGTTAGCATATTCCTCTTTAAATATACCAGACTACAACATGGGTGACAATCATGATAATTTTACTCCTTTTCATTTGATCTACATTTTTTCAGCTTAGGCATGCCAACAATGTTTGTTACACCCGTTCCAAGTATATAGACTTGGTAGAAGCGCGACCTGTAACTCCCTTACATGGATGGCAGATGACTGCAATCACCCCCAGCTCTGTGGCGACACCCCTGCAACGTCACGTGGTTCTCCGACTGACGTGCCGCCACTGCCAGCTGCTTCGCCGTCTGCCTTAGTTGGTCCGAGTGATTACTACCAGTACTCGAGGACCAAGTACCCGGAGCTTGTAAGTTTCTCAGACTCCCTGCTATGTAACAATCCGATTTTTCTTAGTTATTGATGTTATGTGTTTGCAGGCAGCAGACCCAATTGCTAAATTACTGAAGGAACAGAATGCAAGAAGCATGTCTCACATTTTCAACCGCCTGACAGAACACACAACTAGACATGTTCTAGCTCAGTGCTCTGAGCGGCAAGTGCATCTGCTGCCATATCCGTGGATCCATGGACTGTCCACTTAGGCCATGGCACCTTGTAACAGGTATGCACCAAATGCAGAACACCTATAGTTTTGCTCATTGATGTTTTTCTTGAAATTACACTCTATGAAAAAAATGTGCCGGACAAGTAGTCAATATGTCTGATTGCGAAGGTCAGTTCCTGTAATAGGTCCCCTCACTGATCATTATGTCACTACTTTTTTCACCCAGCTATTCACCTGCAACTTGAGCCATCCCTCATCCTATGTACAAGGCGAGAGTTCGGGTGGTGCAGCAGCGCTCAAGGGGAAGCACCGAAGTTATTCTACAGAAGAAGCCTAGGGAGATCACATCGCCTGAAACAACAATTCAAGAGCAACGTGTATTTGGCAAATATGCCACTAAGATCAAGGAGTTCTCCTCTAAGTTATGTGACCAACTGAAAAGTTTTTACGGCTGTGACCAGAACAATGTTGGCACAACCATGTTTGGCCACACGACACACCCTCTTCCGAAACAGAAGTATTTATGTGGACCTAGTTACGCCAGCAACCCATGGATGAAAGGGTTTGCAACTTCCCATCCTGATCCAGTGTTGCTGATTTGATGGAACAGTATATGTGACGCAGATAAGCTAGAGAGCACCCTTCAAGTCTACCCTCAAAGTTTGGTTCTGTTAATCTTTTATAAATTCTTTGCTCCGTTATTTCCTTTGTTAGAGCATCTTCATCGGCGCCCCTCCAAATAGGAGTTTTTTTTTAGCAGACTCCAAATAGGAGCTTTTTTTTAGCAGACTCCAAATAGGAGCTGACACCTCCTCCCTCCCTTTGGGGAGGGGCTACCCACATTGGCGATACCAACATCCTAGGCCCAATAATTTTTTTGCCCAAACTAAATTGAAAGTCAGAAATAGGGATAGAAATTGAAGTCACGTTTTCTGAATAGCAAGTTAAAGTCTAGTTCGTCTAACAAATCGCCATCATAGTCTGGCTACCAAATCGCAGAGGGCGGCTGAGCAGCTCCAAACGAAGGCAAAGGCCACAAGAGCATGCCATGCTCTTTTACGGGCACACCGCTCTCGCGCAGCTGGCCGCGAAGGTTATCGGCACAGCCTCGGCGGGAAGCTCCGGCTCGTCCGTGACCCGGCCTCCCCGGTCAACAGCTCCACCGACTGTCCTGTTTGGGTACCCGCTCGGCGCGTACGAAATGATGGCGACGGCGGGGCGGTTCTTGTACCGCCACGGGATGGGTCAACGGAGGTGGGCGAGTCCATGATGGGACCGTCGCCTTTGTCCATTGACCTCAACCGTGCGCACTCCAAGGCCCCAGGCAGCTGCCCGCAGCAGCGATGGCCGGTGCCCGCACCCTGTTCGACGATTTGTCGGGTGAGTGTGCGTCGGACCACGATGTAGGCCCCTACATCTTACGGCCGACGACGCCGACCACCATGCCACCTCTGTCATCGAGCATGCTCCCCCGCCACCTCCCATTGACATAGAGGAGGACAACATTGGCAATGTCGGCACCATGAACATCGACGAGGAGTCGTTGTTCGTTGATGAGCTCACACAAGCCGCAGCTGCACAAGGTCGACGCCACCGGGTTAGCAAAAGGAACCAGCAACTACACAGAACTAGAGCTAAAAAAGAGGTGTCCACGGACAAGAGGGGTGAGAGGAAGCGCCGAGAGAAGGAAGAGGACATGGAGAACTACTACGATGTCCAAAAGAGGAAGCTTGGGATTGATGAGGCCAATGCCAAGACGAGGGCTAGGGAAGTGGAGCTCAAAGAGAGAATTGGAGCTCATTGCAGCGTCAAGGGCCAAAGAGGTGGAAGTTGAGCTGAAACGCCAAGCCGAGGACTACATGATCATGACCGCCGACTTGACCACCATGACCAAGGTGAAGAGAGTTTGGTTCGAGACGAGTCAGAAGGAGATCCTAGACCAAACATATTGAGTTGACAATCTTAATTTGTAATTTTTATATTTGTTCCTTGTTGTAACTATGTCACATTCGCTTCGTTTCCTGCTAATGCTATATTTTATTTAATATTATTCTATATTTTTTAGATGTTATTTATAAATTTGTGTGGCCAAATAGCCTATTTCGCAAAGAAATAGACCATATATTGACCGCGTTGGCGAAATGGACGGTCACTGCGTTGGGTGCACCGTGCGACCCAAACGACGGGACGGACGCCGGCCACTATCCAAGCCTCCGCGCTCCCACCTATATAGAGGCAAATAGATACGCGAGCGCGTTCATTTGAATCGTCCCATTGAAGATGGGCTAACCAACAGAAAGCAGCTAGTACATGCTTTAGATCACGAGTTAGGATGGACAAGAAATCTGATCTTGAGTGCCCGTGCCCCCCGTACACACAAAGCGCGAGGGCTGGATTATCTGGGTTCGTTTTAACTGCCGTGAGCGGTCCAAGAACGTCGACGTTAGTCTAGCACGTCGTGGATAAGTATCGGGACCGTCCTAATTAATGCGCTCAGATCGACTGTTCAATATCCATCGTGCGTGACCATATACGGTAGGGAATACATGGGTTGGTATCCATCTGGACGTTACTGATTGGCTCAGCTATCGTGTGCATCTGGACCCGGGAGCCAGTATGGATTTCCCTATACTCTCCGACATGTTTCCGATGTTTGCTATTACAGCCCATCCTAGTGCCAGGATTGCATTTCAAAAAATTCATTTAGCTGCATCAATGGGTACAAAAAATTACTTAAAAAATGAAACAATGTGCATATTTAAACTCTAACTTCAAACTGTTCACCAGAAGATTTTTTCCCTTCTCTTTAGCAATCTCCCGAGAGCATACTTTACTCTTACATTATAAAAATCAAACATACAACATCAATTAAGCTTATCCAGTGGCTCATAGTTTAGTACCTGTGCACTTCCATGAGAAAATAAAATAAAATAAAAAGTGAGTGAGAGTTTAGAGGGCATTTTTCATGTGATATCTGATTGTCCAAAAAAAAAAGTTGTCTACGGGATGACTGTAGTCGAGTGCATGATGACGTTGACCTTGATGGTTTCCTTCGTTCGCTCACCAGACAGAGCGCACAAAGCACCAAAGTTACATTGAAGATGAGCATTGACTTAAGATATTGCTGAAAAGCACCAGTATCATTGCTACGTACAGAAGACTAATTCATATCATAGTTGTACATGTCTAATAATATATAATTACCAGGTGCACTTATACTGTTATACCAGGTGCAATGCCAAAACATAATAAGCATTTTTTTTCAGAAAATTACATAGCAGGATCACCCAGTTACGGTCACAGATCAACCTGAAAACATGCATATCATTCTGGCTATGAAAGCAAAGTTGCAATCTCAAGGGCAAAGATAGAAAAAACTCATACTGGGAAAACGTGAAAATACGCTAGACAGACAAACACAGTACAACATGATAATGTGTGCCTTAATTACCCATAATCATATGATTTTCTCCTGGAGCCACACAAAAAGCAAATTCTTGAATTTTATGCTAAAAGACAAATTTAATTGAACAAAATACCATTTGACGATGGGGCAATTTAATTTCAGCAACAACATTTCTGAAATGTTAGTTCAAATGAAGAGATTAGTAGGTCTGAAGCACAATTGATTATGAGTAATATACATTAATATATTTCATAAGTTGAATAAACATAGTAATTAACTGCTCGCATGTATTTGTATAATTTTTTCTTCCGTCGGTATTGAGATGTTTAGGTATTTCTTAGTTATTAGTTAGAACTTATAACAGCCATATTTTTGATAATGTACAATTCAAGCCATATTTTCGATAATGTATATTATTAATATGAACAGTAGCAGTTTTCAGAGGAAGCAATTACAGATCATCAGGAAATAAGTATCATACAACAATTAGTAAATAAAAACTGAAGTAGTATAATAGACAACTATAAGAAGTTGTACTACCTTTCTGGAGCATCAACTATTTGTCCTTACTGATTTCTAATTGGATTCGCTACTATTTCAGCATCTTTTCCTTTTTATATGCACACAAAGATGTATATCATGCAACTGATAGAATAAAAATGGTATGCATAATGGTATAGCTGCATTACTTCATAAAAATAAAACAATTAGCCATAAATCTGAGAACATAAGTCTAAAACAGTAGATTTGTGTAACATATCATTATCAGGAGGGTGAGATGCAGCCAGACCCAAGGATAGTACCTGAGAGAAAATTTTAACATTTTGGAAAGCCATTAGTTCCTCCTTATCCCTTGCCACACAGTGCATCTCACTTTTAAGGTCAGTACCAGCTCCCGTCCCTCATACAACTTTCACTAAATTATCATTCAAATGAACCAGATGTATCTCACAAGATTCCATATGTAGTAGACAGTTTCAACAAATTCGTGCTAAGTCCATCCCTAGTACTGCCCAAATATGTCAAAATAGGAAAAGCACATGTTCAGGCTCAAGAATGATAATCAAAACAACCCCATGCTAAAATGGAAATGCTTCGGCAAACGTCCCTACAACAAAACCAAACACGAATTTTGTCATTAGTTTTACCATGTATCAAATGTATCCAAGTACCAAAACTTTGTCTCAAATGCAGTACACTCTAGAGAAAATCGCCAAAGAATAGTGAGACATTTTGAACATTGGATTAAGTACCTAAAGTTGATTTATCTTTCTCTTCAATTATGATTCAATCTTTCTCCTAGGGAACTGTGGGATGCCGTCTTAATCACAGTTTTGCAAATTTAGCTTCCCAATTCTCGTGAGCATGTAATCTACAAAAAAATGCAGAAAAGCACAAACAGAAGGTCAATAGCACACCTCCTAATGGTAAAGTTTTAACAAGGAGTTTCGGAAAACTCTCAAATTTGAATTCTACTTCAGAAATTACACAAGCCTATCAGTCCACGCAAACAGAAGCGCATTATCCGATCCTCTAAAATACTTGCATGTTAAGTGCATCTACGAAATATGCCCATGCTCAGATCCATCCATTCCTATTTAAGAAGGTGCTATTAGTAATGCAACAAAATCACTACATCGATCCTACATCAGATTCCGTAGCCCAAACACCTCATGGTAAGGCTAACCCAATATCTAATAACAAATTATAACCGTAGCACCTAGCAGAGCCTCTAAAAACTGTGCAAGAAATTCCAAGGTTTTCTCAGGGAACTTTTCATGTTCAATAGTAAGGTAGAAGGTAATAAAGATGCATATTTTTTGATATAGGACTTGCTAAGCACCCAAGAACAACCTTGATCTCTGAATCCTATTAAGAAAACACTCAAACATCAGGAAATTTCCAAGGGAAATCATCTAAAGGAGAAACATTGCTTGATACAAGGAGTTAACAGTTATGCCTCGAGAACTCACCTTGCTCGATATGGAACTCGCGCTCGACAGCTTGGGCTATGGCATCTTTCAGCTTCTTCCACATTACGAGGCCTCAGGGTGGTTACTCTGTCAGTGGCAGGACCACATGAAGGAAAGCGGCAGCGATGTGCACGGTAGCAGCATGGAGATGAGATTGAAGGACTTGAGACATCAGGAACGCTATACCTTTTTGTACCGGTTGAAGGAAGCTCCATGATCCTCTGAACGGCGGTTGCCATTTGACCGATTGGATCGTGCATGGCGGTAGTTTCCATTCCAGGCGCTGACCACCATGTGACGACGGATAAGGAATCCAGCGCGGCTAGTATTCAATGCCCGTGCGACATTAGCTGATCACCACGTGACGATATCACAGTGCAAGGAAAACAACATCAGCTTCAGGTACCAGCCAAAGTAACAATCACGGATAGAAAAACAAAGAGTTAGTATTCATGTGCGAATCTCGTTTGGTATTCATCATATCATATGTACCATTTTGCCTTCATCATCACTTTTGTGTTCCGAGTCTATGATCCTACAGCAAAATCATGAAGTACATGCAAGCTCATTCTAAAATATATATACATTTTTATCTGAAATCCATAAGCTTGGGTTGAAACTGACAAAATAGATCATTCAACTATTTTTTCAGCTGGCTGGATCAGGGCCATATGTCGCCATGGGCACCTGCACGCACCTCATCATGAGAAAGAGATTGAGAGAGAAGGGAGGGGGATTGGAGCAGCCGAACGGGCCTCACCTCGCCCTCCAGTCATCATTCGTGGATGTGCTCCCTTCCGCTGACGAAGAGGCGGGAGGAGTCCCGTGGTGACCTCTGCCGCCAAGCGAATTCCTCGCAAACCTCTGTCAAGCAGGACCACGCATTGGAGCCAGATTAAACTATGCTTTGAGGAAATTCATAACGACTGAATCATCTAGTCTAAACGGATTTGGGTGAGTTCATCCTGGATACCTTATATAGAAGTGTTCTCAGGTATAGTGAGGTCATAATCTACATGGAGGGATAAATTAAGCCAGGGAATCTCTCTGTTGAAAGAAGAATAGAACATCAATGAGGTGAGCCCGAACCTTGCGACTTCGACAAAAATTCGCAGTTTGTTTTCTGTTGTCCAGACTCCAGAGCACACAGCAGGACACGCGTCCACATCAGCTGAGCGAAATAGCTGAAGCCTAAGCTGCAAAAGATAAAAAAATGCACGGATGAGTAATGACTCTGTTGTTCAAATAATAGAGGGTTGTGTTTTTCAAATAAAAGACAGAGTTTCGATTTCTGAACGGTAGTCTCGTAGTATAACTGAAACGAATCTCTTATGTCTAAGCTTCCGGCAATTTCACTGAGCATCTTCATCCAGGCAGCAAATATGCAGTGTTGATCTATCTCCAAATTAAATCAACCAGATGATCCAAAAAATTATCAACATGAATCAAATGGTTGAGGATGTCTCACCTGCAACCGTCTCGGCAATCTCCGCGGGTTTGTCTTTTACGTATAGGTCCAGCACTGGAAAGGAGGGGGGACGGGTGGGGAACTGGGGATCGAGCAGCACTACTTCGCCGGGTGGAAGGGAATGATGGAAGATAAATCATGGAGGTGCGCCGACGACGCAGATCATCTAGAGCTCAAACTCGTCAATGATGAACTGCTCCTGCAGCGGTTGAAGGCACGACGCGAGGACCTCAGAGGGCTTCTATGTATTCCCGTGGTGAATACATACCTTCAGTCAATCAGCGCCTCCGTCACCCATGGTCGGCTTGATTTGGGCGAATCCAACACCCCACCGTCACCATAGACGAAGGCGAGCTCTACCCCGGTCGGGGCCAAATTCCTTGGCCTACAGCTCCACTCCGGCCGGCGGTCGATTCCATGGTCTACTGGGGCGATGTCGAGCTTGTATTCAGCCGTATCCACCACCTACCTTCCGCCACAGAACAGGGGAAGCTTGGCTTTGTCCATATCCACCGCATCCTGCCTGCCATGGACGATGCAGGGATCGAGGAGGGAGCAGAGGCGGCGGGTAGAGAGAGGAGGCGAGGAGAACGGAGGAGTGTTTCTTTTTCTCTCCACGCAATCAGGATCGTGTGTGCGTAGTGGGATGGAGGTTGTTCCTCGGCAGGGTTTTACCGGGTTTATTTTAGCGTGGCGCAGTTTGGAGGGGCCGATTTTTTTCGTGCGGGGTGGGTAGAGGACGTACCATGGAACACCACCTCTAGCCATTTAATTTCTTGCTGGGCATTTCTCGGGCCGGGCCGGGCTTCGGGCTGGCCCGAAAAAAGCCCGACGGGAAATCCTTGGCCCGAGCCCGGCCCGGCCCGACCAACTTTCAGAAAATTCCGGCCCGAGCCCGGCCCGCGGCCCGAAAAAGCCCGAATATTTCCGGGCTGGCCCGACGGCCCGGCCCGATCTGATGGTATTTTGCTTTTTCTGTGGCCCGAGCCCAGCCCGGTTTAGTTACGGGCTGAAGAATGTTGGCCCGAGCCCGGCCCGATAGAGAGAAAAGCCCGGCCCGGCCCGGGATTTTCGGGCCGGGTCGGGTCGGGCCGTTCGGGCCGGGCTTCCCATGCCCAGGTATACATTTAATATAGTAGAGATATGGGTACCAAAGAGGTACAATACAAGACATATACAAGGCTACGTATATACAGTCTAACAATGCTGCGGGCCATGACAGGCGTCTCCGAGCCGTTCATGGAGGCGCTGCTCGACGGCTACGCCGGCGGGTTCGATGGCGTGGCCACGCTCGTCGACGTCGGGGGCAGCTCTGGGGCTTGCCTCGAGATGATCATGAAGAGGGTCGGGACCATCCGGGAAGGCGTCAACTTCGACCTGCCCGACGTCGTCTCCGCCGCGCCGCCCATCGCCGGTAAGGCCATCGATCCCATGCGTACTCCTGAATTGCTCATGAGATATTCCTAGTGATCTGGTGGTTGAAACTAACAATCTAATCGGCACGTAGTACAAATACAACAACTGACAACGACAATGCCTCACGATTAGCCACAAGATCGATCGCAAGAACAGTGTCTCGCCACCAACCAACAAAGTGGACATGGCGCATGTGGGTGACGAGATCAAGAGAGCAGGTGGGGCACGAGGTGCACACAGCACACACACCCATAGATTTACCAGTACCACATAATAGAAAGTTTTAAGGAAATTCGATGTTTCTTCCGGCATCAGCATCAGCGGTAGAGGAGTATGACAACGAGGTTTCAGATCGCAGTTTTGTGGTCAATCAAACCATGTCTTTCTTACCATCTTGCGTTCAGAAGTTTTTACCTTCTCCAGGCTTCAGAGCGATGTGCTCGTCAGAGAAAGCGGCTCCAGCTCACAGGATTTTCCGCCCATTTTGTCTTACCCTAAAATGAATAAATGAGATGATGGGCACAGTGTTTTGCCTTTGTTTGTTGTTATACTGCATTTAAATTCGTAGGACCAAGACATACTAATAATGGAGATGCTTCCAAATAACCTTTTTTTCACAGGAGTAAGGCACGTTGGTGGAGACATGTTCAAGTCCACCCCCTCCGGCGACGCCATCTTCATGAAGGTATGTGTGCCCTGAATTCCCTGGAACCAAAAACCTCCTGACAAACTGTCTAAATCAAACACAAACACGATTTATATCCAAACTTTCTCTTCTCTTCCTCCAGTGGGTCCTGACGACGTGGACCAACGACGAGTGCACGGCGATCCTCAAGAACTGCCACAAGGCGCTGCCGGAGGGCGGGAAGCTCATTGCCTGCGAGCCGGTGGTGCCGGAGACGACCGACACCAGCACGAGGACGAGGGCGCTGCTAGAGAATGACATCTTCGTCATGACCACCTACCGGACCCAAGGGAGGGAGCGGTCCGAGGAAGAGTTCCGGCAGCTTGGCCTCGCTGCCGGGTTCACCGGCTTCAGGGCACTCTACCTGGACGCTTTCTACGCCGTCCTGGAGTATGTGAAGTGATACTGTGGACTTGGATCACTTCTGTGATTTAGTGTTTCTACTGTAATAGATGACTCAGGTCATATGGATGACTGCCCAAGTTGCTGTCAAGTTGGGCATGCATTTGAGTTCTGAAACAACACATATCTTTGAATCATTCTACTTGGAATTTCGCAATTTGAGATCAACAGTAATGCCCATCATTAGACAAATCAGAGCACTCAGAAAGATCAGACACAAATAAGTTATGCTGGAAAGAGAGAACCGTGGGAACACTCAGCAATCCATTGGCAGAAATATACATTCTTACAGCAATTATTTCTTAGTTGCGATCACACATTACACATACAAATAAGTGAGAACTACCTTGTTTCGACCAGATCACAGTGAGTAACTACACATGTTAATCATCCTTCCTCCCTTAGGCAATAAGTTAAATGCCCTCCAACAAGGCTCCCGGCCTCGATGGCTTTACCGGTGCCTTTTTCAAGAAATGTTGGGCAACCATAAAGGATGACTGTCATGAGAGCCATTCACAAACTCAGTAACCTACAAGTGGCCCACCTCCAATGGCTAAAGTCGGTGAATATTGTGCTCTTGCCAAAAAAAGAGGGTGACAAGGACATCTCCGAGCACATGCCTATTAGTTTGATCCACGCCATTGCAAAGATTGTCGCCATAATGATGGCTTTGCGGCTTGCGCCCTTCATAAATGAGCTCATGCCTAATGTTCAAAGTGCTTTTATCAAGAAAAGAAGCATCCATGATAATTTCTTGTACGTCCGCAACCTCGTGAGAAGACTTCACAAGAGCAAAATTCCAACGCTACTTTTCAAACTTGATATCTGCAAAGCGTTTGATTCCGTGAGATGGGAGTTTATTGTGGAGCTCCTTCAAAGACTTGGATTCCCGCCAAAGTTTCATGATTGGTTTATCGCCTTGCTTTGCACTTCATCTTCGAGGGTTCTCCTCAATGGACCACATAGCTACCGGTAAAGCCCTCAGCCTCGGGGGAGAACTACTCCTTATCGTGGGAGTCAGCAAAAGCGATGAAGATGGAGGTGGAGTCGATGAAGATGGCTCCGGGGGCAATTCCCCGTCCCGACAGGGTGCCGGAATGGAGACTTCTGTCCACTAAAACTTGTCATGGAGGCTGATTGATTTAGAGTTTTCGCATCGGGAGGCAATATATACGCGGAAGGCAAGGTCGGTGGGCGCCCGATGGGCCCACACCACCCCTAGGCGTGGCCAGGGGTGGCCCGCGCCTAGGCATGGTGTGGCCGCCTCCTGGCTCTTCTCCGTCTCAGCTTTGGACTCCATCTTTGGATCGGGAAAAATAGGAGGTTTGGCTTTTGTTTCATCCGATTCCAAGAATATTTCCTGTACAACTTTTCTAAAATATAAAATAGCAGAAAACAGGAACTGGCACTGTGGCATCTTGTTAATAGGTTAGTTCCAGAAAATTCATAAATATTCCACGTACTGTATACAAAACATATAGAAATTGGTGTAAAACAAGCATGAAGCATCAAAAATTATAGATACGTTTGCAACGTATCAGCATCCCCAAGCTTAACTCATGCTCGTCCTCGAGTAGGTAAGTGATAACAAAATAATTTTTGAGGCGACATGCAGCCAACACAGTCTTGATCAAGTTATTATAAAAGCATTGTGAGCTGAGATCAAAGTACTCTAAACATAGGCATGATAGACATAATTTTAACAATAGAACTTAGCAACTATGTTACAACAAGAGAAGTAACTCAAACAACAGATCATGAATAATAGTACACTGAAAGCAACTGTTTGTTTTTAGCATAGAGAAAACATAGCAAAGTAGTATTCAGCTTGTCCTTCATGGAATAGCAAAACATAAATACATAGGACACCTTTAAAGATCAAAAGGGTGACTAGATACAAATAATTTGAGAATAAGTAATAACATAATTATGAATCAATCAATAATAAATTTTGGGAATATGCACATTATACTTAGAATGACAACTATGATATCTTAATTAGTGCATAAAGTTATAAGATGAAGACTCAACATAAAAGTAAAAGAAAGGCCCTGCGCGGAGGGAAGCAAGATTACTCATGTGCTAGAGCTTTTATTTTGAATAGAACAGAGGTGTTGAAAATGTATTTTGAGAGGTATGTATGTCTATGTCAATGACTGGTATCAAATGGTCTCTCATCCTTTCACATAGTGACTTCAAGAGCGGCTCCCATATAATTCTCCATTTGCACACCATTATTTAGGATCTCTCCAGTACATAGTGTGCGGAGTTTTATTTGTTTATTTTATATTTTTTGTGGGTTGGGCACCCAGTTGCCTTGCTCTATTTGCAATATTACAGACTAGCACATTATGCATGCTAGTCAAAGTGTGAAGTCATGAAAAGACAATAAAGAATTCAATACTTCCTCATGAACTAAAACAGGAACACAAAACAAATAATAAATTTTGAAGGTTTTAAAGGTAGCACACAAGCAATTTACTTTGGAGTGGCGGTGAAATACCACATATAGGTAGGTATGGTGGACACAATTGGCAAACTTTGGTTTGTTGGAAGTTGGATGCACGAGTAGAGCTCATACTCGGTACAACTGAAGGCTAGCAAAAGACTGGGAGCGACCAACTAAGAGAGCAATAATGACCATAATCATGCATAGCCATAAAACATTATGAATCAAAGCATAAAGTGATATTACAAGTCAAAAAAATGATCATAGAGACTTGAGGTGACCGGTTTTTAGTCATAACATGGTGTAAGCATGTGCCAAGTCAACCCAGATAAAGCATCAAAGGAGAGTACCACAATATTATGTTTTTGTATGATGGAAACAACACATGATTGTTTCAATGGCACATTAAACACTCTCAGCTATTTAAGACAATTCATGCTACAACAATAACTACTAAGCATATAATTAAAATAACGTCTAACATGACATGCTAAAGTCTAAGCCATAGTCTAAACAAGCTTCCTTTTGCCGACTATAAGTATGCAATATTTTACTCGTCTCCAATGCCAATCAATTTATTTGAAACAACTCTCATAGATAATAATAAATAAAGACCAGAGAGCTAACAAGCTCTATACAAGAGATGCATGAAAAACAGTAGCTAAAAACATTGCAGTAGCTAGAGAAGAATACTCAACAAATATAAGCGAAGAATACGTGTATTCACATGAAAAAGCGGAGCGTGTCTCTCTCCCACACAAGAATGCTAGGATCCAACCAACTTGATTACAGCAAACAAAACAAAATAAACTAAAAACAAAAATAAAGACGCTACAAGAACAACACATAGTATATGAAGCAATAAAAATATAGTGCCTTGAAAGATGACTTGATATTTTTTTGTTGATGAAGAAGGGAATGCCTTGGACATCCCCAAGCTTTGACGCTTGTACCCCTTGGATATTTATTTGGGTGACATGGGCATCCCCAAGCTTGAGCTTTTGTGCATCCTTCATCTCATCACATCATTTTTCTCTCCCTACACTTGAAAACTTTCTTCATATAAAACTTCACACAATTTTCATTAGCAGCATTAGTGCAATCAAAATAACAAATCCAATTTAGTTCAGTTCTAACATAACTCAAACATCCATTAAAACATTAGCTACTATAGCAACTTCTTTTAAAAGCTCTTTCTCTCAAAATAACTCGAAAAGAAAAAGGTTAAGAGGCAAATGCAAATAGTGGCAGAAATATGTCAAAACAGACAGCAGATAAAGATCTATTTTTTTCGAAAATCCTCTGTTGCCAAAATCGAAAAGTGCAAAACTAATGAATGTTAGATAATAACTCGGGGCATATCAAACAATTTCAGATCAATCCGACGTTCTGGCTGAGAATACTAAGTTTTTTGGTGGCAGCACAGAATCTGTTTCGGGACAGCAACTTCCCCAAATCTTACCTTCTTCCTATTAGAGGCGATTTTTGGCACAAAAACGAAATAAAAAAGTTAAGGAGAGGTTTTTACAGAGGTAATAACTTCCAAGACTCAACAAAAGAAAAATTACAGAAATAAACATGTGTTATCTCCCAAAAGTTCCTTTCTTTAACGCCTTTCAGCTAGGCACGTAGTTTGAGAAGATGCTCACATAAGAAATATGAGTTGAAGTAAAAGAGAGCATCAAGAAGCAAAAATAAAACAAATTTAAGTCTAACCCACTTAACATGAAAAATAATCTTGTAATGAAACGAGTCATGGAAGCACAAAGCAACAAGCTTAGGAAAGCAAAACAATTGCAACTTCAAAAATTTCAACATAAAGAGGTGAAACTTAATATTGTTGAGATACATAAAACCATGTTTCCCTCTCTCATTTTACTCTTCTTCTTCTTCTTCTTCTTCTTCTTATTCTTCTTCTTCTTCTTCTTCTTCTTCTTCTTCTTCTTCTTCGTATTCCCCTCTTTAAAAGGGGGAGGCTTGAAAGGAAGCTTCTCCACATATCTTGGTTTATTGTTAGAAACAATAGAACACACTTTGGAGGATTCCTCCTTTTCATTAAAAAGAACAAAACACATATTGGTACTGTCATATTTTGGTAAAGTTTCATCTTTTACAAAATTTTGTATGTAAGTATTTGTGTGGCAATTATGAACACAATAAATATGACATCCATGAAGGACGCTATTCATATCAAAAGCACTCATATCTACCAAAGAACTTTTCCTTGATAACTCTTCATACCCCAAAAATAATGTAAGTTCATCATGATGATTAGGAGTGATCATGTCATCACAATACAAACTTGCAGTCCTCATTGGATTCGAAAGGCTATTGAAAATTGAAATGACCCACTTTATAGCAAACTTCACAAACAAAAAGGTAGAGGGCACAAACTTTTTCACCCAGATCATTTAAAGCCCTGCCCCACGTTCTAGTTTTTTCATTCCTGTGATGGATACAATATTCTTCTTCGATTTGATTCTTTTCACAAGGTCTAAGTGCTACACAAAAATTAACATGCTTATAAGAAATAGTACTTTCAGAAGTTTGAGCATGTTTATTGCAATCATCAATAACAGTTTCATTTTTCATTCAAGTGTCTTCAAAAGGTTCATGATATATGTCCCAATTTTCTTTAGGAACATTAATATGAGAAGCAAAGGCTCTACAACAATCAAGAATAATTTGGGGATCAAGACCATATTTAGCACCAAGCTCTTGAAAATCAACAGTTTCAGCGAAAGACTTAATGCAATCATACTCATAGTTTATACCCGATTCTTTACCTTTGTCATTATCCCAATCTTTGGTATTGCTTTGAATTGTTCCAAAAAGATCTCACTTAGCTTCAACCTCCTTACTTGTCAAAGATCCCTCTAAACAGGCATCTAGATAGTCCTTGTACTGTCCTGAAAGCCTTGCATAAAAATTATTAATAACAATATTACTGGGAAGCTCATGAATGGGACATTTGAGCATTAGTGACTTCAATCTCCCCCACGCTTGGGCAATACTTTCTCCATCACGAGGACAAAAATTATAAATATAATTCCTATCTAAATGCACTTCATGAGCATGATAAAATTTAGAGTAAAAGAAAGATTCAAGCTCATTCCGCTCCCAATGATGAGGATCATCTAGTAGCTGATACCTCCCCGTTGCTTTGTCCTTAAGTGACAATGGAAATAATTTCTTCATGGCATTTTCTCTTGATAAACCTGCAACCTTAAACAACTCACAAAGTTCTTTAAGTTTCAACCAGTGATCACTTGGATGGACTGTTCCATCCCCTGCATAACGTTCATCCATGATCTTTTCAACAATTTTCATAGGTATTTTAAATGGGATACTTTTAGTAGGTTGATTTAAAATATCACAAGCATCATTAGAATTATCACATATGGGAGATAAAATATCACCAGAGCAAGTTTTCTCCTCTAAAGCCGGGGAACTAAAAAGATCATAAAAACTAGCTTCCCCAAGCTATAATTTTCCATAGTATTAGAAATAATGGCGTTCAAAGAATTCATACTAATAACATTGCTATTAGCATGCAAATAAATTTTCATAGGTTTTTAAACTTTCTCTTCAAACACCTCGTGTCCTAACTCAAGATAAATACTACAAAGATCTCTAATATTTTTGTTGTCTTCCATTAAGCCTAACTAGTGAAAATAAAAACAAGAAACAAAGAGATATAATTGCAGAATCTAAAGGAAATAACTTCGAGCACTCACACACCAGCAACAGTACTAGAAGATAGCTTAGTAGCCAGAGGATGTGTGTACCTTTTACCTTACCTCCAAGGCAAAAGAGCTTGATGTCTACGCACGCTTCTATTCTTGTAGACAGTGTTGGGCCTCCAAGTGCAGAGGTTTTAGAACACCGACAAGTTTTCCTTAAGTGAATTACCCAAGGTATATCGTAATCAGGGAGGTAGAGATCAAAGGTATCCCTCTCAAGCAACCCTGCAATTAAGATACAAGAAGTCTCTTGTGTCATAGACTTGTCAGGTGTATAGGTGCACTATTTCGGCGAAGAGATTGTGAAATACAAGTAATATGGATGATTATAAGTGGTAATTGCAATCTGAAATAAAAATGGCAGCAAGCAAACATATAGCAGATCTGGTTGTAAACGGTGTTTCAATGCTTAGAAACAAGGCCTAGGGATCTTACTTTCACTAGTGGACACTCTAAACAATGATATCATAATTAAATAACGAACACCAGTTAGATAAACTACTCTCCAGTTAGATAACGAACACCAATTCAATATCATCTCTTCACTATGCTACTCTAAACTACTCTCCACTAGTAGGAAAACCATTATAGGTGGAAACCACCTCTGTGGCGCACGAAACAGACCATGCGCCACAAAAAAATTTCTGTGGCGCGCCACCTTAATGCGCCATAAAAAATTGTATGTTTCTGTGGCACATGTGCCAGCTCATGCGCCACAGAATATGGAGATTCTGTGGCGCACCGTGGGCGGTGCGCCACAGAAAGTTTGTGGGACCCACGCTGGGTCCACCACTGCACATGGAAATTCTGTGGCGCATGGATCAACGTGCGCCACGAAAGTTGCTTGGCGCACGTTGATCCATGCGCCACAAATTTCGGGGACCACCCCCGGCTCACGCCACCATGATTCCGTGGCTGTGGCGCATGCGCGCTCTAGTTCATAAGTGGCGCATATCAAGATATGCGCCACAAAAAGTGATATTAGATCTCACTTTGGAGACAGCTTTCCCCATCTTTTCTTCCACCCACCACCCTTTCCATTCTTGACTCCTCCAACCAGCTCGTGTTGCTCCTCTCTCCCACTCCATTTTGGTCATACTTTTCTCCATTGTTGATAGCTCTAAGCCTATTTTGTGGGCATATTTGTGAGGGGAAGCCACTCCAACTTGTAGAGGGGTACTAAAAACCACAATTCTCTTTCCTCCTCCTCCACTTTCCCTCTTGCATGGTCCATTGTTTTGTCTCCACCACCCCATCCTCTTGCTCCACCATGATCTTGGTAGATTTGTGAGAGGTTGAGTACTATTGGATGCATGTTTTGTGTGTATGGATGTTTTGTAGGTGAAGATTATTATCGCGCTCCCGGACGGTTTGCGGTGGCGAGACGATGATGTTTATATGTGTTGAGCTTTGTGTTGTGGTTGAATGTTTGCTTGCAAAGAAGCTTATTTGTGTTGTTTGTTTGTGCCGGCGTGTGGTGCATGGATGTTTGCCGAAATGTTGATTCATTTCCATTTCGGCAAATTCACACCTAGCCATATGTCCTACTTTTAGGATAGGTCATGCCGAAATTTTCCGGCGATCATGCATGCATGTGTGTTTGTGCATGGTGTGTGTGGTTCTAATTAACTCTCTTTTGCTCTATATATGTATGATGCAGTCAACCATGGTCGTCCATATGAGGGAAGGACAAGTGGTTAGATACAAGGTGAACGTGAAGGCCGACATGGTTAGGAACAACATGACCTGATAAGATGTCCGTGTCGAAAATGCGGACTCCGGCAGTGGATCGACCCCCTGGACAACTGGAGGAACACCTGCTCAGGCGCGGTTTCATGCTCGGCTTCAACGAGGAGCCGGCGGCAAATGTTGGTCATGAAGAAGAGGCCGACATCGGAAGAGAAGACGAAGAGTCTCCCGAACATGGTGTTCATCATGAGGAAGAGACCGAGGAAGGAGATGATGATGCGGAGGAGATGGTGGTGGAGATGCTCGATCTCCCAACGTATCTATAATGATGTTCCATGCTTGTTTTATGACAATACGTACATGTTTTGTTCACACTTTATATCGTTTTGATGGTTTTCCGAACTAACCTATTGATGAGATGCCGAAGTGCCAGCCTTTTCGCTGTTTTTGGTTTCAGAAATCCCAGTAAGGAAATATTCTTAATCGGATCAAATCAATGCCCAAGCCTTATTTTCACCGGAAGCTTCGAGCCGAAGAGGGACCAGAGGGGAGTCATAAGCCACGCCAGGCGGCGGCTGGACCCAGGCGCGCCCTATTGTGTGGTGGCCCGTGCCCCCTCCGAGGCCGCCCTTTCGCCTATAAAGTCTTCCGACCTAAAACTTCGATACACGAATAAGCCACGCACGAGAAACGTTCCAGCCACCGCCATCGAAGCCAAGATCCGGGGACGAGTCTCTGCTCGCACGCCGCCGGACGGGAAGTGCCCCAAGGCTCCTCCATCGACACCACCGCCATCTTCATCACAGCAGCTGTCTCCCATGAGGAGGGAGTAGTTCTCCATCGAGGCTAAGGGCTGTAACGGTAGCTATGTGGTTAATCTTTCTCTATGTACTTCAATACAATAATCTCATGAGCTGCCTTACATGATTGAGATTCATATGATGATGTTTGTAATCTAGATGTCATTATGCTAGTCAAGTGGATTTTACTTATGTGATCTCCGGAGAATCCCCACGTGTAAAGGTGACAAAATAGTGTGGGTCTCTTAGGCTATATTTCACAGATACTTATTCACTGTTATGAATAGCATATAGAAGTGCTTATTTATATCCATTTATGATTGCAATGTTTTGTATCACTATTCATCTATGTGCTACTCTAGTGATGTTATTAAAGTACTATATTCCTCCTCCACGGTGTAAAGGTGACAGTGTGTGCATCGTTGGTTCTTGTAGATTATGAAGTTAACTATTCCTATGATAGTATTGATGTGATCTATGCCTCCTTCATAGTGTGATGGTGATGTGCATGCTATGTTAGTAATTGGTTTAGTTGTGTTGATCTATGCACTCTAAGTTATTTAAACATGAATATCGAATATTGTGGAGCTTGTTAACTCGGCATTGAGGGTTCGTGTAATCCTACACAATTAGTGGTGTTCATCATCCAACAAGAGAGTGTAGAGTATAGCATTTATCTATTCATATGTGATCAATGTTGAGAGTGTCCACTAGAAAGTATAATCCCTAGGCCTTGTTCATAAATACTGAAATCGCTGCTTTTTATTTGTTTTACTGCATCCGTACTGTTCGCAATATTACCACCATCAACCACACGCTTGTAGCATCAAGCTATTTTCGGGTGCGTTACTCTGCTCATATACATTCATACCACGTATTTCACTATCTCTTCGCCGAACTAGTGCATAGATCACAAGTGTATTAGGTGTGTTGGGGACACAAGAGACTTCTTGCATTGTGATCGCCGGGTTGCTTGAGAGGGATATCTTTGACCTCTCCTCCCCGAGTTCGATAAACCTTGGGTGATCCACTTAAGGGAAACTTGCTGTTCTCACAAACCTTTGCTCTTGGAGGCCTAACACTGTCTACAGAAAAGAAGCGTGAGTAGACATCAAGCTATTTCTGCGCGTTGCGGGAGGAAAGGTAAAATACACTCATACTCCGGTCCTGTGTAACTAAGTTATTTTCTGTTGCCGGTGCTCGAAGCTATTTCCTTTAGATCCCAATTGCATCTTTTGGTTTTTGTTTACACTAGTTAGGCATAATGGAAAGTAACAATGAGCTTCTTATTCTATTTCTGAGTTAAGACATGGATTGTTTGTTGAAAATTAAAAAACCTATGGAATCTTATTTGCATGCTAGTAGCAATGATATTAGTATGAACGCTTTGAACACCATTGTTGCTAATGATATGGAAAATTCTAAGCTTGGGGAAGCTGGTTTTGATGAGCATGATCTTTTTAGTCCCCCAAGCATTGAGGAGAAAATTTACTTTGATGATACTTTGCCTCCTATTTATGATGATTATAATGATAGTGGTCTTTTGGTGCCGCCTACTATGGAGAGTAAATTTTATTTTGATTATACTATGCCTCCTACACTTGATGAGAATAATAATGATAGCTACTTTGTTGAATTTGCTCCCACTACAACTAATAAAATTGATTATGCTTATGTGGAGAGTAATAATTTTATGCATATGGCTCATGACAAGAATGTTTCATATGATACTTATATTGTTGAGTTTGTTCATGATGCTACTGAAAGTTATTATGAGAGAGGGAAACATGGTTATATGCATCTTAATAATATTAAGTTTCCCCTCTTTATGTTGAGAATCTTGAAATTGCACTTGTGTTGCTTTTCTATGCTTACCACTTTGTTCTTCATGAATTTATTTGTGTACAAGATTCCTTTTCATAGGAAGTGGGTTAGGCGTAAATGTGTTTTAAATTTGCTTTTTGATGTTCTCTTTTGCTTCAACTCTTATTTCTTGAGAGTATCATTAAAATTACGAGCCCATCTTAATGGCTATAAAGAAAGAACTTCTTGGGAGATAACCCATGTGTTTATTTTACTACAGCAATTTTTGTTTTGTTGAGTCTTGGAAGTTGTTTCTACTGTAGCAACCTCTCCTTATCATGTTTTTGTGCCAAGTAAAATCTCTATGGTAAAGTTGATACTAGATTTGGACTATGCAGAAACAGATTTGCTGTCTGTCACGAATTCGCGAAGTCTCTCGTAGGTAACTCAGAAAAATCTGCAAATTTACGTGTATGATCCTCGATATGTACGCAACTTTCATTAGTTTTGAGTTTTTCCATTTGAGCAAGTTAAGTGCCCCTGCCAAATTCGTCTTTACGGACTGTTCTGTTTTTGATAGATTCTGCCTTTTATTTCGCATTGCCGCTTTTGCTATGTTGAATGAGTTTCTTTGTTCCATTAATTTTCAGAAGCTTTGTGCAATGTCCAGAAGTGTTAAGAATGATTGTGTCACCTCTGAACATGTGAATTTTTATTATGCACTAACCCTCTAATGAGTTTGCTTGAAGTTTGGTGTGGAGGAAGTTTTCAAGGGTCAAGAGAGGAGGATGATATATGATCAAGAAGAGTGAAAGCCTAAGCTTGGGGATGCCCCCGTGGTTCATCCCTGCATATTTCAAGAAGACTCAAGCGTCTAATCTTGGGGATGCTCAAGGCATCCCCTTCTTCATCAACTTATCAGGTTTCTTCTAGTGAAACTATATTTTTATTCCGTCACATCTTATGTACTTTACTTGGAGCGTCTGTGTGCTTTTATTTTTGTTTTGTTATCTTAGTTTTCTGAATAAATTCATCCTTGTGTGAGAGAGACACGCTCCGCTTTTTCATATGAACACTAGTGTTCTTCGTTTATGCTTTTAATGTTCAATGGCGAAAGTTGATCGCTTCACTTGTTGCTATTTGGTTGGAATCAGAAAATGCTTCATATGGTCTTGAATAATTTGATACTTGGCAATTGTTTTGAGCTCTTATAAATCATGTTTAAGCTCTTGCAACATGTAGTTAAATCTAGTAGTGGAGAACTATAGAGCTTGTTAAAATTTGGTTTGCATGATTGGTCTCTCTAAGTCTAGATATTTTTTCGGTAAAAGTGTTTGAGCAACAAGGAAGGCACAGTAGACTCTTATAATGCTTGCAATATGTTCTTATGTAAGTTTTGTTCTACGGTTTATACTTGTGTTTGCTTCAAACAACCTTGCTAGCCAAAGCCTTGTACTGAGAGGAAATGCTTCCGTGCATCCAAACACCTTGAGCCAAAACCCATGCCATTTATGTCCACCATATCTACCTACTATGTGGTATTTCCTGCCATTCCAAGTAAATACTTCATGTGCTACCTTTAAATAATTCAAAATCTATTATCTCTTATTTGTGTCAATGTTTTATAGTTCATGAGGAAGTATGTGGTGTTTTATCTTTCGATCTTGTCATTTACTTTTGACAGACTTTCACAATGGACTAGTGGCACATCCGTTTATCCAATAATTTTGCAAAAAGAGCTGGCAATGGGTTCCCAGCCCCAAATAATTAACTTGCATTAATAATTCTCTTCACATGTTTTGCTCTGATCTATCAGTAAGCAACTTAAATTTGCAAATAGACACTCCTCCATGGTATGTGAATGTTGGAAGGCACCCGAGGATTCGGTTAGCCATGGCTTGAGAAAGCAAAGGGGAGGAGTGTCATCTAAATAAAACTAAAATAAAAAGGCACTCCTTCATGGTATGAGATTGTTGGGGGCACCCGAGGATTCGGTTAGCCATGGTTTGTAGAAAGCAAGGTTGGAAGGAGTGCCACCCAAAAGTAAATTTCATGGGAGCCGTTTGAAAGTCTGTCTGGCAAGGGGGTTAGAGTGCCCACTACCATTCGACAACAACAAACACCGCTCAAAACTTTACTTTTATGCTCTCTTATGTTTTCAAAATAAAAGCTCTAGCACAAATATAGCAATCAATGATTCCCTCTGCGAAGGGCCATTCTTTACTTTATTGTTGAGTCGGTTTACCTACTTCTTTCTATCTTAGAAGCAAACACTTGTGTAAACTGTGCATTGATTCTTACATGTTTACCTATTGCACTTGTTATATTACTTTGTGTCGACAATTATCCATGAGATATACATGTTGAAGTTGAAAGCAACCGCTGAAACTTATATATTCCTTTGTGTTGTTTCAAAGCTTTTTACTAAGAATTTATTGCTTATGAGTTAGCTCTTAAGCAAGTCTTGTTGATACTTGTCTTGAAAGTACTATTCATGAAAGTTTTGTTATATGATTCATTTGTTTAGTCATCATCTTTTGTTAGCAATCTTTTGCTTCAGATCACTTCATTCATGTCATATGCTTTACAATAATGTTGATCAAGATTATGACGGTAGCATGTCACTTCAGAAATTATTTTGTGTTATCGTTTACCTACTCGAGGACGAGTAGGAACTAAGCTTGGGGATGCTGATACGTCTCCAACGTATCTATAATTTCCGATGTTCCATGCTTGTTTTATGACAATACCTACATGTTTTGTTCACACTTTATATCGTTTTGATGCGTTTTCGGAACTAAACTATTGACGAGATGCGAAGTGCCAGTTCCTGTTTTTTTTTGGTTTCAAATCCTAGTAAGGAAATATTCTCGGAATCGGACGAAATCAACGCCCACCTTATTTTCCCAAGCTTCCCAGCACCGAAGAGGGACCGAGGGAGTCAAGGGGGGCACACGCTGTGCGGCGGCGCGGGCACCCCCGGGCGCCCCTATTGTGTGGTGGCCCCAAGACCCTCCGAGGCCGCCTTTCGCCTATAAAGTCTTCCCGACCTAAAACCGATACGAATAAGCCACGGTACGAGAAAAGTTCCGAGCCGCCGCCATCGCAAGCCAAGATCGGAGGACAGAGTCTCTCCTGCACGCCGCCCGGGATGGGGAAGTGCCCGGAAGGCTCCTCCATCGACATCACCGCCATCTTCATCACCGCTGCCTCCCATGAGGAGGGAGTAGTTCTCCATCGAGGCTAAGGGCTGTACCGGTAGTTATGTGGTTAATCTCTCTATGTACTTCAATACAATAATCTCATGAGCTGCCTTACATGATTGAGATTCATATGATGATGCTTGTAATCTAGATGTCATTATGCTAGTCAAGTGGATTTTACTTATGTGATCTCTAGAGACTCCTTGTCCCACGTGTAAAGGTGTGACAGTGTGCACCGTGTGGGTCTCTTAGGCTATCTTTCACAGAATACTTATTCACTGTTATGAATAGCATATTGAAGTGCTTATTTATATCCCTTTATGATTGCAATGTGTTTTGTATCACTATTCATCTATGTGCTACTCTAGTGATGTTATTAAAGTACTCTATTCCTCCTGCACGGTGTAAAGGTGACAGTGTGTGCATCGTGTGGTTCTTGTCGTAGATTATGAAGTTAACTATTGCTATGATAGTATTGATGTGATCTATGCCTCCTTCATAGTGTGATGGTGACAGTGTGCATGCTATGTTAGTACTTGGTTTAGTTGTGTTGATCTATCGTGCACTCTAAGGTTATTTAAACATGAATATCGAATATTGTGGAGCTTGTTAACTCCCGCATTGAGGGTTCGTGTAATCCTACACAATTAGTGGTGTTCATCATCCAACAAGAGAGTGTAGAGTATAGCATTTATCTATTCTGTTATGTGATCAATGTTGAGTGTCCACTAGTGAAAGTATAATCCCTAGGCCTTGTTCCTAAATACGAAATCGCTGCTTGTTTCTTTTTCTGCATCCGTATCGCCCAATATTACCACCATCAACCACACGCCAGTTGTAGCATCAAGCTATTTTCTGGTGCCGTTACTCTGCTCATATACATTCATACCACCCGTATTTCACTATCTCGTCGAACTAGTGCACCTATACACCTGACAAGTGTATAAGGTGTGTTGGGGACACAAGAGACTTCTTGTATTGTGATCGCAGGGTTGCTTGAGAGGGATATCTTTGACCTCTTCCTCCCTGAGTTCGATAAACCTTGGGTGATCCACTTAAGGGAAAACTTGCTGCTGTTCTACAAACCTCTGCTCTTGGAGGCCCAACACTGTCTACAGGAAAAGAAGCGTGAGTAGACATCAATGCCGAGAGCAAGCAGACGCCGCTAACGTCGGCCTTGCGGGACCCTCATGTTCAAGAGCTTCTCCTGAAGGACACGGGCAACGCTGAAGCCTGGCGCAATGGAGGTAGACGGGATGACTCCATTGTATCCAGGGTGCGGCCCGAGGATACACGCTGAGTGTAACGCTCGAGTGTCTTGAGATGAAGGCGAACACAAATGGACCGACAGCAGCTTCAGATAACATGAAATCCCGGCATGCTTGTCTTCCCAAGGACAACACATTGCCGACAAGTATCGACGAGGCCAAGAAAGTAGTTTGCCCACTCGACCTACCGCACGCAGTACCACGCATGCATCAATGATTGTGCACTTTTTCGGAATGAGTACAAGGATGTAACCACATGTCCTGTGCGGCCAAGACGGTACAAGGAGGGAACAAGAAAGTTCCTCGAAAGTTGTCTGGTACTTTCCTATCACTCCCCTCAGCGGTATTTCGTAGATCCTAAGGAAGCAAAGCTCATGCAATGGCACGCGGAAAGGAGAAGCCCGCAGATGATCCGGAGAAGGGCAAGATCCGACACACCTACGGCACGCTAGCCGGGGAATGCGTTGGACATTGAGTCTGCGATGAGTTCAGGAGCGAACCGAGAACATTCGACAGGCATGAGCACCGGACTCAATCCTTTGGAAACAAGTAGCCCGCATAGCACCTGGCCCGTGTTTGTATGGCCATACAACCTCCCCCCGTGCACAAAGCAGCGGTACGTACACATGAGTATCCTTATTCAGGGGCCGAAACAACCGGGCGTGGACATGCATCTATATCTCGGGTCTGTTGAAAGAGGAGTTACGCCGTGGCAGACGCCGTTGCACTTGGGACGCGATAAAAGAGATTATTTCCCTCTCGAGCCGCATTGCACCCACGAAAGGACTATCCTGGTTACGCATATGTATCGTGCCGTGAACCACGGATTCAAGGCATGTGTCAAGTGCATGGATAAGACCCCGCATCTGCAGCTGCCGAAGGCTCCCGGGTCTTGTAAAACCGTGTTCCAAGGGACTCGAATGTGGCTTCGCCCGATCACCCGTGGAGAAAACGCAAGGATCTGTTCAACGGCGAAGAGGAGCTCGGAAGAGCCCCACGACCGAGGAGCGCGAAGAAATATCCGAGCTTTTGGAAAATTGGGAAGAGTGCCGCGCCGAGAAAGAAGCGACCGCGGGAATCGCCGCTGCTGGGAGTATGGAAAGCGAGGTCTATTTTCTGGGACTGCCGACGGAAGGTCCTCCACATGCCCCATAGCCTCGATGTCATGCACATCACGAAAAACGTTACCGAGAGCCTACTTGGCACTCTGATGAACATGCCGGAGAGGACCAAGGATGGCCCGAAAGCAAGAACCGACCTGAAATTGCTTGGCCTCAAGAAAGAACTTCAGTATCCCACCGATAGTGATGATGATGATGATGAACAGATGAAACGACTCGGGTCGCCACAAAAGGGCTAAGAAGAATGAGGTGGTGGTGCTTAAACCTGCCTGCTTCACTCTGAGCGAGGAGGAGCTCGAGAGGCTTTTCGAGTGCCTCCTAGGAGAAAGTTCCTCACGGTTACTCGGGGAAGATAAGCAGATATCTGGACGTAGCGAAGAAGAGGTTTAGCGGGATGAAGTCTCACGACTGTCACGTGCTGATGACGCAGATACTTCCCATTGCGATGCGAGGGATAATGGACGACCACGTCCGCGAGACGCCTGTTTGGCTCTCGCAACTTCTTCAACGTCATCTCTAGGAAGTCCATCGGCGTTAGCAGCTCAACAGGCTACAAGAAGAGATCGTCGAGATACTATGCGAGCTCGAGATTTACTTCCCGCCAGCATTCTTCGACATCATGGTGCATCTGCTTGTCCATGTAGTGGATGACATCATCCACCTCGGCCGACATTCCTGCACAACATGATGCCATTCGAAAGGTTGAACGGTGTCATCAAAGGATTCGTTCGCAACAGGGCCCGTCCAGATGGAAGCATAGCCAAGGGCTTTCTCACCTACGAGTGCATCTCCTTCTGCCGAACTACCTAAGCACCGAGAACGAGGATGTCGGCCTGCCCACCAGGAAGCACGTCGGCAGGCTAGGGGTTTGGTCACCGAGGGCTACCGCGCAATGCATGTCGGCATCACGGTCGACACGCCGACTTTGACAGGGCACACCGAGCGCTACAACACATAGAATTGGTCAGCCCTTGGGTGGATAAGCACAAAAGCTTAATCGAGCAGAAGTTCATCGACCTAGGACGGCCGAGGAAAACAGGGGACGTTACGAAAGAGCACAACCCAGCTTCACGGGGTGGTTCAAGAAAAGGCTACTGGAAAGTCCCGCCGATGCCTTCTACGAAGAGCGGAAACTCATATTCTCCCTGTCACAGGGACCCGGGCACAATGTAAGGACCTATCAGTCGTACGACATCAACGGCAATAGATTCTACACCGAGGAAAAGGACAAGAATAGTGAATATCAAAACTCAGGAGTAACTATGCTATCCTACACCGATGACAAGACTGATGTCAAGGAAAGATTCTACGGAAGGATCGAGGAGATTTGGGAACTCGACTACGTTGGAGTGACGATGCTGATGTTCCGTGTGAGATGGGCCAAGAGCGTCGAAAAAGATGGACTATATTTCACCACCATGGTTATACCCGATGCCAAATCGAAGACCCCTCCGCGAAAAATGAGCCGTGGGTGCTCGCTAGCCAAGTTGACCAATGCTTCTTCATTACCGACCCGTCAAAGCCCAGCCGTGTGGTCGTGAGGAGGGGCAAGAGGAGCATCATCGGAATGGAAGGAGAAGCCGACAAGCAAGACATCGACAAGAACGGCGATCCGAAGATCAAAGAGGAATTTGACAAGTACTTCGACAAGCCTACTACTTATTCGAAAGTAAGAAGGAAGACCACCCTACCGGCTAAAGGTTGCCCCTACACGAGAAGAAATCTCAAGGTGGCCGGGCTAAAGTATTCAACAACCGCGATGAAGAAGGGCAAGAATATTGTCAAGAAACGCTAGCTAGCCACCGATCGGAACCGAGAAGTTCAATTGTGGCTTTTTTGTGTACTATGTACTGTGGCAAAAACACATGTGTCTATATGTGTGTGTATATATGACACACAAGCATCCATACATGCATGTGTGTGTGGATGTGTGGTGATTTTTTTGAATTATCTATATTAATTAACTTGCATAATTGAACCTTCATTTATTTCTTGGAATAATACACTAGGAATGTATTAAAGGAAATACTATTAAAAATTAATAAAACACTAGCTATATGATGCAGGGATTTAGAAATATTAAGTGTGGAATTTCTGTGGCGCACCAAAGCCAACATGCGCCACGAATCTTTAAATTCTGTGGCGCATGTTAGCTTTGGTGCGCCACAGAAATTCCACACTTAGCCATATTCCAGAACCCACACTTACTCTGCGCCACACGGTTACTATATGGCCAAAATTCTGTGGCGCACCACAGCCTACATGCGCCACAGAATTTCAAGATTATGTGGCGCATGTAGGCTGTGGTGCGCCACAGAATTTTGGCACTTAGCCATATCCCGTCCCCTCTTCCTCGCGTCCTTCACTTTCTTCCCCGGCCAACACACACACCCAGAACCCTAACCGCCGCCCGCGCCGCCGCCTCGTCGACGACCACCACGCCGCCGCTTCTCTCACCTCGCCGCCGCTGCTCGCCCACGCCCAGAGGAGCCCGCCGCCCGCGCCCAGAGGGAGCGCGAGGAGCAGGAGGAGCGCCGCCCGGCGCCCATGCCCTCGCCTCGTCGACGACCACCACGCCCTTCCCTGGTGAGCTTCTCCCTCTCCCCTCTCTCCCCCTCCCCTCTCCCCTCTCTCCCCCTCCAAATTATGTGGCAAAATTGGGGATTTTTTGTTCTAGCTAGCATTCCCTCCAGAATTTGTTTTGATCACTGCCATAGAATTGAGATGGATGCAAATGTAGTTTGTATAGTTACTGCCACAGAATTGATGCCACAGAATTGAGATGGATGCAAATGCTACCAGTTACCTATATGCTACAGTTATCTGATATGCTACAGTATTACTGATTGTGGTGCTTCTTTCTTGTCCAAATACCATGAACAGGAGGATGTTGCTATAGTTGATAGTGGTATGCTTTTGCTTATATAATGATTTACTTGATGGCTTGTTGGTGAGCTTATGGGTATGCTTTTGTTGTTGGATTGAGATGGTCCATGGATCATCTTAAATTTGTTATGTGTTGTGCAGAGTTGATTGTGTAGCAAGTACATGAGTGTTAATTAGTGAAATTATATTTGTATAAGGGTAGCAGTAGCAGTAGCACTAGCAAGTGTATAAGGGTAGCAGTAGCAGTAGCAGTAGCAAGTGTAGCAGTAGCAGTAGCAAGTGTATAAGGGTAGCAGTAGCAGTAGCAAGTGTAGCAGTAGCAGTAGCAAGTAGCAGTAGCATCATAAGAGTAGCAGTAGCAGTAGAGTGTGGGTAAAATGCCCACTGGTTATAAAATGAGCAAGTGTAGCAGTAGCAAGCTAGAGTGTGGGTATTTGAACTGGCTATATGAGAATACCAAGTTTGTTTCTTCCAAAATTGTTTAGTCATGCTTGCATAGTTACTGGTAAAATGCCCACTGGTTATAAAATGAGCAAGTGTAGCAGTTGCTTAGTATTTGAAGAAATAAAACAGTAACAGATTAGTATAGCTGGAGTTTCAGTTTCAGTTTTTGTGGTTTAATTAAAAATACTAAGCTGTGCAACTTAAACATCTACTATTTATAGTGAACATGTATTAGCAATAGACCCTTTAGGAAGTTGATCCAGTTTACTTGCTTTGCTTCTCTATTCTTCTCTGGATACTTAAGTCACATAACTCTGGATACTTAATTCTTGACATAGGTTTGGCACTATTTATTGCAAGTAAATTGTCTTCATAGTCTCTGGAAGAAAATCAGTTTACAAAATAAAGTCAGAGAAGCAAGCTGAATTATATGCTTGCTTGTTGCTTGCACTGTAATAAAGTCACATAACTCTGCACTGTAATAAATCAAATGTGTTGCTTGCTGTGGTGCTGCATGATGTAATAAATCAGAAGTAGTAGCATTTTTAATTCATCATGTTTAGTTTATTATTGCTCTGGTTTTAGTATTGCTGCTGTAGCTAGGTTAATTGCTGCTGTAGCTAGGTTAAATTATACTTGTATACTGGCTATACTTGTATACTTGTATACTGGTATTCATTTATCAATTTCATTTATTTGAAATGTTCAATTATATTCATTTATCAATTTTACATGTATATTGGAGCATGAATCTGTTGGTATGAGCTTGCTTGTTGGTATACTGGTGATGTTTTTTTGTATAGGCTATACTGGAGAAAATGTACATGCTATACTGGTGATGTCTTTTGTATGGTTCTGGAGCAATACCACTTGCATATGATGTTTTTTGTATGGTATTGCAAGTGTATGGTGCTGCTGGTGGTACTGGTGATGTTTTTTGTATGGTTCTGGAGCAATACCACTTGCATATGATGTTTTTTGTATGGTATTGGAAGTGTATGGTGTTTCTGGTGGTACTGGTGATGTTTATATTATGTGAAATGTTGCAGGGACTTCAAATGAGCTGCCCATTTCTCCCGAAATGTTGATTCACTTCCGTTCGGTTGAGAAATGGGGCTCCTATGTCCAAAAATTAGCAAAGGTCATGCCGAATTTTCCGGCCGACAATTCTACTAATAGATTTCATCCTCTTCTTTATAGAAATTACAAATATGTCGGCCAACGACAACGTGGCCGGCACTTCTAAGGCCGCCATGACCCTCGAAGAGAAGCCAGAGCGGCGAACGTCGGTTCTGGGAATTCGGCCCCTCCCAGACAAGAGGAGGAGGAGGTGGACTTGGCGGCGGAGGAAGTCGGAGCTGACCGTCAGATGACTGAAGCTGGGGAGGAGGAGGAGTATGAACCCACCACCGACGGCGGCGACCACATGACGGCGTCGGGGAGGCTGACGGCGTCGGGGAGGCTGACGGCAGCGGCAACCCGGCTGCTAAGAAGAAGAAGAAGCCGCGGAAGGATCGGAAGCCGACGGTGCTCGCCAACACCACCAGCGAGATCACATTGGTCTCCAAAGTGGGCAGCCAAAGGAGCCTTTGGATGTTGCCGCTGGGTACGGCATGCAACTCGGGTGCATTGTCCGGGAAAGCATGTCGATCAACACGGTGAATCTCCGAGGTGAAGGCAATGAGCATTTGGTCGAGCTCTGCCTTCGAAAGCTTCACTGACGGTACACGTTCCCGATGCCATACAATAACTTGGAAAGATCCAACCCGGTGAATAGATTGGCCATCACGAAGATGAGCAACGCCCTGAGCAGCTGGAAAAGCTGGGTGAAGGCCAAGATCGACAAAGGTGAAAGCTTTGAGAGTATTAAGAAGGGTGAGCCGATGCTCGATGAAGCAGAGTTCCAGATATTCAAGGAGCAGCTGGAAAGCGAGGATGCGAAAGCATGGACGGAGTGGGGTAGACAAATGCATGAGCTCAACTTAGGAGCACATCACCTTGGAAGCGGCGGTTATAGAGGAAAGATTCCCATTTGGGAAAAGGAGGACGAAGAACTTGCACGTGCCGGGGAAACCGAACCCATGGTTGAAAATGACCAACCTGCAGGTGAGGTACTTTGTCCGGGCCCGCTACACTCTGGACAGGACTACAATGGAATTCGTTACCGAGCATGACGACGTGAGGAAGTTCGAGGAAAAGCTGGTAAGGGAATTTACTCGCGCGGTCCATTGCTGCACATATTACATATATGACGTGAATGCAATGCCCTAAATGTGTTCACCCTATCCTTGTCTGCAGAACGAGCAGTTGCGCCCGATCGCCCCGAGGACGAATCGTCGTCCCAGGGCTCGACGGAGCCGTGGGACACGCCTTTCAACATGGCATTGAATATCCACAAGGAGAGGCCAATATCCAAGCCTCCGACGTCGGCTGGACGTGTCTGCGGCTTTGGTACAAGCATGAAGTTTCACGGGTACTACAAAGAGGAAAGCAGCAAGAAGAGAAGGAGGAGAGCGATGTCATCAGAGGATAAAGCCGAGGTGGAACAGTTGAGGCAGAAGGTCTCCATGCTCGAGGAAAACAGGCAAACTCGATGGACAAAGAAGAGGTGGACAAGCTTTTCGAGAAGAAGCTTCTACCCCTCAGGTCCTCGAGGGGATAGCTGCGTGGAATGCGGCCGGTCAGGTGGGGCCGATAAAAGTGCCTAGCGCCGGGGCCAGCAACTCGATCTTCAACGCGCGCCGCCATCTCCGGATCTGGTTACCCCGCGCCACCATCGCGCGGGGCAGCCGTGGAGTTGGATGAACCGGTGCCCCTCCGCCGAGGCTACCGGGGCCGCTGCGTGGTGCTTCATAATGCACCCGAGCCGCAGAAGATTGATAGGCCGGCCGCCACTGTCTCCACATTAGCACAGCTCAACGCCATCACCAAGGTACTTAACTAATTAGTTATTCCATGCCATCTCCTTCATGCGTTTTGATACCCGGCTATCTAATTAATGATGCCCAACATTACTCAGGACACTCCTTGCGTGCTCCTTCACTGCGCGCCCGACGGCGAGTTGAAGGATGTTGCCACGGGAATGATCATACAACCGAAGAGCACCACGTTGCACACCGTGGCTATGGACGCCAACGTCGTGAAGGTCACTTTGGGTCGGGTGTTGCCGGGAAGACATGGACCCCCCAATACAGCCCGAGGGAGCCGACGAGCACCGACGCTTGAGAACTGCCCATGGCTATACCATGGTATGGCCAAAGACCCAGATCCGTCTTGGGGTTCCACCTGCAGCTCGATCGTCCGCCCGCTTCTGAGGGCAGCTTGATGAGGACATCCTACCTCACTACTACCTCCGTCATTACCAACGGAAGATGAACCTGTCAGAAGCTCAAGTCCAATAAAGTTAGGATTGGACCAATGACACGAGCTCGAAGCTACTTATACAACAGGTGAACTTGTTCCTAAACGATACTTTGATTGATGAGAACTTTATACTACCTAAGTCCTATTACTTATGTGTCATCAGGTATGAAGAGGAGACAAGCATCGCACGAGGAGGAGAGGAACAGCTGGACGTGAAGATGGATGTGAAGCTGGACAAGGAGTTGGACATGAAGATATCTCATGGACGCGCGAGGGAGGAGCGGGAGGAATGCGCGAGAGGAGAAGAAGAGTCCCGGTCCGGTCAGCGCCGGCCGACCGCCCCCACGCCGGCAGCCTGGTTCTGGCCGTCGACCAAGCCGCTAATCGGCCGCCAACCCAGGGAGCATCGCACTGTGCGAAACCGGAAACTTCGCACCTTCCTGCTTCGCCCGGTTGACCGGACTACGACCGACCACCCGTCCACACCCAGTGAAGGAGTTCCGCACCGGACCATCCGAGTTTGTCTCGACCAGATATATGCAGGTCGGTTTTATTTGTATGTTCGACCAGACTTCGTCCCGGGACGCCTATATAAGTGCCTTGGACGACCCTGCTTTAGACCATGTTTAAGATAAACCCTAGTTCTTAGTTGTTTGCTCTTCAAAACTATTGAATTCCCTACACCATATTGCTTGATATTGTGTAGATCATGTTAAAGTCTTGTGTGATCTGGTTGTTCCATTGGGAATTAGATTTGCAACTTACGCTTCGTGGTCGCGGCTACGTGCGCAAGTGTGGAGTTGCGAATATCTGGGGTTGAGAGCTGTTGTATCTCGCGACAGGGACCAATCGAGAGATCTCGTTGCATCATACAAGTTATCATCCACTACATCGTCGTGTTTCCCGCTGCTATCACCGAGATCATCATCACCATCATACTGAGAAGATCGGCCACCCCTTATCATCTTGGTATCATATCAGTTTTCTTCGGTAAGCCATCCACAATCCACCCCATAGTTGAGTTGTGAGTGTTTTCCTATCCAAAAGCCAAAAAAATTATGGTTAGGGTTTGCCATAACCATAGACTGCACTAATTTCGAGTTTTAGTTGCTTTTCGTAGTTGTTTTTGCGTACCTTTATCTTTCTTCTAGTAGAATTGTTAGGGTTTGTGTTTTCTTTTCATCTAGTTTATCATCTAGAGTCAGTTTTTGTTTACTCCGAGTCCACATAGCATACAGTGTGTTTGTCCAAACCATAGCTACAGCCTTTCGATATACGTGACTAGAACTTTCCCAGAAGAGACTAGTTTTACCGCTCGACAGGCTGCTCATTAGGTTTTGGTGCTTTGCATATCTTGTTGGCCGTGTTATCAAGGAGTTGCGTCATAAAAAAAGAGAAAATAGAAAAGAAGCAAAAAGAGCTACATAGCTGCGTGTGTTCCAAAAAGAAAATACAAAAGAAAAGTGAAGTGCTAGTTGAATCAAGTGAAAGGCCTAAGTTTTCTTTACTGCATCCGTAGTTGAGCAATCTTGTGCCTATCTCGTTGAGCTTCTAGCGTCTCTCTTGTGCATTGCAACCTTTTCCACATTGCATTGCCCCATTATATCGCCTTGTGTTAGTATCATTGGTTGTCTACGGTCAGCGCTAGAGCTTGTTATTGGTGCAAATAGGTAGCTACCTACAGCCCCACATATCTCCTTTGTCGTGTGATTGTTCTTATACCCTTGATATTCGCTTCGCTACATTCGTGCACTAGTTGTTACTACAAGTGGTAAGCAACACTAATTTACTTTGGAACGGTAAGATTTCCTTTCTTATCAGTTTTGAGTGAGTTATATACCACCATATATTTTTGATTTAGTGCACTAACCTACTAATCATGTCAAGTGACAATAAGATTGTTAACGGGAAAACAAGAATTCTAGACATCATCACATGGAGGAGTATGAAGCTCTTCGTAATGAGATGCGACGAATCCGCACTAAGGATGATGAGCTTAAGGGTACAGTTGACGAGATCAAACAAACGCTGGATGCTACTAATGAAACCGTCACCAGATTGGCTGATCAAATGACGGATATCCAGCGTAATATTGCAGATATGCGTCTTACTATTGAGAATTTGACCGCACAACAACAACAAGACGATGATGAAGATCCCGGCTTGAAGATGACGCACACAATGCTCCCTGCGCCTCGTGGTCATCGTCCTCGTGGTTGGGTTCCACTTGGCCGCACGGTCGTGGACAAGATGAAGAAGATGGATTGGGTAAGCCCAAGTTTTCCATACCTAAGTTTGAAGGAGGAGCTGATGTTGAAGAATATCTCACTTGGGAGCTCAAGATTGAGAAGTTATGGAGCTTACATCCCAACTACTCCAAACATAAGAAGATCAAGCTTGCTTCTTCTGAATTTGATGGTTATGCATTGCGTTGGTGGGATTGTTTGGTTCGTAACCGCGACGAAGATGGTGCACAACCTATTCGTACATGGCGTGCTATGAAGGAGGTTATGACTTCTCGTTTTGTGCCTACAAATTACTTGAGGAATATATTTGATAAGCTAACATTATTGAGGCAAGGTGTGAAGACTGTTGATGAGTACTACATGGAGATGGAGATGCTTATGCAGCGTGGTCGTGTCCGTGAGTCTCTAGAGATGACAATGCAGCGTTTTCTCAATGGATTGAAGTATGATGTTAAAGGCATTGTTCGTCATTACACTTACACCAATATCAATCAATTGTTACATCATGCAAGAGAAGCTGAATCGCAGTTGGCTGAAGAAGCAAAGGTTAAGGGACGTGCTACAGGAGCTGGGCGTTTTACACCGCGTGCGCCCTCTACGGTGCCGGCACCTTCGACGCGCTCTGCTCCTTACTCTACTCCGCCTAGCAAACAGGTCTCCAATGTACCTAATGCAAAGAAGTCCGAACTGCAAGTACGAGTGGTTCTAGCATGTCTACAACACGCAACCGTGCTTTGCCATACATGTGGTGGCAAGGGTCACTTCAAGAGAGATTGTCCTAACCGCAAAGTCATGATTATCAATGAGGACAATGAGTATGAGACTGGAGATGATGTTGATCCAAATGCTCCGGACGATGATGACTATGACACTGATGGTGAAGATGCATATCCTTCTCGATGCTCGTACTATTGTTGTGTCGCAGCGTGCTCTTAATGTGTTGCCTAGTGCATCTATAGCGCTGCAATTTGTTCCAAACCAAAGCTTTAGTTGGTCCACAAGGCTTGCAAGGTCATTATTGATGGCGGGAGTTGCTGCATTTAGCAAGCAAGGAGTTATGTGGCTGAACTTGAAGTACCTACCGCACCCGCATCCATATTATATTCAGTGGTTGAGCGACAATGGTGAGAAGAAGGTAAACCACATGGTGCGTATTGAGTTTGGATTGGACCGTATAAGGATTGCATTGACTTTGATGTGGTTCCTATGACGCTTGTCACCTACTATTGGGTCTACTTGGCTCTATGACCGCTTGGCAACACAATGGCGAGCCAATACATATCACTTGGAGTACAAGGGCAAGAAAATTAACTTACAGCCTATGTCACCATAACAAATTGTCAATGAGTCTCGTCGAAGATTGAAGTCAATTTGGAGGATGCGCCTCTAGTAGGCGAGAGAATTGTAATGTCGTGAGTGATATAACGAAAGTGAGAGAGTGAATTCCTTAGTTTCATTACCACCAAAGAAGACATGAGAGAATTTAGTGAGGATCCTACGCCATGCCTCTTGTGCTTTTGTACAGTGGGTACGGTTTTGGTTTCTAACGACATGACCCCTCTTCCTCTTCGTGTTTCTAGTGTTTTGCAGGAATTCGGCGACGTGTTTCCGGAGGAGGTACCCGCAGGACTAACACCATTGCGAGGTATTGAGCATCAAATTGACTTGGTTCCCGGAGCATCGCTGCCCAATAGGGCGCCATATCGCACTAATCCCGAAGAGACGAAGGAGATACAGAAGCAAGTACAAGCGCCGACAAAGTTATATCCGCATAAGCCTTAGTCCTTGTGTTGTTCCTTATTCTAGTTCCTAAGAAAGATGGTACTTGGCGTATGTGCGTAGATTGCAGAGCTATAAACAACATTACTATTCGATATCGTCATCCTATTCCCCGTTTAGAGGATATGTTAGATGAATTGAGTGGGGCTCTTTGTTCTCTAAAATTGATTTGCGTAGTGGTTATCATCAAATTAGGATGAAAGAAGGGATGAGTGGAAAACAGCCTTTAAAACAAAATTTGGTTTATATGAGTGGTTAGTAATGCCTTTGGGTTAACTAATGCACCTAGCACTTCATGAGACCGATGAACCATGTTTTGCGTGAATTTATTGGCAAATTTGTGGTTGTACTTTGATGACATATTAATCTACAGCCGCAATGAATCTGATCTTACTATACATATTCGACATGTTTTCCAAGTGTTGCGTGATAATCAACTCTATGGTAATCTTGAGAAGTGCACATTTTGCAAAGATAAGGTCATATTTCTGGGTTATGTTGTCTCTAAGCATGGAGTAGAAGTAGATGTATCTAAAATTGAAGCTATTCAAAATTGGCCTACTCCCATGAATGTGAGTCAAGTACGAAGTTTCCATGGTCTAGCTGGGTTTTATCGCAGATTTGTGCCTAACTTTAGTACTATTGCTGCACCTTTGAATGATTTGACTAAAAAAGGTGTTTTTTTTAGTGGGGCGCGGTCCAAGATCATGCTTTTGATGAACTTAAGATATTATTAACTTCTGTACCGTTGCTTGCACTTCCTGATTTCAATAAGCAATTTGAGATTGAATGTGATGCTAGTGGTATTGGAATTGGTGGTGTGTTAATGCAAGAGGGTCGCCCGATTGCATATTTTTCTGAGAAACTTTCTGGTGCTAAGTTGAACTATCCTATATATGATAAAGAATTGTATGCTTTAATTAGAGTTCTTGAGGTTTGCAACATTAGTTGTGGCCAAAAGAATTTATCATACATTCTGATCATGAAGCTTTAAAATACCCGAAAGCCCAATCTACTTTGCATAAGCCTCTAGCTAAGTGGGTTGAGTTCATTGAGCTCTTTCCATACATTATTAAACATAAGAAGGGAAAAGATAATATTGCTGATGCTCTATCTAAGAAGAATATGTTATTAACTCAACTTGATGTTAAAATTCCTGGTTTAGAGATACTATGTGATTTTTATGCTAATGATCATGATTTTGCTGAACCATATCGCTTATGTGCTCTTGGTAAAGCATGGGAAATATCGATACATGATGGGTTCTGTTTAATAACAAACTATGTGTTCCAGAATCATCTGTGCGTTTGCTCTTATTGCAGGAATCACATGCTGGAGGTTTGATGGGTCACTTTGGGCGTGAGAAGACGCTACTCATGCTAGCCGACCACTTTTATTAGCCAAAGATGAGGCGGGACGTGGATAGATATGTGTGGAGATGCATTACTTGCAACATGTCCAAGTCCAAGTCGAAGCCTCAGTTTGTATACTCCTTTACCGGCACCTACTACACCATGGGAGGATATTAGTATGGATTTTGTGGGGTTTGCACTAAGAGAGGCCATGATTCTATATTTGTGGTGGTAGTGGATAGATTCTCTAAGATGTCCCACTTATTGTGCCACAAGAGCGACGATGCGTATATTGCTAACCTGTTTTCAGGAGATTGTACGTCTACATGGAGTCCCAAAGACTATTGTTTCGATCGTGACGTGAAGTTTATGAGCTACTGAAGACGCTGGAGAAAGTGGGACAAAGCTGCTTTTCAGCACTACTTGTCATCCCCAAACCGATGGTCAAACTGAAGTGGTGAATAGAACATTGTCACAATGTGGAGATCATGATCAAGAAGAACCTCAGGAGTGGGAAGAGTGTTTGCCGCATGTGGAGTTTGCTGCACAACAGGTACATTCTACCACGAAGCTATGTCCTTTTGAGGTGGTGTATGGTTTCAAACCCATTACTCCACTTGACTTGTTGCCTTTGACATACATGAGAGAGTTAATATGGAGGCATCAAAGAGGGCAGATTTTGTGAAGAAGATTCATGTGAAGATTAAAGAGTTGATTGAGAAGAAAGGCAAGAGCAATGCTGCAGGGTGAATAAGAAGCGCAAGGAGATGTTGTTCAAGCCTCGGTGATTTGGTCTGGGTACATTTTCGCAAGGATAGGTTTCCGAAGCTGAGGAAGTCTAAGTTGAAGCCTCGTGCTGGTCCTTACAAAGTGCTTGCCAAGATCAATGATAATACATACTCGATAGATCTTCCAGAGGATGAGTTTGGTGTCGAGTAATTCTTTCAATGTTGCCGATTTGACACCATATGACGGAGAAGATGAGCGTCTGGTCGACGCCTTTTGAAAGGGGAGATGATGAGGACATCCCTCCTCACTACTACCTCCGTCATTACCAACAGAAGATGAACCTGCTGTGAAGCTCAAGTCCAATGAAGTTAAGATTGGACCAATGACACGAGCTCGTGCGAAGCTACTTAAGCAACATGTGAACTTGTTCCTAAACGATACTTTGATTGATGAGAACGTTATACTACCTAAGTCCTATTACTTATGTGTCATCAGGTATGAAGAGGAGACAAGCATCGCACGAGGAGGAGAGGAGCAGGACGTGAAGATGGACGTGAAGCTGGACAAGGAGCTGGACATGAAGATATCTCATGGACGCGCGAGGAGGAGCGGGAGGAATGCGCGAGAGGAGAAGAAGAAGTCCAGTCGGCTAGCGGGTCGAGCCGGCCTCACGCGGCAGAGCCTGTGCTGACCGGCCGCCAACCGAGGGACGCATCGTCTCCGGGGCAGAACTTTCGCAACTTTCCGCAGCGCCTGCTGACCGGACACACTGACTCACCCGGTCCACAGTCTGCCGATCGGACATCGATCACCCGAATCTGTCTCGACCGTATCTATTCCGGTCGCTTTACTTGTATCTTTCAACCAGAACTCGTCCCGGACGCCTATATAAGTGCCTTGGACGACACCCTAGCTGCTTTAGGCCACGTTTAAGATAAACCCTAGTTCTTAATTGTTTGCTCTGCAAAACTATTGAATTCCCTACACTATATTGCTTGATATTGTGTAGATCCTGTTAAAGTCTTGTGTGATCTGCGCTGCTCCATTGGGAATTAGACCGTTGCAACTTACCGCCCGTGGTCGGCGGCTACGTGCGCAAGTGTGTGGAGTTGCCAATATCTTGCAGGGATCAGGCGACATGGACCAATCGAGAGATCTCGCTGCGCGCCATACAAGTTATCATCCACTACATCGTCGTATTTCTCCGCTCTATCACCGCATCATCATCACCACCGTTGCCTCTGAGAAGATCGGGCCACCCCCTATCACATGTTTTCCCGTTGTCACCGCGACAACAAGCCGCCACAAGAAACCGCTGGGAGAGTCTCTGCCAACCGCCACCGGGGGAGCCTAAAGGCAAGGCCGCTGCAACGCTGTCGCTCATCCCATCACCCAACGAAGATGACATCAATGATGATGGGCCGGTAGACGCCGATGCCTACCTCAACACTGGCGCTGACATAGATGATTTGTACATGGCGGCGTGATGAAGAAGACATCACGCTCGCGACGAACCGGCACTGCCCACCTAAGGCAATCCAACAATGCCTGGTGTTCACGTGGCTTTCAAGAGACGCTCCTAGGCCGATATACAAGAGCCAATCATCACAGAACATCTTCACCCCAATACGCTCGATCAAGAAGGTCAACGAGAAAGAAGCGCCAGGGTCGCGTTCGAAGAAGCCCCCGTAAAAGACCCAGTGTTGAACAAGGAGAAGTCTCAGAGCTACCCACCTCCTGACGATCCACACCTGACTCCATGGTACTCTCCCAAAGAAGGGATGGCTTTACCTGTAATGCATGAAGTCAGCAAACCATCGGGTCCTGAGTCGTAACACTCGTTCCGAGATATAAGCCGTCAGACAAATATCCGTGTCCACAGAATATCCTTCTTAAGGACAAAGATCCAAATTCACCCGGTCTTCGCTAGCTGTGGTGCCAAGATGTGGTCACACGATGCCCCGCTGATATATTCTTTTTTTATAGCGATTTTACACTTTCAAGCTATTCCACCTAGAAGGCTGGACTATAACTTGGTCCGCCTATTCGCGCTCAACCGGGCGATGAAGATCAAGAGAGAGAGTATCTGGCGCGATAGCGGATCCCTACTACATGCAAGTTTCATTGGCCTTATCGTCTGGTATGGAGTCCAAGCTGCCAGACCATGCAGAGTGCTTCGGGACAACAAGAGAGGAAGGACAACATTCTCTTGGCTTACTTTCCCGGGTAAGTACACATCCGCTAGCCCCGTAATAAATTTCTTTTCCTTGGCTTATTTCCAACATCGATCTTGTTCCAAATTTGTGTTGAGACACGTACTGCGCACTCATCTCCATCGCCCAAGTATTCTCTTACACTATTTCACTCCTGGGAGTGCTGTAAAAAGAAGAACTACGCCTGCACAAGGTGTGCTAGATGATGCTCGAGGGCTGCTTCTGTAAAACGGAGGCGCCTTCAAAGAAAAGGCGGAATGTTTCCAGGGATGATGGTAAACACAAGTTCAAGCACGTGTCTGCTCCCAGGTCGGGTGCCGAAACAAAGACTGGAGGCCTCTATGTCATGCATCACCTAAAAGGGTTTGTCCGGGATAGCCAGAACTGGTTGCTGATCTCGCCTCCGAGATGGGCCGGTGCTGGCGCGGATCAACGATGATGACCTCGGAGAAGATGATACCAAGGTCAAGTTATCACATATCATCATTCAAGACGTCATCACAGGGGAGCCCTTGAACCAGGGTAGAGCATTATGCAAGAGGGACATCGAACACCGCTTCAACGCAAGGTGACACGAGGACGTGGATTAGAAAATATCTGTACAAGCCGTTCGGAGCCCTACGAGCCTTGACTTAGTGTGTGATAAACTAGCTATCTTCATCGGCTAGTTTGTATATATATCGATGGACGTCAGTCTTTCCTTTTGTGGGGTCGTAATTAACTCTAAGAATCATAACTGATTTGGCTTATGTGTACTGGTGACGTCGTCTGTGTAAAAGGCCGCAAACTTATTGTTGCCGTGCTCAACTTTACTATATACTTTGCTCTAATATTTATCAACTTTACTATATACTTTGCTCTAAAAAAATGATTCGTCCTAAAAAATGCGTCGTGCCGCTGGAGCCACCCTCCGACGCAAACAGACGCGCGGTCGTTTTCGACCAAATGAACCGACGCAAACGGACACGCGCGGACGCTAAAATGCGTCGCGCCGCTGGAGATGCCCTAATATTCATTTGCTGGTGCGGAGGTGTCGGAGGCTGCTGGGTGTGCGCGAACGGGTTGCAGCTGGCCTTCCAGAAGGCCATCTTGCATGCGTTGCAGCAGGAGCAGGCACATCTCGTGCGCTCCGACCTCGTCTGCCCACGTGTTGCTGCCGTGCACGTGCTTGACTTCGGTGCCGCTCGCCACTTGGTCGACACATTCGTCAAGCTATACCGCATTACTAGAGAAATATACAGGGTTATCTTTATAAAAATTACAACACACTTGTTAGCTCTAGATTAATTTTGTAGCTCAATACAAGTTGCGATATCATAACTTCACGTTTTGCAAGTTGTGGTTACTAAACTACAAATGAAATGCAAATTATGGTACCAACTGTATATATTACTCGTAACGGGTCTGGAAAACATCCGATCAGCGTGTGGCACAAAGGAGCTTTAGTGACATTAGCAAAAGTTCCAGGCTTGTTATGTCCCGTGCATATTTGTACTATGGATTTCACTTAATCTGTTGTTTCGAGATTGGTGTTACAAACTCTATCCGTTTCATCACGGTTAGAAATATAAATCAGATTGATATGCCAAAAGAAAAGAAAAAATTGAACCCATGCACAGGACCTCCTATAAACGAGACTAAGAGCATCCCCACTCTCACGCCGACGAGGCCCCCAGGAACGCGTTTTGTCATCCGGACAGCGAAATTCGGTCCAGTCGCGTCTTCGGATCCTCGTTTTCGTTCGGATTTGGCCCTTCATCCATCCGGCGAGCCCACGCCATCCCTGGCCCCCGGGGAGCGCGCGGGGAGTCCGGACGAAACGAAAGCGCGAAAAACACCGAGGAAACTTCCCGCGCGTCTGGTGGCCCCAACTTGTTGGCGAGAGACACCGATCGCCGTCCTCACGCATCGTCTTCCGCGCGTAAACGACCGTCGCCGGCCGATTCGGGCCGGCCGCGTAGCTTCCACGGCGAGTTAATGTCGCCGCCTCGGTTTCACGCGCGCCTACCTCTATTTATCGACGAACTACCGCGTCTGCCCCGCATTCACCCTCGCCGCTCCCCAAATCTTCTCGAACCTCGAACGGTCCAGCAATGACGAACGACGGCAGGCCAACAACGGCCACGCGCTCTCTCCACCAATGGGAGGGACAACCTCCACGCGAAGCAAGGCTACCCGGCGCCGCCACTCGCGCGCCGGAGGATGGAGACTTAGCGGCGGTGTCGATCCCGCCGGGCCGGGCCAATGGGTCGGGCCGGCCATGGACGCCGAGATCGGGCTGCTGCTCGCCACATTCAACGACGAGCAGCGCGCCGAGCGTGATACTTCCCCGACGCGTACGACTCGTGGAGCGACTTCTTCCGGCGCTGCTTGTGACGGGGGTGTTGACACGACGGCCCTCCTCCTCCTCCTCCCGCAAGGAACAACGCCGCCGGCCGCCGCCGATGGTGGAGTCGCGTCGATCACCCTTTCCAATGCTCGCACACGGCGGGCGGGAATTTCACCCCGCAAATGCCGGGCCGGAGGCGGCGATCAGGAAACAAGCGCCGGCGCGAGCTCATGGCTGCCGAGGAGGATGGCGCCCGTCCCTCCCCTCCTCCTCCGGGTCGGCTTCCAGGCCGGCGGGTCCACGTCGGTCTTCGTCAAGAAGGATTCGGCGTCTCCGTCGACACCGGCGCCCAAGAAGGAGCTCTGCTGCCTCCACCGCCGACTAGAGGGCGCAGCAGCGGCGCTCTCGTCATCCGCGACCAACCTCCCTCTCCCTCGCGCGGAAGAGGAAGTTCTCGAAGAAGGAGGCCGCCGCTGCCGCCAACCAGCTCGCCGAGGGAGGAGGCGAATCACAGCGGGAGGATCGCCAAGTGGGTGATGAGGGCGATCGCTGCCGTCGGGCGAGCCGGGCGTGAGGCGAAGGCGTGAGGATGCCGTGACCGGGAGGGTCCAGTGCGATCGGGAGCGATAGGCGGAGGAAGACTGCTGTCGTTGGATCTGGTCGCTGCTGTCACCTTGCCGGGTCGCGTCATTCATCCGCCAGAGGAACGCCGCGCCGCCGGAGGTGGTCACGAGGAGAGCAAGGACGACGATACATCTGGTCATCCGTCGTCGCCATGCGCTCGGCGACGCTTGCCAGGGCACGGAGTCGCTGGTACCAGGCGCGTCGCCTGTGATCGACGCTGCTGAAAGGACGACGTACGTATTTGCGATTATACGGTTTTCATCGCCATTTCTGCATGGAGGTCGTTTTTAGTTTAGGTTTTAGTTTGCCAATCGTCGAATTCAAATATATGTAATGATCTCGCCTATTTATGTACGAACCAGCATCTATATGTTAAATACTTCACAATTTCGCTTATGGTTGAACGAACTCGCCAAATTTTGTCTGAATTCGCCGTATACGCGACCATGGGCTCGCTACTGGGAAAATGGGCCTCCCTGTGCCAAATTCTTTCCCTCCAATCCCGATTTAAAATATCGCCGAATGGTTTGGGAGCGCTAACGATGGAGATGCTCTAAGAGCATCTCCACCCGCGGCCGTTTCCTAAACCGTCCCCTAAAGGGATTTGGGCGCGCCGGACAAAAAGGCCTAAATATTACCGTCCCCCAAAGTCTCTTTTTGTCGCGCTGCCCGATACGGTTTCCGGCGAGTCCGTCCCATCGATTACGCACGCCTGGACACAACGAAAAGCGAGGCGAAGAGACGCCGGGTTCGACACGTCAGCAAGAAATTCAAGCTTGGACCTTAACCGCGCCTACCTCGATGGAAGTTATTGGCTGGGCAGCGTGGACACACGACCGGCTGCCGCAGCTTGCCCCAATGGCGACGGAGGCGTGCGAGACGTCCGTCTGTTGCGCAGCTTCTTCCACGCGCCGCCGGGCGTTCGCACGCCACCGCGCGCTCCGGGGCGCTTGTTCCCGCCTTATGTTCTCTTCCGCGCTTTTTCCCGCTCGTCGGCCTATAAAGCTCCCCCACACACACACACACCCCTCCCCGCCTCCGCCCCCACCACAGCCGCCTTCACCCCTTTCTCCACCACAAGCACAGCCCTGTCGCTTCGAACACCATCATGAATGATGAACCGCCCCGGCGCCGACCAATTCCCTCCACTACCGTCTCCACCACCAATTGATTCGCAGTTCGGCATCGACACCGCCGCAGAGGAAGAGTCACGGCGACGTCGGGCAGAGCTTTGGCGTGCAGAGCGGTGGCATCGGCGGGAGGCGATCGAGCAGCGGGAGCGTCAGCAGCGTGAGGCGGCGGCGGGAGCGTCAGCAGCGGAGACCCTGCAGCTGAGGAGAACACGGCGTGGGAGGAGGCGGCGCTGGCGAACACCATTGTGGCGTTCGACGCCTCCATGGCAGAAGAGGCGCGGCGGCGCCCCGGACGGAGGAGATGGCCGACCGTCGATACCCATATGAACAGGCGGGAGCTCCAGTACCGTAAACGGCGGGAGGCGATCGAGCGGCGGCGGCGAGAGGCTGTGGAGCGTCAGCAGCAGCAGGCGGCGGAGGAGCGTCAGCAGCGGGAGGCGACACTGGCGGCAACAGAGGCGGCCTGGGGGCGCTGCCAGATGCGTTGGCGGCGGAGGCCGACGCGTTGGCGGCGCAACTGGAGACGCAAATGGAGGTCCAACTGTTAAATTAATTTTGATGATGTGAATTAACATGGTGTGTTTATTTTAGAAATTTATGCTTTAAATATCGGAATGGAGGGAGTATTAAATAAAAAAATTAATATCTAATAAGTATATTTGTGTTGTTTTTTATTAGACAGAGCTTATCACTACATATTCACTATTAGACAGAGTAAAGTCCTGGAGATATATACGTCTTGTCATGCTCATCAACTTTTTGAGGACTTCTTTTTCACGTTTTACATGGCACGTGATTTCTCTTTCTTTTTGATACATGTGCTTCTTATTGAACGTGTCAAACATTGTTACACAGTTAAGTACGTGACTATTAGTCTCTTGTTAAATACTATTCATAAATTATAGATTTATCACTTCAAATAATTTTAATGATATGGATTAACATGGTGTCTCAATTTTAGACCTCCGTATTGTTACGTATCTTCAACATATTGAACCTGTCTATGAAATTAATTTATTATGGTTTCATAGATTTTATAAGTATGGAATTATAAGTTACATTGTTTTATGACGACACAAAATGTTTTCTTCACTAAAATAATACCCATATGAAAAATTGTTAGACAAAATTTAAGTTGTTGAACAATATTTAATGCATGATTTACAAAAACACTATCACACCTTGTTTTCTACCATATGTAGTGATATTTCTATTTTTTATTTCCTTCATATTGTCCACGCCTGTTCATATGGGTATCGACGGTCTTACTCGCATTTATTTATTTTATCATGTCACATGACTACATTGAGTTGGATTGGTCATAATTTTGAAAATACTAATTAGTCACATTTTTTTCCGAAATGGGGAGTATAACCCCGGCTTCTGTATCATGATGATGCACACGGCCTTTTATTAAGAAAGTAATATTTTAGTCTTACAATTCTCACAACTCAATCATCGCCTACAGTTGATACAAGAATCAACCAGCGAAACAAAAAAACATAGTAGCACTACACATCACTGTAGCCTCCTAGTATGCCGCTAGCACTATGACAAAGATATCCCGGAGCTGGACTGCTGAGCCAGATACATCCAAAAGAGTCATGGCATCCCGCTGTCCCTCTGACGAAAGGAGGGCCCAAAGCTGAACCCAGTGAGCCATCATATGAATAACCTGCAAGTAATGAAAGGATTGTTTTTTGTTAAAGATAATATCATTTCTTGCCCTCCAAATAGACCAACATAAAGCAGAGACCCCAATTCGGATAAAAGCTTTAGATTGTCTATCTACTCCATTTAAGAGCATCTCCAGTCGCGTCCCCCAAACCGTCCCCCAAAGGGATTTGGGGCGCGCCAAAAATGTTCCCAGTCGCGCGCCCCAAAGGCCTTTTTTGTCTAGCGCGGTCCATGTTCGTGGCCCCGAGCCCGTCCCCGTCCCACAGGGACGCTCCGGGCACACACCTCCAAAACCCCCCGACGGGCTTTGGCTAAGTAACACGAAGAGCCGGGAGCCCCCGGGGCCGCTTAGTGGATCCCTGCACCTCGCGCTGTCCCGCAAATCTTCGCGCTGCCCGCGCTGTTCGGGCGTGCCACCTCGACCTAGACCTGGTCGTAGCTGTTAGTGCTTGCATTGTTCCTGCATGGTAGACACGTGCACATTAAATACGAGCCTTATCGTCTCTCGTGTTCTGTGGATCGGCTCAAAGAGCCGATCGCCCCATGGTCCTTGATGGATTAGCATGTATGGGGATCCCGCTTTGATCGGATGTGTCGGTTTATCCACGATAGCTTTCTTAGGGTTTTCACCGCATAACTAGAAGTCCTACGTATGATCGGGCCTAGCAGCTACGAGACACGATGCAAACGTCCTAGAAAAAGCCTAAAAACCAACATAATCACATGTCCTCTAACATCCTCGCAGGGACGGTAAGCAACATCTAACGCACCACCGATCCTCCGACCCTCAGCATAAGGCCTAATCTATGTGTATATTAAAACTAATCCCCGCAGATGTGGAGCAACTATAACGGATCTGATCTACTAAGCATGATCAGCAAGATGCTGCCCTTACGTCTGGATAGACGTAAGGGCAGCCTAGATATGCAAGGGTTGCACTACGATAGCATATTACGTGAAGAACAATGCTAACCCTAACACATCTATCGATAACTACGTTGCTCGCCATCAAAAAGGCTTCGCACGAGCAACGCATGAACAATACTAAACCGTATGCCGCCTAGATCGCGAGATGCATCTAGGCAGCATGATGCTTACCTAGGAGAAACCCTCGAAAGAAGGGGTGGGCAATGCGCCTCGAGATTGGTTTGTTTGGTTGAACAATGATTGTCCTCCTTTTCCCATAACCCTAGATACATATTTATAGTCCAAGGACTTTCTAATTGAGGCGGGGCGTGCACCTAACCGTGCACCGGCCGGACTCTATCTCTTTAGTCTAAATTACAATGCGATCTAATAGTTACGGATACACGGGCAATTAAGCCCAACTTCGAGGCCGCTTCGAAGATGTTCCACGCGTACGTCCTTCAAGTCCATCTTCACTTACGGCCCACCTCCTGATTTGGCCAAATCGGGTGGTAACACATGCCCCCTGTTTTGGTAATGATAATATCAAAACCATCTGTTTTTTTCCTCGAGGGGTCATGTCGTGGCAGAGCAGAACCGTCGCAGTATTCTTCATCATGACTCTTGCCTCCTCGCCTTCTCTGCATGATGTGACAATTTTGGCCCTATACCCTCGAAAACCGTTCGAGCATTGATCTCCAATACATTCCCTTTTATTTAACCGCACCGAACAGTTCTTTCTCTCCTCACCTCCTCGTCCAAACCAGCCGTCGCCCAAAACCTTCATGGCCATGTCTTCCCTTCCTTTCCCAACTTTCCTCGTGCTTGTGGGAGAGCCGAGGTCGATCGTATCTACATACAACCTGCGCCCTCGAGCATCGGGATGAGCAAGAATTTGAAATTGAGCAGAGGGGAGGGAAATAGAGGGCGTCGGCGCATTTTATAGGTTCTCCGTCGTGTGCTGGCGGTCAACAACTGCGGCGGCGACGCGGGACGTGGCGTTGGCGTCGCGGTGTCGCTCTCCAGTGCGTGCGGCGAGGCAGAGATGACGAAGACGAAGACGTTCTCGTCCTCGTCGTATTTATCTGAGACGAAGGGGTATTGGGAAACCGCCACAAAGCGCATCCTGGGTCGAGGGTCATGTCGTGCGTAACTCGGTTTTCTTCATCATGACGAGGCCCTATATCTCGAAACCGTTGCATGATCTCCAATACATTCCCTATTTGACAGACCTCCTCGAGCCGTCAGAGCCATGCGCAAGCCCGGAGGTCGATCAGACGGAAGCATACAAGCGCTCCCGAGCGAGCAAGAATTTGACTTCGACGAAGGCCGACCCGAAGACCTCGTCTGGTCGGATGGTGACATGCCCCTGACTGACGGGGAAGATGATCTTCGGTTCTTGATTGATGGAGAACTAGAAGCGGAGAGCGACGACGACCCTCTCTTCCGGGGCAAATTCACTTCCTCCACCCGACGAAGACGAAGATGAACCAGAGGATGACACCTCCTCCGAGAACCGCCGCCAAAGCGCATCCGTGGCTGGGCCTGGTCCGATGAGGATGATGATGATAGGAGCTGAAGGTCACAGTGAATTAGCAGGGCGGCTACCCCAGCGATGACGAAGACGGCAACACTAGGGATTCAAGAGACTAGCAGTAGCAGTCTTGTTTGAGTAATCAGCTCTCTCTTGTAAGAAATCTGACTTATCAATGAAGAACTTCCCCCATTTGGACTTTGTCGATTTTCCTCAAATTGATTTAGCCGATTCTCCTTCAACTGATTTTGCCGATTTAACCAATGCTTAATAAGCCGATGTTAACGCATCGGTCCTACGTAGTCCATCCTTCCATTCCTCAGCTAACGACTCTGAGACCTGGTAATCTTCAAGAATTCATCATTTGTTGAAGAAAGTTGCGGCGAAGGATCAGCCGATGATATCCCAATCGGCTTCTAAAACAGAAAATCCACTAGACCAGCTGCCCCCCGAGCCTCAGTCAAGGCGAGATTAGTGGCGAGGATGTGCAGATCGAACAAAGAGCTTTGAAAGTAATTTGAGGCAGGCACTATGCAGAACCGGCCACACTTTTCCCCCATTGATTACCTTCCCTCCGCTGAAAGCCGATGTTGCAGATGAATCACCAACAGCTTGACTGATGCTTCTGACAGTACTGCCGAATTCGCATCTCGAAAATGCAGCGGGTAGCTGCAATTGTACTAGAGTCGATGCCCAAGCCTCGGCTACTGCTGAAATCCTTCGTACTTCCTCGATTTTTATTAGCCGACTAATTTCTGAATCGGCTCTCCTGGGTATATTTTCAAGGTCTTGTACCTCCTCCGTATATGCCCCCCAAGCTCCTTTAGCTCAACGATGCAGCTTATGGTGAGAATGTTGAGACCGCCACCCTGGCGAGCCCTATGGTCGAGGCCGTGACCCTTCAAGCTTGCACGAAGAAAAGGGCAGTTTCTGGCGCCCCACTGGACGCTTCGCTAGCACCGTCACACTTGAAGGTCTGCAAACGAAGCGGAGGTCCTCGCAGAGAAGACCAAAGTCGCCAAACAGTTTAGGCCCCTTGAGTCGATGCATGTCTTTTGAATCCTTAAGTCGATGTTACGCATCGGCTGCTCAAAATTTTTGTCTTCTCATTTTTTGTGGCCGATTTGCTAGTACGTACCCCCACTTGAGCTACTCTGCTGGGAATGACATTCGCTCCCAGCCCCGTATCCTCGTATCTCTTCCATCTATGTGCCCGAGCCGATTCGTCACAATTGATGGCATCGGCTCTTCAGGCATCTGTTGGATCAATGCTGAACACAGACAGGTACGTTGAGGATAATTGTGGCCGATTGCGGGAATCGGCCTCCTTCTTTGTTGCAATGCTTTGACGATGATTTGCAACTTCTTGGATTTCCATCGTAGCTACGTGGCATGCTGGAGATAAATCCTTTACTTTTCATTTTTGAGGGCCGATCGCAGGATCGGCCCGCCACGTATGTCCAATGTATGGACGGCATCGTCCAGCCCATTGCATGCCATGTTTGTGTTCAAGCGATGTTCTGTGCATCGGGTTACCGTTTGGGGCGCCATACTTTCTTTGGCGCGCCTTCGTCTCCACTATTTGCTGGATTTTCGCGGCCAGATCGGGCCGCGCTCTTCTCAACGTGTACAGGTATTGTGCCTCGGCTTCTTCCAAGTTTCGCAGCCGCTGTACTCGGCGCTTCTGAGAATGGCTGAGTCCATCGCACCACCTTGGTCGTGATACCTATCTTCTTCTCCATCCGACTCCTCAAGTCTTCTTGAGATCCGCTTTTACTCCGAGGTGGAGAGGTCCAGACGCTTGAACACTCAAACTTCGCTTGCCCCCTTCTTCCTTGCGTTTGCATTTCCCGCAGCTTCCGATTGTTGGCACCGCACATTCCCGAGTCCCAGCAATGTTTGAAGGGACAGCTCCAAAGGCTTATCCACGCTTGTCTTGCCCTTAGACCGCTCCGGCGACGTCGCACCCGCTCGTTGTTGCCGCTGTTCGACGATACCTCCCGTCCTCCGCATCGATCGACGATGTTTCTCGTCGTTTTCGTCAGAAGGCCGACGCTTGGCCGCATCGCTGCTCATATTTGTTGAGGAGATGCACGGATAATGGCGCCGATACCGTATGCTTCTCACCTCCTCCTCGGCCAGGTACCGTCTATCGTCGCCTTGGGGCCGGTCGCGTGGAACGGCCTCCTCTTTATCCTTGCCACGAGAATGGCTGCTCTCTCGCTTTGTCCGTGCCATGGTGAATCACGAATCCTGCCATATTGACATCGAAAGAGAACCCCGGTTCTCTTATGGAGTGGCTTAGGTCCACCATGTTGACGCTGGAAACGGACGGTCTACCTTCATGGCAACCGTCCGAGTTACCGCCTCGTTATCGCCATCTCGAATTTGTGCGCGCGCATTTGCGCCGTCAGTGAAGGCGTGAACGTATGATGCCACTTGCAAGATGGCCTCTTGTTCATCTCTTGTACCGTAGGGATTTTGTGGCCTTCGGTAGCTTCAATCGTTTCTCTTTCAGAACAGATCAAGATCTGTTCGGTTGGTCACGTCAAAGTCCAACCTCTTGGAGGCCCTGGTGGATTCACCCATTGGCAGGACACAGTACTGGCGTCCGGTCCACTCGGCTACCGCAACTTCCTGATCGTCCGCGGAATCTTCATCTTCATCGGCATTGACCAGGCTGATCGCGCGCTTGAACTTGTCTTGGCAGGTTCGATGGCGCTGCTCATATAAGGTCAGCCTATTGACCTGCGTCAACGAGTTGTACTCAACTTGAACGTCGATTTAAACGACGCTCAAAGCCTGCCACGCAGCTCGACCGCTTCTTTCTTATATGAACCGAATAGCACGGTTTTGACAGGTTCGAAACGCTCAATGTACTCAGCCACTCGTCTCTCTCGCTTTGCCGAACTCATGAAGTTCGGCAATACCAGCTTCGTAGTCTCGAATGATATTGGGTGTGGAACAGCCTCCAAACTGCCCATGATTGCACCGACCTATTTGCAAGAGGTGTGCCACCAAAAGCCTGATTCTGAGGATCAGTAGAAGCACTCACCCAGACTGATTCGACGCCAAGCCATGCCCACTGGGCCGCTCACGTGCTCGATGGAGCTCGACCCTTCCGCCCCACTGAATTGAAGTCCGAGCCGCACTTAGGCGGTAGTGGGACTGGTCGAACCATTGGGGTACGGCTTGAATAGCCGACATTATCTTCTTCTTCTATAAGATGCCGAATTGATCCTCAGACCGCGCTGGATCTGATCTGTAGAGGTAGTAGCAACAGCTTTCGGATTGGTGCAGTGTATTTGGCTAGCCACGCTTGTTTCTCGCCTTCTCGCTTCCTGACTTCGCTGTGCTTATCCTTCCTGCCGAACAATTGCTTCGCTCCGGCAATCCCTCCCGGTGGAGCTCGGATCGCCTCGCGCCCGCTGTTTGGGGCCCCAAGATACGCACACACGTATCCGTGTGGGATTTCTTGGCGGTCAAGAACTGGTAGTCGCCCGGGTCACCCCCATCCTTGTAGACGACGTATGCCGGTGAGCTTTGTTGTGGTGGAGCTGCCGCTGCGACGGGCAGAGGCTCGTGTGGAGTTGCATCTCTCCCCGGTGAGTCCCTAGAACAGGTCCTGAAGGGGAGTAACGACGCTCCATGATCTCTTGCACCACCCGGAGCGCAACGCGCTCCAAAGTGTTCACCAGGCTCTCGGAGTGCCGATGCAGCGAATGGGCTACCATGTAGTTGACCTCCTGACGCAGGGCTCTGGCACGCTCATCTAGGGAGAGCAGATCTACCCGTCGAGGACGCCGGCGTGAATCCTTTGAACCCGATACCGTGCGAAGGGTCTTTCTCAAAGGAGCCGATGAGTTCGCTTCGAGGATGACCTTCAGGTCATCGTACTTCTTCTTATGTTCCGTGGGAGATCCTCATACGTGATCGGCTCCGCCACCTCGGATGTCGACGACATGGATGTTGAAGAAGATGTCCCACCGTGCGTGCTGTAATGTTACCCTCCAAAACCCGACGGGCTTTGGCTAAGTAACACGAAGAGCCGGGAAGCTCCTAGGGGCCGCTTAGTGATCCTCGGCACCTCACGCGTCCCGCAAATCTTCTCGCGCGCGTCCCGCTGTTGCCTGGGCGTGCCACCTGACCTAGACCTGGTCGAAGGTGTTAGTGCTTCGATTGTTCCCGCATGGTAGACACGTGCACATTAAATACGAGCCTTATCGGCTCTCAGCTTTGTGGATCGCTCAAAGAGCCGATCGCCCCATGGTCCTTGATGGATTAGCATGGCATGGGGATCCCGCTTGATCAGACAAGCGAAGCGATCCACGACGCTTAGGGTTTTTACCGCATAATCGGAACGCTCCCACGTGCGATCGCCTAGCAACAACGAGAGACGATGCAAACTACCCCCTACGAGAGGCCTAAAACCAACATAACGTTGATTCCCGGAACATCCCTTGTAGAACAAAGATCTAACGCACCACGGATCCTCCGACCCCAGATAAGGCCTAACTATGCAGATATTAAACTAATCCCCGCAGATGCATGGAGCAACTATAACGGATCGGATCTACTAAGCATGATCAAGCAGATGCTGCCCTTACGTCTGGATACGTAAGGGCAGCTAGATATGCAAGGGCACCACGATAGCATATTACGTAAGAACAATGCTAACCCTAACACATCTAATGATAACTACGTTGCTCGCCATCAAAAAGGCTTCAAAACGAGCAACGCATGAACAATACTTCTCAGCTGCCCATTGCTCAGACGAGATGAAGGCAGCATGATGCTTACCGTAAGAACCCTCGTAGGAAAGGGGTGCGATGTCGAGATTGGTTTGTTTTGGTTGAACGGTGATTGTCCTCCTTTCCGATAACCCTAGATACATATTTATAGTCCAAGGGACTTTCTTGACTTGCGGCACCTAACCGTGCACGGCCAGACTCTATCTCTTTAGTCTAAATTACAATGCGATCTAATAGTTACAGATACACGGCAATTAAGCCAACTCTTAGCGCAAGGCCGCTTCGAAGATGTTCCACGTGTACGTCCTTCAAGTCCATCTTCACTTACGCCCACCTCCTGATTTGGCCAAATCGGGTGGTAACAACCGGGCACGCCGGACACAACGAAATGAGAGGCGAGGAGGCGCGGGGCCGACCCGTCAGCGGTTGGACGCTCAACCGCCACATACGTAGCAACGGTGCAGCTTGACAGAAGCGGAACCGTCGCATTGGCAACCGCCGACGACGCGCCAACCCCGCCGGAATGGAGCGCCGACTCCTCTAAGAGCAACCGCTGCTCTCTTCGACTCTGCGCCGCCGTTCATCCGCGCTCAATAAGACCCGTACGTACGCCGTCATGCATCCAAGCCTCCATCCGACACCTCCAACGACGATGAGCTACATCTCCCAGCTCCTGTCCGACACCTCCAGCGAGGAAAGCCTGCTGGCTGGCGCCATTGGTGGGACAAAGACAGACGCCGAGCAGCGGCGACGATTCCCCGCCGCCAGTTGACAGCGAGGAGGAATGGCTGGGCGGGAGGAGGAGGAAGAAGAGAGCGAGGCCGCGGCGGCGGCGGTGGCCCGTGCGAAGGCGGCCAAGGCGAAGGCTGCCAAGGCCAAGGCCAAGGCCGCCAGGCCAAGGCGCAGCCGATTTAGCACCGGCGACGACGACGGTGAGCGCCGACACCGCCTCTTCGGAAGAGGTGACGAGCAGGAAGCGCCACCGCGATGACGACGACGAGGCGGGGCCATCAGCGAAGAAGAAGAAGTAGATAGTTTATATGTATTTAATTATATTTTTTCAAGTTTATATATAATTTGTTTATGTTCAACCGATTTGAATATTATTAAATAGTTTCTTTCTAGCCAAAAAAAAATACTTTTAATGTTTGGGGGCGGCGTTTGGGGGACGCGGCTGGGGAGCGACGTCCCCCAAACGCGGCACGAACAAAACACGTCCCCCAAACGCTCAATCCGGCGCGGTTTGGGGGACGGTTTGGGGGACGCGACTGGAGATGCTCTAACCAATTTCCAAACATATTTGTAATATTGGTTGGAGGTGGAAGATCAAAAGTGAAATTAACCGTACGCCAAAGAAGTTTACCTAAGGGGCATTCAATGAATAGATGTTCGACGGTTTCCTGTTCTCCACAGAAAACACACTTCATACCCCCATTCCAATTCCGCTTAGTTAAGTTATCTTTAGTTAGGAGGACTTTGTTACTAAGAAACCACATGAAAATTTTATTTTTAAAGGGACTTTAACTTTCCATAAGTATTTTCTCAAGTATGGGGTGTGATCACTCATAAGATCCGCATACATAGACTTTACCGTAAACCGACCATTGGTTGTCAAACCCCAAACAAAACGATCGTGCTCATTATTTAGATTTACCCTCATTAGTTTTTGGCATAACTGTAACCATGAAGTCCATTTGTTTCCCAAAACGCCCTCCTGAAACTAATATTCAGCGGGGTTTGAGCTAACACATGAGCTACCGTTACATCTTTGTGACGCACAATATTATATAAAGAGGGGTATTGATCTGCTAAAGGGGTTTTCCCTAACCAAATATCTTCCCAAAAACGAGTGTTCATTCCATTTCCAATTTGAAAAAAACCTCTATTAAAAAACTCCTCCTTTACTCACATTAGACCCTTCCAGAAGGACGAGTCTGTGGGTTTTGTCTACCGATAATGTTTTATGTCTTAAGTATTTGTGATGTAGCAGCTCCTGCCATACCCCCTCCTCATTAAGCAACTTAAAGAGCCATTTACTCAATAAGAATTTGTTTTTGAGTTCGAGGACCTCAATACCTAAGCCACCTTGATCTTTAGGCCGACAGACAATATTCCATTTTGTAAGGCAATATTTTTTATTATTTTCATCAGACTGCCAGAAAAACCTAGATCTATAGAAATCCAATCGTTTCCTTACCCCAACAGGTACCTCTAGAAATGATAGCATGAACATAGGTAAACTAGTTAAGACTGAATTGATAAGAACCAATCTATCGCCATATGAAAGTAATTTTCCTTTCCAGCATCCCAGTTTGCTTTCAAACTGTGTCTCTACTGGATACCAATCGGAATTTCTTAATTTTCTGTAATGGATAGGAATACCTAAGTATCTAAAGGGAAGAGATCCAGCATCACATCCAAAGATCTGCTTATATTGTTCCTCGTCCTCCTTTGCCTTTGAACAGAAAAGCTCACTTTTATGGAAATTAATTTTTAGTCCCGATAGTTCTTCAAAGATGCATAATATTAACTTCATGTTTACAGCTTTGATGAGGTCATGTTCCAAAAAAGGATCGTATCATTGCATATGTAATATAGAGATACCACCTCAACAAGATGAGGTATGAGCCCTCCAACCTGACCATCATTTTTTGCTCGTTCAATTAAGATGGCAAGCATATCTACTATAATATTGAACAACATTGGGGATAAAGGGTCCCCTTGCCGCAGTCCTTTCTTTGTTTGAAAGTAATGACCAATGTCATCATTCACCTTCACACCCACACTCCCTCCTTGTACAAATTGCTGAATTAAGCTACACCACTCTGAGGCAAAACCTTTCATTCTCAATGTTTGTTGTAAAAAAGACCACTTAACTTTATCATACGCTTTTTCAAAATCGATCTTAAACAACACCCCATCTAATTTCTTACTGTGGAGCTCATGAATCGTCTCATGAAGAATGACTAGTCCTTCTAAAATATTACGACCCGGCATGAAAGCAGATTGTGTCGGTCTAATGACCTTTGGGGCAATCCCCGTTATTCTATTCGTGCCTACCTTTGTAAAGATCTTGAAGCACACATTTAATAAACAAATGGGTCTATATTGTTGTATCTGTACCGCATCTTCTTTCTTGGGTAATAGAGTAATGACACCGAAATTGAGTTTGTATAGAGACAAATCTCCTATATATACTCAACTCATTAAAAAGTGCCATTAAGTCAAACTTTATTACTTCCCAGAACTTTATTATGTTCCATCTGTGAGATTGCCTCAAAAACCTCCTCTTCAATAAAAGGAGTTGTTAGGATCTCATTTTCATTTGATGAAATCTGCGGAATATCATACACCACTCTTTCTCTTAAAGAAATTGTGGTCGGCTCGGGTGGTCCAAATATTTTTTTATAAAATTCTGTAATATACACCTTAAGGTTTTCCTCTCCAACAATTGTCCCTTCTTGTTGTTCCAATTGAAAAAAATTCTTCTTTCGATGTTTACCATTTGCAATCAAATGGAAATACCTCGTATTATTCCCCCCTTCTTGTATATGCTTAACTTTTACGCGTTGAGCCCACTTTGATTCTTCCTCCCTTTTTAATTTATTCAAACCATCGTTTGCTTTTTTAAGCTCTTCTCTTTCTTGCGGATTCAAAGGGTTTATTTCTGCTTTTATATCAAGATGATCAATAATACCTAAAAGTCTCTCTTTCTCCTTTTTGTATTTCTCACTTTGATTTTTTGCCCACCCTTTGAGGAACCTTCTAATATGCCACCTTCTAATATGCCTTAGTTTATTTAACCAAACATCTATTGGATTTATTCCTGTCAAAACCGAATTCCACTCCTTCTCTATCATCTGAAAAAAACCTTCCTGTTTCAACCAATGTAACTCAAATGAAAATTTCGATATATTCCCCAAATGTGCTTGAACCCCTGAGTCAATAAGAATCGTTGTGTGATCAGAATCCGCCCTTGTCAATGCACGGACAGTTACTAAGGGAAATTTTTGTTTCCAAGAGATGGACGCTAGAACTCTATCTAACTTCTCATAAGTGGGTTCATCTCGACGACTTGCCCACGTAAATTGTCTCCCCGAAAGAGCAATCTCCCTTAAGTTTAAATGTTCAATTATTGCATTAAACACAAAGGGCCATCGAGCTTTGAAATTATTATTATTCTTTTCTTCCCTCTTCCGAATAATATTGAAATCACCACCCACCAACATAGGTAATGTTTCAGACTCACATGTTCTTACTAACTCTGCTAAAAATTCACCTTTGTGCATGTCTTGGGCCGCCCCATAAACCGGCACTAAAATCCATTCAAAACCATCTCTTTTGCACTTGATGTGAAGTTTTACACAAAAATCTCCAGTAGTTACCTTTAAAACCTGTAGGGTATCTGAATTTATCCCCCTTGTCAATCCACTAATTAGTCACATATTCACTACATATCCTCGCATAATTAATATCTACTATTTTCATGGCACCCGAATTATGCCCAACCCAGGAGTAGTACGTATCTTCTTCTATTTTGCGAAAAGTCGGCCATCTGTCGGACCATGCTAGGGGCCTCACGCTTGCTGCTGTTGCGGTTGTCTCATGGATAATGTCGACGAAGTGGTGGTGCCACCTGCTCGACATCGCAGCCGGATACACGGCTTCCTTCGAAGAGACATAGTCGACAATGTGGCAGCCTAGCTTCCTTCGAAGAGATGTAGTCGACAATGTGGTGGCATAACTTCATGCTTGCGGAAACGTCGAAGGCAAAACGGGAACGGAAGGTTAGTTTAGGGAGAGTAGCGACTGAATCGTACCTGAAACGGTTACAGCTTAAATATCAAAACGGAGGAAGTATTAAATAAAATAATTAATATCTAATAAATACAATTTTTTTTTGTTTTTATTGGACAGGATTAGAGTCCTGAAGATATACGTCTTGTGAAGCTCATCAATTTTTTCAGGACTCGTTCTTTTTCACGTCTTACATGACACGTGATTTCTCTTCCTTTCTTGATATATATGCTTCTTATTGAAGGTGTCAAACATGGCTACACAGTTATGATGTACGCGAATATTAGTCTCTCGTTAAATCATATCTATGCATTATAGAGGTCCAACAGTTAAAATAATTTTGATGATGTGAATTAACATGGTGTGTTTATTTTAGAAATTTACGCTTTAAATATTGGAATGGAGGGAGTATTAAATAAAATAATTAATATCTAATAAATATATATTTTTGTTATTTTTTATTAGACAGAGCTAAAGTCCTAGAGATATATACGTCTTGTCATGCTCAACAACTTTTTGAGGACTTCTTCTTTTTGACGTTTTACATGGCACGTGATTTCTCCTCCTTTTTGATACATGTGCTTCTTATTGAACGTGTCAAACATTGTTACATAGTTAAGTATGTGACTATTAGTCTCTTGTTAAATACTATTCATAAATTATAGATTTATCACTTAAAATAATTTTAATGATATGGATTAACATGGTGTCTCAATTTTAGACCTCCGTATTGTTACGTACACTATTAATCTCTTTTTAAATCCTATAAATATAGATCTAATAGTTAAAATAATTTTGATGATATGGATTGACGCGATGCTTCTATTTTAAACCTCCGTGCAGTGTCTTTAGTATATAATAGTAAACAAATAGAAGATTTATGAACTTTTGCTCTGCAGTAGCTTTCTAAGGAAACTGCAGGTCTGATTTCCGGACGTTTGAGAATGTTGATTTGGTCGAGAGACCAAGTTGACACCGGACAATGGTACGATTCCCCAAGCTGTGCTTAGAAAAGGCATATCATCGAGCTTATGCTTTATAAATACACGATCACCGTGGTAGCAAAGCTCATCATTACAGTTACAGATACAACTTGTGATCCATCTTGTAAAGCATTACTATTAGCCATGGAGTACTCGCCGAAGCTTGCACTGCTCTTCGTTCTGGCGTCCGCGATGGCGGCCGCCGTCGTCACTGCCCAAAACTCGCAGCAGGACTTCCTGGACCTCCACAACGCGGCGCGTAGGGACGTGGGCGTCGAACAGGTGATCTGGAACAACACCGTGGCGGCGTGGGCTCAGGACTACGCTGATGCGCACCGCAGCGGCTGCATACTCGAGCATTCTCCGTGGCCCCGGCCGTACGGCGAGAACCTCTACGGAGGAGCCGGCGGCGGGGCTAGCTGGTCGGCGGCGGACGCCGTGAACTCGTGGGTGTCGGAGAAGGCGGGCTACGACCACGGCAGCAACACCTGCTTGACGGAGCCGTGCGGGCACTACACGCAGGTGGTGTGGCGCAAGTCGACGGACATCGGCTGCGCCCGCGTCGTCTGCGACAGCGGCGACGGCGTTTTCATCATCTGCAGCTACTACCCACCGGGCAACTTTATTGGGGAGAGCCCCTACTAGGGCTACGTTCCTACGTACTACAAAGGTCTAAGCCCGTATATATGGCCTCTATATGGCCCATGCATATGCGTATAGCTATGCATATAAATAATTGAGCTGTGATCATAGTCGTGATTAAGTTATACTACGATCATGGAGTAGTAATAACTAGCCACGCCATGGTTTCACCGGTATTGTACTATCATAGTATTATGTTTCATGTATCAGGCGATGATGTTGTATTGTACAATTGGACTTATGAATAAAAATATACGGTTCCATTGTGTTAGCTATCGGATTCTACTGCATTCGCAGAAAAACCTCAATATATACGGTCAATAAACTTCTTCGCATCGCAGACCTCTCACCACGGTTATGTCAAGGGGAGTAAAATACATGGCAAGTACTTAAACTTGTAGGCGGTGTTCAGATTGGTCATTGTACTTCGAAAATACCAATTTACGGTAACTAAAGACGAGTTGCCTGCTTATATACGGTCACTAGCTCTGGGACTGCCATGTATTTGCTGAGGTGGCAGTCATGGGACCCAGATGTCAGGACAGCTATGCGTCAGTTAAAGAGGGCCATGTACAGGTGGTGTTCTACGTCAGGCACAGCAGTGCATTTTTTCCCAAAAAAACCCAGGAAATAGTTTTTCCCTCTGGTTCTCTTTCTTCATCCTTTGTCTAACCAAATCCCTAAATTCTGTCCACCCGTCCGGCCGTCCCCATCTCCTACTCCCATCTCCGCACCGGAGAAGCGCGCATAGGCCACATCCACACCTTGTATGCATCCTCGCCGCGGCGATCCTGGAGGCAGTATGCACGACCGCGGACGCTCTCAACACACACGGCTCGACGCGAGCAGCAGCGCCGGAGTGCGGCACGGCCGGCCGCCAGCATGCAGCAAGTGCCTCAGTCAGGGCACGTGCAGGCACGCCGCCGGAGACGCTCGAGCGGAGACGCGGGAGGTCATGGGGGCAGGCAGCGTTGTAGGTGTTGGCCTAGCGGCCTGCTGTGATGGGTGCGATGCTACTCCTCCACCAGAACGCGGCGACATGAAGCCATAGAACTCCACACTGCTGCTACGGATGATGATTCCGTGCACCATGCCGTCGCCGCGGAAGCTGGTTCGAGCGGGGTGCGGCCGTCGCGAAGGACGTGGTCCAGCGCAGGTCCTGGAGTTGAGGGAGACGAGACAGGGGACATCGGCTGCTTATGCTGCTCCAGGCGCCCGCGGCGAGTCTGGGAAGGGCACGTTAGTGGGGAGGCCGGGCAGCGCTGGCGTTCTCGTCGTCCTGATCGACCAGCAGCTCCGGTGTGGGTGGGGCGGAGGGAGCCAGTCACCGGATCTGGTGCTGGAGGAGAGGAAGGGGTGGGTGGATTGGTTTCTTCACATCCAAAGTCTAGTTCATTTTTTTTTTTTTGCAAAATAACACACTGCTAAACTGACGTGTGTGTGCAGACATGTGGCATGTGATCGCCACGTCCAAATACTTCGCGTTCCTAGAGCCAGTGACCGTACGTGAGCATGCAACTCGTCTTTACTTACCGTAAATTAGTATTTTTGAAGTACAGTGACTAATCTGAACCCCGCTAATAAGTTTAGGTACTTACCATGTATTTTACTCATGTCAAGGGCATGCCCAATAGTTTCATTTTGGAATAATTTATGAGCTTCCGCTCTGCCTTACATTCAAATAAGGAAGCAATTGAAAGAAGGAAGAGCAAACAAATCACACCTATGGAACACTAGATTTTAACATGGAAATCCTCCACAATAAAGGGAGAAAAAATACCACGGGCGTCAGACAACAAAATTTCACTATATCAGAAGTGTTTACACAACGCTGTGGATTTTCAGTGAAACGATAAACCCTATCCAATGACTTATAGGATGTATTTATAGATGGAAATAACGATCCCTACCGCGGGGTATATGAATTTGGATACCGATGTGAGAAACTCTCACCTTCAGACAAATTTCATCTTGTAGTATGAACAACAATAATCTTCTAAACTCCCACATACTAAACTAATCATTAATCTCGAGATCGCAACAATCTTCAAAGCCGCCCTATGGTCACTCCTGTGAAGAAATCCAATTTGTCAATGATGTGCTGCCACGTTTACACGGCGAGCTAATTCCAAGTCGAAAAATGTGCTCAAACTATCAAAACATAAATCTACATGCCAAGTCGACAAAGATAAATTCGGGGCGGCGCGGGGTACCTGGTGGAGGATCTTTGTGATGGGTATTGAGCTTTCACAGGGCGGCCGAACCGAGATTCCGAGGCTAGCAGCGTACGGACGGAGCGACAGCATCGCCGACCATCCGTGTGAGGGTGCCGTGGAGACAACGTTCGCTGGCACATTGCAGACTCCGGGTGACGCGGACCCTCCGCGAGACGGCGAGCGAGATTGTGGTGGCACACCATTGGCATCGACAGACACTGGCGGGTAGATGAACCCATTCAGACAAGCGCCGGGAGCAAGAACGAAGAACGTTGGCGGGCATACCCTCGGGTACGCACCATTAATGTACCAAGGTGCGGTCCAGAAATCTAAGCCCAAGAACTTTTTTTTTTGTTGCACGTCAAGCCAAAGAACCTGACGTGCAACACAAGGACAAGCCCATACGGGGGTAGCCGAACATGTAACCGACCCGAAGTGCTGAGACATGATCTCCTATATAAGGACCATAAGGGATCGACATGGAGAGCACCTAACAACTAGAGGATACACGATCACACCATAGCTATCACGACAACCCTGTAACCCTAATCATCACTAATCTAAAGAAGACAAGCAACATGTAGGGTTTTCACTCCAGGGTCTAAAGCTAGGTAAATCGTGTCCCGTGTGTTGTGTTGTTTGTACGCGGACAAATCCACCAAAACGCTCATCTTCCCTAAAACCAAATTCCATCATCCATGGGCATTATCGTGGTACCCCCACGCCATCGCAAATTTTCAAGAATACACCCTGGAAGATGTATTAATCATAAAAAAGAAAGTCCAAGACGATCGGTAAATGCCAAAATAGCTTGAACTCTACTTCACGATACAACGTCAGGCAGAAAACAATGCACCCTCTACAACCCAATGATAAATGACTCCCCTTGCCCAACATTGTACAATGCAATTGCCGCCAGCCATTCTCATCCTCGGGATCCACAGAGGAGGGCTTTCGCCCTAATCAATCACCGTGCCACGAGGCTGTCGAAGTTGGATTGTAGATGGAGGGCGAAGATGACAACCACCGTCTTGAGCCACCACCACCGAGACGAGAGGACGCCAATGTAGGAGAAGGGCGCCGACCACTACCAGCACCACCATTGCCACTCACGCCTAGCCCATCACCACCGGCACCACCTCGGTGCCAGGTAGCTGCTGTGACCAAGTGCCATCGCCGTGTTGTCTTGTTGCCGAGGACATAAATGTAGGACCGAGTCGGCCCGGAGCTCATGGCCGCGCTTGCAAGGGCGCCTCCGTCGCGAGGAGGCCAAGCTACCCGCTCGCCGTCGGACCACGCGTCGTCGCTGCAGGAATTGAACGCTAGCGCCAGACAGGCGCAGAGAGGTCCCTGCCTCTTTCTACCAGGGATTTGCCCCACGACATCTCTGGCGGCAACAAGAAAGAGGGACCAGGGGTCGAGGCTTGCAACTGGCGGCGCAGTCACTCCCAAGCCGCCTAGGTTGGCAGCGCGGGGGTCGGAGCTCTCATTTCTTCATAGGCAAGGTCGCCGGTGATTAGACAACAATAGTTTCGCCTAATCACGCTAGTTGATGAATAAAGGTCCCTAATTGGCAATAAAAAGGGAAAGCTAGTATGAGTATGAGTAAAATTTCAGTGGTAGATAAAAATTAATTCCGCAATCCTACTTTTATCCTATTTGTATAATGTTCTGCTAATTCTTGCAATGAAAGGGGACCACTCCCTCCTTCCCTGAATAGGATGAGCATAGTTTTTGTTCAAATCAAAATTTTAAAAAATTTAACTATATACTCGTAAAAAAGATGTCAACACTTGTAATCTCAAACCAATACTGATAGAATAATTTTGAAATATATACTTGCATGTTATGTGCATTGGGTATCATAAGTGTTTATATTTTTTCAATATACTAGTTAAACTTTAATGATTTTAATTTAAAAAACTATATATGTCTTTGATAGGAGGAAGTACCTTTTTTTTGAACACAACTATATATATATATAAGGTCAGCAAGCCCGCCTCATTAAAAACCTTCCAGTCCCCTTCGGTGCCCTGGTAAGGAAAAGAGTGCGTCAACAAACTTGCTGCCTGAGAGTTACAGAATAGTTACATCATCCGCTAGGAAGCACTTAATGTAGTCAGGAGGCTCCTCCACCCACACAACAGATTGGGAGCCCTCCGAATTTCTAGCTAATAAATCAGCTACCCTATTAGCTTCTCTAGGACAATGACCGAACACAACTTCAGTAAAATTGCGACAAAGGAAGGAGCACTCCTCATAAATCGCTGCAGCTGGTCCTAGCGAATTTCCTCCGTTCTTCATTACGTCGATCACCTCCATGCAGTCGGACTCCACCTCGAGCCTAGAGCACCCGAGGTTGCCCGCCAGAATGAGCCCGTCCTTAAGAGCGCGCGCCTCCGCCGAAGCTGCATCCGATATAAAAGGGATACCACATGCACTAGCACCCACAAAGTGTCCTCGTTGATCCCTAATGATCGCTCCCGAAGCACCAGAGCCTGCATCGATACTAAAACACGCATCCACGTTCAGCTTTAGGAAGTCCTCTCGGGGCTTTGTCCACCCCCGCCTGAGAATTCCCCTTCTAGGTTTCTTTGCTCTTGAGTAGTTCAGCGCCAACGTCGATATTGCCTGGGCCGATCTGCATGGAGTCTGGACCACCTCCCCATGCGATGCTTGCCGTCGCTCCCACCATATATACCAGATCGCTGTAGCCACCAAGTCATTTCTGTCCACTTCAGGGAGGAGAGGCGCTTTAACTGATGTATCGCGTAACAGAGTCTCAAGAATTGCCCCACCATCAGACTCGAAGGTGCAAACCTGAGCCAGAGTTCCATGCATTCCAAGGAAACCCCATATTTCATGCACCCTGGGGCAAGTAAAGAGAGCATGTCTAACACTTTCACAATCTGTACGACATAGCGTACATTCAGAGCTTGGTTGCATATGTCTATTCGCCAAGACGCCATTGCATGGAATAGCCCCCAATAAAACCCGCCAGCATTGAATTTTTATCTTCGCCGGGACGTTCAGGTTCCAAAGAGTTTTCCACACCGGCAGAGAAGATGAGGTACCAAAAGGGGTATTTCTTCTAAGCTTTGCACCATGTTGGTGCTCCCATTCTGCATAATAACAAGATCGGACCGAAAAAACCCCAGTTTTTGTTAGGTTCCACGAAATAAAATCCTCCATCATACCACGGGCAAGAGGAATGTGCAGAATTCGCTGCACATCAGTTGGCCAGAACAAGTCCCCAATAATCTCCTCATCCCAGCTATTTGTTTCTTCATCAATCAATTCAGAAACGTGAGTGAACACAATATTACCTCTTCTAGTCGCAATTCTCCTAGTGGGGCTGCTTGGAATCCAGGCATCTTCCCAAATATTGATCCGAGTACCATCTCCTACTCTCCAAATATGACCACGTTTGAACGTTTGAATACCTGCCCATACGCTCTGCCATGTGTAAGAGCTACCTTTCTTGAGTTCACAGTTCAGAATGTCACCCGAAGGAAAATATTTTGCTCTAAGGACCCTAGCACAGATCGAGTCTGGTTCCGCAATAAGTCTCCAGCACTGCTTGGCTAGGAGAGCTAAATTGAAACAGTGTAAATCCCGAAATCCCATGCCTCCCTGTTTCTTAGAAACACACATTTTCCACCATGCAAACCAATGCATATGTTTCTGTTGGTCGTCATCTCCCCACCAGAATTGGGACATTGCGGTAATTATCCCTTTGATTATCTGCTTGGGTAGCTTGAAGACCGACATAGCGTATGCCGGGATCGCTTGTATGACGGCTTTTAGTAGTGCTTCTTTTCCGCCAAAAGACATATTCTTTTCCTTCCAACCAATTAACAGCTTAATAATCTTCTCCACTATATGCTGAAAACAATCAGAGCGAGACACACCCACGAGGGGTGGTAATCCTAGATATTTATCAGTTATCGATTCTGTCATAATATTCAGAGCTGAGCACACCTCCGCTCTTGTATCAGTGTTCGTACAGGGACTGAAAAAAATACTTGATTTGGCCTCGCTAACTAGCTGACCAGATGCAGCACAATAATCCTCCAGGACCTTGCGAAGACTTGCAGCATTCTCCACATCAGCCCGCATCAAGATCAATGAATCATCCGCAAATAACAGATGGGATACTGCCGGTGCATCTCTACACACTTTCACTCCCAGAATATTTCCCGCTTCTTCCTCAAATCTTAACAGACTAGATAAACCCTCTGCACACAGTAAGAAGAGATATGGGGATAGGGGATCGCCCTGACGAAGTCCCCTTGTTGGATAGATCACCTCAGAAAACCCATTATTGAGCCTGACTTGGTACCTGACCGAAGACACACAGGCCATAATAAGCTCAATCCAATTGCCATGAAAACCCATTTTCTCCAGAATTCTCCTCAAGAAACACCACTCAACCCTGTCGTACGCCTTATGCATGTCAAGCTTCACCGCACAAGAGCCATACTTCCCCATCCTTTTATTCTTAATCGCATGGAAGCATTCATATGCGACCAGCACATTATCAGTAATTAAACGCCCTGGCACAAAAGCACTTTGGGTAGGGGAGATGATCTCAGGTAGCAAATATTTCAATCTATTAGCAATAAGCTTGGAGATGACTTTGTACACCACATTACATAGACTAATTGGCCGAAATTGTGTGATGAACTCAGGGTTGTCCACTTTAGGAATAAGAACCACTGTAGTATTATTCCATCCCTCTGGAATATGTCTCGAGTTAACAGCAAGAAGTACCTCATCAGTAAGATCTTCACCAATAATGTGCCAAAACCGTTTGTAAAATACAGCGTGTAGCCCATCTGGACCAGGTGCTTTTAGGTCGCCGATATTGAACATAGCCTTTTTCACCTCCTCCCTAGTATAGGGCTCAGTGAGCCTATTGTTCATCTCTTCAGTGACGCACCGGGTAACCTTGTCAATCACAGCTTGGTCAGGCACGTCGACCTCAGAAGTGAAAAGATTGTTAAAATACTCAGCCGCCATGGTTAGGAGCTGATCTGAATCTTCAATTGTATCACCGACATCATTTTTCAGAGAATTTATGAAATTACGCTTACGTCTGGCCGAAGCCGATCTGTGAAAGTAGGCTGTGTTTTGGTCGCCATGGCGCAACCAATTAACTCTTCCTCTCTGAACCCAGTATATCTCTTCCTGTTCCAGGAGATTTTCAATTCTCAGTTGTATATCTTTCTGCCTCGCAATAGCCTCATCCGTAAGGGGCCCTGATAGTACCGTATTGAGTTCTTTTTGCAACTCTCTAAGACGTTTCCTTGGCCCCTTCAACACGTCCTTATCCCACTGATGCAAAGCATCATGAACGTCTTGAGTATGCTCTGATAAGGATGCCTCAGCGTGTAGCAGCTTCGCACGATCCCATGCAGTTTGGATAATTTGTTCAACGGATTCCTCACAAAGCCATCTTGCCTCAAACTTCAAAGGCCCCTTTTGCGGCATCCTCTGAATACCAGCTTGGAGCTCTGTATTTATCAATATTGGTCTGTGATCTGACTTGCCAAATTCTTCATTTACCACTCCCACCAGAGGGAACATAGCAGCCCACCTTGGATCACACACCACTCGATCCAAACGCTCTCTGATTTTCCCCCTCCTCCAAGTAAAGATATCCCCAGAATAGCCCATATCTTCGAGATTACAGTCAACTAAAGTGTCACGGAAAGCCTGCATGCAACGTTGGGGTCTGACACTTCCCCCCTCCTTCTCATGACTGTACAAAATTTCATTGAAGTCGCCAACCATTACCCACGGGAGATCAACCATCGCTGACAGGTTGCGAATATAACCCCATGACAAGTGTTTGTTCTGTGCCTCTGGCTCTCCGTAGAAGCCAGTAAATCTCCAACCCGCCCCGCTCTGCTCATCTATACGAATGTCTATAAAGTTTGTATCAATCTCGAAAGAAGTGACATTTGTTTCCTTGTTCCAGAACATAACCAAGCCCCCACTTCTGCCGTCACTCTCCGATACCAGCATCTTGTCAAAACGAAGTCTTTTCCTCAGATTTTCTGCCTTCACTTTTCCCAAATGTGCTTCCGACAGAAAGAGCACATCGGGTTTTAGTCGCTCCTGGATAGACAGCAGCGACCGAACTGCCGAGGGTTTTTGCATCCCTCGACAGTTATATCCTATGGCTATCATTGCGGCCGGACGAGGTCCTCTTGAGACCCCGCCGATCCTAGTGAAGGGGAGACAGCTCCAGCCTTCCTTGTTCTCTTTGTTCTGTCCTTCTCATCTCCCTCTTCGGAAATATCAGAAGTTGATTTCCCATCAGTTAGCACTGTATCCATATTAACAGTTGTGCCTGCCAAACCCGTATCAGTTGGTACATTTTCCTCCACAGACATTTCCAAAGGTCTCTTAGCGACAACACCTGACAGGCTTCGTAGATCAAGATCCATAACCTGTTCTGTCACTGGACTTGTTGCCGTATCCTTCAGCGCCGGATCCCCAAGTTTTGATTTGGGATCAAACAAAGCATTATGTCTCCAAGGCATCACAGGTCCTCCTCTTCCAGATGGATCACGTCCTACTCCCCCGCCAAAACCCTCCCGACCTCGGCCGGTCCTTCCACCTCCACGTCCTCCACCCCGGGCACCAAAACTTCGCCCATGCCAAGTGTCCCAGTCAGCTTTCAAAAAATCACCCCACTTCAGCTTACTCTCGTCGTGTTCACCTGTCCCACATTCCAGATACGAGTGACCAAAGTAACCACATGCTCCACAGAATTTGGGAATTTTTTCGTATTGAATGAGATAAATTTCTCTCTCCTTATTTCTTGAGATGGATACCGCTCTGGTCAAGACATTCCGCACATCCAATCTAACTCTTACCCTTACAAAGTTACCCATACCATTAACATCCGTTTCCACTTTGAGAACTTGTCCCACCTTCTTCTCCGTGAGGTTTTTGATGAAGGCTTTGTTTCTGTATCCCACAGGCAATTTATGTATTTGTATCCATGTGACAATGTGGTTCAGATCGATAGTCTCAGGATCAGCGAACCCGTCATATTCCTCAATACATACTGCCTTTTGTCGGAATAGCCAAGGACCTTCCTCTGTAATTTTTAGCCAATCTCCCAAACAGAAACACTGGATCGTGAACATGTTGCCTTCCAGATGATTAAAATCTACCCTCTGAGCTGGGCTCCAGGCATTGCGCATATGCTGCTCAAACGAGATAGGACTAAACTGGTTCGCAGAATGTACCTTGAGAAGGGCCATCCATTTAATTCCTTGTTTGGGCGCCGCCTCGTCCTCCTCAAATACAAGATCGTCGAAATCATCTTCATCAATCCCCATCCGCTGGAGGAGATCCCCAATCGCATCCTGCTTATTGACCCCAGAGCCGCTCCCTAGATTGGAAGAGCTAGAAGAACTAGCCATGGTGCACCAACAGACTTGCGCCGCACGAACTTAGAACCTGGACCAAAACCGCCGAAACCTAGCGAGAGAGCCTCTCGCAGAGACCCTTAAAAAGGAGCCCCCGGGCACGAGGACCCAGACTCGGACAGGGAGCAATCCGGGTACGATCCCCGATCGGAGTTTGACAGGATCCCGCCGGAGAGCCGACGGTAGATGAAACCCTAGATCGCCAGAGGCGGCTAGGTCTTTTATGAGTTTGATAGGAGGAAGTACCTAACTCCATGAATCGATGCCAACTGAGTCCAAACCCAAATTAATCGTGAATCTCGAGAGCGCAGCAATTTTGAAAGCCGCCACTATAGTTACTCCAGTGACCAAATCCGATTTGTTGATGATGAGCTGCCACGTTTGCAAGGCGAGCTAAATTCCACGACTATCCACACTCGACATCTGGCAAACTATTGACACTGCCATGTGGCCCCAGGAATCTCGCGGCCCCACGTGTCATCGCTTAACAGAATCACTCATGTCGCACACCAGACTCCCTATTTACCAGCCGATAGATAACTCGCGCGTCACACGAACACGCGGCGTCTCCCCTCACTCCACCAATCCAGCTCAACCAAAATGTCGTCGCCGGCAGCCGAGCCCGCCTCCGCCGCCGCCGGCGGAGGCACGTCTCGCAATGATGGAGCTGGCCAACATGATCTCCGTCCCGATGGCCCTGACCGCCGTCATCCGCCTTGGCGTCCCGGCCGCCATCTGGGCGGGCGGCGCCAACGCGCCGCTCCCGGCCGCCGCCCTCCTCCCCGCGGGCCACCCGGACCCGTCCGTCCTCGAGTGCCTCCTCCGCCTGCTCGCCTCCCGCGGCGTCTTCTCCGAGCACACCACCCCCAGCTCCCACGCCCGGCGGTACGCGCTCACCGCCGTCGGCCGCACCCTGGTCCGTCCGGCCCCTCCGGCGCGTCCTACGCCGACTACGTCCTCCAGCACCACCAGGACGCGCTGGTCCTCGCCTGGCCGCGGCTCCACGACGCCGTTCTCGACCCGGCCGGCCCGGAGCCCTTCGCGCGCGCCCACGGCGGCCTGCCCGCCTACGCGTACTACGGCCAGGACCGGGAGGCGAACGAGGTGATGCTTGTAAAACAAAGGGTTTTGGGAACTGCTCGACACCCAATACGGGTGTGGCTATCTCATATATATATGGGTACCAAAGAGGTACAATACAAGACATATACAACGCTACGTATATACAGTTTAACACCCTCCCTCAATCTTAACTATGGCCTGAAGTACAAATCAAGTTAAGATTGCGCCTACAACCTACAAACTGTGGCTGTGGAAGAGGCTTCGTGAAGATGTCAGCAAGTTGATCTTTGGAGGAGATAAACTTGATACGGAGTAGCTTCTTTGCAACACGTTCCCTGACAAAATGATAATCAACTTCAATGTGTTTCGTTCGGGCATGAAATACCGAATTGGATGAGAGGTATGTAGCACCGATGTTGTCACACCAAAGGACTGGAGACTGATGTTGAGAGATTCTCAATTCTCTCAATAAGGACTGTACCCATATGAGTTCAGCTGTAGCATTAGCAACTGCCTTGTATTCAGCTTCAGTACTGCTGCGAGATACTGTAGCCTGCTTGCGAGCATTCCAGGCGATCAAGTTAGGACCAAAGAATACTGCATAGCCCCCCGTGGATCTCCTGTCATCCGGATTACCAGCCCAGTCAGCATCTGAAAAGGCAGAAAGGACACAGGATGGAGCCGGTTGAAGATGAGGCCAGCATGCACACCCAAAAACTTTAAGAAACGTATAGTCTGGGAGTTCATGGAGCAAGAGTTCAAGGGGAATTTTCATGTGTAAGAGTCGTGTTGGAAGCCTATTTATTAAGAAACAGGCGGTGGAAAAAGCATCACTCCAAAACCGAAACGGAACAGAGGCATGAGCTAGTAAAGTAAGGCCAGTTTCTACAAGATGGCGATGTTTCCGTTCAGCGGTGCCATTCTGTTGATGTGTATGAGGACAAGACACACGGTGCGAGATTCCAAGCTTATTAAAGAACGAGTTGAGGTTGTGATATTCACCCCCCCAGTCGGACTGAACATGAAGAATTTTATGCTTAAGGAGACGCTCAACATGTGCTTGGAACTGAATAAACACATCAAACACATCAGATTTACGCTTAATAAGATAAAGCCAGGTGAATCGACTGTAAGCATCAATAAAACTGACATAGTAATTATGGCCACTAACAGATGTCTGGGCATGGCCCCATACATCAGAAAACACAAGCTCAAGAGGATGTTTAACCACACGACTCGACTCTGAAAACGAAAGCTGATGACTCTTGCCTTGCTGACAGGCATCACAGATTGTTTCTACACTTTTATTGGACACAACTGGAAGTTCATGACGATGCAGAACATGACGAACTATGGGAGCAGCAGGATGACCGAGGCGTGCATGCCAGTGTGTAGAGGACACACGCACACCACTGAACACCTGGGGGGCATGCGGCGTAGGGGGCGCATCAAGCGCATATAGGCCATGGCGAAGACGACCTCTAAGCAGAACGGCTCTCGTGTCCCGGTCCTTGATGAAAAAGTGAAAACGATGAAATTCAGCAAGGACATTATTATCACGAGTAAGTTGAGGAATAGATAACAGGCTACGTGTGGCAGAAGGAACACGAAGGACATTACAAAGATGCAAGTGACGAGAGTTATGTGCAAGAAGAGAAGCCTGACCAACATGTGAGATGCGCATACCTGCTCCATTGGCGGTGCGAACCTGATCATGACCACGATATGGCTCCTGGGTGGAGAGCTTGCCCATCTCACTTGTCAGGTGATTAGTAGCTCCCGTGTCCATGTACCATGACGAGTCAATGGGATAGGAAGGAGTATATCCGTGCTCCTGACCCGTCACAGCAGCAGCAGCCTGCTTGTCGTTGCCCTTGCCATTGTTGCCGATGCCGAGGAAATCTTGCTTGAAGCGCCGGTGACAGCGAGAGGCGATGTGGTTGTCAAGGCCACATAGCTGACACGCCTGTTGAGCGCCGCATGAAGGGCAGCAGGCACGCGGGCGATTGCCACCCGTGACAGGCGGTGCGGCGGACCGCTGAGGCTGCAGGGGCCCTGGCGCCGGCTTGCCCCCGGCAGGTGGCGGCTTCTGTGGCTTGCCGCGAGCAGCGGCGTTGGCGGCGGAGAAGCTCGGAGAGGCGTGTTTCACCTTGACGCGCTGTTCACGACCGAGGAGGCGCGAGTAAAGCTCACGGCGCGGCAACGGGTCATCGCGACCACTGATGTTCTCAATCAGATTATCATAGTCATCATCAAGTCCATTCGGAACATAGGTGGTGAAGTCCTCGGAGCGAAGCGGCTGTCCAATGGAGGCGAGTGTGTCGGCGAGGCCGGCCATCTTGTTGAAGTAGTCCGTGATGCTGCTGTCATGGAGCTTGGTCTCACCCAGCTCGGTGCGAATAGCATGAGCACGCGCCTGTGACTGTGAGGAGAAGCTGCTGTGAAGTGCCGTCCACGCATCCCGCGACGTAGAGGCGAAGAGAACCAGTGACGAGACGCTCGGTGTGAGCGACGACTGGATGGCAGAAAGGATGGCCTGATCTTGGGCCACCCATGTATGATGTGCCGGGTGATACTGCGGTGGGCATGGGAGCGAGCCATCGACGTACCCCTCCAAGTAGCGACTCCGAAGGAGCGGGAGCACCTGCGCGCGCCACGACAAATAATTATCCGGCGTGAGCTTCAGCGGGAGGAGGTGCGAGAAGTAGAACGGCGACGCCGCAGGGTCCATCTGAGCGGTGATGGCGGCGCGTAGAACGGCGCCGCGGTGCCACCTCCATGGATGACACAGGGGCGGTGATCGCCGAGGAGGCCCCATAGGGCGTGCGGCTCCATCATACGTCGCCCAGGATAGACGCCGTAGGGACGATCGGGCAGCAGGGGCCCCGTAGGGCGTTGTAGAGGCGCCCCATAGGGCGGCTGCTGATGCACCGCGTAGGTCGGCAGGGGCGGCGCAGTGTATTGCTGCGAGGGCAGCGCACCGTGAGGTGGCGCCGGCCAGCCCGACGGTGGCGACGGAGCCCCATAGTGCGACGAAGAGGCGCCGTAGATCGGCGCGTACTGGGCGCCGTAGGCCGGCGGCGGCAGAGGGCCACCATACGGCGGCAAAGGCGCGGTGGTCGAGGAAGGCAGTCCACCGTGGGCGATCGGCGGCGACGGATCACCCTCAGCACCGGGGCCAGCGGCGGCGGATGAAGAGGCCGACCTAGCTAAGGCACCCGGAGGTGCGACGCCGGGAGCTGGCCACCACATGGCGAGCGGCCGGGAGGCGAGGAAGGGCGAGGCAGGAGCAGCGGCCGGGGCGGCCACGGCGACGGCAGGAGCCGGCGCAGCGGCGGCGACGACGGGAGCCGATGCGATCGGCGGCACGGCGGCGGCGGAGGCAGCGGAAGCCATCGTAACCTAATCTGATACCATGTAAAACAAAGGGTTTTGGGAACTGCTCGACACCCAATACGGGTGTGTGAAAGATCGAGATGTCGCCTAGAGGGGGGGTGAATAGGCAATTACAAACTCTTTCGGATTTGTCTTGTAAGAATGCGGAATTAAACTATCGTTTAGTTTACAAGCACAAACCCTAGATATGCTAAGCTCAACTAGGTATAACAATAACAACTAGAGCTAAGCAAGATAGGCACAAGATATATGTAGCACAAGTGATAGCAAGATATATATATACTTCAAGCACGATGGCTATCACAAGGAAAGAGAGCTCGGGTATAGAAATAACCGAGGCACGCGGAGACGAGGATGTATTCCCGTGTTCCCTTGCTTTGCAACAAGGTACGTCACGTTTGGAGGAGTGGAGGTCCCACGAAGGATTCCCCGCGCCACGAAGGCTCACCCTATTCTCCGAACCACACCCACGAAGGATAATGGCCCTTTCCTTATGGTTAGCTTTTCCTCCTCCGGAGATGGCAAGCTCCACAACCACTTCACAAGCTCCACGAAGGAGAAGCCCGGGCCCCTTCACAATCTTCACGAAGAGATCACCGGGACACCAACCAAGCCAACTAGGAGGTCACCCTCCAAGAGTAACAAGCTCACGGTCTCTCACCGAACAAATCGTGGTGGAGAGCTCAACACTATGCAATGATGCAAAGCAAGAACACCGGAGGTGTTCAAGTCCTTCACATTCAAATCCCACCAAAGCAACGAATGCTAGGATGAGATTGGAGAGGAAGAACAAGGGGGAAAGTCAACCAAAGACTCCAAGATCTAGATCCCAAGAGATTCCCTCACTTAGAGAAGAAACGGTTTGGTGGAAGTGTAGATCTAGATCTCCTCTCTCAAATCCTCAAATATGAGCAAGAATAGTTGGAGGAATCAAGGGGGAGAGCAAGTTCTTCAAATAGCAACAATGGAGGTGAGAGGAAGTGAAGAACTAACTTGCTCAAGGTGGAAGAAGGGCTATTTATAGTCTAGGGAGAAAAATAACCGTTGGGGAAGAAACAAAACGCATAAAAAACGAGCTGAAAAAGTGGCCCAGCCGGTTGCCAGGCCGGTCAACCGGATTTGGCGCTGACCAGCCCAGCTGGGGGTCCGGCCGGACCGGCCCAGCAACCGGGCAGGGCGAGCGCGCCGCACAGGGCGAGCGTCTGGTCGCGCGGGGGCGCAGGCCGCGGGGTGGGCCGCAGAGCGGTGAGGCCCAGTCCGGCCAGGAGGCCGGTCCGGCCGGAGTGGCCGCCGAGCGGCCCGGTAGGAAACCGGCGCCTGGGCCGGGGAAGGCTGCGGCCCGGTTAAAGTCCGGTTGGACCGGAGGGCAAGCTGGGCTGCCCGGCTGGTGGGCCGGTGGCCGCCCGGTCGACCGGGTGGGCCGGCATGCGGTCCGGCAGGCCGGTCGGCAACCGGCCGCCTCCCCCCCTTTTTTTTCTTTTCTTTTTCTTCTTTTACTCTTTCTTTAATAACTTTTGCTCCCGAACCCCGATTCGAATGAAACCAGTTTTGTTTGGAAGATAATAACAAATGCTATCCTATGGAAAGTGAAAACACAAGAATCTATAGGAGGGGATTTTATCATGAATATAAAAGGTAGAACCTTATATCATGAATAACCGGTAAAATCACCCAACCTCGAAAACGCAATAGAAGATGCATGCGGATTCCGTTTTCGATGAACTTGGGCTTGTTGTAAAGCTAGCAACAAGCTCAAGAACCTCACACAGAGAAACACCAAGAAGCAATACGGATATGCAAAGTATGCAAAGGATTGAGCTCCCTAAGACGATGTGATCAAGTTACCCAACCGAAAGCCCCTCTTAATAGTGCGGCTATGTATCCTATAATCCGGTCTCCCATCAACCACCTTGAGACCGGTAAAAGGAAAACCTAGCAAGGCCATACATTTGCCTTGCGCATCCCGCTTGATCTTGATGATAACTCTTCAAGCTTCACTCAAGCCGGAATGCCTCTCTTGATCAATGTTGCTTTGTGAAGACTCACAAATGCTCCCCCATACACTATGATGGCAAAGCTCCATTGATACACATCTTCACATGTCCATTGTCACTAAATGGACGGCAAGCTTCAAGCATGTGATCCACTCAAGATGCTCATCTTGAACTTGCCCAACTTAACCTTGTATCTTCTCATACTCACTTAAGATAGAGCATGGCTAATATTGAGTTCCACATAAGAACTCCATCTTCATTTCTTCTTCTTGATCATATCACATATATATCTTCATACCGATGATCTTGATGCCAATACACAAGGTATACCTTTATCTTCATGGCATCCATACTTGAATCCAACACATGGAGTACAAGTAGTACCTATGGAATATTCCTTCATATAAACTCAATGAAAACATTAGTCCATAGGGGTTGTCATTAATTACCAAAACCACACATAGGGGCAATGTACCCTTACAATCTCCCCCATTTTGGTAATTGATGACAACCACAATAAGAGGGTTTATATAATGAATATTAGTGACAAGTACGCAACTTATCCGAGAATAAGTTGTATACAAGAGGTTGTATTTGATATGGTCAAGTAACACAAAGCAACTAGTCCATATCAAAACCGGCTCTACTCACACAACTACAACAAATGCAATGGATGTGAGTAGAACCAATATATATAGAGAAAACTCCCCCACAATGTATGCACGTGTGATGAACATGAATTCATTGCATATATTGTCAAGATTAACCTTTGGGATAGTTTCCACTATATATATATACAACCATGCAAGACATATAAATATGGAATGCATGAGAGGACAAAATACTTAAGCACAAACCAAACTTAAGTATAAAACCATTCCCTTAAACCCTCTAAACTTCTCCCCCATTGGCATCGATTGTCAAAATGGGTGAAAATTTTAGAAGGCCAATATAATGTGAGTTCCTCCCCAAAGTGTGCACTTCTCATAATTTGAGTGGAATCAAGTGCACATATCCAATGATGAATACTTGAAGGAAGTCAAACTATATTGAGGATCAAAGATTGCATAAAGATAACATGGTGAAGTGAGCTTCAACAAATAAAGAGCAACCAAAGATCCAATTGGACAAACAAAGATATCATGATAAGAGAGATATAGTGCTCTAAATAAAATAAGAAAGCTCCCCAAGGTTCGTGCACAATTTATAATGTTTGCATTTGAATACAATATGCACAAACATGGAATCCTCACTCCCTCTATATTATTTAGAACATACCCAAGATAAAAATAATATGCTTATCAAGAATAACTTGAGTCCAACAATTACGAGATATGAGTGCATGAAGAAAAACAAGTAAACCAAGCACTCATAAATCTTCTTTACCAACACCACTAAAAGCAAAAGGGTAAAAGATGATTGGCAAGGAACAAGGATATCAAGTTGATGGATTAACGCTCTCATGTATATAAGTTTCTAAAGTGGACATAGTGATCCATAAAGAAACATGCACACACAAGAGGTTAACAAAATAAATAAGACATGATATCCAAGATGAAGTCATAAAATATACCAAGGATGTTTGCTTAAAAAGCATATATAACCTATGGCTCCAATTTACACACTTGTGGTATATGAATGAGCTTCAACCAAGAAAATCTCAAAAACATCACAACTAACAATAAGGGAGTAAAGCTAGTTGGAATGTTTTGAGAGAGGCAACAAGTATCACAAATACGGATTTATTTCACAATTTCATCAATATTGTATACAAGAGCTCTTTGAGGAATTGATATGCAATAAATTGCTAGAGGGCATATTTGTGATAGGTGAATCATAAAATATGATATATATATATATAACCTATCATATGCATCTTCTCAAATTACTCAAGTGTTCAATAAGAAGTTTTACTTTAAAAGGGTTTTTCAAGAACCGCAATATTTTCGAAATAAATAATTTCATGCCAAGATACAACCTACAAGAGGTTGGATGCTATATGAGAGTGCATGAATAAGATACTTGTTACCGAGATGGCAATGGCTTGATGTAGTGGATAAGAGTTCATCGATCATCCTAGCTTGACTCCAATCCTCATATGGTGACAACACCTTCCTTATAGATGAGACAAGCCTCCATTGCATCTCCAATGTACCTAAAACATCATTCAAGTACATCTTGGTCCCCAAACTTATTGGGTCCAACATGGTTAGACTAACCACAATATATAGAACACACTCCATATAAACATGTGCATATTTAGATGAAATTCGAATTTCATGCACATCTTAGCCATTTAGGATTTGATGGAGTATATCCTACATAATGGATCGAAAGAAAGCAAGCATGCTACAAGCATAAACAAATTACATATAAGCATGCACCAAAACTTTTAAAGATCCAAGAAAGATATACTTTGGACAAAACACCAAAAGAATTAAATAAGGCATAGAGGTGTCACAAAACAAATTTGTTGTCCAAATTATATCTAAGAAGCAAATCACAAAAGATTTGTTCAACAAAGTTCAACAAGTGAACTAAGAAGAAACCATTGAGCATAGAGGATGAAATAAAGCAAACATGCTCAAAGATTTATCTCATTCAAGCTAATAAAATATGTAAGAAGGAATGAGATAGCAAACTCCCAAAAGAGCAAGGTTCGAACAAATAAACCAAACCCTCACTTTTCACAATGGCACAATGTACCGTAAGGAAAAGGTTTGTCTTCCAAAACAAACACTTGATATGAATCAAGAGAATTTATCAAAAGATTTTTCAAAGGAACAAGGAAGACACATGGGAGCAACAAAGATTTGTTGGAAGTAAAATAAGGCAATAAGAAACAATCCAAGGTGAAGATGATCCAAAAATTCAACCACATACAAGGTTATCAATTGTCAAAGACAATGAGTATATTGGAAATAATTTCCGGTGGAGTATTGACAATGTTAGAAAGGATCAACTTCACAATAAAAGGCATAGGATAAGTATATAGAATTGAGCACTATGCACGGATGAAGATTCTTGATAGCTTCAACTAGTCACACAATCACGCATGGCAATGATTAGAATAACTTGAAGCAAATGGTGTCCCAAATAAGATATAGAGATATGTATTTGAGGAAAAACCGCACCAAGAATTTCTTGTTCAAACAAGAACCAAAAGATGAGCAATAAAATCTTTTTACTACAAGTGGAGCTTGTTTGAGCAAACATGCCACCTAGAAACAAGATAATTAAGAGCATCAACTCTAAGTGGCATAACCTCATATGTTCACATTTTCTAGGCTTGTGATATGTACAAAACATATTACTCCCCCATAATGTGATAAGTCATTTCTTCCCAAACAAGAGGCAACTAAAATTTAACTAGAGATGATTAATGGATATTTTAGAATTTGAATTTCTCATGAGTATGACACACCACATAGTGACTAGATAATCTTGCAATATCAATACTAAGTGGTGGTACCCATGTACACATTTTTAAAGAAAGAGAGATGCACAAAGCATATCACTCCCCCAAAATGGGATGTTCCATTAATCACTTCAAAGAGAGCCAAATAAAATATCATCAAGATGCATAGGCTCAAAACAATACACAAGTATATGATGAGTCAAACAAACATACTTGAATACACAAGATAGGTAAGTAAGACACAACACATACACACAAATATTTGGTACAAAACCAAACATGCAAAGGGGCAAGTAACTTACAATATACATGAAGAGTTGAAGTATAAGTTACCGCAAAGAGGAACATTGAATATAAGATATAGATGATAATCCATACGACTTGGCTTGGTAAGAATACAATATATGAAGATCCCTTAATTCTTCATGAAGTAGCCAAGTCTCCAATGACCTCAACATGCACCTATTGATTACGTTTGAGCTTGTTGGTCCCCAACCAAGTTGGGTCCTAAGAAGTTAGTCACAATAGGCTTGGCAACCCAAATGGTCCTTTTCTTGAGACCACTTTGAGTTCCAACAAACTTGGCAAACACATTGCCATCCTTATCCTTCCCTAGAGAATAATCATCATCAACAATTATAGGGTTAGATAAGGTACCACTTAAACATGAAGAAGCAAAGTGCCCCTTCACACGACATAAGTAGCAAGTGTTCCCCTTTCTCTTCTTTATTGATTTCTTATCTTGGGGAACAACATCTTGATTCTTCTTGGGAAGTGGCCTATCTTCAACTTGAGGTCGAGCATGAGCTTGACCTTGACCTTGTGGCCGTTTCCCTTGTTGTTTCTCACTCAAGTGCTTCTTCTTCTTCAATGGGCATGATCTAACATGATGCCCTTCAACCTTGCACTTGAAGCAAACCAACTTGGCCGGATCCTTGACTTTGTCTTGGCCCTTCTTCTTGTTGCTCTTGCTCTTGGACTTGTTCTTGTTATTGGAGTTGAATCCAAGTCCACTCTTGTCATTGGGGGATTGTTGCATACTCAACATCTTGTCAAGTGCGGATTTCCCTTCATGACGCTTTTCCAAGTCTTTCTTCAAAGAAAGGACTTGGGCCTCGAGCTCTTTTATTTCCTCTACATGGTTAGTAGAAATACAAGTACTAGAGGAAGTAGAAGCTTCATTATTAGAGCAACAAGGCAAAGTGAGTAATCCAACACAAGGTGTATCACTAGTTTGACTAGATGGATTACAAGGACTAGCACATGGCAATATAACATTTTGGGTAGAGGTTGTGCTAATGTCCATATGAGGCTCACAAGATGTTACCTTAGTGATACTAGCCTCATGAGCTAACTTTAGCTCATCGTAGGAAGTTAGAAGATCCTCAAGAGAGTGTGAGAGCGTTTTATTGCTTTCTTCCAATTCCCTACAATTGCTAGTTAGCAACTCAAGTTGAGCCCTTAGCTCAACATTCTCCTTTAAGGTAGATGCTTCACAAGAAGTAGAGTTAGTAGCACAAGCATCAACAATAGTTTTCTCATTTTCATGCATATAGGATTCAATTTTTTGTGTAAGCATAAAATTAGTATGCTTCTCATCTTTTAGCTCATGCTTGAGGAGAGTGAATCTCTTTTCCCCATTTTCAACATGGGACTCCAACTCCACTATGGTTTCCCTATATTTACTCAAGGTATCCATAGAGTGTTCGAGATTAGCACGAGCTTCTTTATTACCATGAAGAGAAGCATATACCATTGCCATATTATGCACCAAGATATTATATTCTTCATCATTATCATCATCATCACTCTCATCATTAGAGGAAGTGTTAGGAGTCAAAGTAGGAGATACCTTTGATCCATTTGTCATAAGGCACATGTGCATACCGGAGGATGAAGATGAAGAAATTCTTGAATCCTCATTTGAAAACATGTCTTGATCCATAGAGTGTTCGGTTTCCTCTACATTGTTAGTCAACAAGCAACTAGAGGAAATAGAAGCATTTTGATTATGGGAGCAAGACAAGACAAGCATATCATCATGGGGTTTATGTGAGCAATTTACACATGATATGCGAGGACTATCAACACAAGCATGTAGATTATTTTCAATGCTAGATGTGTTTAAGTCCAAAGAGGAAGCATTGCAATGGGATAGAGATGAAGAATCATCACTATTGAGCACAATATCAACATTGCAATTTTTCTCACCACTCACCATATCATTACCTCGTGTCTTGCTACACGTTGGTGAAGTGGAAGAAGATGAGAACTCATCACGGCCGGAGGTGGAAGCAACTTGGAGCTCTTCATGATGTGAAGGGGAAGAGAGCTCCTCGGAGTCACCACCAACCAAATGAGAAGTGGATCCACCGAACATTTCCTTAAGCTTGATCCACATCTCATGAGACGATTTTCGCTTTATATATATCAAGAACCTATAAAAATCTGGTCTCAAGGAGAATAAAAGCTCATTAGATACTAGAGCTTCAAGATGTAAGTTTTTCTCATCCTCTAAAGATAGATTTTGAGGATCCATCGGAGGAGAAAAACCTACATCTAGAAATTGCTCAATGTTTGGACACAAGGTCCGAAGATTGCAAAGCAAGCAATTTCGCCACAAATGATAATTTGTGCCAACAAAGATAATTGTGTCATTGTGCACTAAATTACTAGCCGACATCTTTACTCTCAAGGCGGTGAAGCCTTAAACAAGGAGAGACCTTGCTCTGATACCAATTGAAAGATCGAGATGTCGCCTAGAGGGGGGGTGAATAGGCAATTACAAACTCTTTCGGATTTGTCTTGTAAGAATGCGGAATTAAACTATCGTTTAGTTTACAAGCACAAACCCTAGATATGCTAAGCTCAACTAGGTATAACAATAACACCTAGAGCTAAGCAAGATAGGCACAAGATATATGTAGCACAAGTGATAGCAAGATATATATATACTTCAAGCACGATGGCTATCACAAGGAAAGAGAGCTCGGGTATAGAAATAACCGAGGCACGCGGAGACGAGGATGTATTCCCGTGTTCCCTTGCTTTGCAACAAGGTACGTCACGTTTGGAGGAGTGGAGGTCCCACGAAGGATTCCCCGCGCCACGAAGGCTCACCCTATTCTCCGAACCACACCCACGAAGGATAATGGCCCTTTCCTTATGGTTAGCTTTTCCTCCGCTCCGGAGATGGCAAGCTCCACAACCACTTCACAAGCTCCACGAAGGAGAAGCCCGGGCCCCTTCACAATCTTCACGAAGAGATCACCGGGACACCAACCAAGCCAACTAGGAGGTCACCCTCCAAGAGTAACAAGCTCACGGTCTCTCACTCGAACAAATCGTGGTGGAGAGCTCAACACTATGCAATGATGCAAAGCAAGAACACCGGAGGTGTCCTTCACACTCAAATCCCACCAAAGCAACGAATGCTAGGATGAGATTGGAGAGGAAGAACAAGGGGAAAGTCAACCAAAGACTCCAAGATCTAGATCCCAAGAGATTCCCTCACTTAGAGAAGAAACGGTTTGGTGGAAGTGTAGATCTAGATCTCCTCTCTCAAATCCTCAAATATGAGCAGGAATAGTTGGAGGAATCAAGGGGGAGAGCAAGTTCTTCAAATAGCAACAATGGAGGTGAGAGGAAGTGAAGAACTAACTTGCTCAAGGTGGAAGAAGGCTATTTATAGTCTAGGGAGAAAAATAACTGTTGGGAAGAAACGGGGTGTAAAACGCATAAAAAACGAGCTGAAGTGACCCAGCCGGAGGCCAACCGGATTTGGCTGACCAGCCCAGTGGGGTCCGCCGGGCCCAGCAACCGGGCAGGCGCAGCGCCGCACAGGGCGAGCGCCTGGCGCGCGCAGCCGCGGGGTGGGCCGCAGAGTGGTGAGGCCCAGCCCGCCAGGAGGCCGGTCCGGCCGGAACCGAGCGGCCCGGTAGGAAACCGGCGCCGGGCCGGGAAGGCTGCGGCCCGGTTAAAGTCCGGTTGGACCGGAGGGCAAGCTGGGCTGCCCGGCTGGTGGGCCGGTGGCCGCCCGGTCGACCGGGTGGGCCGGCATGCGGTCCGGCAGGCCCCCCCCTTTTTTCTTTTCTTTTTCTTCTTTTACTTTTCTTTAATAACTTTTGCTCCCGAATCCCGATTCGAATGAAACCAGTTTTGTTTGGAAGATAATAACAAATGCTATCCTATGGAAAGTGAAAACACAAGAATCTATAGGAGGGGATTTTATCATGAATATAAAAGGTAGAACCTTATATCATGAATAACCGGTAAAATCACCCAACCTCGAAAACGCAATAGAAGATGCATGCGGATTCCGTTTTCGATGAACTTGGGCTTGTTGTAAAGCTAGCAACAAGCTCAAGAACCTCACACAGAGAAACACCAAGAAGCAATACGGATATGCAAAGTATGCAAATGATTGAGCTCCCTAAGACGATGTGATCAAGTTACCCAACCGAAAGCCCCTCTTAATAGTGCGGCTATGTATCCTATAATCCGGTCTCCCATCAACCACCTTGAGACCGGTAAAAGGAAAACCTAGCAAGGCCATACCTTTGCCTTGCGCATCCCGCTTGATCTTGATGATAACTCTTCAAGCTTCACTCAAGGTGGAATGCCTCTCTTGATCAATGTTGCTTTGTGAAGACTCACAAATGCTCCCCCATACACTATGATGGGAAAGCTCCATTGATACACATCTTCACATGTCCATTGTCACCAAATGGACGGCAATCTTCAAGCATGTGATCCACTCAAGATGCTCATCTTGAACTTGCCCAACTTAACCTTGTATCTTCTCATACTCACTTAAGATAGAGCATGGCTAATATTGAGTTCCACATAAGAACTCCATCTTCATTTCTTCTTCTTGATCATATCACATATATATCTTCATATACCGATGATCTTGATGCCAATACACAAGGTATACCTTTATCTTCATGGCATCCATACTTGAATCCAACACATGGAGTACAAGTAGTACCTATGGAATATTCCTTCATATAAACTCAATGAAAACATTAGTCCATAGGGGTTGTCATTAATTACCAAAACCACACATAGGGGCAATGTACCCTTACAGTGTGGCTATCTCATATATATATGGGTACCAAAGAGGTACAATACAAGACATATACAACTCTACGTATATACAGTCTAACGGGCCATGACAGGCGTCTCCGAGCCGTTCATGGAGGCGCTGCTCGACGGCTACGCCGGCGGGTTCGATGGCGTGGCCACGCTCGTCGACGTCGGGGGCAGCTCTGGGGCTTGCCTCGAGATGATCATGAAGAGGGTCGGGACTCGGGACCATCCGGGAAGGCGTCAACTTCGACCTGCCCGACGTCGTCTCCGCCGCGCCGCCCATCGCCGGTAAGGCCATCGATCCCATGCGTACTCCTGAATTGCTCATGAGATATTCCTAGGGCCTGTTTGTTTGGGCTGTGGCTGGCTGGCTGTGCAGGGAAAGCTGCTGTCCGAGAAAAGCTGCTGTGCAGGTAAAGCAGCTGTTCCGAGTTTCATCGTTTGGCAACATGGCTGGCTGTCTAGCTGTATACCGAGAATTCTCTAAACTACCCTCATAGTCTGGAGTACATGTATATTTTGTTGATTTAAGTGTACCAAATAATTCATCAGATATAGCTTTTGTCCAAATTACATATCCATGCCATCACACCGAATTTACTGATTGGAAGTTATTTATACATGATTTAGTGTTGATCTAAACACAATTAACCATCACGACTACTAACTACTAGAGAAACAAGGTAATGCAATATGTATATTCGTATGCTATTTCTGAACCTAACAATAATTGTATTAGGCCCCAGCCGGAGAACACGTACGAATTGGAAAAAGAATGTAGCCCAGTGGCTATATTCTATTCACCAGCTCGGTTAATTTTCTAATCAGCTAGCAAACACAGCATACAGATGTCTGGTCCGGTGTAGCCTAGTGCGTGTATTGATCGACCGATTGCTGTTGACGCACATGGAAAGTACGGGACGGGTCGGGGAAGGCCAGGTCTGCCGTAAGGTTGCGATGGCAAATGTCTGTAAATAAGCTAAACAACAGGGGCAATGCTTTATACCGCTTCGAGTTTAAGTGGCAAAGCTGCGGGAAGCCACCCAAAGCACCTCCGGACGTGCTTGTATGCCTATTTTGCTAGATGGCTTTGGCAAAGCCTACAGCGCAGCCACACCGTTTGGTTGATTTGGGTGGCTTTTTCTACTGGAAAGCCAGAAAAAGCCCAAACAAACACGCCCCTAGTGATCTGGTGGTTGAAACTAACAATCTAATCGGCACGTAGTACAAATACAACAACTGACAACGACAATGCCTCACGATTAGCCACAAGATCGATCGCAAGAACAGTGTCTCGCCACCAACCAACAAAGTGGACATGGCGCATGTGGGTCACGAGATCAAGAGAGCAGGTGGGGCACGAGGTGCACACAGCACACACACCCATAGATTTACCAGTACCACATAAGGGCTTGTTTGGTAACTAGGGTAGGAAAAACCAGGGAGTCATTCCCCCAGAGGGAATTTTAGGGTGCACATAGGATCCCCTTCCACGAAAGGAAAATCTGCTGTGCCATTTGGTAGCCGCGGGGGTGAGGCGCGGAAGCCCAGGGCAGGCCATCGAACATGCGTATTAATCAGAAGAAGTAGATAAAAAGCTAATAAAACGCAATATTACAAAGGTAAATCGAAACAAAGATTTTCGATGAATGAGATTAAAAAAAAAATCGATGATGCACATATATCTTGTACTTCCCCTATCCAGACGCGGAATTACCAGAATTAGTGCCGCGGCTATTTTAAAAAAATACAAACACATTGAAAATCTTTTAAATTAGGCCTACAAATTCAAAATGCAGCCGAGCATGTCACCGGCCACCGTGTTGCTGCTCGCCGAGCGTGTCGCCATGCTCCTGCTCGCTAAGAGCCTTCGCCGGTGTCGCCGTGCTCCTGCTCGCCAAGAGCCTTCGCCGGTGTCGCCGTGCTCCTGCTCGCCAAGAGCCTTCGCCGGCCGCCGTGCTCCTGCACACTGAGAGCGTCGTCGTGCGCCTGCTCGCCGAGAGCCTTCGACGGCCGCCGTGCTCCTGCTCACTGAGCGTGTCGTCGTGCTCCTTCTCGCCGGGAGCTTCGCCAACCGTCGTGATCGCGTCACCAAGCTAGTTGCCAGAAAAAATAATACACCAAAGATACATCATATCAGGTGATGCAATCAATTTGTCGAACTCCACGAATCCTCCTTTTATTTGTTCAATCAAGTAATCTAAGCCAACAATATACTACCATGCAATGAGGGAGTACAGAATGCAATTTACTTTCCCGTGTATCCCCAGTAGCATTCGGAAAAGAACTCGTAAGCATTTGATTTTTAAAGGAGGCTCTCCTAGGATAACATAAAATGCTTCAGAATACTTATTGTTCTTGCAAAGGGAAAGAATGAGCAGAGTTCAAAACAAACTCAAACTAAACTCTCTTGCAAAAGGAAAACATGTCCTCATAAAGTCATACCCAGTACAATCAGCTTTCTCTTGTTGTCCATTTCAAGAATTCATTTCATAATGGCTTCTATTATCTCAAATTCAGCCACGTTATGCAAAATCTTGCAAAGTTTATAGTATAATATCAACTTCCTGCCGAGCAACGGACAGATCACACTAGTCAAATCAGCTAGCTACATCAAGTACAGTTGTACCGAACGATACATACGTTGGATCGATGGAATTAATTTCAACTACATTGATGCATTTCTTTCCTATATCAAATCAGTTGCTACTCCTACCTATAGCTAGGTGTATTACCAAATGAACTATAACATGGAGTAATGGGCCCTATTTACATGTGCTAGAACAAGTAGTAGTGCAGTGCAGGCACAAGTAGCTGATGCAAATTTTTGCACTGACGCATGAGCTCAGAAGTCACAAATTCAGTTTGTTACCATAGCAGAATGAAGTGCAAAGCTATAGCAAGTACTACTTAAAATGAAATTGAACAACTTTATAATTATAGTTTCTGCTTATCACTGTAAAATTCTAACAGCTATAGGGTCTTCTATCAAACAGTCATGCATAGCAACTGTTGGCTATCTTTACAGATCCATGGAGTCTAAATATGATGCTGATTGCTGAATGCTGATGTAAGGTAGCTAGAAGGAGTAACGACAAGTAACTTTAGTCTAAATATAGTCGTTAGCTAGTAGGAGTAACGACAAGTACTGACAGAGATTAGTGAGTCACAGACATACTTGAAAGTCCACACTTCAAAATCATTAAACTTTATTGCAGAGTAACACCCGAAGTTCAAACTGAACTTTAGACCATTGTTCAGTAAACCATATGAACAATTTTACGAACAACTTTAGACCATTGTTCAGTAAACCACAAGGACATGACAAAAAAATCAGTACGAGTACTTGCAGGACTGGCCAACAAGTGGGTTCAGACGTGACCATGCTTTTCTTACCATCTTGGGTTCAGAAGTTTTTACCTGTTCAGCCTTCAGAGCGATGTGCTCGTCAGAGAAAGCGGCTCCAGCTCACAGGATTTTTCGCCCATTTTGTCTTACCCTAAAATGAATAAATGAGATGATGGGCACAGTGTTTTGCCTTTGTTTGTTGTTATACTGCATTTAAATTCGTAGGACCAAGACATACTAATAATGGAGATGCTTCCAAATAACCTTTTTTTCACAGGAGTAAGGCACGTTGGTGGAGACATGTTCAAGTCCATCCCCTCCGGCGACGCCATCTTCATGAAGGTATGTGTGCCCTGAATTCCCTGGAACCAAAAACCTCCTGACAAACTGTCTAAATCAAACACAAACACGATTTATATCCAAACTTTCTCTTCTCTTCCTCCAGTGGGTCTTGACGACGTGGACCAACGACGAGTGCACGGCGATCCTCAAGAACTGCCACAAGGCGCTGCCCGAGGGCGGGAAGCTCATTGCCTGCGAGCCGGTGGTGCCGGAGACGACCGACACCAGCACGAGGACGAGGGCGCTGCTAGAGAATGACATCTTCGTCATGACCACCTACCGGACCCAAGGGAGGGAGCGGTCCGAGGAAGAGTTCCGGCAGCTTGGCCTCGCTGCCGGATTCACCGGCTTCAGGGCACTCTACCTGGACGCTTTCTACGCCGTCCTGGAGTATGTGAAGTGATACTGTGGACTTGGATCACTTCTGTGATTTAGTGTTTCTACTGTAATAGATGACTCAGGTCATATGGATGACTGCCCAAGTTGCTGTCAAGTTGGGCATGCATTTGAGTTCTGAAACAACACATATCTTTGAATCATTCTAATTGGAACTTCGCAATTTGAGATCAACAGTAATGCCCACCATTAGACAAATCAGAGCACTCAGAAAGATCAGACACAAATAAGTTATGCTGGAAAGAGAGAACCGTGGGAACACTCAGCAATCCATTGGCAGAAATATACATTCTTACAGCAATTATTTCTTAGTTGCGATCACACATTACACATACAAATAAGTGAGAACTACCTTGTTTCGACCAGATCACAGTGAGTAACTACACATGTTAATCATCCTTCCTCCCTTAGGCAATAAGTTAAATGCCCTCCAACAAGGCTCCGGCCTCGATGGCTTTACCGGTGCCTTTTTCAAGAAATGTTGGGCAACCATAAAGGATGACTGTCATGAGAGCCATTCACAAACTCAGTAACCTACAAGTGGCCCACCTCCAATGGCTAAAGTCGGTGAATATTGTGCTCTTGCCAAAAAAAGAGGGTGACAAGGACATCTCCGAGCACATGCCTATTAGTTTGATCCACGCCATTGCAAAGATTGTCGCCATAATGATGGCTTTGCGGCTTGCGCCCTTCATAAATGAGCTCATGCCTAATGCTCAAAGTGCTTTTATCAAGAAAAGAAGCATCCATGATAATTTCGTGTACGTCTGCAACCTCGTGAGAAGACTTCACTAGAGCAAAATTCCAACGCTACTTTTCAAACTTGATATCTGCAAAGCGTTTGATTCCGTGAGATGGGAGTTTATTGTGGAGCTCCTTCAAAGACTTGGATTCCCGCCAAAGTTTCATGATTGGTTTATCGCCTTGCTTTGCACTTCATCTTCGAGGGTTCTCCTCAATGGACCACATAGCTACCGGTAAAGCCCTCAGCCTCGGGGGAGAACTACTCCCTCCTCATCGTGGAAGTCAGCAAAAGCGATGAAGATGGAGGTGGAGTCGATGAAGATGGCTCCGGGGGCAATTCCCCGTCCCGACAGGGTGCCGGAATGGAGACTTCTGTCCACTAAAACTTGTCATGGAGGCTGATTGATTTAGGGTTTATGCATCGGGAGGCAATATATACGCGGAAGGCAAGGTCGGTGGGCGCCCGATGGGCCCACACCACCCCTAGGCGTGGCCAGGGGTGGCCCGCGCCTAGGCATGGTGTGGCCGCCTCCTGGCTCGTCTCCGTCTCAGCTTTGGACTCCATCTTCGGATCGGGAAAATAGGAGGTTTGGCTTTTGTTTCATCCGATTCCAAGAATATTTCCTGTACAACTTTTCTAAAATACAAAAATAGCAGAAAACAGGAACTGGCACTGTGGCATCTTGTTAATAGGTTAGTTCCAGAAAATTCATAAATATTCCACGTACTGTATACAAAACATATAGAAATTGGTGTAAAACAAGCATGAAGCATCAAAAATTATAGATACGTTTGCAACGTATCAGCATCCCCAAGCTTAACTCCTGCTCGTCCTCGAGTAGGTAAGTGATAACAAAAATAATTTTTGAAGCGACATGCAGCCAACACAGTCTTGATCAAGTTATTATAAAAGCATTGTGAGCTGAGATCAAAGTACTCTAAACATAGGCATGATAGACATAATTTTAACAATAGAACTTAGCAACTATGTTACAACAAGAGAAGTAACTCAAACAACAGATCATGAATAATAGTACACTGAAAGCAACTGTTTGTTTTTAGCATAGAGAAAACATAGCAAAGTAGTATTCAGCTTGTCCTTCATGGAATAGCAAAACATAAATACATAGGACACCTTTAAAGATCAAAAGGGTGACTAGATATAAATAATTTGAGAATAAGTAATAACATAATTATGAATCAATCAATAATAAATTTTGGGAATATGCACATTATACTTAGAATGACAACTATGATATCTTAATTAGTGCATAAAGTTATAAGATGAAAACTCAACATAAAAGTAAAAGAAAGGCCCTGCGCGGAGGGAAGCAAGATTACTCATGTGCTAGAGCTTTTATTTTGAATAGAATAGAGGTGTTGAAAATGTATTTTGAGAGGTATGTATGTCTATGTCAATGACTGGTATCAAATGGTCTCTCATCCTTTCATATAGTGACTTCAAGAGCGGCTCCCATATATTTCTCCATTTGCACACCATTATTTAGGATCTCTCCAGTACATAGTGTGCGGAGTTTTATTTGTTTATTTTATATTTTTTGTGGGTTGGGCACCCAGTTGCCTTGCTCTATTTGCAATATTACAGACTAGCACATTATGCATGCTAGTCAAAGTGTGAAGTCATGAAAAGACAATAAAGAATTCAATACTTCCTCATGAACTAAAACAGGAACACAAAACAGATAATAATTTTTGAAGGTTTTAAAGGTAGCACACAAGCAATTTACTTTGGAGTGGCGGTGAAATACTACATATAGGTAGGTATGGTGGACACAATTGGCAAACTTTGGTTTGTTGGAAGTTGGATGCACGAGTAGAGCTCATACTTAACTGAAGGCTAGCAAAAGACTGGGAGCGACCAACTAAGAGAGCAATAATGACCATAATCATGCATAGCCATAAAACATTATGAATCAAAGCATAAAGTGATATTACAAGTCAAAAAAATGATCATAGAGGCTTGAGGTGACCGGTTTTTAGTCATAACATGGTGTAAGCATGTGCCAAGTCAACCCAAATAAAGCATCAAAGGAGAGTACCACAATATTATGTTTTTGTATGATGGAAACAACACATGATTCTTTCAATGGCACATTAAACACTCTCAGCTATTTGAGACAATTCATGCTACAACAATAACTACTAAGCATATAATTAAAATAACGTCTAACATGACATGCTAAAGTCTAAGCCATAGTCTAAACAAGCTTCCTTTTGCACCACTATAAGTATGCAATATTTTACTCGTCTCCAATGTCAATCAATTTATTTGAAACAACTCTCATAGATAATAATAAATAAAGACCAGAGAGCTAACAAGCTCTATACAAGAGATGCATGAAAAACAGTAGCTAAAAACATTGCAGTAGCTAGAGAAGAATACTCAACAAATATAAGCGAAGAATACGTGTAATCACATGAAAAAGCGGAGCGTGTCTCTCTCCCACACAAGAATGCTAGGATCCAACCAACTTGATTACAGCAAACAAAACAAAATAAACTAAAAATAAAAATAAAGACGCTACAAGAACAACACATAGTATATGAAGCAATAAAAATATAGTGCCTTGAAAGATGACTTGATATTTTTTTGTTGATGAAGAAGGGAATGCCTTGGACATCCCCAAGCTTTGACGCTTGTACCCCTTGGATATTTCTTTGGGTGACATGGGCATCCCCAAGCTTGAGCTTTTGTGCATCCTTCATCTCATCACATCATTCTTCTCTCCCTACACTTAAAAACTTTCTTCATACAAAACTTCACACAATTTTCATTAGCAGCATTAGTGCAATCAAAATAACAAATCCAATTTTGTTCAGTTCTAACATAACTCAAACATCCATTAAAACATTAGCTACTATAGCAACTTCTTTTAAAAGCTCTTTCTCTCAAAATAACTCGAAAAGAAAAAGGTTAAGAGGCAAATGCAAATAGTGGCAGAAATATGTCAAAACAGAACAGCAGATAAAGATCTATTTTTTCGAAAATCCTCTGTTGCTAAAATCGAAAAGTGCAAAACTAATGAATGTTAGATAATAACCCGGGGCATATCAAACAATTTCAGATCAATCCGACGTTCTGGCTGAGAATACTAAGTTTTTTGGTGGCAGCACAGAATCTGTTTCGGGACAGCAACTTCCCCAAATCTTACCTTCTTCCTATTAGAGGCTATTTTTGGCACAAAAACGAAATAAAAAAAAATTAAGGAGAGGTTTTTACAGAGGTAATAACTTCCAAGACTCAACAAAAGAAAAATTACAGAAATAAACATGTGTTATCTCCCAAAAGTTCCTTTCTTTAACGCCTTTCAGCTAGGCACAGTAGTTTGAGAAGATGCTCACATAAGAAATATGAGTTGAAGTAAAAGAGAGCATCAAGAAGCAAAAATAAAACAAATTTAAGTCTAACCCACTTAACATGAAAAATAATCTTGTAATGAAACGAGTCATGGAAGCACAAAGCAACAAGCTTAGGAAAGCAAAACAATTGCAACTTCAAAAATTTCAACATAAAGAGGTGAAACTTAATATTGTTGAGATACATAAAACTATGTTTCCCTCTCTCATAATAGCTTTCAGTAGCATCATGAATAAAATTAAAAATATAACTATCACATAAAACATTCTTATCATGAGCCACATGCATAAAATAATTATTACTTCCCACATAAGCATAGTCATTCTGATTAATTGTAGTGGGAGCAAATTCAACAAAATAGCTATCACTATTAATCTCATCACCATAATCATCAAATATAGTAGGCATATTGTAATCATAATTAATTTTCTCCTCAATAGTAGGTGGACTGAAAATATCATATTCATCATTGTAATCATCATATATTGGAGGTATAGTATCATCATAAGCAATAGAATAGTTATCTTCCAAAGTGTGTTCATTTGCAAATATATCATCATTGGAAGGAACATGGATAGTACTAATAGTACATCAATCATTAACATCATCATTTTCAGAATTGGTACCCAAGAGATTTTCAATATCAAAAGTAGTGTGCTTTTCCCAATCATGATAACTACTATATGTAACAGGCATAGGATCATCATCGAGTTCAGACTCATCAACAAAAACTATAATAGGAGCAACATGCATGTTTAGGGGAAGATACCGTTCCCCTCTTTAAGAGGGGGAGGCTTGAAAGGAGGCTTCTCCACATATCTTGGTTTATTGTCAGAAACAATAGAACACACTTTGGAGGATTCCTCCTTTTCATTAAAAAGAACAAAACACATATTGGTACTGTCATATTTTGGTAAAGTTTCATCTTTTACAATATTTTGTATGTAAGTATTTGTGTGGCAATTATGAACACAATAAATATGACATCCATGAAGGACGCTCTTCATATCAAAAGCACTCATATCTACCAAAGAACTTTTCCTTGATAACTCTTCATACCCCAAAAATAATGTAAGTTCATCATGATGATTAGGAGTGATCATGTCATCACAATACAAACTTTCAGTCCTCATTGGATTCGAAAGGCTATTATCATAGCCTAAGCATTGAAAATTGAAATGACACTACAAGAAATATGTTAACTTGTGACCTTCTCTCAGTGACACTCGATAAAATCGTCATGATAATATGACGATTTTGCACTGAATCATCGTTAGCCGTTTTGGAGGATCAAAACACTAGAAAATTACGACGATTTGGGTCAAGAAGGTCATAATTTGACTTGATGAAATCGTCATGATCTGCACGGCACAACTTACTACCTTATTTGTAGACAATCACGGCAAATTTAGATCGTCGTAACTTGCCTAAAATTATAATTTTCTCATATAAGATGCTTACTGGACGTGCACCTAAGCAATTTGCCCACGTGTCATGTCTACATGGCCATTGAAATTACTAAGTTCAAATAGTGATGTGGGTCACACACGTGTGGGAGGGACTACATGTCAATCTCATATTCTATATTTCACAAAAAAAATCTAATTTCTATATGGAACGCAACCACCGACCTCTAACATGCGGGACCAACCTGTCCTAGGTGCCAACATGGCACTGGCACACACACCGACCTGACATGTCCCACAGATGACAGACCAACCTACATTTTCGTTTCCCGCTGCATTTTCCCTCCCAGTCATCTTGTACCCGGCCGTTCAAAAAAAATTCAGTTTGTACCCGGCAAGAGCCCAAGTCCATCGAACCCGCGTTCTCTCCTCCGAACCCTAACCCTCCATTTTCCCCACCGCCGCCACCACCACCTACCTCCTCTCCGTCCCTCTATTGCGTCTGATCCCGAGCCACCGCGAGCCTCATTTCTCCCTCCGATGTCGCATCGACACAGGCCCTCCCGATCCAGATCCCCACATTCTCCCACCCCTAGCCCCCATCGATCCGACGACCACCTTGCACCCCTCCCCGACTCCGCGATGACGGCGGCGCTCGCGAGGTCGCCCCCTGCCTTCTTCTCGGACGTCTGGCTATGGCGACCACGCTCGGTTACCCCGTATGCGCCGCTGATGGAGGCCTTCAAGCTGGGCTCGTCTGCGACCTCGATGCTCTCGAATCTGGGAGTCTCCGGCCTCGACGCTAGCGGCTACTTCCGCCCGGAGCTCGGCAAACCCACCACGAGCCATATCTGGTGTCAATCCAGGTGAGCCAATTATCGCCTCGAAACCCTAGCTCCCGCTGCTCCATCGATGGTGACGCGGGAGACCATACATCTGCATCTGCGCGGACAAGCGCGCGCGGCTGCTTTCTTCTCCTCGCCTCGTCCACGAAGTAGCTGTGGTGAGCGCCATAGGCACCGCCGTCTCGCAGAACGGCTTCAGATATGGGAGCACAATTTTTTTTTTTAGATAAAAGGCACTCAAGTGCCCGACTTTGAATTAACAAAGCCAGCAACGGCGAGAACGATACAAAGTGCTGAACCCAGCTTACAAAACGACACCACACACCCACACGCACTACCGAAGAAACTACAGCCAGAATTGGACCAACAAGCTCAGCCAAAGCGCCTACGAGGACTCGGGGTAGAACTGGAGTCTACAGTGTCGGGCCGGAGCTCACTCGAGAGTGAGCCATTTTTCACGCGCGCCTCAACAGCACTCCACCGTCGCAGAAACGCCACCGGAAGCCGACCACCACCGGGGACCGACCCACATTGCTCACAAACCGAACAGCAGCGCCAAGGAAGCTCGACAAGGGAAGGGCACGGAGCAAGCCTTGCCGAAGATCGCCGAAGAATCACCTCCGTCACAACCAACGGTGAGCCTCGCGCTGTGGGCTCCAAGACGGTGTCTTCAAGAAGAGTACGACACCAGAGTGCCGCCACCGCCCGATCCGAGGATCTTGGGTTTTCACCCGGACGAAGTAGAGTGACGGAGATTGGCCTCACGTCGCCTTCAACAAGGGAACGCCGTCCGCGGACGCCGCCGCCGTGGCCCGAGGGGCAAAGGTTTCCCTTTGGCAACATCACCGCCATCTACACCCCACAACACTCAACTCGCCGACCACCACGCCGCCCCCACGGCCGTGGTCACCGGCCAGCACCAGAGTCATTGGCTCGCCCGCCAACCATCATGACTCCCACCTTCCAGGCCGCCCCCGGCGTCCCAGCTCAGAGCACCGAAGAACGAGAGAGGAGACGGGAAAAACTCCGCCGCGAGGACCCCGGATACCGGCGAGGCTCCGGAAGGGGTTCCCTTTCCAGATCGACACCCGGCTGCCCCCATGGCTGTCGGCGTCACTGGATCTAGGGCAGAGGAGGATGGGCTCGACATGGGACCGGGGCCCCTGCCCCGGCCCGAGCTCGAGGCGGCGGACGGCCGCACTGCCCACTCCCCGCCAGGATCCCGACCGGAAGCCACCACCGCACCACCGGCGGCCTCCCAGGCCGCGCCGGCCCTCACGTCAGCACCCCCGGCCTCCTTCCCGATCCAGATCGGGCGCCAGCTCGCGCCGCCCGCCGCCGTCGCCTCACCCGAGAGCGAAGCCACCGCCGCGCGCACGCCGAAGACCCGTAGCCACCACGCCGCCGCAAGCAGCCACGCCGCCGCGCCCCACGTCCAGCGCCGCGCCCCCGCCGACCGCATCGGCCCGCGCCGCCACCGCCAAACGAGGGGGAGAGAGGTCCCGCCGCCGCCGGCGCCCGGGCTTTGCCCGGCGACGCCTTGTGGCGGCGGCAGGGGTGGGAGGGAGGGGGAGGAGGCTGGCGGCGGGGAGGAGTTAGGGTTCGCCCACCCACTCGCGGGAGCGGGCAGGACGAACGGTGTCCGGTCACCCTGCAACGAACTTCTACATATACAATTAGCTGCAACGGCCAGCGTAAGGCCTCGTCCCCTTCGTGCTAGAGAACCTCCTTATATTTTCTGTTCTACTCGTATTCTAGGACATGTCAAAATATGGAAGTGACTTGTGTTGTGCATTTTTCTGTACCATTGATACTTTGTGTGCATCTGGTTTGATCCTGGTTTCAGTTGCACGATGTGGAATTCATTTTTGAGTGCTGATATACGATGATTATTCCGTTAGGGGATTCCTGAACTGATCCTATAGGTAGTAATTATAATAATTTTACAAATAAAAATCTTGTAATACTGCTAAGGAGTATCCAACTTCCAGGTTAACATGTCCAACTGTTTAAAATATCGTACTAGCTGTACTTCAAATTCATGGTAACTGAATAATAAACGCTTGACTGTAATAAATTCTGGTTGTGCTCGTTTAATTGCAGCCATTTGCCAATTCACGATTCTTCCTGTGGAAATCTTTGAACAGATAAATTAGAACTAGTTCGTGCTAGCCAGATTGCTAGTTAAATGCAAATCTTTGAGGTACTTAGCTATATGAGGATACATTATGTTTAAGAGAAGTTTTGATAAATTACTTTGTGTATCCTGATGCTAATAAAATGATCCTGTAGTTACACCTTGGATTGCTTAAATAATAGAATTGTTCTAGTAACATCTATGCTCTCACTGGTTGCCTCCCTAATTAATCATACATAATCTTTGTGAGAAAACAATGAGTAATCATTATGGGTGTTCATACTCTGTGATTTCCCTATGATGGTGGTAAGACCTGAGCCTTCCAGGAACTAGTTAGTATGCCATATGCATTTATGCTTGTGCTTTGAATAGTCTTATTTTATTGCAAATGTTCTGTTTTAGCAAAGAAAGAAACACAGTAACTGAGACATGATGCTTATTGCAAGCTTGATTCGAGATTGGATTGATAAATCTGGCACTGTTTTGGGTTTAACTTGATTTCTAGTTATACAATATAGATGACTGTCTGTTATGCGATGAATTTGACAGAACCAGTTCTGTTTGGTTTGTTCCTGCAGGTGACGAGCTGCTCTTCGACTTGTTCCCTTACAGAAAGCTCGAGAACAGCATGACCGGGGAAGTTAACGGCAAGATATTATTTTGCTCATACTGATGTGCATTTGGTTGTTGTCTGCGCTGTCTATAATTCAGTTCACTAGACTAAATACTCGATCTGACATGTTGTATGTGATACTGTTAAACTCTTTTAGTTGTTGTGTAGCTTATGTGCAGAGGTGTCTTGTTACAGTTTGTCTATTCATGAAAGCATCATGATAGACCATACACTGTCTAACTGTTTTTTATGATCTTCTTATTAATCAACTTTAGTAGTTAAATTTGTTCGTAAAGTGAATTGTAATAGCACAGGGAATTGTTTGCATATTGTTCTTCGACTGCATGATTACAAGCTCAAGATCTTTGTACTGATACTAATGCAAATGAACTGCATAGATTCAGATTGAATACTAAATGGAGACATAGTTAATAAACATGCATTGTTATGCATTATACAGAAATTAGAACATTGTGTCATCATTGGAGTCAATAAACTGTTAGTGTATGTATTGCTTGATGAATCCTATCTTCGTCAAATTATATGATCTGCCCCTACCGATTTAGCTGACTTATTCATGAAGGTGTGTGCTTTTTTCTATATTTTACTATTTTTTCTTCTGTTTTCTCATTTCACAGGCTGATATGGAATCCTTCAAGCAGTCCACACAAGTTCTGGGGTAGCCTTCATTCAGGTAAAAGTTCTGGGAACTAGTGGCCTGGAGAGTCCTGTGAACCAGTTTGTATGCAATGGAACTAGTTCTAGGAACTACCATTTTGGTGGATAGTCCTAGTTCATATGTGTGTATGAACCTTTGATGTATTTCTGGGAAAAATATTATGTGCTGTGTAACCTACGTTACTTGCTGATGTAATATCTATCTACTGCAACTGATATGTTGTGTGCCGTTTCTTATGTATACTTGCAGCTAAAGAAATACATGACATGGAGACGCAAAATATTACTCCTGCTTGATCTATTTAATTGGTCAGTAAAGGGGCCGAGGCCCAGAAACGTTAATTGGATTGTAAATATGACAACTCTTCAGAAAAATGGACTGCAAAATTGGGAAGGATTTGAAAAAAAAAGGGACTGAAATAGAGGACGGCCAGAACCGAATGTATAAAAACGTACTGTCAAAGGCCCAGGCTGAAATGTTGGTGTTGGCCCATGTAGATGACACGAAAGTTGATAGATTCTTTTCTAAACGGGCTATATTGTTGGGCTTGGCCCATATTAAGCACCAAATTGGACTGGGCTGATTTCCATCAACGATGATTTCATTTCGTCATAATTTTGCCACGTAGGATTGACCACGTAAGATCTGATGTGGCATGACTAGACTGCCAACGACGATATTGGATCGTCATAATGGTCATGACGATCGAATAACGTCCTAGACGATTATGACATTTTGACATAAATCGTCGTTGTAGTTGATTACTGACGCTCCGTTTTTGATAATCTGTTTTTCGTCATAGAATCGTCATAGATCAAAACACGTGACGTTTCAGAGACGAAAATAGAGGGTCACAAGTCAACACATTTCTTGTAGTGTGACCCACTTTATAGCAAACTTCACAAACAAAAAGGTAGAGGGCACAAACTTTTTCACTCAGATCATTTAAAGCCCTGCCCCACGATTCTAGTTTTTTCATTCCTGTGATGGATACAATATTCTTCTTCGATTTGATTCTTTTCACAAGGTCTAAGTGCTACACAAAAAATAACATGCTTATAAGAAATAGTACTTTCAGAAGTTTGAGCATGTTTGTTGCAATCATCAATAACAGTTTCATTTTTCATGCAAGTGTCTTCAAAAGGTTCATGATATATGTCCCAATTTTCTTTAGGAACATTAATATGAGAAGCAAAGGCTCTACAACAATCAAGAATAATTTGGGGATCAAGACCATATTTAGCACCAAGCTCTTGAAAATCAACAGTTTCAGCGAAAGACTTAATGCAATCATACTCATAGTTTATACCCGATTCTTTACCTTTGTCATTATCCCAATCTTCGGTATTGCTTTGAATTGTTCCAAAAAGATCTCACTTAGCTTCAACCTCCTTACTTGTCAAAGATCACTCTAAACAAGCATCTAGATAGTCCTTGTACTGTCCTGAAAGCCTTGCATAAAAATTATTAATAACAATATTACTGGGAAGCTCATGAATGGGACATTTGAGCATTAGTGACTTCAATCTCCCCCACGCTTGGGCAATACTTTCTCCATCACGAGGACGAAAATTATAAATATAATTCCTATCTAAATGCACTTCATGAGCATGATAAAATTTAGAGTAAAAGAAAGATTCAAGCTCATTCCACTCCGAATGATGAGGATCATCTAGTAGCTGATACCACTCCCTTGCTTTGTCCTTAAGTGACAATGGAAATAATTTCTTCATGGCATTTTCTCTTGATAAACCTGCAACCTTAAACAACTCACAAAGTTCTTTAAGTTTCAACAAGTGATCACTTGGATGGACTGTTCCATCCCCTGCATAACGTTCATCCATGATCTTTTCAACAATTTTCATAGGTATTTTAAATGGGATACTTTCAGTAGGTTAATTTAAAATATCACAAGCATCATTAGAATTATCACATATGGGAGATAAAATATCACCAGAGCAAGTTTTCTCCTCTAAAGCCGGGGAACTAAAAAGATCATAAAAACTAGCTTCCCCAAGCTATAATTTTCCATAGTATTAGAAATAATGGCGTTCAAAGAATTCATACTAATAACATTGCTATTAGCATGCAAATAAATTTTCATAGGTTTTTAAATTTTCTCTTCAAACACCTCGTGTCCTAACTCAAGATAAATACTACAAAGATCTCTAATATTTTTGTTGTCTTCCATTAAGCCTAACTAGTGAAAATAAAAACAAGAAACAAAGAGATATAATTGCAGAATCTAAAGGAAATAACTTCGAGCACTCACACACCAGCAACAGTACTAGAAGATAGCTTAGTAGCCAGAGGATGTGTGTACCTTTTACCTTACCTCCCCGGCAACGGCGCCAGAAAAGAGCTTGATGTCTACGCACGCTTCTATTCTTGTAGACAGTGTTGGGCCTCCAAGTGCAGAGGTTTTAGAACACCAACAAGTTTTCCTTAAGTGAATTACCCAAGGTATATCGTAATCAGGGAGGTAGAGATCAAAGGTATCCCTCTCAAGCAACCCTGCAATTAAGATACAAGAAGTCTCTCGTGTCATAGACTTGTCAGGTGTATAGTGCACTATTTCGGCGAAGAGATTGTGAAATACAAGTAATATGGATGATTATAAGTGGTAATTGCAATCTGAAATAAAAATGGCAGCAAGCAAACATATAGCAGATCTGGTTGTAAACGGTGTTTCAATGCTTAGAAACAAGGCCTAGGGATCTTACTTTCACTAGTGGACACTCTAACAATGATATCATAATTAAATACATAAATATTATCTCTCCAGTTAGATAACGAACACCAATTCAATATCATCTCTTCACTATGCTACTCTCCACTAGTAGGAAAACCATTATAGGTGGAAACCACCTCTGTGGTGCACGAAACAGACCATGCGCCACAAAAATATTTCTGTGGCGCACCACCTTAATGCCAAAAATTGTATGTTTCTGTGGCACATGTGCCAGCCATGCGCCACGAATATGGAGATTCTCGGCGCACCGTGGCGGTGCGCCACAGAAAGTTTGTGGGACCCACGCTGGGTCCACCACTGCACATGGCCGAGGAAATTCGTGGCGCATGGATCAATGTGCGCCACAGAAAGTTAAGGCTGTGGCGCACGTTGATCCATGCGCCACAGAATTTCCTGCGGGGACCACCCCCGGCTCACGCCACCATGATTCTGTGGCGCATGTGCTGATATGCGCCACATAAGTTCATGTTTCTGTGGCGCATATCAGCATATGCGCCACAGAAAGTGAATAGTAGATCTCACTTTGGAGACAGCTTTCCCCCTCTTTTCTTCCACCCACCACCCTTTCCATTCTTGTCTCCTCCAACCAGCTCGTGTTGCTCCTCTCTCCCACTCCATTTTGGTCATACTTTTCTCCATTGTTGATAGCTCTAAGCCTATTTTGTGGGCATATTTGTGAGGGGAAGCCACTCCAACTTGTAGAGGGGTACTAAAAACCACAATTCTCTTTCCCTCCTCCTCCACTTTCCCTCTTGCATGGTCCATTGTTTTCTCTCCACCACCCCATCCTCTTGCTCCACCATGATCTTGGTAGATTTGTGAGAGGTTGAGTACTATTGGATGCATGTTTTGTGTGTATGGATGTTTTGTAGGTGAAGATTATTATCGCGCTCCCGGACGGTTTGCGGTGGCGAGACGATGATGTTTATATGTGTTGAGCTTTGTGTTGTGGTTGAATGTTTGCTTGCGAAGAAGCTTATTTGTGTTGTTGGTTTGTGCCGGCGTGTGGTGCATGGATGTTTGCCGAAATGTTGATTCATTTCCATTTCGGCAAATTCTTGCACTAGCCATATGTCCTACTTTTAGGATAGGTCATGCCGAAATTTTCCGGCGATCATGCATGCATGTGTGTTTGTGCATGGTGTGTGTGGTTCTAATTAACTCTCTTTTGCTCTATATATGTATGATGCAGTCAACCATGGTCGTCCATATGAGGGAAGGACAAGTGGTTAGATACAAGGTGAACGCGAAGGCCGACATGGTTAGGAACAACATGACCCTGATAAGATGTCCGTGTCGAAAATGCGGACTCCGGCAGTGGATCGACCCTGATTCTGGACAACTGGAGGAACACCTGCTCAGGCGTGGTTTCATGCTCGGCTTCAACGAGGAGCCGGCGGAAAATGTTGGTCATGAAGAAGAGGCCGACATCGGGCGAGAAGACGAAGAGTCTCCCGAACATGGTGTTCATCATGAGGAAGGAGAGGCCGATGAAGGAGATGATGATGCCGGAGGAGATGGTGGTGGAGATGCCGAGAGCAAGCAGACGCCGCTAACGTCGGCCTTGCGGGACCCTCATGTTCAAGAGCTTCTCCTGAAGGACACGGGCAACGCCAAACCTGAAGCCAAGCTGGCGCAAATGGAGGTAGACGGGATGACTCCATTGTATCCAGGGTGCCGGCCCGAGGATACACGCTTGAGTGTAACGCTCGAGTGTCTGGAGATGAAGGCGGAACACAAATGGACCGACAGCAGCTTCAGCGATAACATGAAATCCTGGCATGCTCGTCTTCCCAAGGACAACACATTGCCGACAAGTATCGACGAGGCCAAGAAAGTAGTTTGCCCACTCGACCTACCGCACGTAAAGTACCACGCATGCATCAATGATTGTGCACTTTTTCGGAATGAGTACAAGGACAGAACCACATGTCCGGTGTGCGGCCAAGGACGGTACAAGAGAGGGAACAAGAAAGTTCCTCTGAAAGTTGTCTGGTACTTTCCTATCACTCCCCGTCTGCAGCGGTATTTCGTAGATCCTAAGGAAGCAAAGCTCATGCAATGGCACGCGGAAAGGGAGAAGCCCGCAGATGATCCGGAGAAGGGCAAGATCCTGACACACCCTGCAGACGCTAGCCAGTGGAATGTGTTGGACATTGAGTTCGCAGATGAGTTCGGGAGCGAACCGAGGAACATTCGTCTGGGCATGAGCACCGACGGACTCAATCCCTTTGGAAACCAGAGTAGCACGCATAGCACCTGGCCCATGTTTGTATGGCCATACAACCTCCCCCTGGCTGTGCACAAAGCAGCGGTACGTACACATGAGTATTCTTATTCAGGGGCCGAAACAACCGGGCGTGGACATGCATCTGTATCTCGGTCTGTTGAAAGAGGAGTTAGCCACGCTGTGGCAGACGCCGGCCCGTACTTGGGACGCATACAAAAGAGATTATTTCCCTCTCAGAGCCGCATTGCTAACGACAGTGCAGGACTATCCTGGTTACGCATATGTATCGTGCCAGGTGAACCACGGATTCAAGGCATGTGTCAAGTGCATGGATAAGACCCCGCATCTGCAGCTGCCGAAGGCTCCCGGGTCTTGTAAAACTATGTTCCAAGGGACTCGAATGTGGCTTCGCTTCGATCACCCGTGGAGAAAACGCAAGGATCTGTTCAACGGCGAAGAGGAGCTCGGAAGAGCCCCACGACCGAGGAGCGGCGAAGAAATATCCGAGCTTTTGGAAAATTGGGAAGAGTGCCCCGCGCCGGGAAAGAAGCGACCGCGGGAATCGCCGCTGCTGGGAGTATGGAAAGCGAGGTCTGTTTTCTGGGACCTGCCGTACTGGAAGGTCCTCCACACGCCCCATAGCCTCGATGTCATGCACATCACGAAAAACGTTACCGAGAGCCTACTTGGCACTCTGATGAACATGCCGGAGAGGACCAAGGATGGCCCGAAAGCAAGAACCGACCTGAAATTGCTTGGCCTCAAGAAAGAACTTCAGTACCCCACCGATAGTGATGATGATGATGAACAGACGGAAACGACTCAGGGTCGCCACAAAAGGGCTAAGAAGAATGAGGTGGTGGTGCTTAAACCTGCCTGCTTCACTCTGAGCGAGGAGGAGCTCGAGAGGTTTTTCGAGTGCCTCCTAGGAGTAAAAGTTCCTCACGGTTACTCGGGGAAGATAAGCAGATATCTGGACGTAGCGAAGAAGAGGTTTAGCGGGATGAAGTCTCACGACTGTCACGTGCTGATGACGCAGATACTTCCCGTTGCGATGCGAGGGATAATGGACGACCACGTCCGCGAGACGCTGTTTGGCCTCTGCAACTTCTTCGACGTCATCTCTAGGAAGTCCATCGGCGTTAAGCAGCTCAACAGGCTACAAGAAGAGATCGTCGAGATACTATGCGAGCTCGAGATTTACTTCCCGCCAGCGTTCTTCGACATCATGGTGCATCTGCTTGTCCATGTAGTGGATGACATCATCCACCTCGGGCCGACATTCCTGCACAACATGATGCCATTCGAAAGGTTGAACGGTGTCATCAAAGGATTCGTTCGCAACAGGGCCCGTCCAGATGGAAGCATAGCCAAGGGCTTTCTCACCTACGAGTGCATCTCCTTCTGCCAGAACTACCTAAGCACCGAGAACGAGGATGTCGGTCTGCCCACCAGGAAGCACGTCGGCAGGCTAGCAGGGTTTGGTCACCGCGAGGGCTACCGCGCAATGCATGTCGGCATCGCTGGTCGACACGCCGACTTTGACAGGGCACACCGAGTCGCGCTACAACACATAGAATTGGTCAGCCCTTGGGTGGATAAGCACAAAAGCTTAATCGAGCAGAAGTTCATCGACCTAGGACGGCCGAGGAAAACAGGGGACGTTACGAAAGAGCACAACTCCAGCTTCACGGGGTGGTTCAAGAAAAGGCTACTGGAAAGTCCCACGCCGATGCCTTCTACTGAAGAGCAGAAACTCATATTCTCCCTGTCACAGGGACCCGGGCACAACGTAAGGACCTATCAGTCGTACGACATCAACGGCTATAGATTCTACACCGAGGAAAAGGACAAGAATAGCGAATATCAAAACTCAGGAGTAACTATGCTATCCTACACCGATGACAAGACTGATGTCAAGGAAAGATTCTACGGAAGGATCGAGGAGATTTGGGAACTCGACTACGTTGGAGTGACGATGCCGATGTTCCGTGTGAGATGGGCCAAGAGCGTCGAAAAAGATGGACTATATTTCACCACCATGGTTATACCCGATGCCAAATCGAAGACCCCCTCCGCGAAAAATGAGCCGTGGGTGCTCGCTAGCCAAGTTGACCAATGCTTCTTCATTACCGACCCGTCAAAGCCCAGCCGTGTGGTCATGAGGAGGGGCAAGAGGAGCATCATCGGAATGGAAGGAGAAGCCGACAAGCAAGACATCGACAAGAACGGCGATCCGAAGATCGAAGAGGAATTTGACAAGTACTTCGACAAGCCTACTACTTATTCGAAAGTAAGAAGGAAGACCACCCTACCGGCTAAAGGTTGCCCCTACACGAGAAGAAATCTCAAGGTGGCCGGGCTAAAGTATTCAACAACCGCGATGAAGAAGGGCAAGAACATTGTCAAGAAACGCTAGCTAGCCACCGATCGGAACCGAGAAGTTCAATTGTGGCTTTTTTTGTGTACTATGTACTTTGGCAAAAACACATGTGTCTATATGTGTGTGTATATATGACACACAAGCATCCATACATGCATGTGTGTGTGGATGTGTGGTGATTTTTTTTTGAATTATCTATATTAATTAACTTGCATAATTGAACCTTCATTTATTTCTTGGAATAATACACTAGGAATGTATTAAAGGAAATACTATTAAAAATTAATAAAACACTAGCTATATGATGCAGGGATTTAGAAATATGGCTAAGTGTGGAATTTCTGTGGCGCACTAAAGCCAACATGCGCCACGAATCTTAAATTCTGTGGCGCATGTTGGCTTTAGTGCGCCACAGAAATTCCACACTTAGCCATATTCCAGAACCCACAAGGTTACTCACGCCACATGGTTACTATATGGCCAAATGTGGCGCACCCTACATGCGCCACAGAATTTCAAGATTATGTGGCGCATGTAGGCTGCGCCATAGAATTTTGGCACTTAGCCATATCCCGTCCCCTCTTCCTCGCGTCCTTCACTTTCTTCCGGCCAACACACACACCTGAACCCTAACGCCGCCGCCGCGCTCGTCGACGACCACCACGCCGCCGCTTTTCTCGCCTCGCCGCCGCTACTCGCCCACGCCCAGAGGAGCCCGCCGCCCACGCCCAGAGGAGCCCGCCGCCCACACCCAGAGGAGCCCGGCGCCCGCGCCCTCGCCTCGTCGACGACCACCACGCCCTCGCCGCGCCTTGCCCGACGCCCTCCCCTTGTGAGCCCTCTCCCCTCTCTCCCCCTCCCCTCTCCCCTCTCCCCCCCTCCAAATTCTGTGGCAAAATTGGGGATTTTTCGTTCTAGCATTCCCTCCAGAATTTGTTTTGATCACTGCCATAGAATTGAGATGGATGCAAATGTAGTTTGTATAGTTACTGCCACAGAATTGAGATGGATGCAAATGCTACCAGTTACCTGTTCATGATATTTGATATGCTACAGTTATCTGATATGCTACAGTATTACTGATTGTGGTGCTTCTTTCTTGTCCAAATACCATGAACAGGAGGATGTTGCTATAGTTGATAGTGGTATGCTTTTGCTTATATAATGATTTACTTGATGGCTTGTTGGTGAGCTTATGGGTATGCTTTTGTTGTTGGATTGAGATGGTCCATGGATCATCTTAAATTTGTTATGTGTTGTGCAGAGTTGATTGTGTAGCAAGTACATGAGTGTTAGTATTATATTTGTATAAGGGTAGCAGTAGCAGTAGCATAAGGGTAGCAGCAGTAGCAAGTGTAGCAAGCTAGTGTAAGTAGCAGTAGCATCATAAGAGTAGCAGTAGCAGTAGAGTGTGGGTAAAATGCCCACTGGTTATAAAATGAGCAAGTGTAGCAGTAGCAAGCTAGAGTGTGGGTATTTGAACTGGCTATATGAGAATACCAAGTTTGTTTCTTCCAAAATTGTTTAGTCATGCTTGCATAGTTACTGGTAAAATGCCCACTGGTTATAAAATGAGCAAGTGTAGTAGTTGCTTAGTATTTGAAGAAATAAAACAGTAACAGATTAGTATAGCTGGAGTTTCAGTTTCAGTTTTTGTGGTTTAATTAAAAATACTAAGCTGTGCAACTTAAACATCTACTATTTATAGTGAACATGTATTAGCAGTAGACCCTTTAGGAAGTTGATCCAGTTTACTTGCTTTGCTTCTCTATTCTTCTCTGGATACTTAAGTCACATAACTCTGGATACTTAATTCTTGACATAGGTTTGGCACTATTTATTGCAAGTAAATTGTCTTCATAGTCTCTGGAAGAAAATCAGTTTACAAAATAAAGTCAGAGAAGCAAGCTGAATTATATGCTTGCTTGTTGCTTGCACTGTAATAAAGTCACATAACTCTGCACTGTAATAAATCAAATGTGTTGCTTGCTGTGGTGCTGCATGATGTAATAAATCAGAAGTAGTAGCATTTTTAATTCATCATGTTTAGTTTATTATTGCTCTGGTTTTAGTATTGCTGCTGTAGCTAGGTTAATTGCTGTTGTAGCTAGGTTAAATTATACTTGTATACTGGCTATACTTGTATACTGGTATTCATTTATCAATTTCATTTATTTGAAATGTTCAATTATATTCATTTATCAATTTTACATGTATACTGGAGCATGAATCTGTTGGTATGAGCTTGCTTGTTGGTATACTGGTGATGTTTTTTGTACAGGCTATACTGGAGAAAATGTACATGCTATACTGGTGATGTCTTTTGTATGGTTCTGGAGCAATACCACTTGCATATGATGTTTTTTGTATGGTATTGCAAGTGTATGGTGCTGCTGGTGGTACTGGTGATGTTTTTTGTATGGTTCTGGAGCAATACCACTTGCATATGATGTTTTTTGTATGGTATTGCAAGTGTATGGTGTTGCTGGTGGTACTGGTGATGTTTATATTATGTGAAATGTTGCAGGGACTTCAAATGAGCTGCCCATTTCTCCCGAAACGTTGATTCACTTCCGTTTCGGTTGAGAAATGGGGCTCCTATGTCCAAAAATTAGCAAAGGTCATGCCGAATTTTCCGGCCGACAATTGTACTAATAGATTTCATCCTCTTCTTTATAGAAATTGCAAATATGTCGGCCAACGACAACGTGGCCGGCACTTCTAAGGCCGCCATGACCCTCGAAGAGGAAGCCAGAGCGGCGAACGTCGAGTTCTGGGAATTCGGCCCCTCCCAGCGACAAGAGGAGGAGGAGGTGGACTTGGCGGCGGAGGAAGTCGGAGCTGACCGTCAGATGACTGAAGCCGGGGAGGAGGAGGAGTATGAACCCACCACCGACGGCGGCGACCACACGGGGGGTGACGGCGTCGGGGAGGCTGACGGCAGCGGCAACCCGGCTGCTAAGAAGAAGAAGAAGCCGCGGAAGGATCGGAAGCCGACGGTGCTCGCCAACACCACCAGCGAGATCACATTGGTCTCCGAAAGTGGGCAGCCAAAGGAGCCTTTGGATGTTGCCGCTGGGTACGGCATGCAACTCGGGTGCATTGTCCGGGAAAGCATGTCGATCAACACGGTGAATCTCCGAGGTGAAGGCAATGAGCATTTGGTCGAGCTCTGCCTTCGGAAGCTTCACCGACGGTACACGTTCCCGGCGCCATACAATAACTTGGAAAGATCCAACCCGGTGAATAGATTGGCCATCACGAAGATGAGCAACGCCCTGAGCAGCTGGAAAAGCCGGGTGAAGGCCAAGATCGACAAAGGTGAAAGCTTTGAGAGTATTAAGAAGGGTGAGCCGATGCTCGATGAAGCAGAGTTCCAGATATTCAAGGAGCAGCTGGAAAGCGAGGATGCGAAAGCATGGACGGAGTGGGGTAGACAAATGCATGAGCTCAACTTAGGAGCACATCACCTTGGAAGCGGCGGTTATAGAGGAAAGATTCCCATTTGGGAAAAGGAGGACGAAGAACTTGCACGTGCTGGGAAACCGAACCCATGGTTGAAAATGACCAACTTGCAGGTGAGGTACTTTGTCCGGGCCCGCTACACTCTGGACAGGACTACAATGGAATTCGTTACCGAGCATGACGACGTGAAGAAGTTCGAGGAAAAGCTGGTAAGGGAATTTACTCGCGCGGTCCATTGCTGCACATATTACATATATGACGTGAATGCAATGCCCTAAATGTGTTCACCCTATCCTTGTCTGCAGAACGAGCAGTTGGCGGCGGCCGATCGCCCCGAGGACGAATCGTCGTCCCAGGGCTCGACGGAGCCGTGGGACACGCCTTTCAACAGGGCGTTGAATATCCACAAGGAGAGGCCAATATCCAAGCCGCCGACGTCGGCTGGACGTGTCTGCGGCTTTGGTACAAGCATGAAGTTTCGCGAGTACTACAAAGAGGAAAGCAGCAAGAAGAGAAGGAGGAGCGCGATGTCATCAGAGGATAAAGCCGAGGTGGAAGAGCTGAGGAAGAAGGTCTCCATGCTCGAGGAAAAACAGGCAAACTCGATGGACAAAGAAGAGGTGGACAAGCTTTTCGAGAAGAAGCTCCGCGATTTCCTGCCCCCTCAGGTCCTCGAGGGGATAGCTGCGTGGAATGCGGCCGGTCAGGTGGGGCCGATAAAAGTGCCTAGCGCCGGGGCCAGCAACTCGATCTTCAACGCGTCGCCATCTCCGGATCTGGTTACCCCGCCGCCCACCATCGCCGCGGGGCAGCCGATGGAGTTGGATGAACCGGTGCCCCCCGCTCCTGCCGAGGCTACCAAGGCGCAGCCGGCGGCGGTGGTGCTTCATAATGCACCCGAGCCGCAGAAGATTGATAGGCCGGCCGCCACTGTCTCCACATTAGCACAGCTCAACGCCATCACCAAGGTACTTAACTAATTAGTTATTCCATGCCATCTCCTTCATGCGTTTTGATACCCGGCTATCTAATTAATGATGCCCAACATTACTCAGGACACTCCTTGCGTGCTCCTTCACTGCGCGCCCGGCGGCGAGTTGAAGGATGTTGCCACGGGAATGATCATACAACCGAAGAGCACCACGTTGCACACCGTGGCTATGGACGCCAACGTCCTGAAGGTCACTTTGGGTCGGGTGTTGCCGGGGTGCGAAGACATGGACCCCCCAATACAGCCCGAGGGAGCCGACGAGCACCTGACGCTTGAGAACTGCCATGGCTATACCATGGTATGGCCAAAGACCCAGATCCGTCTTGGGGGTCGCTCCACCGGCGCCTCCTCGATCATCCGGCAGCCGATCGTCCGGCCGCCTGCTCGGAGGGCAGCTCCTCCCGTCGTCACCGCCACAACAAGCCGCCACAAGAAGATGAACCTGCTGTGAAGCTCAAGTCCAATGAAGTTAGGATTGGACCAATGACACGAGCTCGTGCGAAGCTACTTAAGCAACAGGTGAACTTGTTCCTAAACGATACTTTGATTGATGAGAACTTTATACTACCTAAGTCCTATTACTTATGTGTCATCAGGTATGAAGAGGAGACAAGCATCGCACGAGGAGGAGAGGAGCAGCTGGACGTGAAGATGGACGTGAAGGACAAGGAGCTGGACATGAAGATATCTCATGGACGCGCGCGGGAGGAGCGGGAGGAATGCGCGAGAGGAGAAGAAGAAGTCCAGGCCGGTCCAGCGCCCGGTCAGACCGGCCCCCACGCCGGCAGCCCGGTCCCTGGCCCGGTCGACCGGCCGCCAACCGGCCGCCAACCGGAGGGAGCGCATCGTACCGGGCAGAAACCGGAAACTTCGCAACTTTCCGGTTGCCGCCCGGTTGACCGGACCACAGACCGGACCACCCGGTCCACAGCCCGGTCGACCGGATTCCAGACTCGACCAGATCTATTCTGGGTCGGTTTTACTTGTATCTTTCGACCAGAACTCGTCCCGGACGCCTATATAAGTTCCTTGGACGACCCCTAGCTGCTTTAGACCACGTTTAAGATAAGCCCTAGTTCTTAGTTGTTTGCTCTGCAAAACTATTGAATTCCCTACACCATATTGCTTGATATTGTGTAGATCCTGTAAAGTCTTGTGTGATCTGCTGTTCCATTGGGAATTAGACGGTTGCAACTTACCGCTTCATGGTCGGCGGCTACGTGCGCAAGTGTGTGGAGTTGCGAATATCTTGCAGGGTTGAGAGCTATTGCATCTGGCGACAGGGACCAATCGAGAGATCTCGTTGCGTCATACAAGTTATCATCCACTACATCGTCGTGTTTCTCCGCTGCTATCACCGTGATCATCATCACCACCGTTGCTTACTGAGAAGATCGGGCCACCCCTTATCATCTTGGTATCAGATTTCCAGTTTTCCTCGGTAAGCCATCCACAATCCACCCCATAGGGGTTGTGAGTGTTTTCCTATCCAGAAAAAGCCAAAAAAAATTAGGGTTAGGGTTTTCCATAACCATAGATTGCACTAATTTCGAGTTTTAGTTGCTTTTCGTAGTTGTTTTTGCGTACCTTTATCTTTCTTCTAGTAGAATTGTTAGGGTTTGTGTTTTCTTTTCATCTAGTTTATCATCTAGAGTCAGTTTTTGTTTACTCCGAGTCCACATAGCATACAGTGTGTTTGTCCAAACCATAGCTACAGCCTTTCGATATACGTGACTAGGAACTTCCCCAGAAGAGACTAGTTTTACCGCTCGACAGGCTGCTCATTAGGGTTTTGGTGCTTTGCATATCTTGTTGGCCGTGTTATCAAGGAGTTGCGTCATAAAAAAAAGAGAAAATAGAAAAGAAGCAAAAAGAGCTACATCGCTGCGTGTGTTCCAAAAAGAAAATACAAAAAGAAAAGTGAAGTGCTAGTTGAATCAAGTGAAAGGCCTAAGTTTTCTTTACTGCACCTGTAGTTGAGCAATCTTGTGCCTGTCTCGTTGAGCTTTGCTAGCGTCTCTCTTGTGCATTGCAACCTTTCCTCCATATAGTTGCATTGCCCCATTATATCGCCTTGTGTGAGTATCATTGGTTGTTTACGGTCAGCGCTAGAGCTTGTTATTGGTGCAAATAGGTAGCCTACCTACAACCCCACATATATCCTGCTTTGTCGTGTGATTGTTCTTATACCCTTGATATTCGCTTCGCTACATCCGTGCACTAGTTGTTACTACAAGTGGTAAGCAACACTAATTTACTTTGGAACGGTAAGATTTCCTTTTCTTATCAGTTTTGAGTGAGTTGTGAGAGTACCACCATATATTTTTTATTTAGTGCACTAACCTACTAATCATGTCTGCTAGTGATAATAAGATTGTTAACCAGGAAAACAAGAATTCGGCAGATATCATCACATGGAGGGAGTATGAAGCTCTTCGTAATGAGATGCGACGTGAATTCCGCACTAAGGATGATGAGCTTAAGGGTACAGTTGACGAGATCAAACAAACGCTGGATGCTACTAATGAAACCGTCACTGGATTGGCTGATCAAATGACGGATATCCAGCGCAATATTGCAGATATGCGCCTCGCTATTGAGAATTTGACTGCACAACAACAACAACAAGACGATGATGAAGATCCTGAGCTTGAAGATGACGCACACAATGCTCGTGGTGCGCCTCGTGGTCATCGTCCTCGTGGTTGGGTTCCACTTGGCCGCAATGGTCGTGGACAAGATGAAGAAGATGGATTGGGTAAGCCCAAGTTTTCCATACCCAAGTTTGAAGGAGGAGCTGATGTTGAAGAATATCTCACTTGGGAGCTCAAGATTGAGAAGTTATGGAGCTTACATCCCAACTACTCTGAAGATAAGAAGATCAAGCTTGCTTCTTCTGAATTTGATGGTTATGCATTGCGTTGGTGGGATTCTTTGGTTCGTAACCGCGACGAAGATGGTGCACAACCTATCCGTACATGGCGTGCTATGAAGGAGGTTATGACTTCTCGTTTTGTGCCTACAAATTACTTGCGGAATATATTTGATAAGCTAACATTATTGAGGCAAGGTGTGAAGACTGTTGATGAGTACTACATGGAGATGGAGATGCTTATGCAGCGTGGTCGTGTCCGTGAGTCTCTAGAGATGACAATGCAGCGTTTTCTCAATGGATTGAAGTATGATGTTAAAGGCATTGTTCGTCATTACACCTACACCAATATGAATCAATTGTTACATCATGCAAGAGAAGCTGAATCATAGTTGGCTGAAGAAGCAAAGGTTAAGGGACGTGCTACGGGAGCTGGGCGTTTTACACCCCGTGCGCCCTCTAAGGTGCCGGCACCTTCGACGCGCTCTGCTCCTTACTCTACTCCGCCTAGCAAACAGGTCTCCAATGTATCTGTCGTTGCCTAATCGACGGTACCCTGGAGGAGGGATCCTCACGAGGGGGGAAAGAAGTAGGGTGAAAGGATCGTATGCCGCACCTAGAGGGGGGGTGAATAGGTGCTAACCAATTTTTAGTTCTTTTTCAATTTAGGTTTGACACAAAGGTAAATTCTCTAGATATGCAACTAAGTGAATTTACCTATATGACAAGGTTATCAACTAAGCAAGATATAGCTACGCAATATATAGGAGATAGAGTGGGATAGAGGTAACCGAGAGTGTAGCACGCGTTGACACGGAGATGATTCCCGTAGTTCCCTTCCTTTGCAAGAAGGTACGTCTACGTTTGGAGGAGTGTGGTTGCTACGCAAGCCAAACCAACAGCCACGAAGGCTTCACTCAGATCTCCTGTGAGCAACGCCACGAAGGCCTAGCCCACTTCCACTAAGGGATTTCCTCGAGGCGGAAACCGGGCCTTTACAAGGTTCTTGGGGCACACATCCACAACTGAATTGGAGGCTCCCAAATCTGTAACAATACAACAATCAACAACAACACATCAACAACAAATCAACTAGGGGACCAAATAGGAACACTAGCATGAGATCCCTCAAACAAGTGAGGGGGAAATGAAGAACGCTTCGGTGAGGATGTAGATCGGTGGCTTCTCCTTCGAATCCCCAAAGATCAAGAGCTTTGGTTGGGGGAGGAAGGAGATCTTGCAAATCTTGTGTTTCTTGAGGTGGCTCTAATGGTGGTGTAGCTTGGCAGAATTCTTGAGCAATGATTGAGCAAAGAGGTAAGGAAGAAGAAGAGGGGTATAAATACCCCTCCCCAAAATCCAACCGTTGAGCCTTCCGGGGGGCCGGATAATCCGGCCGCAGGTACAAAACCATGACAATGTCCGGTCAAATGTCCGGCCCCATGCCAGAGCCACTTTTCTTCGGGTCCTTAGCCGTTTTCGAGGGGCCCGGATATTTCCAAAATATCCGGCCCGGATACCGGCCCGGTACAATACCGGGGGCAAAAATCCGGCCCCTATACTGCGCTGCTTTTCCTCAGAGACTTAGCCAAAATCAGGGGGCCGGATATTTCAACAATATCCGGCCCGGATTATCCGGCCTACCCAACATTTTAAATATCTATGTAATCCCTGTACCACTTTAACAAACATTAGTGTATCACATATATTGACATCAAACACTCAAAACATAATATGAGAGATGTTCTTTCAATCTCCCCCTTTTTGGTGTTTGATGACAATATACGGATTTGCAAGAGAATAACTATAGAGACAAACATGATGGCAAAAACATAGAGGCACTCCCCCTACATGTGTGCATATAAGTAATTTGCATTTGAATACAAATACACAACACATAGGATTGAGGTGCCTCAACACTAGATGTATCCATCATGAGCTCTAACACGAGACATATACAAATATGAAGTTGAGATATGATGCAAGAGATCATACCCATGTGTAGATATAAGATACGGAGATATAGCATCACACATAATATAGCATCCTTGATCTCAACATATAGAAATCCGAAAACCATAACAATGTCTCACACTTAACAATGTCTCACACCACATAGCACATAGTTTTAAACGACACAACCAAAGCAAATAGTGCAAATACGAGGGAACACAAGCAATAAAGGAATGGTAAACGCATATGCTTGTGCCCAAACCATGCAAATCCCCGAGATAGTTCCTAATAGAACACTTCTCCCCCTTTGGCATCGAAACGCCAAAAAGGGGACAAGCGCGATGCTACTCGTCCCATGGGAATCACTCGGAGGCATCATCATCATCGGACTCGTCTGCCGCTTCCTCTTCATCCTCATCAGTGTCAGGTGCATCCGGGGAGCGGCGAGAGGTGTTGGTCCTTTGAAGGCAATCATCAAGATCACTCCATGGAACCTGTGCAGAGTGCCATCCACTGTAACCCTGGTGAGCTGGAGGCTGAGGCGGGGGTCCTTGATCACCACTGAGCTTGTGAAGAATAACCGCCTGAGTGTGCTTAATCTCAGAACGCTCTCGGCTAGCAGCATAGTTTTCCTTATGTATCTCAATGTTCATGCACAGGATGTGACGCTGAAACCAACTAAGCCGGCTCACTTGCTTCCTCATAGCCGGGACATCAGGATGACGAGCAGGAGCAAAGCCACTAGAACGAGCATCACGCATGAAAGTGTCAGGAGCAGGTACGGCTGAAGAGACTGGCTTAAGCTTGTAGGCCTTCTTGACATGGTGCTTCACCAAAGGATACCCACTCAAGTCTTCATCACACACAGCCACAGAGTTGTTGATGAGAAGCTGAATGTAGGGTGCATAGGGTATGGTGGTCCGGGAGACCATGGCATCATGGATCTCATGGAAGATAAAGTCCATGACATCAAGAGTGTAGTCCCGTTCTTCATTCACATCACGAGCACACTTATAGCTGAGGTGCATAAGGTCCACAAGGGCTCCCCGGAGAGCATCATTGTTACCACCACTTGGGCAAATGGTTGCCCGAAAGAACCGAAGCAACTGACTGTATATGGGAAGCAGCCCCTTAGCTTGACCAATCTTTCCTGCTGAGGTATAGAGATGCACAAGAGCATTCTTATCTGTCTGTTGTGGTCCATGAAGGCGACAACCCCCATCAACAGGAACTCCAAGAAAACCAGCAAATTGGCGCAGAGTGGCACTGCAGTGAGTGGAGCCAGTCATCCATTCCATAGTGTGTTCCTCATCTTTCCTGATTGCCAAAGTGGCAAAGAACTGCTTCACCAAATCTGGGCTATAGTCACATTGAATCTTCATGATCTCAAGCAAGCCCATCCTTCCAGCTACCCAGATTGCGTCTTCAAAGTGATCGTTGATTGCCAGAATGTCCACATCGATAGCTTGCATGGGTCTCAGATTCTTCATGGGCTCATAGATGTCCTTGTAGATGAACTCCTGCTCAATGCACCAGTATCTCCTGCCCGCTATCTCTTCATCCCTTGGGACATCATCATACCAGTTCTTCAAGCGGATAGCGGAGTAAGAAACTGAGTCCATGGCCTTGTAGTTCTCCCTCACTTCCTTGTTCTTCCGCCTTGAAGTGACGGACTTGCGAGGTGCATTGGAGGCAAACTCATCACTAGATCGATCATGCCTTGAGCGTCTCCGACCACCCCGAGAAGCACCACCTGTGAGAAGCAAAGGCGGGTAGCAAAGGAAAGGTAATGCTCATAAGTCATGTAAGATACAGTAATATACTCGAGAAACATGCTATAAGTCGGTACAAATCTAGACATGATAGATTGAAGCAAAACTGCAGCGGCGATGAAGCTCCAGGCCGGATAATCCGGTGTCCCCTGGGGGCGGATAATCCAGCTCGGGGGGCGGATAATCCGGCCCTGCGAGATTTGCAGTTTTCCAATCAAAAGCTTGTCTAAGACTAGATCGGCCTCATAGCATGCAAGAGGAGTACACTACAAATGATTTGGAACAACTAGACACCAATTCCACCAAGAAAAGAGCACATATAAAACACAACATCTAGGGTTAGAGATTGTGAATCATACCCACATCCATTGTGGAAACCGCTTGGAGGAGAAGGTAGCTAGGGAGGAGATGCACCCGATCCACCCAAGAACTCCGAGAGGGGGCGGACGGAGCGTCTCCGGCGAGGAGGAGGAGATCCGGCGAACTTGAGAGGAGAAAGAGGAGAGAGAGGCGCGTGGGGGTGGTGTGAACCGTTTGCCCCCCCGCGGCCTCGTCCTCAACCCTTTCAAGATCTGCCCAGGCCGGATAATCCGGCCCTAGTTTAAGGCGGATAATCCGGCCGGGCCGGATAATCCGGTGTCTCCTGGGGCCGGATTATCCGGGGTTCTGGAAAATTCCAGAATCACCGGGAATCCGTCCCATCTTTCGTTGGTTATTTGCAAGACCCATGTGTGATGCAATAAAGTATCACGTCACATATAAGGTGCAAATTTACCAATAAGATGGAGCAACCTAGATCATCCGACCGAAACACCTCAAACTCCAAGTTTTTACCAAACATGACAAATGAGCAAGATGGAAATGGCTTATAGGAGAGAGTAGGCTTAGGTTGTAGAAGATACAAACTGTTAATGGTACATGATCACTCAAGTTTGCAAGATATGAGCAAATAAGGCCAAACTAGAGTGATTTCCCATAAGAACATGGAGTTGTCAAATAAAAGGCGATAAGACCCAAATAACTCCAACTCTTCACAAAGAAGAGTGTGGTGGCCTAGGCCACCATATATGAGTGTTATGGCATGGCACCGCGAAGATATATCTTGGGCCCAAAACCACTACTCATCATTGAAGCTCACATATCATTATATGATATAAAGAGAATGATTTCTTTTAATGTTGGCATTATGGGGGGAGGGATAGCTCAATAGTTTAAACCGCACTCCCCCTATTTCCATGCCCACATCTAAACCAAATAAAGTTTTGAGACAAAGGTGTGTTTGCAAGATGGTCAAGCTATACTCCTTGAATCAATGATATTTAGCTCATTCCTCAAATAAGAGAACCTTGCTTCATCAAGAGGCTTCGTGAATATATCGGCAAGTTGATCTTTGGTAGGAACATAGATAAGCTCAATATCACCACGGGCAACATGATCCCTAATGAAATGATTCCGGATCTCAATATGCTTCGTTCTTGAATGTTGCACCAGATTATAGGCAATCTTGATGGCACTTTCATTGTCACATAATAGAGGCACTTTGTCACAAATGACACCGTATTCCTTTAAAGTTTGCCTCATCCATAACAATTGAGTGCATCCACTTGCGGCGGCAACATATTCGGCTTCGGCGGTGGAGAGAGATATGCAATTTTGCTTCTTAGAAGACCAACACACCAAGGACCTACCAAGGAATTGGCAAGCCCCGGAAGTTGATTTCCTATCATCCTTGTCACCCGCCCAATCCGCATCGGTATATCCATTGAGAATAAAGCTTGAGCCTTTGGGGTACCAAATACCATATCTTGGGGTATCAACCAAATATCGAAAGATTCTTTTGAGAGCCATCATGTGGCTCTCCTTAGGAGAAGCTTGATACCTTGCACACACACCAACACTCAACACTATGTCCGGTCTAGATGCACAAAGGTAAAGCAAGGATCCAATCATGGAGCGATATACCTTTTGATCCACCTCTTTACCATTGGGATCTAGTGCAAGATGACATTTGGTAACCATAGGAGTGGCCACACCCTTCAACTCGGTCATCTTGAACCTCTTGAGCATGTCTTGGAGATATTTTGCTTGATTGATGAAGGTTCCTTCTCTCAATTGCTTGATCTCAAAACCAAGGAAGAACTTCATCTCTCCCATCATAGACATCTCAAACCTATCGGTCATAAGCTTTGAAAATTCATCATTGAAAGCTTTGTTAGTAGAGCCAAAGATAATATCATCAACATATAATTGGCAAACGAAAAGCTCCCCATTAACCCTCTTAGTAAAAAGAGTGGGATCGATTAGCCCAACATCAAACCCACGGTCTACCAACAATTCTTTAAGGTGCTCGTACCAAGCTCTAGGAGCTTGTTTGAGACCATAAAGTGCTTTATCAAGCTTGTAGACATGGTTAGGAAAGTTGAGATCCTCGAACCCCGGGGGTTGCTTAACATAAACCTCTTCATGCAAAGGACCATTAAGAAAAGCACTTTTAACATCCATTTGTTGTAACTTAAAGTTATGATGCGATGCATAAGCAAGAAGGATACGGATGGACTCAAGGCGAGCCACGGGAGCATAGGTCTCCCCAAAGTCAATTCCTTCAACTTGAGAGAAACCTTGAGCCACCAATCTTGCCTTGTTCCTCACAACATTTCCAAACTCATCTTGCTTGTTCTTGAATATCCATTTAGTGCCTATAACGTTGCGGCACTCCTTTGGCTTCTCTACTAAGGTCCATACTTTGTTGCGCTTGAAGTTGTTGAGTTCTTCGTGCATGGCTTCCAACCAATCCGAATCTTCAAGGGCTTCAAATACTTTCTTGGGTTCCACTAAGGAGATATAAGCATGATGATTGCTAAAGTTAGCCAATTGCCTTCTTGTGGAAACCTTTGCCCTTACATCACCAAGAACCTTGTCATGTGTGTGTTCAAGACGCTCAAGTTGTCTTTCTCTTCTTGCTAGACGACGGGCCTCGATCTCCTCCTTGGTTTTTCTAGGCCTTGGAGGTGTCACTTGATCAACTTGATCATTTGGGTCCCCGTCTTGACCTTCAATTGGAGCTTCCTCAATTTCTTGAGAATGCTCAACCTCATGTGCTTGATCTTGGACAATATTTGGTGAAGCGCAAATATCAAATGGATACTCATCGGAGCCATCATGAATCCTTGGTTGATCTTGTCCTTGATCTTGTACATGAGAGGGAGGGTTTTCTTCTTGTTCTTGGGTTGGTGCATCATTAGCTTCAATAGATGGGGTTTGTTGATGTTGAGAGGATGAGGGCTCCACCGTGGTAGAGCATAGTTCTTCCCGAGACGCCACACCGTGTCCCTCAATGGGGCGGAAAAATCCCACACCCATTCTTACTATGGCATCTTGAGGTATTTCATCACCTGCACAAACATCAACTTGCCCCACTTGGGAGCTATCATTTTCTTCGAACCTCACACTACAAGATTCGATGATAATCCCGGAGGCTATATCAAAGACTCTATAAGTGTGAGATTCGGCACCGTAACCAACAAATATACCCTCCAAAGCTTTAGGAGCAAATTTAGACAAACGAACTCCTTTGATTTTGTAGAAACACTTACAACCGAACACCTTGAAGTATGAGATATTAGGCTTGTTGCCGGTGAGTATTTCATATGGAGTCTTGTTCAATCCCTTGCGGAGGTAGAGCCGGTTAGAAGAGTGGCAAGCGGTGGAGATGGCTTCGGCCCAAAAGTTATAGCGGGATTTATACTCCGCCATCATAGATCTTGCCATATCCATAAGAGTCCGGTTCTTCCTCTCCGCAACACCATTTTGTTGAGGGGTGTAAGCAGCGGAATATTGATGACGAATCCCCTCATCACTAAGAAAATCATTGAGTGTGTAGTTCTTGAACTCGGAGCCGTTGTCACTTCTTATTGCCATAATGAGGAGGTTGTGTTGGCGTTGCACTTCGGTGGCAAAGTCAATGAATATTTGTTGAGTCTCATCTTTCGTCTTGAGAAAGTAGACCCAAGTGTATCTTGAGTAATCATCAACAATCACCAAGCAATGTTTCTTCGCACCAAGACTTGCATGAGTAACGGGACCAAAGAGATCCACATGAAGGAGCTCCAAGATCCTCTTGGAAGAGATGATAGTCTTGCTTGGATGCGGAGAGTCATGCATTTTGCCTTCAACACAAGCCCTACAAACACGATCTTTGGCAAAAGAAACATTTTCCATTAGTCCCACAATATGGTTCCCCTTGTGAAGACTTTGCAAAGTTCTCATGTTGACATGGGCTAGGCGGCGATGCCACAACCAACCCACATCCGCCTTTCCGAATAGGCACATCGCACTTGAAGTGGTGGTCCCCGAAAAGTCCACCACATACAAGTTATGTTCGCGATACCCAACGAAAGCGACTTTTAGAGTCTTGCTCCACAAGAGGACCACAATATCATTATCAATAAAGACGGCGAAACCCATCTTGCCAAGGGCGGAAACGGAAAGCAAATTGTAACCAAGGGTTTTGACAAGCATGACATCCACAAGTGTTATGTTGTGTGCAACCACAACCTTGCCAAAACCCATTACCTCGGATGTAGAATTATCGCCAAAGGAGACGGTGATATTGTTTATGTTGGGCCTCAACTCCTTGACGAGGTTCTTGCCGCCGGTCATATGACTTGTACATCCACTATCAAGTACCCATTTTGAACCTCCGGCGGCATAGTCCTACATGAGATCAATTCTTGGATTTAGGTACCCATTTCTCAATGGGTCCTCTTTTGTTAGCAACAAGGGTCTTTGGGACCCAAATAGACCAAGCAACATAACCATCATATGGGCCAACATATTTAGCATACACATCACCATAATAATCTCTAAATAGAACATAGTGAGGGTTAGCATTTCCCGCATTATCATCATTAATGGTGTTGCCCTTAGGGGCTTCACCATTGGTGATAGCTTTCTTCTTCTCTTGTGCGGGCTTGGCCTTTTGCTTGTTTGCCTTCTTCGCCTTGGCATTGTAACCTAGGCCCTCCTTCCCATTGTTTGATCTTTGCTTACTCAAAAGATCATCCAAAGAAAGTTTACTTTGGGGAGAGGAGGCCTTAGCAAGTTCATCCTTCAACCTAGCATTTTCCTCAATAATATTTGCATGATCACAAGAAGGGGTAGAGGAACTAGGCACATCATATGAAGCAAGCCTAATTTGAAGTTGCTCATTTGACTTGGATAGGAGAGAGTATTCACTCTTCAAGGCTTTGTGAGCTTTGTCTAGTTCATCTAGATCCTTCACAAGTTTCTCATGATCAACACCAAATTGGGCCTTTTCCTTTTTAAGCAATTTAGTCTTAGCCCTAGCATGATCTCTAGCTTTAGTGAGCTTGTTAATTTCATCTTGAGGCTCTTCAAGATTTTCTAGCCTCTCCTCAAGAGAAGCTATATTTTCTTGACTTTCCTCAAGGGCATTTTTAAGAGCATGGATTTCAAGAGAGTCTTCTCTCTCTATTTGACCCTTTTTCTCAAGCATATCATTTTGTTGAGCTAAACGAGCCATGAGATTTGAAACATGCTTTTTGTTGATACCTTGTAGGTTAAACATGAATTCATCAAATTCTAGCATTTCTTGTTTCACTTTTAGACTAGCATCATCAACCCCTAGATCACTTGATATGTTAGGCATAGAGGGGCTAGGAGATGATACCTCGGAGGATTTGGCCATGAGACAACTTTCTTCCTCCACATGAATGATCTCATTGGGGGATTCACTTGGTGATGAAGAGTTAGTGGAGAGGGAGGCAAGAGCGACCAATCCATTAGAGGTTGCATCTTCTTCATCATCAACATCATCATCTCCGGAGGAATATTCTTCTTGAGTTGATAGCACAATAGATGTGTCCAAGGAGGACGTTGCCATGAAGCAATGTGCATTCTTGATATGAGGATTCTCATTGGGGGATTCAAAGAGAGATGAAGAGGGAATGTTGGTAGTGACAATGGCGGCCACTTCCTTTGAGCTTTCTCCTTCATCATCACTAGAGCTTACAACTTCATCGGAAGAATATTCTTCCCTAGTCACTAGCACAACTCTTGGGGGCTTCTTGCCCTTCTTGGTCTTGTTGTTGTAGAACTTCTTGTTGGGGGCTTTTGAATATTTGCCCTTTGATTCTTTGCTCTTGTCCTTGGGAATGAGCCTTCCATTATGAAGCTCTCTATTCTCATAGGGGCATTCGGCAATGAAGTGGCGCTTGTCATCACAATTGTAGCATGATCTTGTCTTTGGACCAAAGCTAGTGAACCCACTCTTGTGGTTTCTCTTGATGTTGTCTTCCTTGGCCTTGGAGGGATCAACCCAAAAAGACTTTGCATGGAAGGCCATGTGATCATGATAGTGGCATTCCAAATCTTCCGGATAGGACATACTCCAAGATGCCCTATATTGTTCTTGAGGGTACACTTCTTCAACGGGGTTGACCACCAAGGCAAGGTTGTTCCCTTTTGCCATACCAATGGCACGATTGCGAGAATCATGAGAGTTTTGCTCGAGCACCTTGAGGGCTTGCATCTCGTGCACGACATCTTGAGATGAGAGAGAAGAATAGCATTCTCTCCCAACAAGGGTCTTGACATCAATGGGAACAAAAGGCATCATGCATTCAATGTACTTCTCCTTGATCCAAGAGTCAGTGATGTGGGTGGCACCACTAAGCCGGAAGGCATCGGCAACGATGAGGAGTCTTCCATACATGACTTGATGATCTTCATCCGGTAGCCTCATGAATCCTTCGGCTTGATTCCGAAGAGCATTATACTTGTTCCTTCTCGTGCTCTCACTTCCCATGCAACTAGCGGCCAAACCATCCCAAGCTTCCTTGGCGGTGGTGTAGTTCCGAACACGAGGAAGCTCTTGTGTCCCCACACTAGTTTGAATCATGTGCAAGGCGGTGTTGTTGAGTTGACTATCAACCGCTTCTCTTCTAGTCAACTTGTCGGGGTTGTAAGGCTTGAAACCTTCCAAGATGATTCTCCAAAGTTCATTGGAGGCACTGCAAACATGAGAGCGAAACTCAAATTGCCAAGTATCGAAATTCTCAACGGAAAACTTAGGTGGGTCGCCTCGAATGTTCAAATGGGGATGTGGAACCGGTATATCGGGAGATTGAAAAGGTGGAGCTACTCGATTGTAGCTCTCACCTCCACTAGTTCCACTAGGAGATGCAATGGGAGATTTGATAGTGTTTAAGTTATCACCTTCCACGGGTTTGGTAGAGGAGGGTAGTGCCGAAGCACCTCCCTCTTCTAACACACCCGTGTCCTCTATGGCGGGAGCCCTAGGAGGGACCGGAGTCAAAAGCTCGGAAATCAATTTTCTCATGCTTTCCATTTGAGCGTCCATGGAGGATCTCAACGAATTGATGTCCTCCATGGTGACCACCTTACCGGCCTCTACCGGGGGCACATCGTCCGGCATACTCTTAGGCGGTTAAGCCCGAAATAAGAGCCGAGGCTCTGATACCAATTGAAAGGATCGTATGCCGCACCTAGAGGGGGGGTGAATAGGTGCTAACCAATTTTTAGTTCTTTTTCAATTTAGGTTTGACACAAAGGTAAATTCTCTAGATATGCAACTAAGTGAATTTACCTATATGACAAGGTTATCAACTAAGCAAGATATAGCTACGCAATATATAGGAGATAGAGTGGGATAGAGGTAACCGAGAGTGTAGCACGCGTTGACACGGAGATGATTCCCGTAGTTCCCTTCCTTTGCAAGAAGGTACGTCTATGTTTGGAGGAGTGTGGTTGCTACGCAAGCCAAACCAACAGCCACGAAGGCTTCACTCAGATCTCCTGTGAGCAACGCCACGAAGGCCTAGCCCACTTCCACTAAGGGATTTCCTCGAGGCGGAAACCGGGCCTTTACAAGGTTCTTGGGGCACACATCCACAACTGAATTGGAGGCTCCCAAATCTGTAACAATACAACAATCAACAACAACACATCAACAACAAATCAACTAGGGGACCAAATAGGAACACTAGCATGAGATCCCTCAAACAAGTGAGGGGGAAATGAAGAACGCTTCGGTGAGGATGTAGATCGGTGGCTTCTCCTTCGAATCCCCAAAGATCAAGAGCTTTGGTTGGGGGAGGAAGGAGATCTTGCAAATCTTGTGTTTCTTGAGGTGGCTCTAATGGTGGTGTAGCTTGGCAGAATTCTTGAGCAATGATTGAGCAAAGAGGTAAGGAAGAAGAAGAGGGGTATAAATACCCCTCCCCAAAATCCAACCGTTGAGCCTTCCGGGGGGCCGGATAATCCGGCCTAAGTTGGGGCCGGATAATCCGCCCCCCCGGATAATCCGGCCGCAGGTACAAAACCATGACAATGTCCGGTCAAATGTCCGGCCCCATGCCAGAGCCACTTTTCTTCAGGTCCTTAGCCGTTCGAGGGGGCCGGATATTTCCAAAATATCCGGCCCGGATATTCCGGCCCTGGTACAATACCGGGACAATATCCGGGCAAAAATCCGGCCCCTCTACTGCGCTGCTTTTCCTCAGAGACTTAGCCAAAATCAGGGGGCCGGATATTTCAACAATATCCGGCCCGGATTATCCGGCCTGGCCAGATCAAATCCAACACACATGAATAAATATCTATGTAATCCCTGTACCACTTTAACAAACATTAGTGTATCACATATATTGACATCAAACACTCAAAACATAATATGAGAGATGTTCTTTCAATCTCCCCCTTTTTGGTGTTTGATGACAATATACGGATTTGCAACAGAACACCTGCACGATGACAGGGCCTACTGCTGCTTGTCTGGAATTATCTGGGCGCTTGCGCGTTGTTACAATGGTTGTGGTTGTGCCTCTAGGGCTCCCGGGATCCGGCTTATATAGACGCACGGATCTAGGGTTTACATGGAGAGTCCTAGCCGGAATACAAGTTACCTAACTACGGTACAATATCTTGCCGTGTACGTCAAGGATCCGCCTTCCATCTTGGCCGTGCTGGATCCGGATACTTTATGGGCCTCCACGGATCCGGCCTCCTTCGTAGGTCGGTTGAGATCCGGCTCCTCGTTCCTGGGCTGGACTTCATCCTTCATGATCAACAGCAACTGGGCCGCCCGATGGGCCACATGCCACCATCACCGTCTGTGGGCCACCCGGGCTTGCCGGATCCAGGCCATGTCGTTGATATACCCATAAAGTATACCCACAACAGTAGCCCCCGAAGTTCTCCGAGATTCATCATTCCCCAACTTTAGTTAACTTGGATCCGAAGAGAATCTTGAAGATCTTCCAAACCTTCTCGTTTCTGACATCATCTTCTCGGAAATCATCTGTCCTTCAATAATCGATAACGTAACGGAGTTCTTTCCCGCGCACAACCTCCTACTTTCCCGCGCTAAATTTTCGAGATGCGAATCTTCAGCCGGAAATTTCGGGAGCGCACGGTTAAGTTACCTCCACGTCATTTTACCCTTTTTAACCTAAGACACGCGTCATGCATCCAACGGCGAGACTGGTCAGTTTCCACCGTTGGATCCGAAACACGAATCTCCGCGTTGGGTCTATAAATACCCACCGCGTGCGGTAACTTCCCATTCTTTTCACCTTCTCACCGCATCATCTTCCTCCTCGCGCCGCGCCGCCCGACGGATCTCATCTCCGGCGAACTTCGCCACAGAGCTTCGTGCGCCGCCACTCCAAGCCCCCCTCGCGCCAAGATCATCTCGGTTGAACGGGAAATTTCTCCCGCCGCCGATTCGTGGTCACGCGGGTCGATTCGCAGCAAGTCCGGCGACCTTTGCCTCGCCGGAGCTCCGCCGAGCCACCGCGCCATTAACGGTACGTGCGCCGGCCTCGTAGAAGATAACCTTAGCGTAGATCCGGTTACTTAAATACTTTGCATGGGTGCAGCCGGAAGCATGCCACTTGATTCACCGCATTGTACTGGTAGTTCTCCGAATAGCCCGGATCCCAGTTTGCTAGAACCAATCTGTCCGGATCCCATAGCATATCTACCACCATACGTTTCCGACATTAGACTTGCTCAACCATTCTCCGCCTCTTCCAGTACCAAACTAGGCCGGATTCCAACCGCTCAAGAGCTCGAAGAAGAACTCCAAGGCCAGGCTAGAATGGCAGCCAAAGTTCAGGAGTCGGAAAATAAGAGGGCGTCCAAGGCCCGGATCCGCGAAGGAGAGCGAGGTCAATGGTGGCCCTGCGAAACTACCGATGTGGAGCTTAGAGAGCTCCAGAACGAGGGTATGATCTCCGCCCACTGGAGCTTCATACGCGACACCGACGTCCCCAAGCCCGGAGCCGGAGAAGTTGTCATGACCAAGGCTTGGGTAGAGCGCGGATTATCGCTCCCCTGCTCGGAGTTCTTCCTCTCCATCCTCAACACATACGGGCTCCAGCCCCACAACATCTGCCCCAACTCATACCTTCTGCTCTCCAACTTCGCGACACTTTGCGAAGGGCATCTTGGGATCCGACCAGATGTCAGATTATGGCAGTTCTTCTTCCGAGTGAAGAAAGAGACGAAGGATAAAGCTATGTTGAACTGCGGGAGCATGACGTTCATGCTCCGACCTGGTCGCATGTATCCTCCTCACGATTCGCACGAATCCGTCCGGTACTGGAACGCCGGATGGTTCTATGAGAAGAACGCCTCGGTTCCGGAAGTTCATGATGGCTTGCCCAAGTTTGTCAACGAGCCTCCGGAAGAGCTCGCGAGCTGGAGCTTCGTCCCCTCACTCGCCCTAACCCCAATCTTGGAGAAGGCGGCGCGGAGAATCTCCTGGCTAGTCCACGACGGGCTAACCGGAGCCCAGCTTACCCTCAGCTGGTTCACTCGGCGGATCCAGCCACTTCGGTACAATGCGCGGTTAATCTGCGCATACACCGGGGCGGACGACCAGCTCCGAGCTACCCGCCACGACCTTCCGGCTGATTCCCTCAAAAGGAGAATCAAAACGCTCGTGAAGATAGGCCGGGGCCAACCGGTCCCGGAATTGATCAAGGATATCCATACAAACAACCAGTGTCCTCCGGTAAGCTCTGATCCCTTCGTTACTTCAAACTTCACAAGTTTTTGGATGTTGACTAACTTATAATAGCTTTCCCTCCAGCTCGATACTTTGGCGGAGGAAAACTTTCGCACCATACTTCGTGTCCCCGTCAGCGGCGACGCGGCGGAGGAGGTTCCGGAAGACGAAGAGGAGGAAGAGGAGCAGGCACCCCGCAAGGCGGCCCCTCGACCTTCGAAGCGTCCCCGCGCCAAAGCTTCCGGCTCTGAAGCCGGAGCCAGCGGCGAGGCCTCCGCCAAGAAGCCCAAGATCACCAAGCCACCTCCGCTGAACTCGAAGAAAGCGGAGCGTGAACGTCTGAAGATGCTTGCAACTGCAGGCAAACGCTCTCGCCCCATCATCCCCGGCGCCCCGTAAGTTTCCGAGTATGGCGCATCTCTGTTTTGATGTAATTGTTTCTTATGTGATCTCTTTTACTTGTTTGCAGAGTTCCGACTACCGCCGCCACCCGGACCACCAGCCAAGAACCCATTACCAAATATATGAAAAAGTCTCCGGCTGTTGGCCCTCCGACTCCAGCTCCGCCAAGCACTTCCCACACTGCTCCACCGCCGTCTCCCCCTCAGGCTGATCAATCTCCCCCTCCTGCCGCAAATACTCCACCGGAAATAATTCCGGTTAGCAGCGAGAAGGCGGGCGGAGAAGATCCCAAGGCCAAAGGCCCTGCCCAAGACGAAACAGAAGTACAAGGCCAAGGAGAGGCTGAGGTCACTTCTTCCGAGAAGATCGGAGCCGGCGCTGGCGACGTCGTCGTTTTTCCGAAAAACTTTGGAGATCCGGCTGACCTCACTTCCACCCCCAAGGCATATGCTACCAAGTTTTTCAACAAGCTAACCGAGGCGGAGAAATGGGAGCTTGAACAAGATCTGCTCAACGCCATGCTGAACAACGCCTGGGGGAAGCCGGATGCCGCGACGTCGGAGATCCAAGACTTCAAGAAGGACGTCGGCCAGTTCTTCGACAAGCTTATCTGCAAGCAAAAGGTACTCCCCAGTAGCCCCCAAGCATGTAGGCGGAAACTAGATACTAGTTAGCGCTTAGATGCTTTAGAATAAAGTCACTTCTGGAGAGATTTTTAAATTGTCGCAGTAGCCCCCAAGCATTATGTCGGAAGGATTCCGGCAATGATGCTTCAAAGGACCCCACTATTGTAGGCGGAATTTTTACTCCTGCTCTGATCTTATTTTACAGGAACAGCAGGCGCTACACTATGAGCTGCACAAGAATATTGCCCTTCAGCGCCGCGTTACCCTGGGTCAAGCGGAAAATATCCGGACCCTGAAAAATGAGAATGCAGAATTGAGCAAACAACTGGCGGAGGCCCAAGGTTGGTTTCCGCCTTTTTATGCCATTAACTCACATTCCGACTTTGAACTTATTTTGACTCGTATCTTTATAGGCGCATCTGATACGTCTCCAACGTATCGATAATTTCTTATGTTCCATGCTACTTTATTGATGATACCTACATGTTTTATGCACACTTTATGTCATATTCGTGCATTTTCTGGAACTAACCTATTAACAAGATGCCGAAGTGCCAGTTCCTGTTTTCTGCTGTTTTTGGTTTCAGAAATCCTAGTAACGAAATATTCTCGGAATTGGACGAAATCAACGCCCAGGTTCCTATTTTGCCCAAGCATCCGAACACCCGAGAGCCGCGAGGGCCCCCTGGGCCCCAGATGACATGGTGGCGCGGCCAGGGCTGGGCCCGCGCCACCCTATGGTGTGGTCGCCCCTTTGACCCTCCTGCGCCGCCTCTTCGCCTATATAAAGCCCCTGCATCGAAAACCCTTACGGGAGGAAGCCACGGTACGCGAAACCTTCCAGAGCCGCCGCCATCGCGAAGCCAAGATCCGGGGACAGGAGTCTCTGTTCCACCCTGCCCGGGGAAGTGCCCCGGAAGGCTTCTCCATCGACACCGCTGCCATCTCCACCGCCATCTTCATCACCGCTGCTGCTCCCATGAAGAGGGAGTAGTTCTCCATCGAGGCTCGGGGCTGTACCGGTAGCTATGTGGTTCATCTCTCTCCTATGTACTTCAATACAATAATCTCATGAGCTGCCTTACATGATTGAGATTCATATGATGATGCTTGTAATCTAGATGTCATTGTGCTAGTCAAGTGAGTTTTACTTATGTGATCTCCGGAGACTCCTTGTCCCACGTGTGTAAAGGTGACAGTGTGCACCGTGTGGGTCTCTTAGGCTATATTTCACAGAATACTTATTCACTGTTATGAATGGCATAGTGAAGTGCTTATTTATATCTCTTTATGATTGCAATGTGTTTTGTATCACAATTTATCTATGTGCTACTCTAGCAATGTTATTAAAGTAGTTTTATTCCTCCTGCACGATGTAATGGTGACAGTGTGTGCATCCGTGTTAGTACTTGGTTTATGCTATGATCATGATCTCTTGTAGATTGCGAAGTTAACTATTGCTATGATAGTATTGATGTGTATTATTCCTCCTACATAAGCATGAAGGTGACAGTGTGCATGCTATGTTAGTACTTGGTTTAGTCGTTTCGATCTTTCATGCACTCTAAGGTTATTTAAATATGAACATTAATTGTGGAGCTTGTTAACTCCGGCATTGAGGGTTCGTGTAATCCTACGCAATGTGTTCATCATCCAACAAGAGAGTGTAGAGTATGCATTTATCTATTCTGTTATGTGATCAATGTTGAGAGTGTCCACTAGTGAAAGTCTAATCCCTAGGCCTTGTTCCTAAATATTGCTATCGCTGCTTGTTTACTGTTTTACTGCTACATCTACTGCAATTGTGTTTACTGTTTTCTTTGCAAACATCTTCCACTCGATACGTTTAATCCTTTGTTACAGCAAGCCGGTGAGATTGACAACCTCACTGTTTCGTTGGGGCAAAGTACTTTGGTTTTGTTGTGCAGATTCCACGTTGGCGGAATCCCTGGTGTTGCGCCGCATCACATTTCGCGACCATCAACCTTCAACGTGCTTCTTGGCTCCTCCTGGTTCGATCAACCTTGGTTTCTTTCTGAGGGAAAACTTGCCACTGTGCGCATCATACCTTCCTCTTGGGGTTCCCAACGGACGTGTACATCTACGCGCATCAAGCCTGTTTCTGGCGCCGTTGCCGGGAGATCAAGACACGCTGCAAGGGGAGTCTCCACTTCTCAATCTCTTTACTTTGTTTTTGTCTTGCTTTATTTTATTTACTACTTTGTTTGCTGCACCTAAACAAAACACAAAAAAATTAGTTACTTGCATTTAATTTATTTTGTTATCATGTCTAGTCCTGTACTTGTTTTTATTTTCACTAGTTAGGCATAATGGAAAACAACAAAAATATGAGAGATCTTTATGAACTTTATCTTGAATTAGGACATGATGTGTTTGAAGAAAGAATTAAGAAACCCATGGAACTTTATATGCATGCTAATGAGAATGTTATTACTATGAATGCTTTGAACACCATTGTTGCTAATGCTATGGAAAATTCTAAGCTTGGGGAAGCTGGTTTTGATGAGCATGATATTTTTAGTCCCCCAAGCATTGAGGAGAAAATTTACTTTGATGATACTATGCCTCCTATATTTGATGATGAGAATAATAATGATAGCTACTTTGTTGAATTTGCTCCCACTACAACTAATAAAATTGATTATGCCTATGTGGAAAGTAATAATTTTATGCATGTAGCTCATGACAAGAATGTTGTATGTGATAGTTATATTGTTGAGTTTGTTCATGATGCTACTGAAAGTTATTATGAGAGAGGGAAACATGGTTATATGCATCTTAATAATATTAAGTTTCCCCTCTTTATGTTGAGAATCTTGAAATTGCACTTGTGTTACTTTTCTATGCTTGCCACTTTGTTCTTCATGAATCTATTTGTGTACAAGATTCCTTTTCATAGGAAGCATGTTAGACTTAAATGTGTTTTGAATTTGCCTCTTGATGCTCTCTTTTGCTTCAACTCTTATTTCTTACGAGTGCATCATTAAAACTGCTGAGCCCATCTTAATGGCTATAAAGAAAGAACTTCTTGGGAGATAACCCATGTTTTTACTACAATAATTTTTTTTTGTTGAGTCTTGGAAGTTGTTTACTACTGTAGCAACCTCTCCTTATCATGTTTTTGTGCCAAGTAAAGTTTCTATGTCAAAGTTGATGTTATATTTAGGATCGCTGCGCAGAAACAGCATTGCTGTCTGTCACGAATCTGGGCACAGTCCTCTGTAGAAAATTCGAAAAAATCTGCCAATTTACGAGCGTGATCCTCAGATATGTACGCAACTTTCATTAGTTTTGAGTTTTTCCATTTGAGCAAGTCTGGTGCCAGCTTTAAATTCGTTTTTACGGACTGTTCTTTTTGACAGATTCTGCCTTTTATTTCGCATTGCCTCTTTTGCTATGTTGGATTTATTTCTTTGATCCATTAATGTCCAGTAGCATTATGCAATGTCCAGAAGTGAAAATAATGATTGTGTCACCTCTGAACATGTGAATTTTTGATTATGCACTAACCCTCTAATGAGTTTGCTTGAAGTTTGGTGTGAAGGAAGTTTTCAAGGGTCAATAGAAGAGGGTGATATAATGTGATCGAGAAGAGTGAAAGGTCTAAGCTTGGGGATGCCCCGTGGTTCATCCCTGCATATTTTAATAAGACTCAAGCATCTAAGCTTGGGATGCCCAAGGCATCCCCTTCTTCATCGACAACTTATCAGGTTTCTTCTAGTGAAACTATATTTTTATTCGGTCACATCTTATGTTCTTTACTTGGAGCGTCTGTGTGCTTTTATTTTTGTTTTTGTTTTTGTTTGAATAAAATGGATCCTAGCATTCACTTTGTGGGAGAGAGACACGCTCCGCTGTTGCATATGGACACATGTGTCCTTAGGCTTTACTCATAATGTTCATGGCGAAGTTTCTTCTTCGTTAAATTGTTATATGGTTGGAATTGGAAAATGCTACATGTAGTAATTCTAAAATGTCTTGGATAATGTGATACTTGGCAATTGTTGTGATCATGTTTAAGCTCTTGCATCATATGCTTTGCACCCATTAATGAAGAAATACATAGAGCTTGCTAAAATTTGATTTGCATATTTGGTTTCTCTAAGGTCTAGATAATATCTAGTATTGAGTTTTGAACAACAAGGAAGACGGTGTAGAGTCTTATAATGTTTACAATATGCCTTTTATGTGAGTTTTGCTGCACCTGTTCATCCTTGAGTTTGCTTCAAATAACCTTGCTAGCCTAAACCTTGTATCGAGAGGGAATACTTCTCATGCATCCAAAATCCTTGAGCCAACTACTATGCCATTTGTGTCCACCATAACTACCTACTACATGGTATTTCTCCGCCATTCCAAAGTAAATTGCTTGAGTGCTACCTTTAAAATTCCATCATTCACCTTTGCAATATATAGCTCATGGGACAAAATAGCCTTAAAAACTATCGTAGTATTGAATATGTACTTATGCACTTTATCTTTTATTAAGTTGCTTGTTGTGCGATAACCATGCTTCTGGGGAACGCCATCAACTATTGTTGAATATCATGTGAGTTGCTATGCATGTCCGTCTTGTCTGAAGGATCTATCATTTTAGTGGTTGGAGCATGCAAAATTGTTAGAGAAGAACATTGGGCCGCTAACTAAAGCCATGAATCATGGTTGAAGTTTCAGTTTTGGACATATATCCTCAATCTCATATGAGAATAATAATTGTTGCTACATGCTTATGCATTTAAGAGGAGTCCATTATCTGTTGTCCATGTTGTCCCGGTATGGATGTCTAAGTTGAGAATAATCAAAAGCGAGAAATCCAAAATGCGAGCATTCTCCTTAGACCTTTGTACAGGCGGCATGGAGGTACCCCTTTGTGACACTTGGTTGAAACATGGCATGCAAAGATCCGGTAGTCCAAGCTAAGTAGGACGAGGTGCGGACACTATTAGTATACTATGCATGAGGCTTGCAACTTGTAAGATATAATTTACATAACTCATATGCTTTACTACCGTTGACAAAATTGTTTCATGTTTTCAAAATAAAAGGTCTAGCACAAATACAGCAATCGATGCTTTCCTCTTTGAAGGACCATTCTTTTACTTTTATGTTGAGTCAGTTTACCTATCTCCTTCCACCTTAAGAAGCAAACACTTGTGTGAACTGTGCATTGATTCCTACATACTTGCATATTGCACTTGTTATATTACTTTATGTTGACAATATCCATGAGATATACATGTTATAAGTTGAAAGCAACCGCTGAAACTTAATCTTCCTTTGTGTTGCTTCAACACCTTTACTTTGATTTATTGCTTTATGAGTTAACTCTTATGCAAGACTTATTGATGCTTGTCTTGAAGTACTATTCATGAAAAGTCTTTGCTATATGATTCACTTGTTTACTCATTTCATTACCATTGTTTTGATCGCTGCATTCATTACATATGTTTACAAATAGTATGATCAAGGTTATGATGGCATGTCACTTCAGAAATTATCTTTGTTATCGTTTTACCTGCTCGGGACGAGCAGAACTAAGCTTGGGGATGCTGATACGTCTCCAACGTATCGATAATTTCTTATGTTCCATGCTACTTTATTGATGATACCTACATGTTTTATGCACACTTTATGTCATATTCGTGCATTTTCTGGAACTAACCTATTAACAAGATGCCGAAGTGCCTGTTTTCTGCTGGTTTTGGTTTCAGAAATCCTAGTAACGAAATATTCTCGGAATTGGACGAAATCAACGCCCAGTGTTCCTATTTATCCCGGAAGCATCCAACACCCGAGAGCCGCGAGGGGGCCCTGTGGGCCCTGATGACATGGTGGCGCGGCCAGGGCTGGGCCGCGCCACCCTATGGTGTGGTCGCCCTTTGACCCTCCCGCGCCGCCTCTTATAAAGCCCCTGCATCGAAACCCTTACGGAGGAAGCCACGGTACGCGAAACCTTCCGAGCCGCCGCCATCGCGAAGCCAAGATCTGGGGGACAGGAGTCTCTGTTCCGGCACCCGCCGGACGGGGAAGTGCCCCCGGGCTTCTCCATCGACACCGCTGCCATCTCCACCGCCATCTTCATCACTGCTGCTCCCATGAAGAGGGAGTAGTTCTCCATCGAGGCTCGGGGCTGTACCGGTAGCTATGTGGTTCATCTCTCCTATGTACTTCAATACAATAATCTCATGAGCTGCCTTACATGATTGAGATTCATATGATGATGCTTGTAATCTAGATGTCATTGTGCTAGTCAAGTGAGTTTTACTTATGTGATCTCCGGAGACTCCTTGTCCCACGTGTGTAAAGGTGACAGTGTGTGCACCGTGTGGGTCTCTTAGGCTATATTTCACAGAATACTTATTCACTGTTATGAATGGCATAGTGAAGTGCTTATTTATATCTCTTTATGATTGCAATGTGTTTTGTATCACAATTTATCTATGTGCTACTCTAGCAATGTTATTAAAGTAGTTTTATTCCTCCTGCACGATGTAATGGTGACAGTGTGTGCATCCGTGTTAGTACTTGGTTTATGCTATGATCATGATCTCTTGTAGATTGCGAAGTTAACTATTGCTATGATAGTATTGATGTGTATTATTCCTCCTACATAAGCATGAAGGTGACAGTGTGCATGCTATGTTAGTACTTGGTTTAGTCGTTTCGATCTTTCATGCACTCTAAGGTTATTTAAATATGAACATTAATTGTGGAGCTTGTTAACTCCGGCATTGAGGGTTCGCGTAATCCTACGCAATGTGTTCATCATCCAACAAGAGAGTGTAGAGTATGCATTTATCTATTCTGTTATGTGATCAATGTTGAGAGTGTCCACTAGTGAAAGTCTAATCCCTAGGCCTTGTTCCTAAATACTGCTATCGCTGCTTGTTTACTGTTTTCACAATCTACTGCAATTGTGTTTACTTCTTTGCAAACATCTTCCACTCGATACGTTTAATTCTTTGTTACAGCAAGCCGGTGAGATTGACAACCTCACTGTTTCGTTGGGGCAAAGTACTTTGGTTTTGTTGTGCAGATTCCACGTTGGCGGGAATCCTGGTGTTGCGCCGCATCACATTTCGCGACCATCAACCTTCAACGTGCTTCTTGGCTCCTCCTGGTTCGATCAACCTTGGTTTCTTTCTGAGGGAAAACTTGCCACTGTGCGCATCATACCTTCCTCTTGGGGTTCCCAACGGACGTGTACATCTACGCGCATCAGCATCCTCTTCCCTGGCTACGACCTCCTCCGAGCTTGAGAACCTGCGCTCCTCGTACCAAGAATTGGAAACGAAACTGATGGAGGCGGAGCAAAAGAAGGAGCAGGCCGAGAAGCAGCTGGCGGAGAAAAACTCCGAGTTCATCAAGGAAAAGGGCGAATTCTTGTTGAAGAGAAATGCTGACAGCGAAACCATCAAGAGGCAGCAGAAAGAGCTCAATGGACTCCGGAAATATATGGAGACCGCAGAACGTCACTGGGACTTGCTGAATGAACACATCCTTGGTATTTAACCGGAAACTCATCTAGATGTCTAAAAAATTTTTTTGAGCTCAACTTGCATGCTTATATCTGATTGTCTCTTGCAGAGCCTCTTGGATACCCAGAAAGTCGTCGGAATCTGTTCCCCTGGGACGATCTCCTTACACTTCCGGGTGACGATTGCAAGGATCTCATCTCCGCCTCCCGGAAGATATGCCACAACTCATCTCTCAAGAAGAGCCGCACCTGCGAACTGCGCAAACTTGTTAAGAAGATGGACATTCTTCCGGAGCTGGTGACGGATCTACAAGCTTCATCAGCCCGAGGCGCAGCTGCAATGACCTTGACTATGTGCTTGGCGCATAACCCGGAGCTGGATCTTGACCGGGTAACTACCGGCGTTCCTCCGTCAGCAGATGTCGGTGCGCTTCTAGATGCAGTGAGTGGCTATGATACCCGCATCGCGCGCAGGATCCGGCATGAAGAATTCTACGACAAGGTCGTTCTTCCTGCGGACGAGCCCCTTGAAGCCGAACTTCAGAAAGAGCGCGACGCGGAAGCCCGACCTGCGGAATCCGGAACTCAGTTTACCTGGACCAGCTCCAAGGATGCTCCCCAAGAGGAACCCAAGGCCAGCGCTGCAACTTCTGAAGAAGAAGAGGAAAGTGAGGAAGATGTGTCGTCTCCGGCTGAGGACGCCAAGGAAAAGGATCCAGAGGGCAATGCTTCTCCGTCCAAGGAGGAGTGAAAACTTTTATGTCCTGCGGGAAAAAATAATGCATCATTTTGGCCCCAGCGAGGGTTTGTAATATAACTTTAAATTCTTAAGTAGTTAGGGACGAAATATTCATGCATGTGGGCGGAAAAAACTTATCCTGCGATCCGTTTAATATATTTGCATGTTTCGCCTATTTGATTGAAAAAAGCAAGTGCTGGTTTGTGAATGTTCCGGCTTGTTCACTTGACCTTCCACGAGCCGGAAAACCTGTAACCGGAAACGCTCGCCTGCGGCGACGAAGCCCAATGGCGTCCGTCCATAACCGCGGAAACAAGCCCCCAGCCTAGGTGCCGGAAGTCGCTACCAGGAATCCATGAATTCGCAACGGAAAATTTTCCACCAGAAAACTTAAGCTTACGTCCTAAAGGACGATTTTGAAAATCACAACTTTCATACACGCCTAGGCGGAAAGATCCAGCTCTGCGGTTTTAGTCGGAAAACGTACACGATCCAAAAATGAAAAATTAAAGGAGGTAAAAGACTCTAAGAGTGAACCAAAAGCTTTATTTCATTGATCATGTATCATATATATATTACAAAGTATGTAATGCGTAAAGTGCTAAGTGTGGAAAGGACGTAGCTGTGCTATGTTCCAGGGACGATCTGTTTCATCATATATGTCACCCGGATCCTCTCGTTTTCGTTTCCGGTGCCAGTTGGCAGGTCTATCTTTCAATTCCCGGAAATCAACGAGGTAGTAAGATCCGTTGTGTAGTACTTTGCTGATGACAAAAGGTCCTTCCCATGGAGATTGCAACTTGTGATCTTTCACCTGACGAAGGCGGAGGACTAAGTCTCCGACCATGAACGAGCGGTTCCGAACTCGACGGCTATGATAGCGTCGGAGCTTCTGCTGATAGATGGTGGAGCGTTGGTCAGCTAAATTCCGAGCTTCTTCGATCAGGTCCACAGATAGCTGTCGAGCCTCGTCAGCAGTTTCTTCATTGTAGGCGGAAACTCGCGGTGAATCATGGATGATGTCAGTGGGGAGCACGGCTTCGGATCCATATACCAGGAAGAACGGAGTAAATCCGGTTGACCTGTTAGGGGTAGTTCGCAAACTCCACAAAACAGAGTCTAGTTCATCAGCCCAAGCTCCGGCTGCGCGACGCAGCGGTTCTTCAAGGCGAGGCTTGATTCCGGCTAGTATGAGACCATTAGCTCGTTCGACCTGACCGTTGGATTGTGGATGGGCCACAGATGCAAGGTCAAGCCGGATCCCAACTTCATCGCAGTAATCCTTGAGTTCTCCTTGCGCGAAGTTTGTGCCATTATCTGTGATTATGCTGTGTGGGATGCCGAATCTCGTCACGAGGCTGCAAACAAATTTTAGTGCCGTAGCACCATCGGCTTTTCTCACTGGCTTTGCCTCGATCCATTTACTGAACTTGTCAATAGCGACCAAGAGGTATTCATGACCACCAGGAGATGATTTCTTTAACTTACCAACCATATCGAGCCCCCAGACCGCGAACGGCCAGGTGATAGGTATGGTCCTCAGCTCTTGGGCTGGAGCGTTTGGTTGAGTAGCGTAGTACTGACAACCTCGGCAAGTTTTCACCAGCTTCTCAGCGTCTTCTTTAGCTGTTAGCCAGTAAAATCCTAACCGAAAAGCTTTTGCAACGAGGGACCTGGGGCGGCATGATGCCCGCAATCCCCTGCGTGGATCTCTCGGAGGATTTCAATGCCATCTTGATTAGAGACGCATTTGAGAAACACCCCGTTTGCACTTCTTTTGTAGAGCTGTCCATCAACAATTGTGTAGGATCTTGCTCGTCTGATGATCTGTCGTGCGTGGACCTCGTCCTCCGGCAACTTTCGATCGATGAGGTAATCCAGAAACGGCTGAGTCCAGGCCGGAATGACTGCCATCACTTCCTTAGCCGGAGAAACTGCCAGATCGGGATTTTCCGGGTTTGCGCCCTTCACTGAGGGTACTCGTAGGTGAAAATTCCAGGCGGAATTGGCTTCCTGCCGGATCCGAGCTTGGACAGCATGTCTGCTGCTGTGTTATCGTCTCTCCTGACGTACTTGACTTTGTATCCGAGGAAGCACTTGGCGATCTCGTCAACTTCGTCTCTGTAAGCCGCCATGACGGAGTTTCGCGTTCCAGGTTCCGGCTACTTGTTGTGCCACCAGGTCGGAATCTCCGCAGCATATGATGTGCTTGATCCCAATTTCCTTAGCGATGCGCAGACCGTGTAGTAGAGCCTCGTATTCCGCCATGTTGTTGGTAGCTTCGAAGTGAATCTGCAGAACGTACTGCAGTTCTTCTCCGGTAGGTGACTTCAGGGTAACTCCAGCCCCCGAGCCTTGATGTTGCTTGGATCCGTCAAAGTGCATGACCCAAGCTTCAGGTTCCGGCACAGGCGTGCCCTCCGGCGCTTCAGTCCAATCCGCGATGAAATCCGCTAGAACTTGAGACTTGATTGCAGTTCGGGCTTCGTAGTTGATGTCAAAGGCAGATAATTCAATGCCCCATTTTGCTACGCGCCCTGTTGCGTCGGAGTTGTTGATGATTGTTGCCAGGGGAGCCTTGCTCACCACTGTTATTGGGTGCTCTTGGAAGTAGTGTCTCAGCTTCCGGCTGCCTAGGAATACTCCATAAGCTAGCTTCTGAAAGTGAGGATATCTCTGTTGGATTCCGTCAGGACTTCGCTAATGTAATAGACCGGCCTCTGGACTCCGTGCTCATGTCCTTCTTCCTGTCGCACCACCACAATTACGAGGCTGATGACTTTGTTGGTAGCTGCCATGTAGAGGAGCATAGGCTCTGACTCAGCTGGAGCTGCCAATATGGGTGGGGAGGAGAGTATGTTCTTCAGTCCCTGAAGTGCTTTATCTGCTTCTTCGTCCCAGACAAATTTGTCTGTTTTCTTCAGCAGCTTGTATAGAGGTAGGGCTTTCTCGCCAAGACGGCTAACAAATCTACTGATTGCGGCAACGCAACCAGTTAATCGTTGCACGTCTTTGAGACAAGTTGGCCTCTTGATGTTCAGGATAGCCTTGATTTTTTCCGGGTTAACTTCAATGCCCCTGTGAGAAACAATGAAGCCAAGGAGTTTTCCAGCTGGTACGCCAAAGACGCACTTCAGCGGATTTAACATCATCTTGTACCGTCGGAGGTTGTCAAAGGTTTCCTTCAGGTCGCTGATCAAGTCGGATCCCTTCCGGGTCATGACCGCGATGTCGTCGACGTAGGCGTGCACGTTCCGGCCAATCTGGTCCTTCAGGCACCGCTGCATCGTACGTTGGTATGTGGCACCTGCGTTTTTCAAGCCAAAAGGCATGGTAACATAGCAGTATGTGCCAAAGGGTGTGATGAAAGAGGTCGCCTTTTGGTCAGACTCCTTCATCCGGATCTGATGATACCCGGAATATGCGTCAAGAAAACACAGAAGTTCCGCCCCTGCCGTCGAATCAATGACTTGGTCAATGCGCGGCAAAGGGAACGGATCCTTCGGACAATGCTTATTCAAGCCGGAGTAATCGATGCACATTCTTAGTATTTCAGAATTCTTTTTGGGTACAAGGACGGGGTTTGCGACCCAATCAGTATGGATAACTTCTACTACAAAACCTGCCTCTAGTAACTTTGCTAATTCCATTCCTATGGCGCGGCGCTTCTTATCTCCAAAGCGTCGCATAGCTTGCTTCACCGGTTTTGCACCCGGATTTATGTTGAGGTAGTGCTCGGCGAGTTCCCTTGGTACTCCGGACATGTCAGAAGGTTGCCATGCGAAGATATCCATGTTAGCTCGGAGGAACTCGACGAGCGCGCTTTCCTATTTGGGGTCCATGTTGGCTCCGACTGAAACCTGCTTGGAGCTGTCACCTTCAACGAGGTCATGCTTCTTGGTTTCTATCGCGGCCTTGAACGAGGTCTTCTGTTCGGAGATCTGCTTCTTGGTGGTCTGCATCTCAGTTGGATCCACCGCGGCTCTGTAGCCTCGCAGCTCCTCTCCAGATATGACGGATTCTGCAAAGGCGGCTTCGCCCTCCTCGCAGTCCCTTGCTTTCTTGTAATCTCCGGACACGGTGATCATACCGTTAGGACCCGGAATCTTGAGCTTGTTGTAGATGTAGCATGCCCTGGCGTGGAACTTGTGGTAGGTGGGCCTGCCGAAGATTACATGGTAGGAGCTCTTGAAGGGCACTACTTCAAACGTGATCATCTCTTCGCGGTAATTGTTAACATCGCCGAAGGCCACGGGAAGTTTGATGCTGCCCAGGGAGTTTGCCTTCTTACCCGGAACCACACCATGAAATTCAGTGGTGCTGTGCTTGAGCTGTTCCTTGGTGAGGTTCATCTTCTCCAGAGTCTCCAGGTACATGATGTTCAGGCTAGCTCCGCCATCCATAAGGCACTTGGAGAAGTCATACCCGTCTATGCGGGGACTTACAACCAGAGCGTAGCACTCTTTGGGGATGACGGCCGGGTGATCCGACCTGTCAAAGGTACAGGCTTTCTCCGACCACTTGACATACTGCGGCACAGCCGGAACTGTGGCGTTCAAGAGTCGGAGCGCCGATTTTTTCGCGCGGACGGTTGGGGTTCCGAGGAAGGTGTGGTAAGCTCCAACACTCTTTTACCGAAGGGATTGGATTTGTTAGCTGCGGTACCCTCCTTGGGTTCCGGCGAAGCGTCATCCTCGTCCATAGCCTCGGAACTGTCCTCTTCTTTGTCCTTGTTCTTGCCCTTGCCTCCTTTGCCGCGTGGGCGGTGCTTCCGGGCTCGCTTGTATCCTGCCTCCGGGTCGTTCTTCAGATCATTGACCCACTTGCAGTTGCGATTGGTGTGAGTGGATTTGCCCGTAGCCGGATCTAGATGAGCCAGGCACGGCATATCCCTGTATTCTTCGTACGTTTGGGGGCGCGGGATCCGGCTGCGGTGACCTCGTCAGCGCGCTGCTGGCCCCTGCCGGCTCCTGCTCCACGTCCGCGGCCTCTACCTCCTCCTGAACCTCCACGTTGGAACGTCATGGCGACCATGTCGGATCCTCCGCCTTTCTGGTCTTCAGGGGGGTTCTTCCGCTTGTTGCTGTTGCTGACGCCATTGTCACGGTTTTTCTTTTGTTGGTGCAGGGGTATGGCTGTAGCTGCGAGATCTCCGCCTGCGTCGTCATCGGCGGCAGTGTGATCACTGGCGATGTTTATCATCTCGTCAAGAGTGAGCTTGTTTGCATTCACCAGGCAGGTAAGCTTGTGGCGCAGCAGCCCCCCACGCTGCAAACCACCAATGAAGGCGTGCATTGCTGTGCGGTTATCTATGTTCTCGCACTCGTTTCTGGTCGCCAACCATCGGGTGAGGAAGCTTCTGGATGTTTCACCCTTCTTCTGGATGCAAGCTTGAAGGTCGCTGGTGGTGGCCGGTCTCTTGTAGGTGCCTCTGAAGTGGTTCTCGAAAGCTTTCTTCAGGTCAAACCAGCAAAAGATGGTGTTTTCCTCGAGGTCGCTGAGCCAAACACGAGCTGGACCAATAAGGTACAACTGGAGCATGCGGCAGGCTATATTCGGGGTTCCTCCGGCAAAGGTTACTGCATTGTAGTAGTCCTCAATCCAGGTATCCGGCCTCTCGCTGCCATCATAATGCTTCAGGTTTCCGGGTAGCTTAAGGTTCAAGCTTCTTGGCTTTGGTTCCTCTCGGATCATCCGGCCAAAGCACTTTGGACCAATGTAGTCGGATCTGTACTCGTTGAGGCGTTCCCGAGCGTCGCGAGGACCACCGCCGCCTCCGCCTCCACTGGGTGGTGGCGAGGGAGATCTGCGAGGGGGCCTGTAAGATGATCTTCCGCCTTCGGACTCTCGGCGCTGCTCCCGCGGCTGGCTCCGGCTTCGGTGACTCCCTTCCTCTTGGTGGTGGTCGCCTCCGTCGTTCCGGCTCCTGCGAGGCTCAGGCGCGCGCTCTTCGTTCCGGCTCCTCCTAGGCTCCGGCTCGCGCCCTTGGCTTCTGCGAGGCTCAGGCTCGCGTTCTTGATTCCGACGAGGCTCAGGCTCGCGGTCTTGGTTCCGGCTCCTGCGTGGCTCCGGCGTACGCTCCCTGCTCCTGTCCCTAGGAGGCGGCATGTTGTCGCGGATGTTGATTCCACCTGGCCCATGGGGCCTGGTGTTTCCGGCAGGACTGCGACGTCGAGGGGGTAGCGGAGGACGTGAAGCTCGGGGTTGTGTTCAAGGCCGAGTGCAGGATCAAATCATCATCACGGTGAAATTTGTTACAACGATCATGACATATCTCTTAAATTGGCGCATCCGCTAAATCTTGCATGTGGCGCATCTCAGTGCGGAGCAACAGGCCGGTGCTATCAAGGTTGAGGCGTCAGTAGCGTCATCGGGCTCTCCTTTTTTGATAGATCTTCTACATGGCGCGGCGCACCGCCCGTCGAGAAGCAGTCACATGTGATACCGAGGTGGAGACGTCGCCGGCATCCTCGAGGCGCGGCCGCCCTTCTATGAGCCAGCGTCGACTCAAGGTATATATGAATCCATGCGTTGTCGCGCCCCTTCTTCCGATGAAGTGGGGTGGTGATGGAACACGATACTTGTCTCTGCCAGTATACATCGGGTCCTTTCCCTTTGCCGGGTTTTTCGGGGTTGAATCCGAGGGCACCGGGATTGGATTCGGATGTTCTCTGACTTTCCTCCTGCGCTCCGTGGATCCGGTGCGCGACTCGCCATCACGATGTTGACTTGCTGGGGCGTCCTTCTGCGCGGTGGATATGCAGTGATCCGGATTGGATTCCAACCTGCGCGAAGTATCTGCCTTGCTCTGTTGCTGCATTGCTGAAGCAACGAGCTTCCGGACGTAGTTGATGTCAATCTCCTCGTCCTTCTTTTTCAGGAGCTCCGCAGCCTTCTTCATGTTGTCCTTTGGAGTTGCGAGCGGCTGCTGCTCTGTGGGTGTTGCAAAGGTAATCTTGCGGGGAAGGATGGCTTCTCGCCTAATTCTAGCTTCTTCCTCCTGAACAAATTTCACCTTGGCCTCCCAGTGCTTCTCGAGTTGCCTGACCTTTTCAAGGGATTCATCGACCTCGCGATCCTTCTTCTGAAAGTGGACCACAAAGTTTGCAGCTTCTGTCCTCTCTTCCAGCATCGCAGCTGCGGTGCTGGCAAACTTCTTGGCAGTAGCCAGCATTTCTTTCCTTGTGGCTTCTAGGCCTCTAGGTCTGCGGCGTTGTCGGGAGTTATTGGTTTGTTGAGGACATCAGACTGCGCGACTAAATCCATGCGTGCTTGCTCGACCATCTCTTCTGGGGACAGGACCTCCTTACGCGGTCGTTCCCGTGTTAACGGAGACCTTACGTTGGATGGCCCTGGATCGGAGTTGGAGTCTTCATCTTCCGTTTCCTGCTGATCCAGCGGTGCCACAGTTGCGAGGACCTGCATGGGCTGGGCGGATTCTGCGTCAGCTTGTTCTCCGCCTCCGAGCTCTTCTAGCTTGCGGTTAAACTCTTCCGTGTTCATAGACGAGGCACCGTCAGCTTCTTCCCCGATCTGGAGCTCCTTCGTCAAGCGGTTGTATTCTTCTGTGCCTATTGAGGAGGCATCGTCGGAATTTGGGCTTAGGTTGCCGAGGATTGATTCCTCAGGGTTTCCGGCTTCCTCTTGTCCCGGAGTGTCGCTGTCTCCGACTGCTTCTTGCAGATCCGGAGCGACGTCGTTTCCGGGTGCCCCAACCTGCAAAGGATCGGCCTCGTCCTGGTGGAGGGCGTCTCCTGCGGTATGGGCCAAGAAGTGCACGAAGTGACACCTTTGCTTCTCTAACACCTGGGAGACCCAGGCGGATCTGCATTGGTCTTCCACCGTTTTCTCCTGCTCAGGGGCGGATTGGGTGGGCTTTGAATTTTTCAGATCTAAGGCGGAATCTTCCTTAGGAAGTTCCTGCGACTCAGATCGGATCTTCGCGACGGCGTCCAGCTCAGCGGCGGACGCGTCAGCGTTACTTACCAGTGCGTTTCCGTCGGAATCGACGGTCTCGCCGATGAAGATGTGGATGCCGCCGATTGGGACGATGGAGAGCTTGACGGGGTTTGACCTAGCCGGAATCCAGAATTCGTCCGGAGGGACGATCGGAAAATTCCCGGCGTAAAGTACACGCCCCACAGCGATCGAGTCGTCGTAGCTTCCCATGGCGGAGCCCTCCCGGTTCCGGCCTCCAGACGCCTCAGGCCCCACGGTGGGCGCCAACTGTCGTTGCCTAATCGACGGTACCTCGGAGGAGGGATCCTCACGAGGGGGAGAAGAAGTAGGGGCCATAGGGCGGAGTGCACACGGGACGGTAGTACGCGAGTTACCCAGCTTCGGAACACCTGCACGATGACAGGGCCTACTGCTGCTTGTCTGGAATTATCTGGGCGCTTGCGCGTTGTTACAATGGTTGTGGTTGTGCCTCTAGGGCTCCCGGGATCCGGCTTATATAGGCGCACGGATCTAGGGTTTACATGGAGAGTCCTAGCCGGAATACAAGTTACCTAACTACGGTACAATATCTTGCCGTGTACGTCAAGGATCCGCCTTCCATCTTGGCCGTGCTGGATCCGGATACTTTATGGGCCTCCACGGATCCGGCCTCCTTCGTAGGTCGGTTGAGATCCGGCTCCTCGTTCCTGGGCTGGACTTCATCCTTTATGATCAACAGCAACTGGGCCGCCCGATGGGCCATATGCCACCATCACCGTCTGTGCTCCACCCTACTTCCGCCTAGCAAACCGGTCTCCAATGTATCTAATGCAAAGAAGTCCGAATCTGCTGCAAGTACGAGTGGTTCTAGCATGTCTACAACGCGCAACCGCGATATGCTTTGCCATACATGTGGTGGCAAGGGTCACTTCAAGAGAGATTGTCCTAACCGCAAAGTCATGATTATCAATGAGGACAATGAGTATGAGACTGGAGATGATGTTGATCCAAATGCTCCAGACGATGATGACTATGACACTGATGGTGAAGATGCATATCCTTCTGATGCTCGTACCATTGTTGTGTCGCAGCGTGCTCTTAATGTGTTGCCTAGTGCATTGATACGTCTCAAACGTATCTATAATTTCTTATGTTCCATGCTACTTTTATTACAATACTTGAATGTTTTATACATACTTTACAGCATTATTATACATTTTCCGGCACTAACCTATTAACAAGATGCCGAAGCGCCATTGCTGTTTTCTGCTGTTTTTGGTTTCAGAAAAGTAAGGAAATATTCTCGGAATTGGACGAAATCAACGCCCAGGGTCCTATTTTTGCATGAAGCTTCCCGAAGACCGAAAGGGAGGAAGTGGGGCCACGAGGGGGCCACACCCCGCTGCCCAAGCCACGCGCCGGGCTGTGTGGGGCCCTCGCGTCGCCTTTGACCTACCCTTCCGCCTACTTAAAGCCTCCATCGCGAAACCCCCTGTACCGAGAGCCACGATACGGAAAACATTACTGAGAGGCCGCCGCCGCCAATCCCATCTCGGGGGATTCAGGAGATCGCCTCCGGCCTCGGAGAGGGGAATCATCACCGGAGGGGCTCTACATCATCATGCCCGCCTCTGGATTGATGCGTGAGTAGTTTATCCTTGGACTATGGGTCCATAGCAGTAGCTAGATGGTTGTCTTCTCCGCTTGTGCTTTCATTGTTATAGATCTTGTGAGCTGCCTAACATGATCAAGATCATCTATTTGTAATGCTACATGTTGTGTTTGGTGAGATCCGATGAATAGAGAATACTATGTTAAGTTGATTATCAATCTATCATATATGTGTTGTTTATGTTCTTGCATGCTCTCCGTTGCTAGTAGAGGCTCTGGCCAAGTTGATACTTGTAACTCCAAGAGGGGTAATTATGCTCGATAGTGGGTTCATGCCTCCATTAAATCTGGGACAGTGACAAAAAGTTCTAAGGTTGTGGATGTGCTGTTGCTACTAGGGATAAAACATTGATGCTTTGTCTAAGGATATTTGTGTTGATTACATTACGCGCCATACTTAATGCAATTATCTGTTGTTCGCAACTTAATACCGGAAGGGGTTCGGATGATAACCTGAAGGTGGATTATTTAGGCATAGATGCATGCTGGATAGCGGTCTATGTACTTTGTCGTAATGCCCTGATTAAATCACATAGTAATCATCGTTGATATGTATTGAATCTTTATTTGTCAATTGCTCGCCTGTAATTTGTTCACCCAGCATGTTAGTTATCTTATTGGAGAGACACCACTAGTGAACTGTGGACCCCGGTCCATTCTTTTACATCTGAATACATTCTACTGCTTTTACTGTTCTTTGCAAACAAACACCATCTTCCACTCGATACGCTTAATCCTTTGTTTTCAGCAAGCCGGTGAGATTGACAACCTCACTGTTACGTTGGGGCAAAGTACTTTGATTGTGTTGTGCAGGTTCCACGTTGGCGCCGGTTTCCATGGTGTTGCGCCGCACTACATTCCTCCACCAACAACCTTCACGTGCTTCTTGGCTCCTACTGGTTCGATAACCTTGGTTTCTTACTGAGGAAAACTTGCTACTGTGCGCATCACACCTTCCTCTTGGGGTTCGCAGCGTGCTCTTAATGTGTTGCCTAGTGCATCTACTCAGCGCTGCAATTTGTTCCAAACCAAAGCTTTAGTTGGTCCTGACAAGGCTTGCAAGGTCATTATTGATGGCGGGAGTTGCCGCAATTTAGCAAGCAAGGAGTTATGTACCAAGCTGAAGTTGAAGTACCTACCGCACCCGCATCCATATTATATTCAGTGGTTGAGCGACAATGGTGAGATGAAGGTAAACCACATGGTGTGTGTTGAGTTTGCGATTGGACCGTATAAGGATTGCATTGACTTTGATGTGGTTCCTATGACGGTTTGTCACCTACTATTGGGTCGGCCTTGGCTCTATGACCGTTCTGTGCAACACAATGGCCGAGCCAATACATATCACTTGGAGTACAAGGGCAAGAAAATTAACTTACAGCCTATGTCACCACAACAAATTGTCAATGAGTCTCGTCAGAAGATTGAAGTCAATTTGGAGGATGCACCTCTAGATAGGCGAGAGAATTGTAATGTCGTGAGTGATATAACGAAAAGTGAGAGAGTGAATTCCTTAGTTTCATTAGCCACCAAAGAAGACATGAGAGAATTTAGTGAGGATCCTACGGCCATGCCTCTTTTCTTATGTTCCATGCTACATTATTGATGATATCTACATGTTTTATACACATTATATGTCGTATTTACGCATTTTCCGGCACTAACCTATTAACAAGATGCCGAAGAGCCAGTTGTTGTTTTCTGCTGTTTTTGGTTTCAGAAATCCTAGTAACGAAATATTCTCGGAATTGGACGAAATCAACGCCCAGGGTCCTATTTTTGCACGAAGCTTCCAGAAGCGCGAAGGGGAAAGGAAGTGGGGCCACGCGGCCCTGGTGTGTGGGGCCCTCGTGTGGCCCCCCGCGTTGCCCTTCCGCCTACTTAAAGCCTCCGTCGCGAAACCCCCGATCGAGAGCCACGATACGGAAAATCTTCGAGACGCCGCCGCCGCCAATCCCATCTCGGGGATTCAGGAGATCGCCTCGGCCTGCCGGAGGGGGAATCATCTCCCGGAGGACTCTTCATCGCCATGATCGCCTCCGGAGTGATGAGTGAGTAGTTCACCCCTGGACTATGGGTCCATAGCAGTAGCTAGATGGTCGTCTTCTCCTTATGTGCTTCATTGTTGGATCTTGTGAGCTGCCTAACATGATCAAGATCATCTATCTGTAATACTATATATTGTGTTTGTCGGGATCCGATGGATAGAGAATACTATGTTATGGTGATTATTGATACGTCTCCAACGTATCGATAATTTCTTATGTTCCATGCCACTTTATTGATGATACCTACATGTTTTATACACATTATATGTCATATTTATGCATTTTCTGGAACTAACCTATTAACAAGATGCGAAGAGCCGTTCTGTTTTCTGCTGTTTTTGGTTTCAGAAATCCTAGTAAAGAAATATTCTCGAATTGGACGAAACTTTCGCCCAGGGTCCTATTTTTGCACGAAGCTTCCAGAAGACCGAAGAGATAACGAAGTGGGGCCACGAGGCGGCCGGAGGGGAGGCCGGCGCGGCAGGCCCTTGGCCGCGCGCCCTGGGCCCCTCGTGTGGCCCCCGCGTTGACTCTCCGCCTACTTAAAGCCTCCGTCGCGAAACCCCAGAGAGCCACGATACGGAAAACCTTCCAGAGACGCCGCCGCCGCGAATCCCATCTCGGGGGATTCGGGAGATCGCCTCCGGCACCGCCGGGAGGGGATTCATCTCCGGAGGACTCTACACCGCCATGGTCGCCTCCGGAGTGATGAGTGAGTAGTCCACCCCTGGACCATGGGTCCATAGCAGTAGCTAGATGGTCGTCTTCTCCTTGTTGTGCTTCATTGTTGGATCTTGTGAGCTGCCTAACATGATCAAGATCATCTATCGTAATTCTATATGTTGTGTTTGTCGGGATCCGATGGATAGAGAGTACTATGATTATGGTGATTATCAATCTATTGTTTATGTGTTGTTTATGATCTTGCATGCTCTCCGTTACTAGTAGAGGCTCTTTTACTCTTAACTCCAAGAGGGAGTATTTATGCTCGATAGTGGGTTCATGCCTCCATTGAATCTGGGACAGTGACAGAAAGTTCTAAGGTTGTGGATGTGCTGTTGCCACTAGGGATAAAACATTGATTCTATGTCTAAGGATGTAATTGTTGATTACATTACGCACCATACTTAATGCAATTGTCTGTTGCTTAGCAACTTAATACGGGGGTTCGGATGATAACCTGAAGGTGGACTTTTTAGGCATAGATGCAGTTGGATGGCGGTCTATGTACTTTGTCGTAATGCCCAATTAAATCTCACTATATTTATCATATCATGTATATGCATTGTTATGCCTTTCTCTATTTGTCAATTGCCCGACTGTAATTTGTTCACCCAACATGCTTTTATCTTATGGGAGAGACACCTCTAGTGAACTGTGGACCCCGGTCCTATTCTTTACATAGCATACAATCTACTTGTTTTACTGTTTTCGTTGCAAACATCTTCCACTCGATACGTTTAATCCTTTGTTACAGCAAGCCGGTGAGATTGACAACCTCACTGTTTCGTTGGGACAAAGTACTGTTGTGTTGTGCGGGTTCCGCGTTGGCGCCGGAATCCCGGTGTTGCGCCGCATCACATTTCGCGACCATCAACCTTCAACGTGCTTCTTGGCTCCCACTGGTTCGATTAAACCTTGGTTTCTTTCTGAGGGAAAACTTGCTGCGCATCATACCTTCCTCTTGGGGTTCCCAACGGACATGTACATCTACGCGCATCAAGCACTTTTTCTGGCGCCGTTGCCGGGGAGATCAAGACACGCTGCAAGGGGAGTCTCCACTTCTCAATCTCTTTACTTTGTTTTTGTCTTGCTTTATTTTATTTACTACTTTGTTTGCTGCACTAAATCAAAACACAAAAAAATTAGTTGCTAGTTTTACTTTATTTATTGTCTTGCTCTCTATATCAAAAACACAAAAAAATTAGTTACTTGTCTTTACTTTGTTTGCCTAGTTTACTTTTTGCTTATTTCATCATGCTTAATCCTAAGTTTACTTTGGAAGAGATACCGGTAGGACGAGGGTGTATCATTGGAAGAGATAATATAGAAGAATTTTTCACCCATGTTAGTATGGATGAAGATTTTGAAGATATACCATTATTAAAAACTGCTCCTACTTATGAAAGTGCTTCTGCCTGTTTGATACACATGTTAGAAACTAGATTTGTTAATCTCAATCCCATAATACAACATATGTTTCTTACACTTTCGGATATGGAGATGGGGGAAAAGAGAAATTTTGTTTTAAAAGTCCTTGTTAGAGAATTTGAGGATATAGTTAAAGAAGCTAGAAAAGTTTTTATTAAGCATAAGAGGCTTGGTTTCTTTCCTAATTTTAAACAAATACTTGAAAAGATGGATATGGATAGAATTAAGTATACTAATAATGTTAATGATGGTAGGGAAATTAAAGCGCCAATACCTAGTAAACTACTAGGGATGCATGAAGCTTTGGAAAATAACTATGCTTGGCTTGTTCCTGAAAATTTGTTTGATGAGAATAGTAAGCCTAGGAGCAATGAGAGAGGAGTTACTTATATAGACCAGATACAATGCATTGTTGAGAAAACTCCCAGCTCCCAAGGTAATAATGTTGATGCTCCATCTCTTGATAATACTTGATTTGCACTTTCTGCGCCTAGCTGAAAGGCGTTAAAGAAAAGCGCTTATGGGAGACAACCCATGTTTTTACCTACAGCAATTTTTTGTTTTGTTGAGTCTTGGAAGTTGTTTACTACTGTAGCAACCTCTCCTTATCATGTTTTTGTGTCAAGTAAAGTTTCTATGTCAAAGTTGATGTTATATTTAGGATCGCTGCGCAGAAACAGCATTGCTGTCTGTCACGAATCTGGGCACAGTTCTCTGTAGAAAATTCGAAAAAATCTGCCAATTTACGAGCGTGATCCTCAGATATGTACGCAACTTTCATTAGTTTTGAGTTTTTCCATTTGAGCAAGTCTAGTGCCAGCTTTAAATTCGTCTTTACGGACTGTTCTGTTTTGACAGATTCTGCCTTTTATTTCGCATTGCCTCTTTTGCTATGTTGGATTTATTTCTTTGATCCACTAATGTCCAGTAGCATTATGCAATGTCCAGAAGTGAAAATAATGATTGTGTCACCTCTGAATGTGTGAATTATTAATTGTGCACTAACCCTCTAATGAGTTTGCTTGAAGTTTGGTGTGAAGGAAGTTTTCAAGGGTCAAGAGAGGAGAATGATATACTATGATCAAGAGGAGTGAAAGCTCTAAGCTTGGGGATGCCCCGTGGTTCACCCCTGCATATTCTAAGAAGACTCAAGCGTCTAAGCTTGGGGATGCCCAAGGCATCCCCTTCTTCATCGACAAAATCATCAGGTTCCTCCCCTGAAACTATATTTTTATTCAATCACATCTTGTGTTCTTTGCTTGGAGCGTCGGTTTGTTTTTATTTTTGTTTTTGTTTGAATAAGATGGATCCTAGCATTCACTTTGTGGGAGAGAGACACGCTCCGCTGTTGCATATGGACACATGTGTCCTTAGGCTTTACTCATAATGTTCATGGCGAAGTTTCTTCTTCGTTAAATTGTTATATGGTTGGAATTGGAAAATTCTACATGTAGTAATTCTAAAATGTCTTGGATAATGTGATACTTGGCAATTGTTGTGCTCATGTTTAAGCTCTTGCATCATATGCTTTGCACCCATTAATGAAGAAATACATAGAGCTTGCTAAAATTTGATTTGCATATTTGGTTTCTCTAAGGTCTAGATAATATCTAGTATTGAGTTTTGAACAACAAGGAAGACGGTGTAGAGTCTTATAATGTTTACAATATGTCTTTTATGTGAGTTTTGCTGCACTTGTTCATCCTTGAGTTTGCTTCAAATAACCTTGCTAGCCTAAGCCTTGTATCGAGAGGGAATACTTCTCATGCATCCAAAATCCTTGAGCCAACTACTATGCCATTTGTGTCCACCATACCTACCTACTACATGGTATTTCTCCGCCATTCCAAAGTAAATTGCTTGAGTGCTACCTTTAAAATCCCATCATCCACCTTTGCAATATATAGCTCATGGGACAGAATAGCCTTAAAAACTATCGTAGTATTGAATATGTACTTATGCACTTTATATTTTATTAAGTTGCTTGTTGTGCGATAACCATGCTTCTGGGGAACGCCATCAACTATTGTTGAATATCATGTGAGTTGCTATGCATGTCCGTCTTGTCTGAAGGATCTATCATTTTAGTGGTTGGAGCATGCAAAATTGTTAGAGAAGAACATTGGGCCGCTAACTAAAGCCATGAATCATGGTTGAAGTTTCAGTTTTGGACATATATCCTCAATCTCATATGAGAATAATAATTGTTGCTACATGCTTATGCATTAAAGAGGAGTCCATTATCTGTTGTCCATGTTGTCCCGGTATGGATGTCTAAGTTGAGAATAATCAAAAGCGAGAAATCCAAAATGCGAGCATTCTCCTTAGACCTTTGTACAGGCGGCATGGCGGTACCCCTTTGTGACACTTGGTTGAAACATGGCATGCAAAGATCCGGTAGTCCAAGCTAAGTAGGACGAGGTGCGGACACTATTAGTATACTATGCATGAGGCTTGCAACTTGTAAGATATAATTTACATAACTCATATGCTTTATTACTACCATTGACAAAATTGTTTCATGTTTTCAAAATAAAAGCTCTAGCACAAATACAGCAATCGATGCTTTCCTCTTTGAAGGACCATTCTTTTACTTTTATGTTGAGTCAGTTTACCTATCTCCTTCCACTTGAGAAGCAAACACTTGTGTGAACTGTGCATTGATTCCTACATACTTGCATATTGCACTTATTATATTACTTTATGTTGACAATATCCATGAGATATACATGTTATAAGTTGAAAGCAACCGCTGAAACTTAATCTTCCTATGTGTTGCTTCAATACCTTTACTTTGATTTATTGCTTTATGAGTTAACTCTTATGCAAGACTTATTGATGCTTGTCTTGAAGTACTATTCATGAAAAGTCTTTGTCATATGATTCACTTGTTTACTCATGTCATTACCTTTGTTTTGATCGCTGCATTCATTACATATGTTTACAAATAGTATGATCAAGATTATGATGGCATGTCACTTCAGAAATTATCTTTGTTATTGTTTTACCTGCTCGGGACGAGCAGAACTAAGCTTGGGGATGCTGATACGTCTCCAACGTATCGATAATTTCTTATGTTCCATGCCACTTTATTGATGATACCTACATGTTTTATACACATTATATGTCATATTTATGCATTTTGGAACTAACCTATTAACAAGATGCCGAAGAGCCAGTTGTTTTCTGCTGTTTTTGGTTTCAGAAATCCTAGTAAAGAAATATTCTCGGAATTGGACGAAACTTTCGCCCAGGGTCCTATTTTTGCACGAAGCTTCCAGAAGACCGAAGAGATAACGAAGTGGGGCCACGAGGCGGCCAGAGGGGAGGCCGGCGCGGCCAGGCCCTTGGCCGCGCGGCCCTGCCCCCTGGGCCCTCGTGTGGCCCCCGCGTTGACTCTCCGCCTACTTAAAGCCTCCGTCGCGAAACCCCGTGCCGAGAGCCACGATACGGAAAACCTTCCGAGACGCCGCCGCCGAATCCCATCTCGGGATTCGGAGATCGCCTCGGCACCTCGGAGAGGGGATTCATCTCCCGGAGGACTCTACACCGCCATGGTCGCCTCCGGAGTGATGAGTGAGTAGTCCACCCCTGGACCATGGGTCCATATATAGCAGTAGCTAGATGGTCGTCTTCTCCTTGTTGTGCTTCATTGTTGGATCTTGTGAGCTGCCTAACATGATCAAGATCATCTATCTGTAATTCTATATGTTGTGTTTGTCGGGATCCGATGGATAGAGAGTACTATGATTATGGTGATTATCAATCTATTGTTTATGTGTTGTTTATGATCTTGCATGCTCTCCGTTATTAGTAGAGGCTCTGGCCAAGTTTTTACTCTTAACTCCAAGAGGGAGTATTTATGCTCGATAGTGGGTTCATGCCTCCATTGAATCTGGGACAGGTACAGAAAGTTCTAAGGTTGTGGATGTGCTGTTGCCACTAGGGATAAAACATTGATTCTATGTCTAAGGATGTAGTTGTTGATTACATTACGCACCATACTTAATGCAATTGTCTGTTGTTTGCAACTTAATACTGGAGGGGTTCGGATGATAACCTGAAGGTGGACTTTTTAGGCATAGATGCAGTTGGATGGCGGTCTATGTACTTTGTCGTAATGCCCAATTAAATCTCACTATATTTATCATATCATGTATATGCATTGTTATGCCTTTCTCTATTTGTCAATTGCCCGACTGTAATTTGTTCACCCAACATGCTTTTATCTTATGGGAGAGACACCTCTAGTGAACTGTGGACCCCGGTCCTATTCTTTACATAGCATACAATCTACTTATTTTACTGTTTTCGTTGCAAACATCTTCCACTCGATACGTTTAATCCTTTGTTACAGCAAGCCGGTGAGATTGACAACCTCACTGTTTCGTTGGGACAAAGTACTTGGGTTGTGTTGTGCAGGTTCCGCGTTGGCGCCGGAATCCCTGGTGTTGCGCCGCATCACATTTCGCGACCATCAACCTTCAACGTGCTTCTTGGCTCCTACTGGTTCGATTAAACCTTGGTTTCTTTCTGAGGGAAAACTTGCCACTGTGCGCATCATACCTTCCTCTTGGGGTTCCCAACGGACGTGTACATCTACGCGCATCAATTATCAATCTATTACCTATGTGTTGTTTATGATCTTGCATGCTCTCTGTTATTAGTAGAGGCTCTGGCCAAGTTTTTACTCTTAACTCCAAGAGGGAGTATTTATGCTCGATAGTGGGTTCATGCCTCCATTGATACCTGGGACAGTGACAGAAAGTTCTAAGGTTGTGGATGTGCTGTTGCCACTAGGGATAAAACATTGATGCTATGTCTAAGGATGTAGTTGTTGATTACATTACGCACCATACTTAATGCAATTGTCTGTTGCTTGCAACTTAATACTGGAAGGGGTTCGGATGATAACCTGAAGGTGGACTTTTTAGGCATAGATGCATGTTGGATGGCGGTCTATGTACTTTTTCGTAATGCCCAGATTAAATCTCACTATATTTATCATATCATGTATATGCATTGTTATGCCCTCTCTATTTGTCAATTGCCCGACTGTAATTTGTTCACCCAACATGCTTTAATCTTATGGGAGAGACACCTCTAGTGAACTGTGGACCCCGGTCCTATTCTTTACATCGCATGCAATCTACTGCAATACTTGTTTTGCTGTTTTCTTCGCAAACAATCATCTTCCACACAATACGGTTAATCCTTTGTTACAGCAAGCCGGTGAGATTGACAACCTCACTGTTTCGTTGGGGCAAAGTACTTTGGTTGTGTTGTGCAGGTTCCACGTTGGCGCCGGAATCCCTGGTGTTGCGCCGCATCACATTTCGCCACCATCAACCTTCAACGTGCTTCTTGGCTCCTCCTGGTTCGATAAACCTTGGTTTCTTTCTGAGGGAAAACTTGCTGCTGTGCGCATCATACCTTCCTCTTGGGGTTCCCAACGAACGTGTGAGTTACACGCCATCAAGCTCTCTTTGGCGCCGTTGGGGAGATCAAGACACGCTGCAAGGGGAGTCTCCACTTCCCAATCTCTTTACTTTGTTTTTGTCTTGCTTTATTTACTACTTTGTTTGCTGCACCTAAACAAAACACCAAAAAAATTAGTTGCTAGTTTTACTTTATTTACTGTCTTGCTCTCTATATCAAAAATACAAAAAAATTAGTTACTTGCATTTAGTTTACTTTTGTTATCATGTCTAGCTCTGCACTTGTTACTTCTTCACCTGAGGAATTAGTTTTTACTTTTAAACAAGGGGATGAGGAGAGTTTTAAAGATGCTTGGTCGAGAATTTTTACTTCTTATCGTAAAGCTGAACCTCAAATGACTCTAAGTTTGCTCCTTAGTAATTTTTATTTTGGTCTTATGATTCGCTATAGATATGCCTTGGATGCTGTAGTGGGGGGAGATTTCCTTCATTGTAATGGGGATCAAGCTTTTAATGCCATAAAGAAGTTGGTTGCATCACATGATTCAGCTAATAACTTTGATTCAGCCCTTATTAGCATTTATAATAGATTAAACACTCTTGAGACAAGGGCATCTTGCTTGAATGAAAATTATAGATATGTTCGTAACCGTCTTGATCAAGTTTTAGTGAACTCTGAACCTTCATTATGGGATCCTACTATTAAAATTGTTATCGGTGACCAAACTCTTCATGCCAATTGTGATATTATGTCTGAATTTTGCTTAATGCCTAAGAGTATTCATGAATCTTTGCAACTTTGGGGATTCGTTGAAGGGGGAGAAGGAATAACTCTTATTGATAACTCTGTTATAATTCCTAAAGGAATAGCTGCGGGTGTGCATACAACCATTCTTGGTAGAACAATATCCATTGATTATCTTGTTATTGAATGTGCAGGAACAGGACAAATCACACTCGGAAGATCCCTGCTGAAACTATTGGGGGCAGTCATAGATATGGGAGAAGGCACCCTAAAATTCACCTCTACACCTGGGGGTAGACATGTATTCCCTAAACCAAAGAGTAAGAAAAAGAACAAGAAAGGTAAGGGTAAAGCCCAAGGTAATGTTGATGCCTCATCTCTTGATAATACTTGAATCACACTTTCTGCGCCTAGCTGAAAGGCGTTAAAGAAAAGCGCTTATGGGAGACAACCCATGTTTTTACTACAGCAATCTTTGTTTTATATTTGAGTCTTGGAAGTTGTTTACTACTGTAGCAACTTCTCCTTATCATGTTTTTGTGCCAAGTAAAGTTTCTATGTTAAAGTTGATGTTATATTTGGGATCGCTGCGCAGAAACAGCATTGCTGTCTGTCACGAATTCTGGCATAAGTCTCTCTAGAAAATTCGAAAAATCTGCAAAATTACGAGCGTGATCCTCAGATATGTACGCAACTTTCATTAGTTTTGAGTTTTTCCATTTGAGCAAGTCTAGTGCCCCTTTCAGGTTCGTCTTTACGGACTGTTCTCTTTTGACAGATTCTGCCTTTTATTTCGCATTGCCGTATTTGCTATGTTGGATGAATTCCTTTGATCCATTAATATCCAGTAGCTTTGTGCAATGTCCAGAAGTGTTAAGAATGATTGTGTCACCTCTGAATGTGTGAATTATTAATTGTGCACTAACCCTCTAATGAGTTTGCTTGAAGTTTGGTGTGAAGGAAGTTTTCAAGGGTCAAGAGAGGAGTATGATATAGGGATTTCTATTTTCGTGCCCTCGGCTCCTTAGTTTTTCCTCAGTTTTCCCCAACCCCTTGTCTATAACCCGCAGAAAGAGCTCGGACGGAAGGAATCCCGTTTAGTTGACGTTGGTTGGTGCTGGCAAGTGGGGCCGCTGTTGGTGCCCCGCAGTGGACACGTCTCCACTTATCCAGATCATCGTGGGACCCACAACTTGTCCACGTTAGCGCGCCGGACCCACAGCTTACCCAGGTGACCGTTGCAAAATGGGAGCCCGAGCTAGCCCCGCGCCCGTGCCCGTGCCATTGCTTCCCCTTTCTTTCTCCGCGCCCCATTGTTCTTCTTCTCCGCCAGCGGCAGCCCTTCTCCGGCACGCGGGTGATGTCTAGTTTCTCTTCGACCTCCCGTTCTTCATGGCCGCAGTATGGACCCGTGCCTTTGACAAGATGCCCTGACTGCCCACGCCAGGAGCCTCTGAAGCGGTCGATCTGTAAGACGGACGAGAACGGCAACCGTGGACGTGAGTTCGTTGCATGCGAGAGCTTGCCATATAGAGAGGGGGATAAGGTTAGATCTCGCTCCAATTTCTCTGTTTTCTCTCGATTTTCTTGTTATTCCCTCGAATTTGGGATTTAGGGTTCACGTTGTTGTTTTCAGATCTTGAAGAAATGCAGGCATTTCGAGTGGATCGATGTGTACGTTCAGAGGCTTCAGTTGCAGGAATCAATTGGCGCTATTGGGGGCGCAATTTGGGAGGGGGGGACTTGCTGTAGAGAATGCGGCGGAGAGAGGAGCCGTTCCGATTAGGGACCTTCCGATTATGCCTAATGCTCCCAATGCAGAACTGGTGGAAGTGAAGGGAGAACTGAAGAAAATGAACAAGCAGTTAAGGCAGCTGATCGAGTTGAAGAAGCAAGCTAATATGATGGCTGGTTGTTTTTTTTGTTGTATAATTACGATCGGATTCTTATCATTGCTCACCAGGCGCTAGAAGTTGTTACAAGGGATACCTTGTTACAAATCCATTATTCAGTTACATGTACTTGTAGTTGTTTTCAAAGTTAGTGTGTGCATTCACCGAAATTACCAACTATATTCCCTAAAAGAAAAGGAAAGCTAAAGATAGTTGATAATTGTTAGAGGGGTGACAAATAATGCAATCCCCGAAATCCGCAAATATGTATGCCTCATGTTTATACCAAAATTATACCACTTTTAGGCCGTTTCAAAATACCAATACTATATCCCAAACTATATTCCCTAAAAGAAAAGGAAAGCTAAAGATAGTTGATAATTGTTAGAGGGGTGACAAATAATGCAATCCCCGAAATCCGCAAATATGTATGCCTCATGTTTATACCAAAATTATACCACTTTTAGGCCGTTTCAAAATACCAATACTATATCCCAAACTATATTCCCTAAAAGAAAAGGAAAGCTAAAGATAGTTGATAATTGTTAGAGGGGTGACAAATAATGCAATCCCCGAAATCCGCAAATATGTATGCCTCATGTTTATACCAAAATTATACCACTTTTAGGCCTTTCCAAAATACCAATACCATATCCCAAACTATATTCCCTAAAAGAAAAGGACAGCTAAAGATAGTTGATAATTGTTAGAGGGGTGACAAATAATGCAATCGCCGAAATCAGCAAAAATGTATGCCTCATGTTTATAACAAAATTATACCACTTTTAGGCCGTTTCAAAATACCAATACTATATCCCAAACTATATTCCCTAAAAGAAAAGGAAAGCTAAAGATAGTTGATAATTGTTAGAGGGGTGACAAATAATGCAATCCCCGAAATCCGCAAATATGTATGCCTCATGTTTATACCAAAATTATACCACTTTTAGGCCTTTCCAAAATACCAATACCATATCCCAAACTATATTCCCTAAAAGAAAAGGACAGCTAAAGATAGTTGATAATTGTTAGAGGGGTGACAAATAATGCAATCGCCGAAATCAGCAAAAATGTATGCCTCATGTTTATAACAAAATTATACCACTTTTAGGCCGTTTCAAAATACCAATACTATATCCCAAACTATATTCCTCATGTTTATTCTCCACCGAGAGAGAGAGAGAGATGGGTGGCCACGAGAGAGAGAGAGAGAGACGAAGAGACGGATAGGGGTATACTGCCCGTTAGATCAGTGGATCAACGGTTCGTGGAGTCGATCCGTGTGACAACGGCTCAACCAATCAGGATAAGTTTGGGCTTCTCAGAGCATTTGTGACAGTACTTGAGGGCAAAACTGAGTAGTACTAAGAATCCAAGGGCACATAAATAGTAAATAGACTAAGGGATTCAAACAAAAGAATTACAAAATGAAAAATGTGTGTTTTGTACAATATAATTCATATTGGGCTACATCAAATTATTTGCAATTCAAATATACATGAGTGTGACAATTATGGCATCATTTAGACAAACTATGTTTTGGGAAAGATGTTTTGCAAAGGGGTTTGGGTGGAAAACCATGCATCTTCATAGCTACACTAGTGATTCTGAGAAGTGGCAATTTGTGGTAAAACTTGATTTATATATGTTTGTTAAGGTTTTCTAGGTGGCAGGTTGCGTAGGAAGACTCCATGAGTAGTTGCCACTATGTTTTTATTTTTTTGGATTTTTTTGCGCATGAAATGACTCAATTAGCTATGTTAATCTCATTTGTTGACTCTCTGTTGACCAGCTACTTGAGGGTAAAACTGAGTATATTGCACTTGCCGGTCTAAGTCCTCGAGGGGAAAACTGAGTACAGATAAAATTTCTGTATAAGGCCTGAGGTTATAACTGAGTACACCAAACGTCCCAGGGTTAGACTCGTGTAGCGGTGCACGCTGCAGCCGTGCATAGCGGACGCGTGTTGCGGTACACGCCACCTTCGTCTTTATAGAGCCCCTCTTTCTCTCCCTCGACGCACGTTCTCACTGGCTCACTGCAACCGCCTCTCCTGTCCCATCATCTTCTCCACAACCGAAGAAAAAACCCCGAAGAAAACCGCCGGCGATGGAGAAGAATGAGATGCCCATTGTCGGCGCATCGGCCGCCGCCCCCGTCCAGGCCCCTGTCGCTGCTTCCAACGTAGCAGCCGGCGCATCGGCCGCCGCCCCCGTCCAGGCCCCTGTCGCTGCTTCCAACGTAGCAGCCGGCGCATCGGCCGCCGCCCCCGTCCAGGCCCCTGTCGCTGCTTCCAACGTAGCAGCCGGCGCATCGGCCGCCGCCCCCGTCCAGGCCCCTGTCGCTGCTTCCAACGTAGCAGCCGGCGCATCGGCCGCCGCCCCCGTCCAGGCCCCTGTCGCTGCTTCCAACGTAGCAGCCGGCGCATCGGCCGCCGCCCCCGTCCAGTCCCCCTTCGATTGGGACCCGTACGAACCAGTGCAGTACGACGCGCCGGAGAACCCCTACGACACCACCATCGTCGACTACGAGCCGGAGGTAACCCTTTGTTCCCTTGTTCTTATCTCATTTCAATCATTTTGTGTTAGATCTAGCGTTATTACGGTTCGTCTGTTCCTAGTTCAATCCTTTTGTGTTAGATCTTGCGTTATTACTGTTCGTCTCTTCCTAGTTCAATCCTTTTTTGTTAGATCTTGCGTTATTACTGTTCGTCTGTTCCTAGTTCAATCCTTTTGTGTTAGATCTTGCGTTATTACTGTTCGTCTGTTCCTAGTTCGATCCTTTTGTGTTAGATCTTGCGTTATTAGTGTTTGTGATTTGCTTTTGTTTCAGATTTGTGCCGATGATGATGAATATTTGGGCATCCCTAAATTGATTCAGGGTTTGGTCAGTAAACAATTGGTGTGTACAAATTTGTTGTGCATGATCTTTGGTTTACTGACTCAAATCCTGGATATAAGTGTGTCCAATGTAACTGAGGCTACCTCTTTTTTTCGAGCCCATATTATCATGCATGATTTTTTGTTCACTCTCTGTTCAATCATCGTTGCAATTGACTCCGTGTTTTTTGCACGATCTTTGGTGCTACGTGACAGGTGGAGAGCAGCGACGTCGACAGCGACGACGAGTCCTTCCACACCAAGACTCGTCACGTCCTCAGGAGGCTGCAGTCCGGCCAATACGGTCGCCCCTTTGCTCAAGGCATTTACAAGTGCCCCTTCTGCAACAGGAGGCTCTTCGACACCAACTTCAACACCCTGCTGAACCATGCTGAATCCATTGGCAGATATGGCGCTAGAGTTGGAAGTACCGTGAACGTGCATGCGTACATGGCCAAACACAAAGCACTTGGGATTCACCTGCGCAACCTCCAAGCGAGTCACACGCGCCACCTGGAGGCGTTGAACGTGCCTACTGCACTCTCTGTATGTGACTGCTCTATCTGTAGAGCAGCTTAAATTCATGTAAAATGTAGCTTATGTTGGATCTATCGGTACTACATTTGGATCTGTCCTGAATATATCTATGCTATGTTGGTTGCTGTATGCAGCTTATCCTATATTTTCTCTCTGGATTTGTGCCCTAGATTTCCTACCTGATTGGGTAAAAACGAAGGCATAAAGAAATGAATGGCGTTAAAAAACAGAAGGAGAAGCTTCTCTAGATTTGCTACCAATTTGGGCTATCAAATATGAATGAGATCGAGCGATAGAGAGGAAAAAGGTACATTGAAAACTGCTAATCTGGGCGAAAGAGACAGAAACCACTCGTGCCCCCGTCCCGGACCCACACGGCTCCACACGCTACGGCCCTACACGCTACGGCCCCACAAACACGGCCTCGTCCTGTCCCACGCGGTCCCTTCCTACCAGCCCCACACGACGCGGTCCCACACGACGCGACCCCACAAACGACACGACCCCACTCGTCAGCACGGAACGGTCAACTTAACGGATTCCTTCCGTCCGAGCTCCTCTGCGGTTCAGACAAACGTTTGGGTAAAACTGAGGAAAAACTAAGGAGCTGGGGAAAACTGAGTACAACTAACGAAGCAGGGGCACGAAAATAGAAATCCCTATGATATACTATGATCAAGAGGAGTGAAAGCTCTAAGCTTGGGGATGCCCCCGTGGTTCATCCCTGCATATTTTAAGAAGACTCAAGCGTCTAAACTTGGGGATGCCCAAGGCATCCCCTTCTTCATCAACAACATCATCAGGTTCCTCCCGTGAAACTATATTTTTATTCAGTCACATCTTGTGTTCTTTACTTGGAGCGTCGGTTTGTTTTTGTTTTTGTTTTTGTTTGAATAAAATGGATCCTAGCATTCTTGTGTGGGAGAGAGACACGCTCCGCTGTTGCATATGGACAAATATGTCCTTAGGCTTTACTCATAATGTTCAAGGCGAAGGTTGAAACTTCTTCGTTAAATTGTTATATGGTTGGAATCGGGAAATGCTACATGTAGTAATTCTAAAATGTCTTGGATAATGTGATACTTGGCAATTGTTGTGCTCATGTTTAAGCTCTTGCATCATATACCTTGCACCCATTAATGAAGAAATACATAGAGCTTGCTAAAATTTGGTTTGCATATTTGGTTTCTCTAAGGTCTAGATAATTTCTAGTATTGAGTTTTGAACAACAAGGAAGACGGTGTAGAGTCTTATAATGTTTACAATATGTCTTTTATGTGAGTTTTGCTGCACCGGTTCATCCTTGAGTTTGCTTCAAATAACCTTGCTAGCCTAAACCTTGTATCGAGAGGGAATACTTCTCATGCATCCAAAATCCTTGAGCCAACCACTATGCCATTTGTGTCCACCATACCTACCTACTACATGGTATTTCTCCGCCATTCCAAAGTAAATTGCTTGAGTGCTACCTTTAAAATTCCATCATTCACCTTTGCAATATATAGCTCATGGGACAAAATAGCCTTAAAAACTATCGTAGTATTGAATATGTACTTATGCACTTTATCTCTTATTAAGTTGCTTGTTGTGCGATAACCATGCTTCTGGGGACGCCATCAACTACTCTTTGTTGAATATCATGTGAGTTGCTATGCATGTCCGTCTTGTCTGAAGTAAGGGAGATCTACCACCTTAATGGTTGGAGCATGCATATTGTTAGAGAAGAACATTGGGCCGCTAACTAAAGCCATGAATCATGGTGGAAGTTTCAGTTTTGGACATATATCCTCAATCTCATATGAGAACATTAATTGTTGCCACATGCTTATGCATTAAAGAGGAGTCCATTATCTGTTGTCCATGTTGTCCCGGTATGGATGTCTAAGTTGAGAATAATCAAAAGCGAGAAATCCAAAATGCGAGCTTTCTCCTTAGACCTTTGTACAGGCGGCATGGAGGTACCCCTTTGTGACACTTGGTTGAAACATGTGTATTGCGATGATCCGGTAGTCCAAGCTGATTAGGACAAGGTGCGGGCACTATTAGTATACTATGCATGAGGCTTGCAACTTGTAAGATATAATTTACATAACTCATATGTTTTATTACTACCGTTGACAAAATTGTTTCATGTTTTCAAAATAAAAGCTCTAGCACAAATACAGCAATCGATGCTTTCCTCTTTGAAGGACCTTTCTTTTACTTTTATTGTTGAGTCAGTTTACCTATCTCTCTCCACCTCAAGAAGCAAACACTTGTGTGAACTGTGCATTGATTCCTACATATTTGCATATTGCACTTGTTATATTACTTTACATTGACACTATCCATGAGATATACATGTTATAAGTTGAAAGCAACCGCTGAAACTTAATCTTCCTTTGTGTTGCTTCAATACCTTTACTTTGATTTATTGCTTTATGAGTTAACTCTTATGCAAGACTTATTGATGCTTGTCTTGAAGTACTATTCATGAAAAGTCTTTGCTTTATGATTCATTTGTTTACTCATGTCATTACCATTGTTTTGATCGCTGCATTCATTACATATGTTTACAATAGTATGATCAAGGTTATGATGGCATGTCACTCCAGAAATTATCCTTGTTATCGTTTGCCTGCTCGGGACGAGCAGAACTAAGCTTGGGGATGCTGATACGTCTCCGACGTATCGATAATTTCTTATGTTCCATGCTACATTATTGATGATATCTACATGTTTTATACACATTATATGTCGTATTTACGCATTTTCCGGCACTAACCTATTAACAAGATGCCGAAGAGCCAGTTGCTGTTTTCTGCTGTTTTTGGTTTCAGAAATCCTAGTAACGAAATATTCTCGGAATTGGACGAAATCAACGCCCAGGGTCCTATTTTTGCACGAAGCTTCCAGAAGCGCGAAGGGGAAAGGAAGTGGGGCCACGAGGCGCCGCCACACTAGGGCGGCGCGGCCCAGCCCTTGGCCGCGCGGCCCTGGTGTGTGGGGCCCTCGTGGCCCCCGCGTTGCCCTTCCGCCTATTTAAAGCCTCCGTCGCAAACCCCCGGTCGAGAGCCACGATACGGAAAACCTTCGAGACGCTGCCGCCGCCAATCCCATCTCGGGGATTCAGGAGATCGCCTCCGGCACCCTGCCGGAGAGGGGAATCATCTCCCGGAGGACTCTTCATCACCATGATCGCCTCCGGAGTGATGAGTGAGTAGTTCACCCCTGGACTATGGGTCCATAGCAGTAGCTAGATGGTCGTCTTCTCCTTATGTGCTTCATTGTTGGATCTTGTGAGCTGCCTAACATGATCAAGATCATCTATCTGTAATACTATATGTTGTGTTTGTCGGGATCCGATGGATAGAGAATACTATGTTATGGTGATTATCAATCTATTACCTATGTGTTGTTTATGATCTTGCATGCTCTCCGTTATTAGTAGAGGCTCTGGCCAAGTTTTTACTCTTAACTCCAAGAGGGAGTATTTATGCTCGATAGTGGGTTCATGCCTCCATTGATACCTGGGACAGTGACAGAAAGTTCTAAGGTTGTGGATGTGTTGTTGCCACTAGGGATAAAACATTGATGCTATGTCTAAGGATGTAGTTGTTGATTACATTACGCACCATACTTAATGCAATTGTCTGTTGCTTGCAACTTAATACTGGAAGGGGTTCGGATGATAACCTGAAGGTGGACTTTTTAGGCATAGATGCATGCTGGATGGCGGTCTATGTACTTTGTCGTAATGCCCGATTAAATCTCACTATATTTATCATATCATGTATATGCATTGTTATGCCCTCTCTATTTGTCAATTGCCCGACTGTAATTTGTTCACCCAACATGCTTTAATCTTATGGGAGAGACACCTCTAGTGAACTGTGGACCCCGGTCCTATTCTTTACATCGCATACAATCTCTACTGCAATACTTGTTTTACTGTTTTCTTCGCAAACAATCATCTTCCACACAATACGGTTAATCCTTTGTTACAGCAAGCCGGTGAGATTGACAACCTCACTGTTTCGTTGGGGCAAAGTACTTTGGTTGTGTTGTGCAGGTTCCACGTTGGCGCCGGAATCCCTGGTGTTGCGCCGCATCACATTTCGCCACCATCAACCTTCAACGTGCTTCTTGGCTCCTCCTGGTTCGATAAACCTTGGTTTCTTTCCGAGGGAAAACTTGCTGCTGTGCATCATTCCTTAGTCTCATTAGCCACCAAAGAAGACATGAGAGAATTTAGTGAGGATCCTACGGCCATGCCTCTTGTGCTTTTGTACAGGGGTACGGTTTTGGTTTCTAACGACATGACCCCTCTTCCTCTTGGTGTTTCTAGTGTTTTGCAGGAATTCGGCGACGTGTTTCCGGAGGAGGTACCCGCAGGACTACCACCATTGCGAGGTATTGAGCATCAAATTGACTTGATTCCCGGAGCATCGCTGCCCAATAGGGCGCCATATCGCACTAATCCCGAAGAGACAAAGGAGATACAGAAGCAAGTACAAGCGCTACTCGACAAAGGTTATATCCGCATAAGCCTTAGTCCTTGTGATGTTCCTGTTATTCTAGTTCCTAAGAAAGATGGTACTTGGCGTATGTGCGTAGATTGTAGAGCTATAAACAACATTACTATTCGATATCGTCATCCTATTCCCCGTTTAGAGGATATGTTAGATGAATTGAGTGGTGCTGTTGTGTTCTCTAAAATTGATTTGCGTAGTGGTTATCATCAAATTAGGATGAAAGAAGGGGATGAGTGGAAAACAGCCTTTAAAACAAAATTTGGTTTATATGAGTGGTTAGTAATGCCTTTTGGGTTAACTAATGCACCTAGCACTTTCATGAGACTGATGAACCATGTTTTGCGTGAATTTATTGGCAAATTTGTGGTTGTATACTTTGATGACATATTAATCTACAGCCGCAATGAATCTGATCATACTATACATATTCGACATGTTTTGCAAGTGTTGCGTGATAATCAACTCTATGGTAATCTTGAGAAGTGCACATTTTGCAAAGATAAGGTCATATTTCTGGGTTATGTTGTCTCTAAGCATGGAGTAGAAGTAGATGTGTCTAAAATTGAAGCTATTCAAAATTGGCCTACTCCCATGAATGTGAGTCAAGTACGAAGTTTCCATGGTCTAGCTGGGTTTTATCGCAGATTTGTGCCCAACTTTAGTACTATTGCTGCACCTTTGAATGATTTGACTAAAAAGGGTGTTGTTTTTGAGTGGGGCGCAGCCCAAGATCATGCTTTTGATGAACTTAAGAGATTGTTAACTTCTGCACCGTTGCTTGCACTTCCTGATTTCAATAAGCAATTTGAGATTGAATGTGATGCTAGTGGTATTGGAATTGGTGGTGTGTTAATGCAAGAGGGTCGCCCCATTGCATATTTTTCTGAGAAACTTTCTGGTGCTAAGTTGAACTATCCTATATATGATAAAGAATTGTATGCTTTAATTAGAGTTCTTGAGGTTTGGCAACATTACTTGTGGCCAAAAGAATTTATCATACATTCTGATCATGAAGCTTTAAAATACCTGAAAGCCCAATCTACTTTGCATAAGCGTCTAGCTAAGTGGGTTGAGTTCATTGAGTCTTTTCCATACATTATTAAACATAAGAAGGGAAAAGATAATATTGTTGCTGATGCTCTATCTAGGAAGAATATGTTATTAACTCAACTTGATGTTAAAATTCCTGGTTTAGAGATACTATGTGATTTGTATGCTACTGATCATGATTTTGCTGAACCATATCGCTTATGTGCTCTTGGTAAAGCATGGGAAAAATATCACATACATGATGGGTTCTTGTTTAGGGCTAACAAACTATGTGTTCCAGAATCGTCTGTGTGTTTGCTCTTATTGCAGGAATCACATGCTGGAGGTTTGATGGGTCACTTTGGGCGTGAGAAGACGCTACTCATGCTAGCTGACCACTTTTATTGGCCAAAGATGAGGCGGGACGTGGATAGATATGTGAGGAGATGCATTACTTGCAACAAGTCCAAGTCCAAGCTGAAGCCTCACGGTTTGTATACTCCTTTACCGGCACCTACTACACCATGGGAGGATATTAGTATGGATTTTGTGTTGGGTTTGCCGCGTACTAAGAGAGGCCATGATTCTATATTTGTGGTAGTGGATAGATTCTCTAAGATGTCCCACTTTATTGCCTGCCACAAGAGCGACGATGCGTCGCATATTGCTAACCTGTTTTTCAGGGAGATTGTACGTCTACATGGAGTCCCAAAGACTATTGTTTCTGATCGTGACGTGAAGTTTATGAGCTACTTCTGGAAGACGCTTTGGAGAAAGCTGGGGACAAAGCTGCTTTTCAGCACTACTTGTCATCCCCAAACTGATGGTCAAACTGAAGTGGTGAATAGAACATTGTCACAACTGTTGAGATCCATGATCAAGAAGAACCTGAAGGAGTGGGAAGAGTGTTTGCCGCATGTGGAGTTTGCTTACAACAGGGCGGTACACTCTACCACGGAGCTATGTCCTTTTGAGGTGGTGTATGGTTTCAAACCCATTACTCCACTTGACTTGTTGCCTTTGCCCATACATGAGAGAGTTAATATGGAGGCATCAAAGAGGGCAGATTTTGTGAAGAAGATTCATGTGAAGACTAAAGAGTTGATTGAGAAGAAAGGCAAGAGCAATGCTGCAAGGATGAATAAGAAGCGCAAGGAGATGTTGTTCAAGCCTGGTGATTTGGTCTGGGTACATTTTCGCAAGGATAGGTTCCCGAAGCTGAGGAAGTCTAAGTTGAAGCCTCGTGGTGCTGGTCCTTACAAAGTGCTTGCCAAGATCAATGATAATGCATACTCAATAGATCTTCCAGAGGATGAGTTTGGTGTCAGTAATTCTTTCAATGTTGCTGATTTGACACCATATGACGGAGAAGACCTTGGAGCGTCGGGGTCGACGCCTTTTGAAAGGGGGGAGATGATGAGGACATCCCTACCTCACTACTACCTCCGTCATTACTGAAGATGAACCTGCTGTGAAGCTCAAGTCCAATGAAGTTAGGATTGGACCAATGACACGAGCTCGTGCGAAGCTACTTAAACAACAGGTGAACTTGTTCCTAAACGATACTTTGATTGATGAGAACTTTATACTACCTAAGTCCTATTACTTATGTATCATCAGGTATGAAGAGGAGACAAGCATCGCACGAGGAGGAGAGGAGCAGCTGGACGTGAAGATGGACGTGAAGCTGGACAAGGAGCTGGACATGAAGATATCTCATGGACGCGCGAGGGAGGAGCGGGAGGAATGCGCGAGAGGAGAAGAAGAAGTCCAGGCCGGTCCAGAACCCGGTCAGACCGGCCCCCACCGGCCAGCCCGGTCCCTGGCCCGGTCGACCGGCCGCCAACCGGCCGCCAACCGGAGGGAGCGCATCGTACCGGACAGAAACCGGAAACTTCGCAGATTTCCGGTTGCCGACCGGTTGACCGGACCACAGACCGGACCGGCCGGTCCACAGCCCGGTCGACCGGATTCCAGACCGGACCAGTCCGAGTCTGTCTCGACCAGATCTATTCTGGGTCGGTTTTACTTGTATCTTTCGACCAGAACTCGTCCCGGACGCCTATATAAGTGCCTTGGACGACCCCCTAGCTGCTTTAGACCACGTTTAAGATAAACCCTAGTTCTTAGTTGTTTGCTCTGCAAAACTATTGAATTCCCTACACCATATTGCTTGATATTGTGTAGATCCTGTTAAAGTCTTGTGTGATCTGCTGTTCCATTGGGAATTAGATGGTTGCAACTTACCGCTTCGTGGTCGGCGGCTACGTGCGCAAGTGTGTGGAGTTGCGAATATCTTGCAGGGTTGAGAGCTGTTGCATTGGCGACAGGGACCAATCGAGAGATCTCGTTGCGTCATACAAGTTATCATCCACTACATCGTCGTGTTTCTCCGCTGCTATCACCCCGTGATCATCATCACCACCGTTGCTTACTGAGAAGATCGGGCCACCCCTTATCACAGCTCCTCCCGTCGTCACCGCCACAACAAGCCGCCACAAGAAACTGCTGGGAGAGTCTCTGCCTCAACCGCCACCGGCGGAGCCTAAAGGCAAGGCCGCTGCACCGCTATCGCCCATCCCATCACCCAACGAAGATGACATCGATGATGATGGGCCGGTAGACGTCGATGCCTACCTCAACACCGGCGCCGACATAGATGATTTGTACATGGCGGGCGCGGATGAAGAAGCATACCGCGCTCGCGACGAACCAGCTGGCCCACCCAAGGCAACCAAACAGCGCCTGGTGTTCCGCGGCTTCTCTGAAGAGACGCCTCCGGCAGCCGATACACAAGAGCCAACCGCCGCAAACATCTTCAGCCCCAATACGCTGATCAAGAAGGTCAACGAGCAGTTTGAAGCGTCGGGGGCCGTTGCTCCGAAGAAGCCCCGTAAAAGACCTAGTAAGAACAAGGAGAAGTCTGCGAGCCAGCCACCTCCGACGATCCGTCATCGGGACTCCATGGTACCTCCCAGCAAGGATGGCTTGACCAGAATGCATGAAGCTGGCAAACCAATACTGGGTCCGGAGCTGCAACACCTTGCTTCCGGAGATATGCTGCCTCTGCAGGACAGTATCCTGGTCCTAGAGAGTATCCTTCTTAAGGACAAAGATCCAAATTACCCGGTCTTCACGGTCAGGGTGCCAAGAGATGTGGGCTTCGTCACTGATGCCCCCGCGGATATATTCTTTATAGCGTACGAGGACATCTTCAAGCTATTCCACTCGAGAAGGCTGGACTATAACTTGGTCCGCCTATTCGCGCTCAATCTGGCGATGAAGATCAAGAGAGAGAGTACCCCGGACGTCGCGATAGCGGATCCCTACTACATGCGTGAAAGCCAGTTGGCCTTATCAGCGGTGCGGGTCCGGGCTTCGTTGTACCTACAGAAGTGCTTCTTGGACAACAAGAGGAAGGACAACATCCTCTTGGCTTACTTTCCCGAGTAAGTACACATCCGCTAGCCCTGTAATAAATTTCTTTTCCATTGCTCATTTCCAACATCGATCTTGTTCCAAATTTGTGTTGCGCAGAGACACGTACTGCGTACTCATCTCCATTGCCCCGAAGTATTCTCTTGCCACCTATTTCGACTCGGGGAGTGCGAAAAAGAAGAACTACGCCAGAATAAGGGGTGTGCTAGATGATGCTCTCGAGGGCTACTTCAAAAAGGGAGGCGCCTTCAAAGAAAAGGCGGAATGTTTCAGGGATGATGGTAAACACAAGTTCAAGCACGTGTTCGAGTTCCCCTGTGTCAAGCAGCCGGAAAACAGCACTCTGGAGGCCTTCTATGTCATGCATCACCTAAAAGGGTTTGTCCGGGATAGCCAGAACTTGTTGCTGCCATCTGCTCTCCGAGGATGGGCCGAAAAGTTGGCGCGGATCAACGATGATGACCTCAGAGAAGACTTCCAGGATACCAGGGTCAAGTTATCACATATCATCATTCAAGACGTCACCACAGGGGGAGGGCCCTTGCACCAGGGTAGAGCGTTATGCAAGAGGGACATCGAACACCGCCTCAAAGCGCAGGGTGACACGAGGACGTGGATTACAAAAGATCTGTACAAGCCGTTCCCGGAGCCCTGCGAGCCTTGACTTAGTGTGTGATAAACTAGCTATCTTCATCGGTTAGTTTGTATATATATCGATGGACGTCGTCTTTTGTGTGGGTCGTAATTAAACTCTAAGTACTATGTTCATCGGTTTATGTGTATCGGTGGACGTCGTCTTGTGTGTGCGCGTCGCAAACTTATTGTTGCCGTGCTCAACTTTACTATATACTTTGCTCTAATATTTATCAACATATTGTTGTCTGCCAAAACCCACCGGCGAGTAGTGGTAAGCAACACGAAGAGCCGGGAGGCTTCCAAGACTGCAGGGGGCCCTGGTCCCTCGACGTCGTCCCGCAAATGTTCCGGCACACGTCCTAGCGGTTGCAAGGGCGTGCCACCTGACCTATACCTGGTCAGGAAGGTGTTGGATTGCTTCGATTAGTTTCCTGCATGGCAGACACGTAAACATTAAATACGAGCCCTATCGGCTCTCAGGTTGCCCTGTGGATCGGCTCAAAGAGCCGATCGCCCCATGGTTTGCGTCGGGTTAACGATGACATGGGGCTCCTGCTTGATCAATATAAAGTCAAACCAATCTACGACAGTTTAGGGTTTTCACCGTATGATCGGAACATCCTACGCGTAGTTGAGCCTAATAGACACGAAAGATGATGGAAAACTAACCCTAAAAGAGGCCTAAAAACCAACATTAAGTTAATTCCCGGAACATCCCTCTTAGGACTAACAAACCATACCTAACGCACTACCGGATCGTTCAACCCGTTTGCAAGGCCTAACCATACGGATATTAAACCAATCCTTGAAGAATCAAGGAGCAACTATAACGGATCAGGTCTACTAAACAACGAACAAGCAGCACTACAAGGGAAAGGCCTACCGCCGGCGCACCTAAAAGGCCCATTGCCGGCGCACCACGAGCCCGCCGGTGCGAACGGGCCGGTGATAAGTGGCTACTGCCGGCGCACCAACCAGTGCGCCGGCGGAAGTTCATCTACTGCCGGCGCACCAGCGGTGCTTCGCCGGCAAAGGTCTTGTTCCACCGGCGCACGTGCCACTGCGCCGGCAGTAGAGCTTCCAGCACTGGCGCGTGCGATGTGCGCCGGCAGAAGGGCATTGAGGTGCGCCGGCAGTAATATTCGAAAATTCAATTTCGCGCTTTTTCCAGCATATAACAATTCATATTTGCATATTTATATAGCAGTATATAACAGTTCACATTTAGACAGCAGTACATGCAATATGAGAAGCACATAGAGAGCCAAGTTTCATTTCGGTATCAATACACAAATACGCAAGTCTCGTTGATTCATACAACACATGTGCATATGCAACACCGAAGGACGAAGTTTCACAAAGTTAGAAGTCTCGGTACATAGTCGTCACAAGTGTCGTCATACACCTCCCAATGTAGCTACTAACCTAAACTACGATCACATAGAACATGACCAACATGGTCACGATGACCATCATCACGAAGGCCATGGTCTTCATCCGGTTCCTCCTCATGTCCCTCATCTCTCCCGCTAGATAACGGGCGTATCTTCCTTCCGCCTCCACCCTAGTGGGGTATCCCTTGTAGCTGTTGCCACTGAAGCGGTGCACCTGTCTCCGACAGTCCTCCCAGTCGTCGTAGACTCCAGGAACCCTCCCCTTGTACACGACATATGTCGTCGGCATCTCCATGCACAAGACAAATAAAACGTTAGTACCAATGCAATGAACAAGTGCGAACTCAAATAAAAGACAAGTAGTATGAACTAAATAGCATGTGCCTCATACTTTGTTGGTCGAAATAAATAATAACATACAGGGATGGGGTCAGCGAGGCTAGGTAGGATGCACAATAGATTGATATTTGTGGCCATCACACCAAGCCTCACTGGCCCCACCCCGGAGTGTACAAGTGACCAAACATTTTAATCATCGGCCAATGCAATTAAGAAGTGCGAACTCAAATAAAAGACAAGTAGTACGAATTAAATAGCGTGCCTCATAATTTGTCGGTCGAAACACATATTAACATCCAGGGATGGAGTCAGTGAGGCTAGGTAGGATGCACAATAGATTGATACTTGTGGCCATCGCACCAAGGCTCACTGGCTCCACCCCCGAGTGTACTAGTGACCGAACATTCTAATCATCGGCGAACTCCAAATACGAGGCAAGTAGGGGTCGAGTAAATGCAAATAATTATTAAGGTATCTACGCCATAATCTTGAAATATATAGCAAAGTAAATGAAACTATAGACACATGTTCACATGCACATCCATACAACTAAATAAAAGCAACAAGTCGATTCTATGGGAATATGTAGCAAGTATTACAATACGGAAGTTCAAAGACATATCGTTCAAGCTGTAGCAATATTGTTCCCGTCGTAGGATCAGGTTGTACGCCTAGGGGGGAATGGACGGCAGCCCTCAAGCGTGTTGAACGGCCTCTCATCACGCGACATCTCCAAGCGGAGTTCTATCTCGTCATTAGGTGGTAGACCGTAGCCGTAGAAGAACTCGCCAGACCTTTTGTTGACATCATGCACGATTACCGTGCAAATGAACTGCTGGATGCGACTCCAGTTCTTTCTAATCTCTCTATCAGGGGCATCCGCCATGTTTACAAACCTCTCTCTGAGACTCTCTGGCAGCAACATGTCATCTGCGTACTTTATGTACTCCTGCATCTGAAGGATGGCGTACCACGCGTCCATCCCATTGTCTTGCTTCGACTGCCTGAGGCAGGGGAAGTTGGTTGTGTGGGTTAAGACCAAGCCTCCTCGGGATTTCCTCTCTACTTTGAGGGGGCCTGCCTTGTTGGCGAAGCCGGTGAGAGCATCATTGAGAAGGGCCCTGATGTTGGTGTAGTCTTTCTTCTTGTCCCTACCCGAGTCGAGATAGACTGCATGCGAGTGTTGCGGGTGCACGACGATGAGGGTGCAGTACATGTCTCTGCGGAAAACACACGGATTAACCTTTGGAAATGCAAATGGAGATATAGGATAGAATGGTGATGGGGACTAGTGTGTGATTACTTACTCGGGGAAGTAAGGGATGAGAATGGCGCCCTTCTTAATGTTCGCCAGCATGAAATCCTCGACCTGCCGTGTGGCAATCGCCCGATCCCCAGCGTTGCAGATGATGCTCTCCCGCATATAGAAGGGGTCCATTATCGCGATGGTCGGCGTCCCCTCCTTAACGATCTGGGAAGACAAGCTAAGAGCAACTAGGCGAACCACACTAAAGTGGAGCATTTGCATGCGATAGATGCTGAAGATGTCATTGAACCGGATGAAGCACAAGTCCGCGGGGTACTTCTCGACGAAGTTCATGCCAGTTGGCACCTTCGCCACGAAGAGAGGGTAACTTGGATTTTTTGATTTGAGAAGCTGCCTCTCCAAATACTGGACTTGGTTATGCAAGCTCGCCATATCCCCGGTGAGTAGGTTGAGGACATGCTCCGGCAGCATCGGTTCACCCAAGTGATGCAGAGGTCGCCAATTGTTTGGCAACTTGTCAAGGAGTGCCACCTTGTCCTTGTCTTTGGCCGCCGCCTTGTCTTTGGCGTCCTTCTTGTTTGCCCTCTTCCTCTTCTTGGGTTGTAGTACTGGACCATCTCCCACCGCCGTAACCGTAGCACGGAGTGTGTTTGGGCTCAGCATCTTTTTGACGGCGACGGCGGCGACCTCCTCGGGATTTTCCTCCTCAGCCGTTTCTTGAGAATCGAACAGCTTCTTGGAGCACCCAAATTTCGGGGCCGGCGCATCCTCATGGACAACTTGTGAAGACGTAGGAATATCCCATTGGAAGTCTTCACGTTCGTATTCCTCGGCCTCTGGCGCCGCTGGCTGTTGTGGTGGGGCGCTGACCACCGGCGCCGCTGGCTGTTGTGGTGGGGCGCTGACCACCGGCGCAGCTGGCTGTTGTGGTGGGGCGCTGACCACCGGCGCCGCTGGCTGTCGTGGAGGGACGCTGACCTGTGGCGCCGCAAGGTGCTTGTCTTTGCTTGTCGTCGACCCCGAGTAGGTGTTGATCCTAATTAGGGTCTTCGGCCATAGCAGTACCCAACCCTTCAGTGAGGCAAGATTCAACGGGTCTTCGTCATCGGCACCATGCGGTTGATTAGGAGGAAACAAATCCTCATAGCCCGGTAACGCCCGATCCACTTCAACCCGGTAAACGTCATCCTCCATATCTCGTGTGTGCCACTTCTTATCCAGGGGCCGAAGGATGGACCCCCTCGCGACGTCTTTGAGTTCGCCGTTTACTCTCATCAGGAAGGTGCATGGCGTTGAGAGCGCCTGCGAGAACATGTGTATGGCGTTAGAGAGAGGGCAAGGATGACGAAACTAATATATTAACTTGATGTACACATGGGTTAATTACCGTGAGGGCGTTGAGCTCGGCTAATGTCGACGGGCCGGCACATGCGGCGGCGGGCGTGCAAGTGACGGAGGGGCTGCTACCCGGCATGGACGGTGAATCCCTAGCACCAGCGACATTGCCGGCGGCCGGAGGAGTCTCCATTATAACATTGTCATTGCCGGCGGACGGCGGCGCCATCGAGTTGCTGCCGTCGAAGCTAACCACTTGCATTTTCGGGGGGGCCTTGTTTGCCACCCTCATACCACGCGTGTAGAGCGTTGAAATCTGCTTGGACTGAAGCGGCGACTTCAGCTTTGACTTCAGGTACGAGCGTAGCTTTGAGTTGTGGTACCAGTTGCGGTACCAAACCAGCTTGGACTTCGGCTAGGATTGACTCCCTCATTTCCTCCGCCTCCCGCTGCTTCCTCTCACTGCGCGCATTTTTATCGTCCGCAGACGACAAGCCATAGTGACCATGCTTGTAGCCTGTACCGGCGCCAGCCACACGGCCTCTATGCGGCCTTCTCGTCGGTGAATGCTCATTAACGATGTTTAGCGCCCGTACGAGAGGCTTGTCCCAGGCTACCCTGCCCGTCGACGCCTGGGAGGAGGAGCCTTCGTCACATTGAGAAAGTTTTTGTCTTTCTTCTTCCTGCGGAAGAAACGCGAACCATTTAGAAATGTTGCTACTATTATATGAACGATACTTGATCTAATTAAACCGGTAAATTGCTTACCAGTTTTTTCTCCAACGCCAGGACCTTCTTGTCGTTCGTGAACCAAATTATGTCGGTTACGACCTTCGGGTCCGTGACAAGTTCCCCGGTTAGTTTCTTCTTATGGTACCGGGACCTGATGAATCTTCTTTCAAGCGGGTCCTTGTACTTGAGCCAGGGGTTCTCAATGCCGGCATTTACATACGCCTCGTCCTCCTTCGCCCAATAGGGCTCCTTTCCCTCGTACCCACGGCTCCCAAGGTTGTGGTTGCCGATGTTAAGCTCCCGCATTTCCTTCCCCCACAACTTGCGATTCTTGGTTGCTTGTAGCTCTTCATTGGCCACAAAAGCATCAAAGTCCGCCTGGGAGACATGCGGAAAGGCGGAGTGGACCTCTTCGAAACCTTTGCCCTCAGCAATCAGCTTCCGCACCATGTACTTGTAGCTGCTGAGGTGTTTGGTGAACTTCAGGAGGGCTTGTGAGTTCACAATGTTATTGGTTTGATCAGTGGAGGCGTAGTCGCCTAGGAACTTGTATCGTGAGTGCAACCTCGCAATGAGCTGGGCTCGCAGAGGCGCTTTGCTCTCAGCTCGGAGGTCCGTCTCGTTGAGATTGACGACCTCTCGGAGGATACATGCCAGTTGGTTGCCGTACCCCTTGGCAACATCCTTAGGCTCCTTCGGCAATCCACTGGCGGGGTCCACCTCTTTGACTGTGTCTCTGCCGGTGCCGACCGTGTTTTGGCGCCTTGCCTTCCGCGGCCTCTTGGAACCACTTGTCCCGGTGCCACTACTCCCGGCGGCGCCGCTAGGATCGTCGCCGCTTGTCTCGCCGCCACCCCCGGCGGCGCCGGTTGCCTCGTCGCCGCTTGGCGCGTAGGTACTACCCCCGGCGGCGTCGCTTGCCTCGTTGCCGCTTGGCTCGTCGCCACTACCCCCAGCGTCATCCTCCATCTCATGGTCCTCGTCGCCGCCAACACCAGCGGCCTCGGCATCCTCCTCCGTCCTAAAGAAGTGCCTATTGTAGTGCTCCTCTAATTGTTCTTCAGACGCCATGGTGGCTTGCACTAATAGAAGATGAAAAAGAGTTAGAATTCACGGAAAAATTCGGCATGACCTTTGCTAAAAATTGGTCATGCCGAGTGCTAGAATTGCCGGAACGGAAATGAATCGACATTCCGGCACTCAATAGCAACTCAATCCCTGTAACAGAAATGCAATTCACATATATATAGCCATGAACACCATAACCATCAAATTCTCACACTCAGACAACAACAGCTTTAGAGCCCTGGACACTTACAGTAATAGCACTTACAGTAACTACTGACTATGTTCTCTGTATTAAGAAAGAAATATTCCAGTGAGTCAGTGACAGAATTTCATCATGCTAGCCCTGGATTCAAACCAGAATTCAAACACTAAAATAAAAACCAGAATTCAAACACTAAAATAAAAACCAGAATTCAAACCATCTTTAGCATTTTACACCTTAACCATTTTACATCAACACCATGCTACTCTATGGCTACATAATTAAAATTGGTTTAGTGTCATTTCTCATTTGTGGATTATCAGAAAGCTCCAATTATATTTCCTTGATGTGAAAAATGAACTAAATGAACTAAATTTCAAACCAGAGAACAAATTCATTTTCTTTTCTTTTTTTCAAACCAGAGAATAGCACTTGTTCTTTTTATGAACTAAACCTACTGCTAGCACTTGTTCCTTTTAAATTAAGTAAACCTACTGCTAGTGAACACTTGACAGCATCCATTGATATAGCCCATCTTTAGCATGAAGCAAACCAATGAATTTTATATATCAAATTCTCCAGGTACTGCAAGCATAAAAAAAAACCCTACTGCCTAGCTACCTAGGTACTGCAAGCATTTTTATTTTCATTTTCTTTATTTGCAACCAGTGAGCATCAACATGAGCATTCAACCATGGTGAACTAGCTAATTAATATTCTCTTGCTAATTAAAATTAGCTAGCACAACCTCTCTTGAAAACCAGATAAACTAGCTATGATGTACTTGTCTTTTTTAACTACTGCTTATTAAAATTGCTAAAATGAGAGAATCTACACACTAAAACATGTCATATTGCAAGCATTTTTTTTTGCAAGAAATGATAATATGTTGTTGTTGCCCCTGTGATAATATGTTGTTGTTGCTAAATGAACCAGAGAACAAATTACTAGCAAACCAGAGAGCAAATTGCAAAGTTCAGAGCAAATTACTAGCAAAACCTAAATGAGCTAAATGAACCAGAGAACATTACTGCTTAATTACAACAGAAATACAGCCTTGGTCCTAAATCCTAAACCAGAGAACTAGCATCAACCATGCATAGCACCAATTTAAATCCATTTTAGCAAACCATTTTAGCAAACCAGAGACCAAAACCTAAATGAACTAAACCAATTTAGCTAGCAAAACCATTTTCATTTTCATTTAATGAAGAACTAACATACTGCCTAGTGTCTAGTTTTTATTTTCAATAGCATTTCAGTAGCATCTGCATTAGGCATTTCAGTAGCATCCTACATCTCAATTTTTCCTTACTGCAACCAGAGAGCATAAACTATAAACCCTAAATCGACCAGAGCACATCAAGAACTATAAACTACTACAAGAACTAAGGATTTTCTTACTGCAACCAGAGCACATCAAGCATTCTTGCAAGAACTACTGCAAGCACTAAGGATTCGAATGCACATCAAGCATTCTTGCAAGAACTACTGCAAGAATTCGGAGGCAGAGAGAGGGAAGGAAGAGGGGGATGGATAGGGGAAGGGAGAGGGGTTCTTACCAACGGCGATGGTGGCGACACCCTGCTGCTCCTCTCCGCGACGGTGGCCGGCGCGCAACGCCCTCCTCCTCCTCTCGGCGACGGTGGCGATGGTGGCCGGCGCGTGACGCCCTCCCCTCCTCTCCGCGGCCACGCCCTGCTCCTCCTTGCACGGCAGCTCCGGCGTGCAGCGAGGTCTCTTGGTCCAGGGCTTCCACGCGGCGGCGCTCGAGATCGACGGTGGCGGCGGCGCTCGAGATCGACAGTGGCGGCGGCGCTCGATTGGGAATGGGGAGGGAGAAGAGGGTCGCGCAGCGGTTAAGTCCCAGCTATAGCCGGACCCACATTATTGCCGGCGCACCACATGGTTGGTTCGCCGGGGACAACTTAACCCCGGCGAACCAAACAGGTGGTGCGCCGGCAATAAGGTGAGCCCGGCTATAACCTGGGACTTGTCCCCCAGCCCTGGCTGGCCATTTCCTTTTCTATTTTATTTTATTTTTCTTCTTTTCTTTATTTCTTTTCACTTTCTTTTATGTTATAGGAAAACAAAGCAAATATGCATGAGTGTTATTAATTATGCAAAAACAAAAAGATATATGTGAATTACATACACACATAATATTGACCAACACAATATTAATTAGTCATACATAAAATATTGGCCATGACCATATGAGTTAATTATGCATTACAAAAGCAATATGAGTTATAGATTGCAAATAAAGTTTTACATCATCGATTGAGAAGAGTGTTTCGCTTTCTTCTTGCTTTTCTTGCTCGTCGTTGAATAATTTAGCCCCGTGTCGTGACTTCTTCTTTTGAAGGGTCGACCTGACCTCGGTAGCGTGGTCCTGCTTCTTCTTGTGGTGTATGTTGTGTCTTCATCCTCGGATTCTTCCATCATTGGGTCTCCGACTTGTCCTTCGAAGTCTTCCTCGTTGGCGACTCCATCCATTCCGACGATGGTCCTCTTGCCTCTCCTCACGATAACACGGCTAGGCCTGGATGGGTCGGTTATGAAGAAGCATTGGTGCACGTGTTCTGCCAGTACCCATGGCTCATTCTGCGCGGTGGCGTTCGTGGACTTTGATTTGTTGGCTTCGGGTAGAAACATGGTGGTGAAATACCGGTCTTCTTTTGTGACGTTCTTAGCCCATCTGATACGGAACATCGGCACTTTCTCCCCAGCGTAGCTAAGCTCCCAGATTTCCTCGATTCTTCCGTAGTATCTAGTCTTTACGTCACCCGTCCAGGAATCCATCGTTACCCCTGAGTTCTGGTAAGCACTGTTCTTGTCTTTTTCTTCCGTGTAGAATGTGTACCCGTTGATATCGTACGCTTGGTAAGTCATGAGGTTGGGCGCGGGGCCATGTGACAAGGCCAATACTAGTTTATCCTTGTCAGAATCCATTGGTGGGGGATTAGCATCAATGTGGTCTTTGAACCAGCGCGCGAAAGAGGAGTTGTGCTCTCTGTATATTTCTGCTTCCGTCATCATCGGCTTGCCACTGTTCTCTATCATGGTTTTGTGCTCTTTCAACCAAGGATCGATCAAGTCAATGTGTTGTAGCGCTACTAAGTTGGCCCTGTCAAAGTCGGAAGTCCGACCAGACATGTGCACGTGCAGTTCCTTCCTTCCATTTTTGTGGCCTACTCCCTCGAACCTGCGGAGGTGCTTGTTTTGAGGCAAACCAACAGGGTCCTCGATGTCTAGATAATTCGTGCAGAAAGAGATGCACTCTTCGGTGAGCCAGCCCTGTACGATGCTTCCATCCGGATGTGACCTGTTACGAACGTATCCTTTAATGACCCCATTCATTCTTTCAAACGGCATCATGTTGTGTAAGAATGCCGGCCCTAGACTGACGATATCATCCATGATATGGACCAACAGATGGACCATCACGTCAAAGAATGCAGGCGGGAAGTACATCTCAAGCTCACATAGGATCACCACGATCTCTTCCTGGAGCCTTGCGAGTTTCTTCACGCTTATCGACTTCCGAGTTATGACGTCGAAGAAGTTACAGAGCCCAGTCAGCGTTGCACGGACATGGTCATCCATTATACCTCGGATTGCAACCGGAAGAATCTGCGTCATCATCACGTGACAGTCATGAGACTTCATGCCGCTGAAGTTTCGTTTCTTGGGGTCCATGTATCTGCTTATTAGCCCGGAGTAACCGAAGGGCACTCTGACTCCTAGAAGGCAATTGAAAAATTGATCGACCTCGGCCGGACTAAAAGTGAAGCAGGAGGGGGGACAGTAATAGTCTGGCTGCTTAATCCTTTTGCGCTTCTGACCGCCGTCCGCCTCCTCCTCCGACTGTCCCTCTTGGGCCGCCGGGATCTGAAGCTCTTCCCTGATGCCCAAAACTTTCAGGTCGTGTCTTGCTTTCGGCCCATCTTTGGTCCGGTCCGGCATGTTGAGAAGAGTGCCAAGCAAGCTCTCGCACACGTTCTTTGTAATATGCATGACATCAAGGCAGTGAGGTGTATCGAGAATTTTCCAGTACGGCAAGTCCCAAAACACGGACCTCCTTTTCCATACACCAATGAGCGGCGTCGTCACCGTTGCCTTTTTCTTCTTCTTCTCTCCAGGCTTTTGACGTATCTTTCCCGGCGGAGGGCACTCCTTCCAACCTTTCAGTAATGTATCGATCTCTTCGCCGCTCTTCTTCCGTGGAGGTCCTCGGGGTTCATTTGTACCATCGAACAGATCTCCACGCTTTCTCCACGGGTCAGTCTTCTGTAGCCACCTTCGATGCCCCATGTAAACTGTTTTCGAAGAGCCGGGATCCTTACCAAGCTGCAAAAACATCGTCTCTTCCATGCACCTGACACATGCCTTGTGTCCATGGCACACCTGGCACGAAATGTAACCGTATCCGAGGTAGTCCTGCACCGTCGTGATCAACGCGGCTCTCAAAGGGAAATATTCTTCCGCGACGGCGTCCCATGTATCTACCCCTTCCTCCGCCCACAACGTTTCAAGCTCCTCCTTTAATAGTTCGAGATACATGTTGATATCGTTTCCTGGCTGTGTCGGCCCTTGAATTAGCATACTCATCTGTATGTACTTCCTCTTCATGCACAGCCAGGGCGGGAGGTTGTAGATCCATACAAACACGGGCCATGTGCTATGTGTGCTGCTCTGGTTTCCGAACGGATTGAATCCGTCCGTGCTCGCACCCAACCTGATGTTTCTGGGTTCTGCCCCAAAACTTCCGAATTCATTGTCTAATGCTTTCCACTGGCTTGCATCCGAAGGGTGTGTCAGCACTGGGTGCTCAATCCGATCTTCATCATTCAACACTGCCTCCTTTCTTTCAGCGTGCCAGCGCATGAGCTTTGCTTCCTTGCGGTCCGCGTAGAACCGTTGCAGCCGGGGGGCGAGCGGGAAGTACCACACAACTTTCCGAGGAGCTTTCTTCTTCCCTTTCTTGTACCGTTCAGCGTCACACACAGGACATTTGGTCTTGTCCACGTGCTCCTTGCGATACATGATACAGTCGTTGATGCAGGCGTGATACTTTTCGTGGGGTAAGTCGAGAGGGCACGTGATTCTCTTGGCCTCGGCTAGACTACCAGGACACGTGTTCCCGGCAGGAAGGAGATCTTTCACGTATTCCAGGATGTCGTCGACGCTTGTGTCCGTCCATCCGTGTTTCGCCTTCATCTGCAGCACATCGAGAGCTACTCTCAAGCGAGACTCCCCCAACCCGCGACCTGAGTCGTACAACGGAGTATTCGAGTCTATCTCCAGTTGCTCAAGCTTTGATTTCCGCTTGGCGCCCTTCGTCTTTTCGAGAAGCAGATCTTGAAGATGAGGGTCCCGCACGACTGAAGCTAGCGGCACCTCTTCGTCGTCGTCAAGGTTATTGTCATCGTCAAGGTTATTATCGTCGTCAAGGTTATCGTCTTCTGCGACAAACTCTTCATCGTCATCAATGTCATGATGCCCTCCTTCTTGCCGGCCATTATTACCACCTGCTGCCGTCGCCCCATTGACCTCCGCGCCATCATCGCTCATCCATTGAGTGTGTCCATGCATGAAACCATTAGTGAGCAGGTGCCCCTGCAATTTTCCTGAATACGGGTCAAACCATTTCCCTCGTTTGCATCTCCGGCACGGACACAATACCTCCGTGCGTTTATTTTCATACATGTCGATGATCGCGTGTTTCAGATATCTCATCACGATGCTTTCACTCATCTCGATAACCATTCTCGCCTGCATGGTAAGATTACATAATTCATTAGAACCATGCATCCGTCGGTAGTTTTCACGGAAAATTTCGGCATGACCTTCCTACACGGTAGGACATAGGAGCGCCAGAAATGTGCCGAAACGGAAACTTGAAGAATCAACATTTCGGCGCAACGTTGGCAACTCATTTTCAACGCCAACACACACACAAGCACAAGCACAAGCACAACATATATATATGCCACACACGAGAGCTTTTCTTCAAATGTCCAACATACATTGATACATTCCTTAATTTGTTCATTAATCACCTATTTGTTTGATATATTCGTCAACAAGATCGAGACGTCGCGCCGCTACCACGACGTATGGAAGCCGACTTTCTAGATCTAGATCTAGATTGAGCGGTCAATGCGGGATAGTAGATCTAGATCTACATAGGGGGATGTGGGAGATGCATGTAGGAAGGGAAGATTTGCTCAAAAAATATGATTTTGTTTGGTCAAATTGGTGAAATTGGGGATAGAAATGGGCAAAAATGAGCTGGGTTGGGAGAAGCCTCGGGTTTGTGTGAAGGAGTGGAGTAATGGTAGTGGGGGGAGTGGTTGTTGAGCAGAAATAACTGCCCAGGTTACTGCCGGCGCACCAGGGCATGGGTGCGCCGGCAGCACATAGCCCTTTCGGCTATATCACCCCCGGGCCAGGCCCAAGAATCATTGCCGGCGCACCAGCCCGTGCGCCGGCAATAGTGGATCCGCCGGCGCACCCCTGGCCGGTGCGCCGGCAATGATTCTTGGGCCGGCCCGAATCGGCCGAGGCCATGCCAGGAAATAGCGCCGGCGCGTCTGCTCCTCTGGTGCGCCGGCAGAAGGAACGCATCCCCGGCGCGGCTGGGAAGAGGTGCGCCGGCAACACATGCCACCGGCGCACGTCCTTGGTGGTGCGCCGGCACCTATTGCCTCCAACTATAGGCTTTTTCCTAGTAGTGCAGGGCGCTGCCCTTAGACCTGGATAGGTGTAAGGGCAGCTAGATATCGAGGGACGGCATAGCTAAGCAGATATGCATAAGAAAAGCATCCATGCAAGCCCCAAAACATCTACGATAAATAGTGTTACTCGCCATCAACAATGCTTCAGCACGAGCAACACAAGGTAAACGAATAAACGTGTGCTGCCTAGATCGCAAGATGCGATCTAGGCAACATGATGCTTACCCGGGAGAAACCCTCGAAAGAAGGGGTGGCGATGCGCCTGATTTGTGTTTGTTGTGAACGTGATTGTCCTCCTTTTTCGATAACCCTAGATACATATTTATAGTCCAAGGGACTTTCTAATTCGGGCGTGCACCTAACCGTGCACGAGTTAAACTCTATCTTAACTAAGATGCGATCTACTATATTTACAGATACACGGGCAATTAAGCCCAAACTCTTCGTGCAAGGCCGCTTCAAAGATGCTCCACGCGTGTATTCTTCAAACCCATCTTCACTTACGGCCCATCTCCTGATTTGGCCAAAATCTGGTGATAACACATGCCCCCTGGTTTTGGCAATGATAATTTCAAAACCTCTGTTTTTCCTTCGAAGGGTCATGTCGTGGCAGAGCAGAACCGTCGCAGTATTCTTCATCATGATGCCTTGCCTTCTCAACTTCTCTGCACGATTTGACAGTTTCCTCGAAAACTGCTTGAGCATTAAATCTCCGCTATATCCCCTTTTATTTAGCCACTTCTTGCAGTTCCCTTCTTCATCCCCTTCGTATTAGTGATGGCGTGTAACTCACACGTTCGTTGGGAACCCCAAGAGGAAGGTATGATGCGCACAGTAGCAAGTTTTCCCTCAGAAAGAAACCAAGGTTTAATCGAACCAGGAGGAGCCAAGAAGCACGTTGAAGGTTGATGGTCGCGAAATGTGATGCGGCGCAACACCGGGATTCCGGCGCCAACGAACCTGCACAACACAACCAAAGTACTTTGCCCCAACGAAACAGTGAGGTTGTCAATCTCACCGGCTTGCTGTAACAAAGGATTAAACGTATCGAGTGGAAGATGTTTGCAAAAAAAAAAACAAGTAAATTGTATGCTATGTAAAGAATAGGACCGGGGTCCACAGTTCACTAGAGGTGTCTCTCCCATAAGATAAAGCATGTTGGGTGAACAAATTACAGTCGGGCAATTGACAAATAGAGAAAGGCATAACAATGCATATACATGACATGGTAAATATAGTGAGATTTAATTGGGCATTACGACAAAGTACATAGACCGCCATCCAACTGCATCTATGCCTAAAAAGTCCACCTTCAGGTTATCGTCCGAACCCCCTCCAGTATTAAGTTGCAAAGCAACAGACAATTGCATTAAGTATTGTGCGTAATGTAATCAATAACTACATCCTTAGACATAGCATCAATGTTTTATCCCTAGTGGCAACAGCACATCACAACCTTAGAACTCTCTGTCACTGTCCCAGGTATCAATGAAGGCATGAACCCACTATCGAGCATAATTACTCCCTCTTGGAGTTAAGAGTAAAAACTTGGCCAGAGCCTCTACTAATAACGGAGAGCATGCAAGATCATAAACAACACATGAACAATAGATTGATAATCACCATAATCATAGTACTCTCTATCCATCGGATCCCGACAAACACAACATATAGAATTACATATAGATGATCTTGATCATGTTAGGCAGCTCACAAGATCTAACAATGAAGCACAACAAGGAGAAGACGACCATCTAGCTACTGCTATGGACCCATGGTCCAGGGGTGAACTACTCACTCATCACTCCGGAGGCGATCATGGCGATGAAGAGTCCTCGGGAGATGAATCCCCTCTCCGCAGGGTGCCGGAGGCGATCTCCGAATCCCCGGAGATGGGATTCGCGGCGGCGCGTCTCTGTAAGGTTTTCCGTATCGTGGCTCGGTACTGGGGGTTTCGCGACGGAGGCTTTAAGTAGGCGGAAGGTCAACGCGGGGGCCACACGAGGGCCCAGGGGCAGGTCGGCGCGGCCGGGCCTGGGCCGCGCGGCCTCCCTCCTGGCCGCCTCGTGGCCCCACTTCGTTAGGTCTTCGGTCTTCTGGAAGCCGTGCAAAAATAGGACCCTGGGCGAAAGTTTCCAATTCCGAGAATATTTCTTACTAGGATTTCTGAAAAAACAGCAGAAAACAGCAACGCTCTTCGGCATCTTGTTAATAGGTTAGTTCCGGAAAATGCATAAATATGACATATAATGTGCATAAAACATGTAGGTATCATCAATAAAGTAGCATGGAACATAAGAAATTATCGATACGTTGGAGACGTATCAGCATCCCCAAGCTTAGTTCTGCTCGTCCCGAGCAGGTAAAACGATAACAAAGATAATTTCTGAAGTGACATGCCATCATAATCTTGATCATACTATTTGTAAACATATGTAATGAATGCAGCGATCAAAGCAAAGGTAATGACATGAGTAAACAACTGAATCATATAGCAAAGACTTTTCATGAATAGTACTTCAAGACAAGCATCAATAAGTCTTGCATAAGAGTTAACTCGTAAAGCAATAAATCAAAGTAAAGGTGTTGAAGCAACACATAAGAAGATTAAGTTTCAGCGGTTGCTTTCAACTTATAACATGTATATCTCATGGATATTGTCAACATAAAGTAATATAACAAGTGCAATATGCAAGTATGTAGGAATCAATGCACAGTTCACACAAGTGTTTGCTTCTTAGGTGGAAGGAGATAGGTAAACTGACTCAACAATAAAAGTAAAAGAATGGTCCTTCGCAGAGGAAAGCATCGATTGCTGTATTTGTGCTAGAGCTTTTATTTTGAAAACATGAAACAATTTTGTCAACGGTAGTAATAAAGCATATGAGTTATGAAAATTATATCTTACAAGTTGCAAGCCTCACGCATAGTATACTAATAGTGCCCGCACCTCGTCCTACTTAACTTGGACTACCGGATCTTTGCATGCCATGTTTCAACCAAGTGTCACAAAGGGGTACCTCCATGCCGCCTGTACAAAGGTCTAAGGAGAATGCTCGCATTTCGGATTTCTCGCTTTTGATTATTCTCAACTTAGACATCCATACCGGGACAACATGGACAACAGATAATGGACTCCTCTTAAATGCATAAGCATGTAGCAAAGTTATTATTCTCATATGAGATTGAGGATATATGTCCAAAACTGAAACTTCCACCATGATTCATGGCTTTAGTTAGCGGCCCAATGTTCTTCTCTAACAATTTTGCATGCTCCAACCACTAAAATGATAGACCTTCAGACAAGACGGACATGCATAGCAACTCACATGATATTCAACAATGGTTGATGGCGTTCCCCAGAAACATGGTTATCGCACAACAAGCAACTTAATAAAATATAAAGTGCATAAGTACATATTCAATACTACGATAGTTTTTAAGGCTATTTTGTCCCATGAGCTATATATTGCAAAGGCGAATGATGGAATTTTAAAGGTAGCACTCAAGCAATTTACTTTGGAATGGCGGGTAAATACCATGTAGTAGGTAGGTATGGTGGACACAAATGGCATAGTAGTTGGCTCAAGGATTTGGATGCATGAGAAGTATTCCCTCTCGATACAAGGTTTAGGCTAGCAAGGTTATTTGAAGCAAACTCAAGGATGAACAAGTGCAGCAAGACTCACATAAAAGACATATTGTAAACATTATAAGACTCTACACTGTCTTCCTTGTTGTTCAAAACTCAATACTAGATATTATCTAGACCTTAGAGAAACCAAATATGCAAATCAAATTTTAGCAAGCTCTATGTATTTCTTCATTAATGGGTGCAAAGCATATGATGCAAGAGCTTAAACATGAGCACAACAATTGCCAAGTATCACATTATCCAAGACATTTTTAGAATTACTACATGTAGCATTTTCCAATTCCAACCATATAACAAATTAACGAAGAAGAAACTTCGCCTTGAACATTATGAGTAAAGCCTAAGGACACATGTGTCCATATGCAACAGCGGAGCGTGTCTCTCTCCCACAAAGTGAATGCTAGGATCCATCTTATTCAAACAAAAACAAAAACGAAAACAAACCGATCCAAGTAAAGAACACAAGATGTGACTGAATAAAAATATAGTTTCAGGGGAGGAACCTGATGATGTTGTCGATGAAGAAGGGGATGCCTTGGGCATCCCAAGCTTAGACGCTTGAGTCTTCTTAAAATATGCAGGGATGAACCACGGGGGCATCCCCAAGCTTAGAGCTTTCACTCCTCTTGATCTTAGTATATCATTCTCCTCTCTTGACCCTTGAAAACTTCCTTCACACCAAACTTCAAGCAAACTCATTAGAGGGTTAGTGCATCATTAATAATTCACTCATTCAGAGGTGACACAATCATTATTTTCACTTCTGGACATTGCATAATGCTACTGGACATTAATGGATCAAAGAAATAAATCCAACATAGCAAAAGAGGCAATGCGAAATAAAAGGCAGAATCTGTCAAAAACAGAACAGTCCGTAAAGACGAATTTATAAATGGCACCAGACTTGCTCAAATGGAAAAACTCAAAACTAATGAAAGTTGCGTACATATCTGAGGATCACGCTCGTAAATTGGCAGATTTTTTCGAATTTTCTACAGAGAATTATGCCCAGATTCGTGACAGACAGCAATGCTGTTTCTGCGCAGCGATCCCAAATATAACATCAACTTTGACATAGAAACTTTACTTGGCACAAAAACATGATAAGGAGAGGTTGCTACAGTAGTAAACAACTTCCAAGACTCAATAAAACAAAAAATTGCTGTAGGTAAAAACATGGGTTGTCTCCCATAAGCGCTTTTCTTTAACGCCTTTCAGCTAGGCGCAGAAAGTGCAAATCAAGTAACATCGAGAGTAGAAGCATCAACATTATTATTCTTCATGCAAACACAACTTGTTGCAGGGGGTACTTTAGGTGTTCCATTATCTAGATTTTCTATGGTAGTGCTAGGGGTTTTAGCAATTTTAGGCCTATAATAATTCTTTTGTTTAGGCACCTTAGAGGCGTACATGAATTTTTGCTCTTTACCCACATAAGCTTTCTCATTATACTTGAGAGAAGAAAAGGTTGAACCCAAGGTTCCCATAGCTTTTTCAAGTTCATCAATCCTATTGGTTTGATTATCATGGACAACACAAGTTCCTAGGATACTAATTCTTTCATCAATTCCTCCTAAGGATTTATCAAGTTCATAAGTTTTGTCAAATAACATTCCCAATTTAGCTTCAACACTTGGAAAATTTTTCTCTATGGTTTCCAATTTTTTCATAACATCTTCAAGAGAGATTTCAATTTTAACTTCATTAACAGGTGGTATTCCAACTAGACTCTCAATGATGCAACTAGCTTCTAAAGCAGGAGTACCTAGGAAATTACCTCCCGAAAGAGTATCAAGAACATATCTATTCCAACTAGATAAACCAACATAAAAGTTCCTAAGAAGGATAGTGGTGGAGTGTTTCTTAATGCACCTTTGATGAGCATTACTAATTCTATACCAAGCATCTTTAAAACTTTCTCCACCTTGTTGCTTAAAAGAACGAACTTCAACTTCAGGATTACTCATTTTAGTAGCAGTAAAATAAAACAAACTAGATAGAGTAAATGCAAGTAACTAATTTTTTGTGTTTTTGATATAGAGAGCAAGACAGTAAATAAAGTAAAACTAGCAACTAATTTTTTTGTATTTTGTTTAGGTGCAGCAAACAAAGTAGTAAATAAAATAAAGCAAGACAAAAACAAAGTAAAGAGATTGAGAAGTGGAGACTCCCCTGCAGCGTGTCTTGATCTCCCCGGCAACGGCGCAGGAAAAGAGCTTGATGGCGTGTAACTCACGTTCGTTGGGGAACCCCAAGAGGAAGGTATGATGCGCACAGTAGCAAGTTTTCCCTCAGAAAGAAACCAAGGTTTAATCGAACCAGGAGAGCCAAGAAGCACGTTGAAGGTTGATGGTCGCGAAATGTGATGCGGCGCAACACCAGGGATTCCGGCGCCAACTAGGAAACACAACACAACCAAAGTACTTTGCCCAACGAAACAGTGAGGTTGTCAATCTCACCGGCTTGCTGTAACAAAGGATTAAACGTATCGAGTGGAAGATGTTTGCAAAAAAACAGTAAAACAAGTAAATTGTATGCTATGTAAAGAATAGGACCGGGGTCCACAGTTCACTAGAGGTGTCTCTCCCATAAGATAAAGCATGTTGGGTGAACAAATTACAGTCGGGCAATTGACAAATAGAGAAAGGCATAACAATGCATATACATGACATGGTAAATATAGTGAGATTTAATTGGGCATTACGACAAAGTACATAGACCGCCATCCAACTGCATCTATGCCTAAAAAGTCCACCTTCAGGTTATCGTCCGAACCCCCTCCAGTATTAAGTTGCAAAGCAACAGACAATTGCATTAAGTATTGTGCGTAATGTAATCAATAACTACATCCTTAGACATAGCATCAATGTTTTATCCCTAGTGGCAACAGCACATCACAACCTTAGAACTTTCTGTCACTGTCCCAGGTATCAATGAAGGCATGAACCCACTATCGAGCATAATTACTCCCTCTTGGAGTTAAGAGTAAAAACTTGGCCAGAGCCTCTACTAATAACGGAGAGCATGCAAGATCATAAACAACACATGAACAATAGATTGATAATCACCATAATCATAGTACTCTCTATCCATCGGATCCCGACAAACACAACATATAGAATTACATATAGATGATCTTGATCATGTTAGGCAGCTCACAAGATCTAACAATGAAGCACAACAAGGAGAAGACGACCATCTAGCTACTGCTATGGACCCATGGTCCAGGGGTGAACTACTCACTCATCACTCCGGAGGCGATCATGGCGATGAAGAGTCCTCCGGGAGATGAATCCCCTCTCCGGCAGGGTGCCGGAGGCGATCTCCGAATCCCCGAGATGGGATTCGCGGCGCGCGTCTGCAAGGGTTTCCGTATCGTGGCTCTCGGTACTGGGGGTTTCGCGACGAGGCTTTAAGTAGGCGGAAGGTCAACGCGGGGCCACACGAGGGGCCCGGGGGCAGGTCGGCGCGGCCGGCACGGCCGCGCCGGCCTCCTGGCCGCCTCGTGGCCCCACTCGTTAGGTCTTCGGTCTTCTGGAAGCTTCGTGCAAAAATAGGACCCTGGGCGAAAGTTTCGTCCAATTCCGAGAATATTTCTTTACTAGGATTTCTGAAACCAAAAACAGCAGAAACAACTGGCTCTTCGGCATCTTGTTAATAGGTTAGTTCCAGAAAATGCATAAATATGACATATAATGTGCATAAAACATGTAGGTATCATCAATAAAGTAGCATGGAACATAAGAAATTATCGATACGTTGGAGACGTATCAATTAGCACTCCAAAAGCCCTCCTCTGCCACCATGTCATCCTCTTCTTCCTCATCTTCTTCGTCAGGTCTTTCCGTCCAATCCTCCCCCCTCCGGGAGCCGACGCGAGTGGGACCCGACAGCCCACGAGGCCTACATTCGCCGCGCCATAGAAGACGGGGACGAGTCCAGCCACGACTTCTCCGTCTGGTCCGAGGACGACAAGTCCTCGACCGACGGGAGAGCGACCTCCGTTTCCTCGCCGACGGGGAATCGGAGGAGGAGAGCGATGACGATCGCTTCTCCTGGGGCGACTTCACCTCCTCCGAGGAGGCGAAGGAGGAAGAGGAGGAGGAGGACGACACCTCCTCCGATGAGCCACCGGCCAAGCGCTTCTGCCCCTGGCCGGGGCAACCGACAGCGGCGACGACGGCGCCGAGGAAAAACGAGGACAACGAGGGCCCACGGCGGCAGCAGCAAGTGACACGAGCCCGCCGGGAGTAGCGCCAACAGCGGTGACGACGGCGATGACGAGGGTAGCGATGGCCATAGATAGGATCTTTAGCATAGGACCCGTAGTAGTAGATGGGGCAATGTATCCCCTAGTTCTTCCTTTTGAGGGCAATCAACTCTTCTATGTAAGAAATCTTATTACCAATGAAGAATTTCCTTCAATCTGATTTTGCCGATTTCTTTCATATTGATTTAGCCGATTTTCCCTCATCCTGACTTTGCCGATTGTCAATTTGGTCGATGCTCAATGAGCCGATGGCAACGCATCAGTCCTTCACAATAAATTGCAAGATAGGTCAATTCAGTTATTTCCTCAAACGGTAACCTGCAACCCTTGCTTCAATTCAGACCCCAAATTTCCAATCGAACAGGTCCAACCCCAGGCGAATTCCAGATTTTTGGCCTCCGAACACCTGAGCGTGATGTTCGATTTAACGGCAAAACTCCTGAATTAATGCCTTCAGGAGAGCTCTAGGACCGTGGCTGAAACAACTTGATGCTGAAGCTGATACTTCTGCAGAACAGGCACCACTTGCTCACAAATTCCCTTGTGATAGTTTGTCATGCTCTGTTTCTTTGTAGCAACAAGATGGCCCAGAGCCTATCAATGATGATGGCTCCTTCTCCAAATTCCTCCCATCAACTCAGGTGGTCCTCTTCTGCAAGAACTCACCACCTTTCAAAAAGGTTGTGATGTAGAGCCAGCCGATTCCAACAAAATCGGCTCCCAAGAGCAAAGAATCTTCAGGGCTAGCTGCCCCCCGAGCCTCAGTCAAGGCGAGAACAGCAGTGAGAAAGGTAGCTGCCAGGAAAACTTTGAAGGGCAACAACCCTGTGCCAGCTCAAGAAAGCTTACTGAAGATAATATCAGCGGGGAGACGCAGTCCAGCCGACGAAGCTCAAGTTCAGGCACCTCTGAGGACACCACCATGCAAACCCAGCCAGATGTGCTACCATCGGCTTCTGAACCTGCTGCCCCTCCCGCTCATGGCAGTGAAGTTTATGTACAAAGAGACGATTCACCAAGAGGGCTCGGAAGGATCGACACCCCTTTCTCGAACCAAGAAGCTTCACATGTAATGGCTCTTCAACTCCTCCTAGCTCAATTCTTGTGATTTACTGCTCCGATTGGCTCACCCTTTCTTTGCAGAGTGGGAACGATGAAGTTCTGATGCCCTCCACAGCTCTGGACGTAACAACCTCTAAAGGTGACATCGACCAAGTCGCCACCTTGGCCAAACCCCAGGCAGAAACGCCACAGCCGATCACATCGTCATTGTTGTTTGTCAGGGTTGAGATGAACTCCAATGCTTCAAAGCTCTGCTTTCTTCACCCATTGAGACATTGGTCGAAAACTCTGAGGAGGTGCAGAACATCCTTGAAGAAATCCAGCTCCACATCCCAACGACGCTGCAGTTGAAGCTCGGCCAGTCGTAACGTTGTCTCTCAAGTCGATGTCCGATCATCGGTTGTGCTCAAAATTTTCCTAATTTCGATTTTTTATTAGCCGATCGATTTCATGAATCGGCTCCTCCTGGGTACATACTTCGTGGCCTTGTATCTTCTCTGTGTGTATGCCCCCCGAGCCGAATCCTTCAAGTGATTGAAGATATCGGCTTTTCAGCCAACTATAAGCCTTTCACATCACCCACCATGCTAAATAGCACAGCGACTAGCAAATGTGGTGAGAATGTGTTTTGGCCGATTGCTGGAATCGGCCTCCCTTGCAGTTGTATCGCTAAGTAAAGGTCTCTACTCTTCCTGTCCATCAGATGCTGTAAACCCCTTCCCCACTGTCGTTGCCTAATCGACGATACCTCGGAGGAGGGATCCTCACGAGGGGGAGAAGAAGTAGGGGCCATAGGGCGGAGTGCACACGGGACGGTAGTACGCGAGTTACCCAGCTTCGGAACACCTGCACGATGACAGGGCCTACTGCTGCTTGTCTGGAATTATCTGGGCGCTTGCGCGTTGTTACAATGGTTGTGGTTGTGCCTCTAGGGCTCCCGGGATCCGGCTTATATAGACGCACGGATCTAGGGTTTACATGGAGAGTCCTAGCCGGAATACAAGTTGCCTAACTACGGTACAATATCTTGCCGTGTACGTCAAGGATCCGCCTTCCTCATGGTCGTGCTGGATCCGGATACTTTATGGGCCTCCACGGATCCGGCCTCCTTCGTAGGTCGGTTGGGATCCGGCTCCTCGTTCCTGGGCTGGACTTCATCCTTCACGATCAACAGCAACTGGGCCGCCCGATGGGCCATATGCCACCATCACCATCTGTGGGCCACCCGGGCTTGCCGGATCCAGGCCATGTCGTTGATATACCCATAAAGTATACCCACAACAGTAGCCCCTGCTAAATCAATGCTGAACACAGGCAGAAGGCATGTTGAGGCTAATTTTGGCCGATTGCTAGAATCGGCCTCCTTTTTCATTGCAATGTTTACTGAGGGTTCACAACTTTTTGGTTCTCCGCTATGGCTACGTGACATGCTTGAGGTGAGATCCTTGCTTTTTATTTTTTGGGGCCGATCGCAGGGATCGGCCTTGCCACGTATGTCCATAGACTCGGAACTTGTTACTCTGTCAGGCCAGTGGATAAGACCAGCCTCACCCCGTTTTTTGAAGCTTCGATGCGCTCACAGCCGTCCAGATTGATTCCAGAGAGCGGCTCTTGGTCGTTTGCTTCCCAGATGTTCATGGCGGCCAAAGAGATTTCGACCGAATCGTCTGCATGAACAACCTCCACTTCATCTCCATCCCATTGTATGACGCACTGATGCATTGTGGATGGAATGCAACAGTTAGCGTGGATCCAATCCCTTCCTAGCAGGACAGCGTAAGTGCTCTTGTTGTCGACGATGAAGAAGGACGTAGGGATGGTCTTTCGGCCGACAGTTAAGTCCACGTTCAGAACACCCTTGGCTTCTGACGATTGGCCATTGAAATCGCTTAGCGTGACGTTGGTCTTGATCAGATCTTCATTGGAACGTCCCAAACGTCGTAACATGGAGTACGGCATTATGTTGACTGCTGCTCCCGTGTCAACCAGCATCTTGCTGATAGGCTGCCCATTGATATAACCCTTCAGGTATAGGGCTTTCAGATGCCTGTAGCTCCTCTCTCGTGGCTTCTCGAAGATAACTGGTCGTGGCCCGCAATCAAACTGTGCCACTGATACTTCCTCATCTCTTGGAGCACAAAACTCTGACGGGAGAACGAACACCATGTTTGTATCAGCCGATGCCTCTGCATCGGCTTTTGTCTGCTTGGGTCGCCACACTTTCTTTGGTGGGCGAGCCTCTGTCTCCAGTGTTTGCTGAATTTTCACGGCCAGATCGGGCCGTGCTTTCCTCAACGTGTACAGGTACTGCGCCTCGGCTTCCTCCAAGTTTCGTAGCCGTTGCACTCTGCGCTTTTGGGAGTGGCTGAGTCCATCAGGACACCACCTTGGTCGGTGATATCTATCTTCTTCCTCTGACTCCTCGAAGTCTTCATCTTGAGATGACTCAGCTCGTTTGTTCTGAGGTGGAGAGGTCCTAGACGCTTGAACACTGAAACTTCATTTGTTCCCTTCCTCTTCTGTCTACATTCTGGGCAGTTCTCGATTGTAGGCAATCGGCTCATTCCTGAGTCCCAGCAGTGTTTGAAGAAAGGACAGTTCCAATGCCTATCCATGTCCTCTTGCTCTCTTGACCTCCCTCTGGCGTGACGCTCATACCCTTCGTATCGACGGTATTTCCTGTTGTCTGCATCAGACCGACGATATCTATCATCATCTACGTCGTAGCGCCGACGTCGGTCGTATTGCTGTTCATATTTGTTAAGGAGGTGCGCGGAAAGTGGTCGTTGATACCGCACGCTTATCACCTCTTCCTCAGTCAAATACCGTCTGTCATCATGCTGGGGCCGGTCGCGTGGATCGGCCTCCTCTTTATCTTTGCCACGGGAGCGACTGCTCTCTGGCTTATCCTTGCTATGGCGATCTGCAAGCCCTGCCATGTTGATCCCAAAAGAGAGACCTGGCTCGCGTCGTATGCAGTGACTGAGATCTACCATGTTGACGTCCGGGAACGGCTGCGTGTCAACTCTCATGGCAAACTGACCGAAGAGTAATCGGCCTTGTTCTATCGCCATTTGGATCTGTCCGCGCAAGACTTTGCAGTCGTTGGTGGCATGGGTGAACGTGTGATGCCATTTGCAGTATGGCCTGCCGTTCATCTCTTGTAACGTGGGGATTTTGTGGCCTTCGGGTAACTTCAGCTGTTTTTCCTTCAGCAGCAAATCAAAAATTTGCTCCGTTTTGCTTAAATCAAAGTCAAACCCTTTTGCAGGCCCTGGTTGTTTCACCCATTTGCAAGACACGGGGTTTGCCCCCCGAGTCCATTCAGCTACAGCGACTTCCTGATCTCCTACAGAATCTTCATCTTCTTCCATCTCGATCAGGGCAACGCGCTTGAACTTGTCCTGGTACAATTCCGGGTGGCGCTGTTCATACGATGTCAATTTCTGAACCATATGCGCCAGTGAATTGTAGTCGCTTGGAAGGTCACGTCTTTGAGCGGCGGCTGACAGGCCTGCTATCGCCAGCTCGACTGCTTCCTTCTCAGATAAACGAACCGAATAACATCGGTTTCTGACGGTCCTGAAGCGCTGAATGTATTCAGACACCGTCTCTCCTCGCCTCTGCCGAACCTGGGTCAGATCGGCAATGCCAGCTTCGGCTTGAATGGTGCTGATACGTCTCCAACGTATCGATAATTTCTTATGTTCCATGCTACTTTATTGATGATACCTACATGTTTTATGCATTATATGTCATATTTATGCATTTTCTGGAACTAACCTATTAACAAGATGCCGAAGAGCTAGTTGCTTTTTCTGCTTTTTTGGTTTCAGAAATCCTAGTAAAGAAATATTCTCGGAATTGGACGAAACTTTCGCCCAGGGTCCTATTTTTGCACGAAGCTTCCAGAAGACCGAAGACCTAACGAAGTGGGGCCACGAGGCAGCCAGGGGGGTGGCCGGCGCGGCCCAAGCCCTGGCCGCGCCGACCTAGCCCCTGGGCCCCTCGTGTGGCCCCTCGCGTTGACCTTCCGCCTACTTAAAGCTCCGTCGCGAAACCCCCAGTACGAGAGCCACGATACGGAAAACCTTACGAGAGCGCCGCCGAGTCCCATCTCGGGGATTCGGAGATCGCCTCCGGCACCCTGCCGGAGAGGATTCATCTCCCGGAGGATTCTTCATCGCCATGATCGCCTCAGGAGTGATGAGTGAGTAGTTCACCCCTGGACCATGGGTCCATAGCAGTAGCTAGATGGTCGTCTTCTCCTTGTTGTGCTTCATTGTTAGATCTTGTGAGCTGCCTAACATGATCAAGATCATCTATATGTAATTCTATATGTTGTGTTTGTCGGGATCCGATGGATAGAGAGTACTATGATTATGGTGATTATCAATCTATTGTTCATGTGTTGTTTATGATCTTGCATGCTCTCCGTTATTAGTAGAGGCTCTGGCCAAGTTTTTACTCTTAACTCCAGAGGGAGTAATTATGCTCGATAGTGGGTTCATGCCTTCATTGATACCAGGACAGTGGCAGAAAGTTCTAAGGTTGTGATGTGCTGTTGCCACTAGGGATAAAACATTGATGCTATGTCTAAGGATGTAGTTATTGATTACATTACGCACAATACTTAATGCAATTGTACATTGCTTAGCAACTTAATCGGAGGGGTTGGACGATAACTTTGAAGGTGGACTTTTTAGGCATAGATGCGGTTGGATGGCGGTCTATGTTCTTTGTCGTAATGCCCAATTAAATCTCACTATATTTACCATGTCATGTATATGCATTGTTATGCCTTTCTCTATTTGTCAATTGCCCGGCTGTAATTTGTTCACCCAACATGCTTTTATCTTATGGGAGAGACACCTCTAGTGAACTGTGGACCCCGGTCCTATTCTTTACATAGCATACAATCTACTTGTTTTACTGTTTTCTTTGCAAACATCTTCCACTCGATACGTTTAATCCTTTGTTACAGCAAGCCGGTGAGATTGACAACCTCTCTGTTTCGTTGGGGCAAAGTACTTTGGTTGTGTTGTGCAGGTTCCTAGTTGGCGCCGGAATCCCTGGTGTTGCGCGCATCACATTTCGCGACCATCAACCTTCCGCGTGCTTCTTGGCTCCTCCTGGTTCGATTAAACCTTGGTTTCTTTACGAGAAAACTTGCTGCTAAGCATCATGCCTTCCTCTTGGGGTTCCCAACGAACGTGTGAGTTACACGCCATCAAGCTCTTTTTCCTGGCGCCGCCGGGGAGATCAAGACACGCTGCAAGGGGAGTCTCCACTTCTCAATCTCTTTACTTTGTTTTTGTCTTGCTTTATTTTATTTACTACTTTGTTTGCTGCACCTAAATCAAAATACAAAAAAAATTAGTTGCTAGTTTTACTTTATTTACTGTCTTGCTCTCTATATCAAAAACACAAAAAAATTAGTTACTCGTCTTTACCTTATTTGCCTAGTTTACTTTTTGCTTATTGCATTATGTTTCCTTTTAATTTCACCACAAAGGACATACCGGTAGGACGTGGGTCCATAGTTGGGAGAAATAATATAGAAGAATTTTTCAATCATGTTAGTATTACTGAAGATTTTGAAGATAGACACTTGGTAGAACTTGCACCTACCTATGAAATTGCTGCTGCTGCTTTAGTTCGCATGTTGGAAACTAAATTTGTTAATCTCAATCCTATAATCCAACACATGTTTCTTACACTTGGTGATATGGAAGAAGGGGAAAAGAAAGATTTTGTTTTAGAAACCCTTCTTAGAGAATTTGGTGGTCTAGCAAGAGAGGCTAGAAAGGTTTTTGCTAAATTTAATATGCTAGGTTCTCATACCAATTTTATTGGTCTCCTTGAAAAAATGGACATGGATAGAATAATGTACACTAATAACATTAATGATGGAGGGGAAATCAAAGCACCAATACCATGTAAACTTCTAGCTATGAATGACGCACTAGAAAATAACTATGCTTGGCTTGTTCCGGAAAATTTGTTCGATGAGAGTAGCAAGCCTAAGACTAATGAAAAGGGAGACGCTAAAACTTATATATCAAATATACTATGCTTAGTTGAGAAAACTCCCAACACCCCTGGTAATGATGTTGATGCTTCTTCATTCGATAATACTTGATTTGCACTTTCTGCGCCTAGCTGAAAGGCGTTAAAGAAAAGCGCTTATGGGAGACAACCCATGTTTTTACCTACAGCAATTTTTTGTTTTATTGAGTCTTGGAAGTTGTTTACTACTGTAGCAACCTCTCCTTATCATGTTTTTGTGCCAAGTAAAGTTTCTATGTCAAAGTTGATGTTATATTTGGGATCGCTGCACAGAAACAGCATTGCTGTCTGTCACGAATCTGGGCATAATTCCCTGTAGAAAATTCGAAAAAATCTGCCAATTTACGAGCGTGATCCTCAGATATATACGTAACTTTCATTAGTTTTGAGTTTTTCCATTTGAGCAAGTCTGGTGCCATTTATAAATTCGTCTTTACGGACTGTTCTGTTTTGACAGATTCTGCCTTTTATTTCGCATTGCCTCTTTTGCTATGTTGGATTTATTTCTTTGATCCATTAATGTCCAGTAGCATTATGCAATGTCCAGAAGTGAAAAGAATGATTGTGTCACCTCTGAATGTGTGAATTATTAATGATGCACTAACCCTCTAATGAGTTTGCTTGAAGTTTGGTGTGAAGGAAGTTTTCAAGGGTCAAGAGAGGAGAATGATATACTAAGATCAAGAGGAGTGAAAGCTCTAAGCTTGGGGATGCCCCGTGGTTCATCCTGCATATTTTAAGAAGACTCAAGCGTCTAAGCTTGGGGATGCCCAAGGCATCCCCTTCATCGACAACATCATCGGTTCCTCCCCTGAAACTATATTTTTATTCGGTCACATCTGGTGTTCTTTACTTGGAGCGTCGGTTTGTTTCGTTTTGTTTTTGTTTGAATAAGATGGATCCTAGCATTCACTTTGTGGGAGAGAGACACGCTCCGCTGTTGCATATGGACACATGTGTCCTTAGGCTTACTCATAATGTTCAAGGCGAGTTTCTTCTTCGTTAATTTGTTATATGGTTGGAATTGGAAAATGCTACATGTAGTAATTCTAAAAATGTCTTGGATAATGTGATACTTGGCAATTGTTGTGCTCATGTTTAAGCTCTTGCATCATATGCTTTGCACCCATTAATGAAGAAATACATAGAGCTTGCTAAAATTTGATTTGCATATTTGGTTTCTCTAAGGTCTAGATAATATCTAGTATTGAGTTTTGAACAACAAGGAAGGCAGTGTAGAGTCTTATAATGTTTACAATATGTCTTTTATGTGAGTTTTGCTGCACTTGTTCATCCTTGAGTTTGCTTCAAATAACCTTGCTAGCCTAAACCTTGTATCGAGAGGGAATACTTCTCATGCATCCAAATCCTTGAGCCAACCACTATGCCATTTGTGTCCACCATACCTACCTACTACATGGTATTTACCCGCCATTCCAAAGTAAATTGCTTGAGTGCTACCTTTAAAATTCCATCATTCACCTTTGCAATATATAGCTCATGGGACAAAATAGCCTTAAAAACTATCGTAGTATTGAATATGTACTTATGCACTTTATATTTTATTAAGTTGCTTGTTGTGCGATAACCATGTTGTGCGATAACTATTGTTGAATATCATGTGAGTTGCTATGCATGTCCGTCTTGTCTGAAGGTCTATCATTTTAGTGGTTGGAGCATGCAAAATTGTTAGAGAAGAACATTGGGCCGCTAACTAAAGCCATGAATCATGGTGGAAGTTTTGATTTGGACATATATCCTCAATCTCATATGAGAATAATAACTTTGCTACATGCTTATGCATTAAAGAGGAGTCCATTATCTGTTGTCCATGTTGTCCCGGTATGGATGTCTAAGTTGAGAATAATCAAAAAATCCGAAATGCGAGCATTCTCCTTGGACCTTTGTACAAATGGGGTACCCCTTTGTGACACTTGGTTGAAACATGGCATGTGAAGACCCGGTAGTCCAAGTTAAGTAGGACGAGGTGCGGGCACTATTAGTATACTATGCGTGAGGCTTGCAACTTGTAAGATATAATTTTCATAACTCATATGCTTTATTACTACCGTTGACAAAATTGTTTCATGTTTTCAAAATAAAAACTCTAGCACAAATACAGCAATCGATGCTTTCCTCTGCGAAGGACCATTCTTTTACTTTTATTGTTGAGTCAGTTTACCTATCTCCTTCCACCTTAAGAAGCAAACACTTGTGTGAACTGTGCATTGATTCCTACATACTTGCATATTGCACTTGTTATATTACTTTATGTTGACAATATCCATGAGATATACATGTTACAAGTTGAAAGCAACCGCTGAAACTTAATCTTCTTATGTGTTGCTTCAACACCTTTACTTTGATTTATTGCTTTACGAGTTAACTCTTATGCAAGACTTATTGATGCTTGTCTTGAAGTACTACTCATGAAAAGTCTTTGCTATATGATTCAGTTGTTTACTCATGTCATTACCTTTGCTTTGATCGCTGCATTCATTACATATGTTTACAAATAGTATGATCAAGATTATGATGGCATGTCACAGAAATTATCTTTGTTATCGTTTTACCTGCTCGGGACGAGCAGAACTAAGCTGCGATACGTCTCCAACGTATCGATAATTTCTTATGTTCCATGCTACTTTATTGATGATACCTACATGTTTTATGCACATTATATGTCATATTTATGCATTTTCTGGAACTAACCTATTAACAAGATGCGAAGAGCCCATTTTGTTGTTTTCTTTGTTTTGGTTTCAGAAATCCTAGTAAAAAATATTCTCGGAATTGGAAGAAACTTTCGCCCGGGGTCCTATTTTTGCACGAAGCTTCCGGAAGACCGAAGACCTAACGAAGTGGGGCCACGAGGCAACCGGGGGGGTGGCCGGCGCGGCCCCGGCCCTGGCCGCGCCGAGCCTGGCCTGGGCCCCTCGTGTGGCCCCTCCGCGTTGACCTTCCATACTACTTAAAGCTCCGTCACGCGAAACCCAGTCTCAAAGAGTACAGTACGGAAAACCTTACGGAGACGCCGCCGCCGTCAATCTCGGGGGATTCCGGAGATCGCCTCCGGCACCCTGCGGGAGGGGATTCATCTCCGGGAGGACTCTTCATCGCCATGATCGCCTCCGGAGTGATGAGTAAGTAGTTCACCCTGGACCATGGGTCCATAGCGGTAGCTAGATGGTTCATCTTCTCCTTGTTGTGCTTCATTGTTAGATCTTGTGAGCTGCCTAACATGATCAAGATCATCTATATGTAATTCTATATGTTGTGTTTGTCGGGATCCGATGGATATAGAGTACTATGATTATGGTGATTATCAATCTATTGTTCATGTGTTGTTTATGATCACCGTGCTCTCCGTTATTAGTGAGGCTCTGGCCAAGTTGATACTTGTAACTTCAAGAGGGAGTAATTATGCTCGATAATTGGGTTCATGCCTTCATTGATACCTAGGACAGTGACAGAAAGTCTAAGGTTGTGGATGTGTTGTTGCCACTAGGGATAAAACATTGATGCTATGTCTAAGGATGTAGTTATTGATTACATTACGCACAATACTTAATGCAATTGTCCGTTGCTTTGCAACTTAATACTGGAGGGGGTTCGGACGATAACCTGAAGGTGGACTTTTTAGGCATAGATGCGGTTGGATGGCGGTCTATGTTCTTTGTCGTAATGCCCCCAATTAAATCTCACTATGTTTACCATGTCATGTATATGCATTGTTATGCCTTTCTCTATTTGTCAATTGCCCGACTGTAATTTGTTCACCCAACATGCTTCATCTTATGGGAGAGACACCTCTAGTGAACTGTGGACCCCGGTCCTATTCTTTACATAGCATACAATCTACTTGTTTCACTGTTTTCTTTGCAACATCTTCCACTCGACACGTTTAATCCTTTGTTACAGCAAGCCGGTGAGATTGACAACCTCACTGTTTCGTTGGGGCAAAGTACTTTGGTGTTGTTGTGCAGATTCCACGTTGGCGCCGGTGTTGCGCCGCATCACATTTCGAGACCATCAACCTTCAACGTGCTTCTTGGCTCCTCTGGTTGATTAAACGGTTTCTTTACGAGGAAAACTTGCTGCGTAAGCATCATACCTTCTCAGAGGTTCCCAGCAGACGTGTGAGTTACACGCCATCGATCTTGTGTGTGAATTGTTCCTCGGCTATTCCACGTCCGAACCGAATGCAGTGAGCAATTGTACCACCCAAAGGCCGGGCCCGTGAGAGATTGTGAGAAGAACCTCACCCGTAGCTGATCCGATAAAGCTGAGACCATGCCCAGCTGTGCCAAATATCAGCTCCGTGCTCGATTGAGCTGGTTCCTTCTGATCCACTGAATTTTGTGGAGCCGATACTTAGGCGGTAGTGGGATTAGGTCATACTCGTTGGGATACGGCTTGGAATAGCCGATCATTCTCTTCTTCGACAGGATGCCGGAACTGATCTCTCATGATTGCGGTGATCTCATCCACCGTAGGAGCTGCAGAAGTTGAGCGTTCATGACTTGTTCCGGTGGCATATTTGAATTGTACCTTTGTTTCTCGACATCGCACCCCGGAGGCACATTTCTGCTCCGGCAACTACTCTGTTCAGCGACCCTTCCTACGAGTAGACCCTCCCCTCTTTGTAACCTGGCTCATCCAGGTTATTCTGATCCGGTACGTATGTGTGCACACTAACGTCTGCATGCGGAATCTCGGCAGGCGGCTCATCGGGGTGTGTGTGGGATCACCTCCAACCTTATGAGCTGACGTACGCCGGTGGGAACCACTGTTCTTTGTGGGCTTTGCCATCGTATGTTGCGGTGGTGGCCTAGTATAAACCAGTGTCTCACATTTGAGTTCTAGGCGGTCTGACGGAGAGTACTTATGCTTCATTATTTCTTGTACCACATTAGCGCCGACACGCTCCAGTGTTCACCGAGGCTCTCGGAATGCCGTGTAGAGAATGAGCAGCGGCATAGTTAATTTCTATCGCATGGCATTCAGTACGTTCCTAGGAAGGAGAGATAGATCTAGTCCCTCTAACGCACCTTCGGGTTGGAACCCTTTGAACTTAATCCCGTGCGAACGGGTCTTCTCGAAAGAGCCGATGAGATCGGCTTCGAAGGTAGCCTTGAGATCATCATATTTCTTCTTATGCTCAGCAGGCAGATCTTCGTATTTGATCGGTTCTTCCGCCATCTCGGATGTTGACGTGGTTGTTGCGGAAGATTGTCCCGATGTCCCACCGGGCGTGCCAGAATGTATTTACTGCCAGCCCACCAGCGGCAGTGGTTAAGCAGCACGAAGAGCCAGGAGGCTTCCAAGACTGCAGGGGGCCTGGTCCCTCGACGTCGTCCCGCAAATATTCCAGCCACGTCCTGGCGGTGGCGTGCCACCTGACCTATACCTGGTGAGGAAGGTGTTGGATTACGCTTCGATTGATGGCATACGCGTAAACATTAAATACGAGCCTATCGGCTCGGGTTGCCACGTGGATGTTTGAAAACTGATCGCTTCATGGTTGCGTCGGGTTAACGACGATGACATGAATCTTAGCGATCAAAATAAAGTCAAACCAATCTACGACGGTTTAGGGTTTTCACGTATGATCGGAACATCCTACGCGTAGTTGAGCCTAATAGACACGAAAGATGATGGAAAACTAACCCTAAAAGAGGCCTAAAAACCAACATTAAGTTAATTCCCGGAACATCCCTCTCAGGACTAACAAACCATGCCTAACGCACTACCGGATCGTTCAACCCGTTTGCAAGGCCTAACCATACGGATATTAAACCAATCCTTGAAGAATCAAGGAGCAACTATAACGGATCGAATCTACTAAACAACGAACAAGCAGGGTGCTGCCCTTACACCTGGATAGGTGTAAGGCGCTAGATATCCGAGGGGACGGCATGTGGCTCAGCAGGATATGCATAAAGAAAAGCATCCATGCAAACTTCAAAACATCTACGATAAATAGTGTTACTGCGCCATCAATAATGCTTGGCCACGAGAACGCATGAACAACGTAATAAGCTTGTGCCGCCTAGATCGCAAGATGCGATCTAGACAGCATTACCCAGGAGAAACCCTCGAAAGAAGGGTGGCGATGCCTGATTTGTGTTTGTTGTGAACGTGATTATCCTCCTTTTTCGATAACCCTAAGATACATATTTATAGTCCAAGGGACTTTCTAATTCGGCCGTGCACCTAACCGTAACTCTATCTTTAATTCTAACTAAGATACGATCTACTATATTTACCAGATACACGGGCAATTAAGCCCAAACTCTTCGTGCAAGGCCGCTTCAAAGATGCTCCACGTGTGTATCCTTCAAGCCCATCTTCACTTACGGCCCATCTCCTGAGCTTTGCTCTAATATTTATCAACATATATATATGCATGATGTACTAATATGATATACTAATATGCCTTGTCAATAGAGATGCCGACGTACGTTGTGTACAAGGGTCGGGTTCCAGGTGTCTACGAGGAGTGGCAGGACTGTCTCGAACAGGTGCACAAGTTCAGCGGGAACAGCTACAAGGGATACGCGACTAGAGAGGAGGCGGTAGCACAGTGGAGGGCACACGTGGGGAAGAAGAAGAACCGGCTGAAGTTCTTGGTCCCCCTCTTACTCACCGCCACCGCGGTTGTACTCTACTTTACTTTAGTCTAGGTGGCCGGTGACGATGCATGTGTATGCGACGAGATGAACACATGTATGTGTATGCGACGATCAACACATTTCTACTTGTGTAATTTGGATCTAAATGATGTAATGATGAAGATTTGTGTGTATCATGTCATTTGTGTGTCATTTGTGAGTAATTCTGTTATTTCTGGAATGTGCTATGTATTTCCTGTATATACCTGTATATTTCCTGTCAAATACCAGTATATACTGCAGAAATGGAAAAAAAAATCGAAAATCCAAAAATTAACATTCTGTGGCGCATGCACTGGTAGTGCGCCACAAAAACTTATAAACATTCTGTGGCGCATGGAGATGTAGTGCGCCACAAAATCTGGCATTCTGTGGCGCATGCGGGCTAATGCGCCACAGAATTCCAAACTTCTGTGGCGCACTGGTGCGCATGCGCCACAGAATTCCAAACTTCTGTGGCGCACCCGCTGCTGCGCCACAGAATTTAAATACTAGTCGCGTGGCATCTGTGGCGACGGCCATATGCGCCACAGAATCTCAATTAAGAATGCGCCACAGTTAGCCCTTTCCACTAGTGCTCCGATTGAATAACGAACACCAATTCACCGTGTAGGGCTGCAAAAGCACTCCTTAAAGTTCGCGTTCCCAATCTATGGACACCCCACGCTGTCACTTTGAGCATCCAAAGATAGTACTAACAAACACCATAATTTCATAGAGACATCCAACTCAAATTATAACTCATGATAAGTATTTATGTAATCTTTAGCCTAAGAGACACACACGGTGCACACCTTTGTCACCTTCACACGTGGGACAAGGTGTCTCCGAATATCACATAATAAAACCACTTGAGTAGCATAATAGATGAAGAGTAACATCTACTTATTCAACTAGATTGCAAAGCTCATGATCACATAATGATCATACCATGGGAGAGAGATAGACCACATAGCTACCGGTAAAGCCCTCGGCCTCGGGGAGAACTACTCCCTCCTCATCATGGTAGACAGCAACAACGATGAAGATGGCGGTGGAGTCGATGGAGATGGCTCTGGGGTCAATTTCCCCGTCCGACGGTGCGGAACGGGCTTGTCCCCCAGGCACCTTGTCTTCAATGGCGCGGAGCTCTGAACTTTTCTGGATGGAGGCTGATTGATTTAGGGTGTTGCGTCGGGAGGCAATATATGGCGGAAGGCGGGTCGGTGGGCACCCGAGGGCCCACACCACCCCTAGGCGCGACGGGAGTGGCCCGCACCTAGGCATGATGTGGCCGCCTCCGGCTCTTCTCCGTCTATGCTTTGCACTCCGTCTTGGTCAGGAAAATAGGAGGTTTGACTTTTGTTTCGTCTTATGAGAATATTTCCTGTACAAATTTTCTGAAATACAAAAACAGAAGAAAACAGGAACTGGCATTGTGGCATCTTGTTAATAGGTTAGTTTCGGAAAATGCATAAATACCACGAAGTGTAAACAAAACATATAGAAATTGGTGTAAAACAAGCATGGAGGATAAAAAATTATAGATACGTTTGCAACGTATCAGCGGCCTCGAGCACAAGAAAACCCAAAGTGGAAGGTTCGGAGGATGAATGTCTGTGGTGCGGCAGTCGACGGTGAGCCATGACTCGGTCATCGGCGCCAACCAAAAGTACGGGAAGTATTGGGCGAGGATCAAGGCGGAGTTCGATGAGCGCAAGCTCATCAAGAGCGACTACAACAAGTGACAATGAAGAGGAGCCAAAAGGCAATGTCGACGTGTTGGGCCTTCATCCAGCGTCGGTGAGCCATTCCATGGGTTCCATATCGAGGTCGAGGCAAGAGGCGACGGCGGCACGAACGTCGTCGTCACGGTACGCCTCTTTCTACGAAAAATTTTAGTGCCTAGTTTAATCACCGTCTGATTCGCTTTCTTTGATTAGTTATTTGTGCCATGGCGATGTACCGGAAGAACTCGGAAGGGCATAAGTCTTTCGCGCTGATGCATTGCTATGGCAAGCTCAAAATGAATGAGAAATGGCGGTTGACGCGCCTGTCGTTGTCCAAGGGGAAAGACGCCATTGATCTGGATGCGCCGCTGGCAACATCGGCAGGGCGCCCTATCGGCAACAAGGCTGCCAAGGCCGCCTTGGCTTCCGATCGCGACGAGAAGAGCAGCATACGTCGATCACACGGTGGCTCGTCGAGTCTCGACCCTGCTCTCCTGCGACAAAAAGACCGACGAAAGGTGGGCGACGCCGCTCAAGAGGCAAGAAGAGAAGATGGAGCTCAAGAAACGCAAGGAGGACATGTCCCTGCTGACCGCGTCGACAGCTGGAATGTCTCCCCAGACGCGGGCGGCGCACAACTTCTACAAAGGCATGATCCTCGACGACATCGAAGCCAAAATGGCGGCGGCCGAGGGCAGCGACATAAACCTACCCCGGGAGCGGAAGCCAGGCACGGCGACGCGTGTTGCTGGTATGCACATCGGCGGCATCGGCATCTCCTCGGTGTCGACATCCGGCATACGCATCGGCGCTTAGGCCTCGTCTGGAGATGGAGCCAAGCACACCGGGTGGGAGCACGAAGCGGGTGGTCGTGATCGCTGGAGTCCTACGCCCGGTCGGGATGCCGTCGGTGTCGCCGAACTCTTTCTCCTAATTTATGTTTAGCTTCCACCCCAAGTCCGTAATATAATAGGCGCGTCCCGGTACTTTAATCGGATACTTTGATCGCAGCGACTGTGGAAATGACCTCTTTCAAATATGACTATTTCAATTTCTGTTTGGGCGGCGTTTGGGAGACGTGAGCGGGAGCGGCGTCCCTAAACACGACACGAAAAAGAGCAGATCAGCGTCGTTTACACGGCGTTTTGGGGAGCGCCATGCAAATGCTCTCAAGGGCACTCTCCGGTGGCGCGACGCAAGCGGACGTGACGACCGTTGTGTCCGCCGTGACCGAAAATGCGTCGTGCACCACCTCCAGCGGCGCGACGCAAATGACCGGGCCGTCCGCGGAGACGTAAACCTGGCCCAAATATGCGCCGAGGTTTGCGTCTCGTGACAGCTGACGCAGCGGTCGTCCGCCCGGTCCTCGCACGGGCCCGCACAGCGGCGGCACAAGCGCCGTCTTCGGGCATTACTTGGGCGACGTGGCGCATGCGCAGGGCCGCGTGTGGCGTGCCTCGGCTTCCCGCGAGCGTGCGCAGCTGGTAGACAGTGCCTTTGGCGAGGCCATTGAAGAAAGCGATATCGCGGTCGGACCCTTTTAAATGGACGGCTGCCGGCGTCCATTTCAGGGCAAACCATTGCCAAATCCCACAGTATCCACCCCACCGACGCCATGGGAAAGAAATGTTGGCCGTTCCGCAAGACGAAGAACGACCAGGAGGCTAGCGGCTCGCGTTCCGGCAAGAAGGCAAGGGTCGGCCGGTACGTCCGCGTTGAGCTCGCGCGGCAGCTATGGGAGGAAAACCGGCCTGTGCCATGGCCGGACGCGAACTTGCCGGGAGGGGGCTGGTACCTGAACTCGCGGCGCGTGCCGGTCCCCCCGTGCCGCGCGAGGGCCGAGAGCGGCGGGACGAGGTGCGCCGCCGCCGAGCGATCTTGCCGCCGGATCTGCGGGAGGATGAGGCGTACGCGCTGAACTCCTACAACTGGATTTCATTCGGGACGTGGGAGTTCGACGCGCGCGCCGCGCTGGCTACCTCGGCGACGTGGACTTCTTCGACCGAGAGATCGCCGCAGAAGAAGAAGAGAACGACCAGGAGGACGCGGACGACGAGGAGGACGCGGACGAGGACGTCGACATGGTCGACTACGACCACGACGACGGCGGGCCGGCGTGGGATCCGGAGACCCAGCCGCCGGACCTTTCCGAGGATGAGGCCATTGCCATGGCACTGGCCAACAGCGCGCAGGACGAGCTCAACGAGCTCGCTTTGTGGGAGGGGCTCGCAATCCAGCTGCGGGAGTCAGCGCTCGCGCAGGGGAGGCCGGCGACTCCTCCGGCTACGCCGACGCGTTCCAACGACCGCGCTCCGCCTGCTGCTCCGGCGTGGGATCCCTGGCCACAGCCTCCTGCCCATGCGGCGGTACCTCCTCCACCGCCGGCGTACGAGCTTCCATGGCCGACGCCGGAGTTCATTAACCTCGTCAGCGACGACGACCAGTAGGCAGCAGCAACTTTTAGCACGCCTTTATGGCTTTTTTATGTTTTTTTTAACGTAAATTATGGTTGCATGAATGAAAAAAAAATTATGCGTCGCGCCGCTGGAGCCACCCCCGACGCAAACGGACGCCCGGACGATTTCGACCATTTCGGCCGACGCAAACGGACACGACGCGTCCGTTTCGACGTCCAAATGCGTCGCGCGGCTAAGGAGATAGCCTAAGGGCATCTCCGGCGACGCCTGGCCTGGGCCATCGCTTCCGGCGACCGTTTGCGTCGCTTTGGTCGTAAATACGTCTGGCACCCTCTCCAGCGGCACGACGCAAAGTGACCGGGCCGTCCGCGGAGACGCAAACCTGGCCCAAATATGCGGCAGGTTTGCGTCTCGGCGGACGCTGCGCGGACGCGCAAAGTGTCCGCTGCGGTCTCCACCGGGCCCGCCTGGCAGCGAGCCTGCATGGAGGGCATCGCTTCCTTGGCCATCGCTTCCGCGGTCAGCGCTTCCGCGTCTGCGCCGCAGCCTTCGCCATGAATGCCGCAGCTTCCTGTTCTGCGCGTGCACTGGCGGGCGGCGGCTGGGCTTCTGCGCCGCCTTCAATGGCATCGTATCCCGTGCGCGGCCGCCCTTAAAAGTCCACCGGCCGCGTTGCTCCTTCGCCCACAGCTCCACTCGCACCACATCCGCCGCTGCGCCATGGGGAAGAAGAACGACTTCGAGGCCTCCGGCAGCGGCAGCAAGAAGGTGCCGCTCCCCGTCACGGTGGGGAGGCTCATGCACGGCAAATGGGTGCCGTGCGACGCCTGGTCCGGCGTGCAGCTGCCTGGCGGCTCAGCTGCCGCCGGGTGCCCATCCCTCCAGTACCTGCGCGCGAGCCTGAGCGGACCAAGGAGATCCGGCGCAGGAGGCGATATCTGCCGGCGGACCTCCGCGCCGATCCGGCGTACGCCATCGACTCGGAGAGTTGGCGTACGTACCTGTCCACGGAGACGGACAGCAGACGAAGGGCTGGCTTCATGGGCGACAGGGATTATCCCTTCGGCCCTGCACCGCCGGCTCGTCGTCAGCAGGCGCCGACGCGACGTGAGCAGCCGCAGCACAACGACCGCGAGGACGAGGACGACGACGACGAAGCCTACGCCGTGTACGACGACGACGACTACATCGAGGCGCTCGCGTACCATAGCGAGGAGGTGAAGGACGACAGCGAGGACTACGTCGGCCTCGTCTTCCACGAATGGCAGCAGGCCATGGCGGAGGGCCGGAACTTCGAGTTCCCCGACAACATGACGGACGACGAGATGGCCAAGCTCGGCCTCCTCGTCTCCGAGTACGACGCGCCGGTGCAGCCGCCGTTGCCCCGCTACGCCACCGCCGGGCCTGTCCGCGGATGAAGCCCTTCGACAGGCGCTCCTAGACTCGGCGGCGCCTCCTCCACCGCCGCCACAGCCTTGGGCGCCTCCCCCACCGCCGCCACAGCCTTATGGCTGGGCTCCTCATCCGCCGCCACAGCCGCAGCTCTGGGCGCCTCCACCGCCGCCTCAGCCGCAGCCTCCTCAACCTCGAGCACCGGCGGCGCGCCCGGCGTACGCTCCCCCTGATGGCTACTGGCCGTGGGTCGTACCGGAGCTCATCGCGGCGGCGACGAGGAGCGGCTGCAGCCGACGATGAGCGGCGATGGCGTTTAGGTTTTTATGTTTAAGTATGTAAATTATGTTTCATGCTTAAAAAAAATGATTCGTCCCTAAAAATCGTGTGACGGAGAGGCGCCTCAAACGCCTTGAGCGGACGCGTGGTCGTTCATTAAATGGGCCGCCTCAACCGGACACGCGCAGACGGCCCAAATGCGTGCGTGCCGCCCAGAATGCCTAATGTTCATTTGCTGGTGCGGAGGTGTCGGAGGCTTTGCATGCGTTGCAGCAGGAGCAGGCACATCTCGTGCGCTCCGACCTCGTCTGCCCACGTGTTGCTGCCGTGCACGTGTGTGACTTCGGTGCCGCTCGCCACTTATACGACACATTCGTCAAGCTATACCGCATTACTAGAGAAATATACAGGGTTATCTTTATAAAAATTACAACACACACTTGTTAGCTCTAGATTAATTTTGTAGCTCAATACAAGTTGCGATATCATAACTTCACGTTTTGCAAGTTGTGGTTACTAAACTACAAATGAAATGCAAATTATGGTACCAACTGTATATATTCTACTCCCGTAGCGAAAGATTCTGGAAAACATCCGATCGGCGTGTGGCACAAGGAGCTTAGTGACATTAACAAAAGTTCAGGCTTGTTATGTCCCGTGCATATTTGTACTATGGATTTCACTTAATCTGTTGTTTCGAGATTGGTGTTACAAACTCTATCCGTTTCATCACAGTTAGAAATATAAATCAGATTGATATGCCAAAAGAAAAGAAAAATTGAACCCATGCAGGACCTCTATAAACGAGACTAGGCATCCCCTTTCGTCCGCAGCCAGAGGCCCGGGAAACGCGTTTTGTCATCCGGACGGCGAAATTCGACCGATCGCGTCCCCGGATCCTCGTTTTCATTCGGATTTGGGCCCTTCATCCATCCGCGAGCCGCCATCCACAGCCCCCAGGGAGGCGCTCGGGAAGTCGGACGAAACGAAAGCGCGGAAACGCCGAGGAAACTTCCCGCGCGTCCTGGTGGCCCCAACTTGTTGGCGAGAGACACCGATACGTCGTCCTCATCTTATCGTCTTCCCTTTGACGCTGTAAAGCCTGCGCGAGTCCGGTGATAGCCGGCGGCGAGTTAATGCCGTCGCCTCGGTTTCACGCGCGCCTACCTCTATTTATCGACGAACTACCGCGTCTGCCCCGCATTCACCTCGCTCGCCTTCCCCAAATCTTCCCCGAACTCGAAGAGGTAGCAATGGCGAACGACGGTGCGGCCAACAACGGCTTCGGCCGCCGCTCTCTCCACCAATGGGAGGGACGGCTCCTCCACGCGGCGGGCTACCCGGCGCCGCCGGACTTCCGCGCGCCGGGAGGATGGAGACTTAGCGCGGGCGGCGTGCCGATCCCGCCGCCGCCAACGGGTGGCGGCGCACTCGAAACGGCGATCGAGGAGGTGCTCGCCACTCTCAGTGACGAGCAGCGCGCGGATCCGCGCTTCTTCCCCGACAACCACGAAGCGTGGATCGCGTTCTTCCGGCGAAGGTACGAACGCGAACTCGCCGCTTACGACGGCCCTCCTCCTCCTCCGGCAAGGAACAACGCCGCCGGCCGCCGCCGATGGTGGAGCGCGCCCAACCGCACCCTCGAGAATGTGCTCGCGCACATCGAGGACGGGAACTCCCCTGTCCTGGGGATGCCGCCGCCGGTCGCGCCGGCACGGTAGTTCCTGGATACCGAGGAGGATGGCGCCGTCCCTCCTCCTCCTCTGGTCGCTTCGGTCCGGTGGGTCCCGTCGGTCTTCGTCGAAGGAGTGAATCTGCGTCGGGCTGAGCGCGCTTCAGAAAGGAGTCGGTGTCTCCACCGCCGGCCTAGAGGCGCACGCGGCGCGCCCTCGTCATCCGCGACTCAACCTCTGTCCACGACGCGGGCGGAAGAGGAAGTCGGCGAAGAAGGAGGCCGCCGCGGCCGCCGCCAACCAGCTCGCCGAGGAGGAGGCGAAGCGCGCGGAGGACGCCGCGGTGGCGGAGGCGATCGCCAGGTCGCTGAAGGACCTGGTGCCCGCCGACAACATAAGGAGGCGGGCAACAGCGGCGACTCTTTGGATCTGGCCGCCGCGCGTCAACTCGCCGCCCGCGCCGCCGCACCATCCGCCGCTAGGAACGCCGCGCCCAGGGAGGTGGTGAAGCTCGAGGAGAGCAGCGACGACGACATCTACCGTCCGTCGCCGCCACGCGCCGGCGACGCTGGCCAGGGCACGAGCCGCTGGTACGAGGCGCCGCCGCCCCAGGACGACGCCGGCTCGAGCGACGACGACGACAGCGGCGACTACACGGTCCGCCTGCCGCCATTTCGGCATGTAGGAGGCCGCTTTTTAGTTTAGGTTTTAGTTTGCCAATCGCCGAATTCAAATATATGTACGAATTCGGTCTATCTCAGAACTTCGCATCTATATGTTAAATATCATTAAATTTCGCTTATATTTGAGAACGAACTCGCTAAATTTTTGTCTGAATTAGCCGTTACATCCATCCTGGACTCGCGGCTGGGAAAATGGGCCTCCCCAGGCCAAATTTTCTCAATCCCGGACGAAAATATCACGGATTTGTGGCCGTGGGGAGCGTAGCAGTGGAGATGCTCTAGAGCATCTCCATTCCGATCGCGTTCCTAAACCGTCCCTAAAGGGATTTGGGGCGCGCCTGGACAAAAAAAACATGCCTAGCCGCGTCCCCCGAAGTCTCTTTTATCGCTGCCCGATACGGTTTCTCAGGCGCTCCGAGCCCGTCCCCGGACCACAGGACGCTACGGGCACGCGGCCTAGCAACGAGGCGAAGAGATGCGGGCGACACGTCGGCAGCAAATTCAAGTTTGGACCTAGCAGCCTACCTCGCGATGGAAGTTATTGGCGCGCAGCGACGGTGCAGTTCCCGCAGCGACGCAGCGTTGCCTTAATGGCGACGGAGGGGCAGGCGAGACGTCTCGTCGGTGTTGCGCAGCCTCCACGCGTCGCCGGCGTTCGCACGCCACCGCGCGTTCCCGCGCTTTCTTCCCGCCTCTTCTCGCCGTTAATTTATTAACATGGCTTTCTACCCCCCCCCCCACACACACACACACACACACACCTCCCGGCTCAATGGCAGCCACCACAGCCGCCGGCACCCCTTTCTCCACCACAAGCACAGCTACAAGTCGCTAAGACACACTGCGGAATGATGAAACGCCCACAGCGCCGACCAGTTCCATCACTGCCGTCTCCACCACCCAATTGATTCGCAGTTCGGCAGCCGACACGCCCGCGAGGAAGGAAGAGTCACGGCGGCGTCGGGCAGGCTTTTTGAGCGTGCGACGGTAACGCCGGCGGGAGGCGATCGGCGGCGGGAGCGTCGGCGGCGTGGGCGGCGGCGGGACGTCGGCAGCGAGGACCCTGCAGCTGAGGAAGGCTCACGAAGCGTGGAGGGAGCGGCGCTGGCAAACACCATTGTGGCGTTCGACGCCTCCATGGCGAAGAGCGCGGCGGCGCGGACGGAGAGATGGCCATTTGTCGATACCCATATGAACGGCGGGAGCTCCGGTGCGTGCGGCGGGAGAGCGTCGGCCCGGCGGCGGAGAGGCTGTGGAGGCGTCAGCAGCAGCGAGGGCGGCGAGAGGGAGCGTCCTTGGCGGGAGCGACAGCGGCAGCGGGCGGCCTGGGCGCTGCCGGATGCGTTGACGCGCATTGGAAGAACATAAATGGAGGTCAAGTTGTTAAATTAATTTTGATGATGTGAATTAACATGGTGTGTTTATTTTAGAAATTTATGCTTTAAATATCGGAATGGAGGGAGTATTAAATGAAGCTAAAAAATCTAATAAGTATATTTGTGTTGTTTTTATTAGACAGAGCTTATCACTACATATTCACTATTAGACAGAGGTAAAGTCCTAGAGATATATGCGTATTTTCAACTCTTCAACTTTTTTGAGGACTTCTTTTCACGTTTTACATGGCACGTGATTTCTCTTTCTTTTTTATACATGTGCTTCTTATTGAGCGTGTCAAACATTGTTACACAGTTAAGTACGTGACTATTAGTCTCTTATTAAATACTATTCATAAATTATAGATTTATCACTTCAAATAATTTTAATGATATGGATTAACATGGTGTCTCAATTTTAGACCTCCGTGTTATTTACGTATCTTCAACATATTGAACCTGTCTATGAAATTGTTTATTATGGTTTCAGAGATTTTATAAGTATGGAATTATAAGTTACATTGTTTATGACGACACAAAATGTTTTCTTCACTAAAATAATGCCAAATATGAAAAATTGTTAGAAAAGAATTTAAGTTGTTGAACCGTATTTAATGCATGATTTACAAAAACACTATCACACCTTATTTTCCATATGTAGTGATATTTCTATTTTTATTTCCTTCCTATTGTCCACGCACAATTCCTTATGGGTATCGACGGTCTTACCATTTATTTATTTTATCATGTACATGACTACATTGAGTTGGATTGGTCATAATTTTGAAAATACTAATTAGTCATTTTTTCGAAATGGAGTATAACCCAAACCATCATGATGATGCACACGGCCCTTTATTAAGAAAGTAATATTTAGTCTTATAATTCTCGTATCTCAATCATCGCCTACAGTTGATACAAAAATCAACCAGCGAAACAAAAAAACATAGTAGCACTACCACATATCTTGTAGCCTCCTAGTATGTAGCTAGCCAGCTGGCACAAGATATACGAGCGACCGTTTGAACCCGTATGCATCCATGATGACCCACAAGTATAGGGGATGTATCGTTCGAAGGAAGTATTACCCAATTTATTGATTCGACACAAGGGGAGACAAGGAATACTTGTAAGCCTTAACAATGGAGTTGTCAATTCAGCTGCACACAGGAAACAGACTTGCTCGCAGAAGTTTATCGTAGTAACAGTTCTATGGTAGTGGAAATAGCGGAATACGACGACCGGTGAAATAAAGACAGCGATAGTGATTATAATGCTTGGCCCGAGTTAAAAATCTGTAGGCATAGGGGCCCAGTTGGGCGTTGCATGGATAGAGAGAAACTCATATAACAATCAAAGCTGGGCATTTGCAGATAATAATAAAACAGTATCCAAGTACTAATCAATCAATAGGCATGTGTTCCATATTTAGTCGTACGTGCTCGCAATGAGAAACTTGCACAACATCTTTTGTCCTCCCAGCCGGTGGCAGCCGGGCCTCTAGGGAAACTACTGGATATTAAGGTACTCCTTTTAATAGAGTACCGGAGCAAAGCATTAACACTCCGTGAACACATGTGATCCTCACATCACTACCATCCCCTCCGGTTGTCCCGATTTCTGTCACTTCGGGGCCATTGGTTCCGGACAACGACGTGTGTATACAACTTGCAGGTAAGATCATAAACAATGAATATCTTCATGAAACAATAACATGTTCAGATCTGAGATCATGGCACTCGGCCCTAGTGACAAGCATTAAGCATAACAAGTTGCAACAATATCATAAAAGTGACATCTACGGATACTAGGCACTATGCCCTAACAATCTTATGACTATTACATGACCAATCTCATCCAATCCCTACCATCCCCTTCAGCCTACAGCGGGGGAATTACTCACATGGATGGGGGAAACATTGCTGGTTGATGGAGGCGTTGGCGGTGATGGCGGTGAAGATCTCCTCCAATTCCCCGTCCGCGGAGTGCCAGAACGGAGACTTCTGGCTCCCGCGACGGAGTTTCGCGATGTGGCGGCTGGAGGGTTTCTGGCGATGTCGACTTCTCCCCGTGCGTTTTTAGGTCGAGGCGAATAAGTAGTCCGAAAGGAGGGCGTCGGAGGAGGCCGGCCGAGGCACACCACATGGCGCGGGCCCCCCAGGCCGCGCCGCCATGTGGTGTGGGGCCCTCGGGCCTCCACCTCCTTGCCCAGCTCAGTCAATATTTTGGTAAAATAGGGCCATCGAAGAAATTAAGGATTTTCCAGTTGGATTACGCACAAAACGAGACACGAGCAATTCTGTGGCAGGCGTTAGTCGTGTTAGTTGTATCAAAATACACAAATTAGAGGCAAAACAATAGAAGTGTTCGGGAAAGTAGATACGTTTTGGACGTATCAACTCCCCCAAGCTTAGCTTATTGCTTGTCCTCAAGCAATTCAGTTAACAACTGAGCGATAAAAGAACTTTCACGAACACATTTGCTCATATGATGTATATATTCTCATGCTATGGCTAATACTTAAACAGTTCATAATGAGATACATGCAAATAAGATCATCCAACAGCTATGTCAATCATGGAGAAGTACCAACAATTAATAATAAGCATCATGAATCATGTATGTAAGCAAGATTGCAATGTTCATAAGAGAATATGATAAAGTGGTATCTCGCTTGCCTGTATTTGATCGGCAAAACATAAATGCCGAGGCACCTCTGAGTTCATAGAAAGACTAGAAGTAGTGATTGTCAAAGATAAAAGCATCAAAGTTATACCACAATCAATCATATTTTGAGACAAGCATATTATATTAAGAATGACAGTTGTGCTCTCAAGATAGTGCTCGAAGAAAGAATGGAGACACAACATAAAAGTAAAAGATTGACCCTTCGCAGAGGGAAGCAGGGATTAACATGCGCTAGAGCTTTTTATTTGTAAAGCAGGAGTAAAATTATTTTGAGAGGTGTTTGTTGTTGTCAACGAATGGTAATGGGTACACTAACTCCCTCATCAACCGGACTCACAAGAGCGGCTCCCATTTATTATTTTTGGTTGGCACTCCTTCCAACCTTTCTTTCACAAACCATGCTAACCGAACCTCGGGTGCCTGCCAACAATCACATACCATGAAGGAGTGCCTTTTTATTTAAGTTTTATTATGATGATGACACTCCAACCTTTGCTTACACAAGCCATGGCTAACCGAATCCTTCGGGTGCCGTCCAACAATCACAAACCATGGAGTGTCTATTTAAGTTAATTAATTCGGGACTAGGAATCCCATTGCCAGCTCTTTTTAAAATTATTGGATAAGCGGATGTGCCACTAGTCCATATGAGAGTTCAAAAGTAAATGACAAGGTTGAAAGCTAAACACCACATACTTCCTCATGAGCTATGAAACATTAACACAAATTAGAAGCATTTTGAAGGTTTTAAAGGTAGCGCATGAGAATTTACTTGGAATGGTTTGAAATGCCATGCATAGGTATTTATGGTGGACACTTTTGGAACAACTTGGTTTTCAGGTGTTTGGAAGCACGAGCGGCGTCACCGCTCAGTACAAGTGAAGGCTAGCAAAAGACTAGGGAGCGACAAATCAAGAGAGCAGTAACTGTCATAATCATGCTTGCGGCAAAATAAATTAACGGAGGCATAAAAGTGATACAAGAACTCTGAAGCAATATAAATCATCGAGGCTTAATTGACTTTTGTTCAGTCATATGCATGCGTGAGCATGTGCCAAGTCGATATAAATGAATTATTCAGAGGAGGATACCACAATGCCATACTTACTTATGAATAAAACAATGCAAGCAAACATCCATGACATGCTACTCATATTAATAAATTGGAAATAAACATGAGAGATCATGAGCTACTAGACTTTCTCAAATAACATATACCTCACATGAACCAACTAAGCATGCTCATATGGATGAGTATATGTACAAAAATAAAAGCAAATAGAGTTCATACCAGCCTCTCACCACAATCAGATTGTCGTAGATCGTCATTATTGCCCTTTTCACTTGTGTAGCTTGGATAATATGAAATGAAAACCACGCTCCAGCCACCGAAGACCATTGAACTCATGATGAACTTTACAAACCAAAGAAGAACAGCAAATATTTTTGGTGTTTTCGAATTAGAGAACGAAAGAAAACAAGCAAACAAAGCAAAATCTTTTTGGGTTTTCTCATAGCAAACTAACGATAGCAAATAAAGCAAACTAAGAGCAAGGAACCAAATAAACAAATGGTGAAGAGAAACAACAGAAATATTTTTGGTCTTTTTGTGTTTTAGGAAAGAAACAAAGTGAAAACAAAAGAATGCAAACTAACAGAAACACAGAAAAGCAGGGACAGAAATCTGCCAAATCCTGACAGCAGTACAGAAATCGAATTTAACAAAAATCTTCCATTGCTCAGACCAAAAAGTGTTCAACTAATGAAAGTTAGATAACAACCTGGGGCACATGCTCAAAAATTGGCAACTCAAAATAACGTTCTGGCTGTGCGTACGAATTTTTTTGGTAACAGCACAGAATCTGTTTTTGGACAGCACTTCCCCAAATATCATCTCCCTCTCATTAGAAAACCACTCTAAGAGACTAAGCAAGTATGTACAAGTATCCAGCAACCATAATATGCAAAGAATGAGTGATGCCGGTATACCTCCCCCCAAGCTTAGGCTTTTGGCCTAAGTGGAGTTCATTCCCACGGTCCCCATGAAGTGGTGTCTTCGTAATATGACGAAGAACGACCCGGTTCCATGTATGTGCTGGAGGAAACGTCGGGGTACGTGACGGTGTAGTCGTAGGAGGGCTCGGCGTTCTCGGAGTCATGTTGCTGGTGGAATTCTTGTATCTTCATATGCTCTTCCACCACCTCCTTTGTTAGCGACCATGATTGCCTGTCAATATTAAACAAACCCTGCTGGGGAAGAGGGATTTCTTTCTCATTCCCATCAGCAAACAACATTTTATAGACAATATTATCTATGGTGGAGTTAGTAGTAACAAAATGATGGCTCTTCATAGCAGCAATATCTAGCTTCCTAGGGGTTAATGGTACATCATTAGAATCAAGAGGAATATCTAGATGTGTTAGAATGCGTGATGCAATAGTTCCTCCAAAAATAGGCCCCCTGCTAGACAGGCGGCGAGCAATAAGAGAACCAAGATGATAAGGTGTCTCTCCAGTAAGTGCAACATTCAAGAAAGCAAGATGGTAGCTAGAAATGTTACTAGTATTTTCTCTACCCAAAATGCTAGTACCAATGTAATATGCGAAATACTTAATAGCGGGGAGTTGAATGTTTCTTATCTTCCCTCGCTGGATGGTGCGGCAATCATCCCCGGTGATCCCTCGGTATAGCTCCAACAAGTCCCGGGGGTTGTCATCAATCCTCCTTGCTGTACCTACAGGGGCAATACCCAATGCAAAACAAAATTCCTCCAATTTCATGGTAACAGGAATATCATAAATCTTGAATGCGACTGTCGGCTCATATTCCGTGTTGTGGAACTTGAAGCTCTCAACGAAAATCTTGGTGAGCCTGTAATATTGTCCCCTCTCGTCTCCCACGTAGGTGGCTAGGCCTGCCCTGTTGACGAGGGTGAAGAAGTCATCCAATAACCCTGCATTGGTTAGAAACTCATAACAAGGGAAGGATGAAGCATTAGGGGCCCCTTGGTCCTCCTCGGGCGCGAAGCTAGGCGCGATGACATCCTCATTGTAGGATCGCCTAATTTGAGTGGACGCCCTTGAGGGCCTACCGGTGCTGGTTGTTGCTTTCTTGAACAACTCTCCAAACTTGAATTTCTTCATCTTCCCCTTCTGAAATTTTCAACAATCATTATAAAATTTGATTTCAAGGTATGTAATTGAAGGGAACTATACTATAGGAACTTGCTAGAGTACTAAACATGCATCAAAACTAATTTCTACCACTTAGAACAAGCATGCAAGCTCACTAAACATGTTATCTACAGCAGCAAAATATTCAAGATATACTCAACCAAATGAAATTCTAATTGGACAATCAAAGGAGTCACATACCAAGGAGTAAATGTGCCAAATTTCAGACAGAAATCTGGGCTGAGCAAGGAGATCGAAAAATCGCGAGTTCTTGAGCAGAAACACGAGTGAGAGAAACTTGGTACGAGTTTTTTCGGGAGAGAGAAGGTGCTGGGAGGAAGAGATGGTGTAGTGGGGCAAGGGGTGGCCCACACCACATGGTGGCGCGGCCCCCTTGCTGGCCGCGCCGCCCTATGGTGTGGCACCCCCTGGTGCCCCACAGGTCATCCTCTGGTACTCCCAGGTGCCTCGTCGAAAAATAGGACCAACGGTGTAATTTTTGTAATTTTTAGAGAACTTTGAAAAATGCACATTTCTGGGTATTAAATTAATGATTACTGCGCAGGAAAATGATTTCTAAAATCTTAAATGACTAAAGCATATTGCAAAATAAAAGTGCTACAGCAAGTAAAATAAGTGAAAGGAGAGAGAAAGAAAGAAGTGTTGTTTAGCTCTTTTATGCAATAAAATATACTTGTTAACAAGGTTGATCAAGTCTTGCTACCAAATAAATTTTATATGACATAAGAAGAAATAAACCTCAGATCAATCATGTTACCTTATATTGAATTGATATGGATCCAATCACAGAGTTTGATATTCTTCTTTAGGCTCATATATAGGACAATCAATGGATCCCACTTTGATAGTTTTCACATTAAAAATTGTATTGACTCCACATACTTTATCAATCCTCTTGGGAAAATAGACGGTGTGTTCCTTATCATCAACATTGAAAGTAACCATGCCTTTATTGCAATCAATAACAGCCCCTGCAGTATTAAGAAAGGGTCTTCCAAGAATAATGGACATATTATCATCTTCAGGCATTTCCAACACAACAAAATCAGTTAATATCAAGCAATGTTGAGTAACTTGAACAGGAACATTTTCACATAAACCAACAGGAATAGCAGTAGAGCCATTTGCAAAGATATATCGGTTGGTATCAATTTATCTAAATCAAGTCTCTTATAAAGAGAAAAAGGCATCACACTCACACCTGCTCCCAAATCACATAGCAGTTCTAACATAATTATTCTTGATGGAACAAGGAATAGTCGGTATACCTGGGTCACCAAGCTTCTTTGGAATCTTACCATTGAAGGAGTAATTAGCGAGCATAGTAGAAATTTCCTCATTGGGGACTTTCCTTTTGTTAGTAACAATATCTTTCATATACTTTGAATAAGGAGGCAATTTAATAGCATCAGTCAAAGGGATTTGCAGAAATAAAGGTTTCATCCAATCACAAAATTTATTATAATGTTCCTCCTCCTTTGATTTTAGTTTCTTAGCAGGAAAAGGCATTTGCTTTTGAACCCAAGGTTCTCTTTCATTACCATGTTTCTTTGTAATAAAATCTTCTTTAGTATACTTTTTATTTTTAGCATGCTTTTCAGGTTCTTTTTCAATTTCTTCTTTATCAGGATCATTCTTATCATTATCTTCCTCATGTTCATTACCACTTTCAGTTTCAGCATCAGAAATAGAAATACTATTAGGATCACTAACAGGTTCAGAGGATTCTACAACATTCTTATGTTTCTTTTCTTTTTCTTAGATGGAGCACTAGTTTTAATTAGTTGAGAATCTTGTTCAATTCTTTTGGGATGCCCTTCAGGATATAGAGGATCCTGGGTAGAAACACCACCTCTAGTTGTTACTTCAAAGCATGTTTTTCTTTAGAATTATTTCCTAACAAGTCATTTTGCACTTTAGTAAGTTGATCAATTTGAGTTTGAACCATTTGAAAATGTTTAACAAGTATCTTAATATCATTGGAGGTTCTCTCCACAATACCATGCAATTCACTAATAGCTCGAGGAATTTTCCATTAAATGATTCTCTACTCTCATATTAAAATTTTCTTGCTTAACAATATAATTATCAAATTCATCCATTGAGCAGGAGATTTTGAATACGGAATATCTTCCCTAGTAAAGTGTTGAAGCGAGTGTACCTCAATCATGGATGAAGGGGGAATTGTCTCACATATATCTTCTATAGGAGGTAAATTCTTCACATCTTCAGGTTTAATACCCTTCTCCTTAAGAGACTTCTTGGCTTCCCTCATATCTTCATCATTCAATTTAATCATACCCCTCTTCTTCACTATCGGTGTCGGGGTTGGTTCAGGTGTAGACCAATCATCATGATTCCGGCCTATTTTAGCCAATAATTCTTCAGCGTCGTCTGGAGTTCTTTTCCTGAAAACACAACCAGCACAACTATCCAGGTATGCCCTAGACTCAATGGTTAGTCCACTATAAAATATATCAAGTAAATCATGCTTTTAATCATGGTCAGGCTGAGCTCTAATAAGAGAACAAAATCTAGCCCAAGCCTCAGGCAATTTCTCTCCATCTTCCTGGTCAAAATTATAAATTCTCTGCAAAGCAGCATGTTGAGCACTAGCAGGAAAGTATTTACGGAAGAAAACATCAAGCAATTCTTTTGGACTTTTAATAGAACCAGGAGACAAATTATTATACCAAGTTTTAGCATCATCCTTTAATGAGAAAGGAAAAATTTTAGCGACAAAGTAAGTACGCATCTTAATATCATGAAAACAAGCCACTAAGAGTAGATAACTCGGTCATGTGTTCAACAGCACTTTCTTTTTCAGTACCACAAAAGGGTGTTTTCTCAACAATAGCTATATGAGATAGATCAAGAGAAAAATCATAATCTTTATCCCTAATGCTTATAGGAGATGTGGCAAATTTAGGATCAGGAGACAGTTTATATCTAACAGCATGTTCTGCAAGCAACTTTTTAATTTTTCTTGCATCAGTAGTAGCATTGCATTTTTCAATAAAATCATCATTAAGCTCTACATAATCCTCATCAAGATCATCACTAGAATATTCAACAGACTCGGGTGAATTAACAGGTGTAGCAGCATTAGGAGTTTCAGTATTTTCAATTTGTCTAGACTTAGCAATTGTAGCATCTAGAAAAGATCCCAATGAACCACTATCATCAAGCACAGCAGAAACATTATCAATATTATGAGAATTTTCAGATTCAGCAGAAGTACCAGCACGCGAAGCATGTGGCGGTGAAACAAGTTTATCAATCACAGATGGTGAATCAAGAGCAGCAGAGGTACTCAGAGTTGTACCTTTTCTTGTAGTGGATGGTAATATGGCGATCTTAGTATCGCGAGGTTTACCCATAATGGAGAATTTGCAGCGAACAATATCAATCCAAGTGAACTTCCAAATAAAGCTATGCTCCCCGGCAACGGCGCCAGAAAATAGTCTTGATGACCCACAAGTATAGGGGATCGCAACAGTCTTCGAGGGAAGTATTACCCAATTTATTATTTCAACACAAGGGGAGACAAAGAATACTTGTAAGCCTTAACGTTGAGTTGTCAATTCAGCTGCACTGAAACAGACTTGCTCGCAAGAGTTTATCGATAATGAGTTCTATAGTAGTGGAAATAGCGGAATAACAGTAACGGTGAAATAAAAAAGACATTAGTGATTATTAGTAATGGCAGGATTAAAATACTAGGCATAGGGACGGATTTGCGGGCGTTGCATGGATGAGAGAAACTCATGTAACAATCAAAGCATGGGCATTTGCAGATAATAATAAAACGGGATCCAAGTACTAATCAATCAATAGGCATGTGTTCCATATTTAGTCGTACGTGCTCGCAATGAGAAACTTGCACAACATCTTTTGTCCTACCAGCCGGTGGCAGCGGGCCTCTAGGAAACTCTGGATATTAAGGTACTCCTTTTAATAGAGTACCGGAGCAAAGCATAACACTCCGTGAACACATGTGATCCTCACATCACTACCATCCCCTCCGGTTGTCCCGATTTCTGTCACTTCGGGGCCATTGGTTCCGGACAAGACGATGTGTATACAACTTGCAGGTAAGACCATAAACAATGAATATCTTCATGAAACAATAACATGTTCAGATCTGAGATCATGGCACTCGGGCCCTAGTGACAAGCATTAAGCATAACAAGTTGCAACAATATCATAAAAGTGACATCTACGGATACTAGGCACTATGCCCTAACAATCTTATGACTATTACATGACCAATCTCATCCAATCCCTACCATCCCCTTCAGCCTACAGCGGGGGGATTACTCACACATGGATGGGGGAAACATTGCTGGTTGATGGAGAGGCGTTGGCGGTGATGGCGGTGAAGATCTCCTCCAATTCCGTCCGGCGGGTGCGGAAACGGAGACCCGGCTCCGCGACGGAGTTCGCGATGTGGCGGCTTTGGAGGGTTTACGCGTGTCGACTTCTCCCGTGCGTTTTTAGGTGAGGCGAATAAGTAGTCGAAGGGGGCGTCGGAGGCCGGCCAGGGGCCACACCACATGGCGCGGGCCCCCCCCAGGCCGCGCATGTGTGTGGTGTGGGCCCTCGGGCCTCTCCTTCGCCCTTCAGCTCCGTCAATATTTTGGTAAAATAGGGCCATCTGAAGAAATTAGGATTTTCCGAAAGTTGGATTCGCACAAAAGCAGATGCAGGCAATTCTGGCGTTAGTTCGTGTTAGTTGTATCCAAAATACACAAATTAGAGGCAAAACAATAGCAAAAGTGTTCGGGAAAGTAGATACGTTTTGGACGTATCAATCCAGTAGTGATGGCATCCCGCTGTCGAAAGGAGGGCCCAAAGCTGAACCCAGTGAGCCATCATATGAATAACCTGCAAGAAAGGAGTTGTTTGTTAAAGATAATATCATTTCTTGCCTCCAAATAGACCAACATAAAGCGAGACCCCAACACGGATAAAAGCTTTAGATTGTCTATCTACTCCATTTAACCAATTTCCAAACATATTTGTAATATTGGTTGGAGGTGGAAGATCAAAAGTGAAATTAACCGTACGCCAAAGAAGCTTACTATGGACATTCAATGAAAAGGTGTTCAACAGTTTCCTGTGCCCACAAAACACACTTCATACCCCCATTCCAATTAGCTTAGTTAAGTTATATAGTTAGGAAGACTTTGTTACTAAGAAACCACATGAAAATTTTCTTTAAAGGGACTTTAACTTTTCATAAGTATTTTCTCAAGTATGGGGTGCAGATCACTCGTAAGATCCGCATACATAGACTCTGCGAAGCCCGACCATTGGTTGTCAATTTCCACATAAAACATCCGGTTCATCATTTAAATTTACCATCATTAATTTTGGCATACTTGTAACCATGATGTCCATTTATTACCAGAAGCACCCGTGAACAATGTTCAGCTGTTTGTGCTAATACATGAGCCACAACACATTTTTATGGTTCACGATATTATATAAAATGGGTATTGAGTAGCTAAAGAGGATTCTCCTAACCAAATATCTTCCCAAAATCTTGTCGTTGCACCGTTTCCAATTTTAAAAATCCTTTTTGAAAAAACTCATCCTTTACCCGCATGAGTCCCTTCAAAAGGGTCGGGCACGATAATGTTTTATGTCTTAAGTATTTGTGATGTAGCAGCTCCTGCCATACCCTCCTCATTAAGCAACTTAAATAGCCATTTACTCCAATAAGCATTTGTTTTTGAGTTCGAGGACCTCAATACCTAAGCCACCTTGATCTTTAGGCCGACAGACAATATTCCATTTTGTAAGGCGATATTTTTCTTATTTTCATGAGACTGCAGAAAAACCTAGATCTATAGAAATCCAAACGTTTCCTTACCCCAACGGGTACCTCCTAGAAGGATAGCATGAACATGGTCATTTAGTTGTTTGAATTGATAAGAACCAATCTATCGCCATATGAAAGTAATTTTTCTTTCATTCGGTTGCTTTCAATGTGTGTCTCTCTTGAATACCAATCGGAATTTCTTAATTTATACGTAATGGATGAGAATACCTAAGTATATAAAGGAAGAGATCCGACATCACATCCGAAAGATGCTTCTCTTGTTCTCGTCCTCCTTTGCCTTGCCAGCGAGAAAAGCTCACTTTTGTAAATTAATTTTTAGTCATTAGTTCTTCAAAGATGCATAATAACTTCATGTTTACAGCTTTAAGGAGGTCATGTTCAGAAAAAGGATCGTATCGTGAAACATCTTTGTAATATAGAAGATACCACCACTCAACAAGATGAGGTGAGGCCTGCTTTGACCATCATTTTTTGCTCGTTCAATTAAGATGGCAAGCATATCTACTACAATATTAAAAAGCATTGGGGATAAAGGGTCCCCTTGCCGTAGTCCTTTCTTTGTTTGAAAATAATGACCAATGTCATCATTCACCTTCACCACACTCCCTAATTGTACAAATTGCTGAATTAAGCTACCACCATAGAGGCAAAATCTTTCATTCTCCAAGTTTGTTGTAAAAAGGATCACTTAACTTTATATGCTTTTCAAAATCGATCTTAAACAACCACCCATCTAATTTCTTCTTGTGGAACTCATGATTCGTCTCATGAAGAATGACTGCCTCCTTAAAATATTACGACCCGGCATGAAAGCGATTGTGTCGGTCTAATGAACTTTGGGGCAATCCCCGTTATTCTATTTGTTCCAACTTTGGTAAAGATCTTGTTTTATTTGTAACAAATGGGTCTATATTGTTGTATGCATGCGCATCTTCTTTCTTGGGTAATAACACCGAAATTGGGTTTGTGTAGAGATAATCTCTGCCTCTCAACTCATTAAAGTGCCATTAAGTCAAACTTCTTACTTCCCAAATTTTTTGATAAAACTCAGCTGGGAAACCATCCGGACCTGGAGCTTTGTTGTGTTCCATTTGAGAAATAGCTTCATGCACCTCCTTCTCAGTAAAAGGAGTTGTTAGGATCTCATTTTTCATTTGATGAAATCTGCGGAATATCATACACCACTCTTTCTCTTAAAGAAATTGTGAGTCGAAACTCAAGGTGGTCCAAATATTTTTTTGCAAATTCTGTAATATACACCTTAAGGATTTGTCCTCTCCAGCAATTGTCCCTTCTTGTTGTTCCAATTGAAAAAAATTCTTTTTCCGGTGTTTACCATTTGCAATCAAATGGAAATACCTGTAAGTAGTATTCCCCCTTCTTGTATATGCTTAACTTTTTTACGCGTTGAGCCCTTTGATTCTTCCTCCTTCTTAATTTATTCAAACCATCGTTTTGCTTTTTAAGCTCTTCTCGTTCTTGCGGATTCAAGGGTTTATTGCAGCACATATCAAGATGATCAATAATACCTAAAGTCTCTCTTTCTCCTTTTTGTATTTCTGTTTTAATTTTTACCACCCTTTGAAAGGGGGTGTTCTAAATATACCTTAGATTTGCTAAACGAACATCTATTGGTTATTCTGTCCAAAACCGAATTCCACTCCTTTACTATCATATCAGAAAAAACCTTCTTTGTTTCAACCAATGTAACTCAAATGAAAATTTCGATATATTCCCAAATGAGCTTGGGGATGCTGATACGTCTCCAGCGTATCGATAATTTCTTATGTTCCATGCTACTTTATTGATGATACCTACATGTTTTTATGCACATTATATGTCATATTTATGCATTTTTTGGAACTAACCTATTAGCAAGATGCCGAAGAGCCAGTTCTTGTTTTTGCTGTTTTTGGTTTCAGAAATTCTAGTAAGAAATATTCTCGGAATTGGAGGAAATCAACGCCCAGGGGTCCTATTTTTGCAGACTTCCAGAAGACCGAAGGGGAAAGGAAGTGCCACGAGGCGCCGTCACCATAGGGCGGCGCGGCCGAGGCCCTGGCGCGCCGACCTATGGTGTGGGGCCCTTGTGGCCCCCACGTTGCCCTTTCGCCTGCTTAAAGCCTCGGAAGTGGCGGCCGTGGGAGGCCGATGGAAAACCTTCGAGAGGCCGCCGCCGCCGTCCCATCTCCCGGGGGATTCAGGAGATCGCCTCCGGCACCCAGCCGGCGGAGAGGGGATTCATCTCCGGGAGAAGACTCTTCATCGCCATGATCCCCTCCGGGAGTGATGGGTGAGTAGTTCACCCCTGGACTATGGGTCCTTAGCAGTAGCTAGATGGGCGTCTTCTCCTAATTGTGCTTCATTGGTGGATCTTGTGAGTTGCCTAACATGATCAAGATCATCTACTTAATACTATATGTTGTGTTTGTCGGGATCCGATGGATAGAGAATACTATGATATGTTGATTATCAATCTATTATTTATGTGTTGTTTATGATCTTGCATGCTCTCCGTTATTAGTAGAGCTCTGGCCAAGTTTGTATTCTTAACTCCAAGAGGAGTATTTATGCTCGATAGTGGGTTCATGCCTTCATTGACACCTGGGACAGTGACAGAAAGTTCTAAGGTTGTGATGTGCTGTTGCCACTAAGGATAAAACATTGATTCTATGTCTAAGGATGTAGTTGTCGATTACATTACGCACCATACTTAATGCAATTGTCTGTTGCTTAGCAACTTAATACTGAATGGGGTTAGGATGATAACCTGAAGGTGGACTTTTTAGGCATAGATGCAGTTGGATGGCGGTCTATGTACTTTGTCGTAATGCCCAATTAAATCTCACTATATTTATCATATCATGTACATGCATTATTATGCCTTTCTCTATTTTGCCCGAGTGTAATTTGTTCACCCAACATGCTTTTATCTTATAGGAGAGACACCTCTAGTGAATTGTGGACCACGGTCCTATTCTTTACATAGCATACAATCTAGGCAATACTTGTTTACTATTTTCTTGCAAACAATCATCTTCCACACAATACGGTTAAACCTTTGTTACAGCAAGTCGGTGAGATTGACAACCTCATTGTCTATTTCGTTGGGGCAAAGTACTTTGGTTGTGTTGTTGTGCGGGTTCAATTAGCGCCGGAATCCCCGGTGTTGCGCCGCATCACATTTCGCCACCATCAACCTTCAACTGCTTCTTGGCTCCTCACAGTTGATTTAAACCTTCGGTTTCTTTCTGGAAAACTTTGCCTTTATCTGCCGCATCCTTACCTTCCTCTTGAGGTTCCCAACGGACGTGTGTACATCGCATCAGCACATTTACGGCGCCGTTCTTGGGAGATCAAGACAACATAAGGGAGTCTCCATATCAATCTCCTTTACTTTGTTTTGTCTTGCTTTAATTTATTTTCACTACTTTGTTTGCTGCACCTAAACAAAACACACAAAAATTAGTTGCTAGTTTTACTTTATTTACTGTCTTGCTCTATATCAAAAACACAAAAAAATTAGTTACTTGTCTTTACTTTATTTTGCCTAGTTTACTTTATTGCTATTGTTATCATGAGTAATCCTGAAGTTGAAGTTCGTTCTTTTAAGCAACAAGGTGGAGAAAGTTTTAAAGATGTTTGGTATAGAATTAGTAATGCTCATCATAGGTGCATTAAAAAACACTCCACCACTATCCTTCTTAGGAACTTTTATGTTGGTTTATCTAGTTGGAATAGGTATGTTCTTGATACTCTTTCAGGAGGCAATTTCCTAGGGTACTCCCGCTTTAGAAGCTAGTTGCATCATTGAGAGTCTAGTTGGAATACCACCTGTTAATGAAGTTAAAATTGAAAACTCTCTTGAAGATGTTATGAAAAAATTGGAAAAAAAAAAAAAAAAAATTTCAAGTGTTGAAACTAAATTGGAAATGTTATTTGACAAAACTTATGAACTTGATAAATCCTTAGGAGGAATTGATGAAAGAATTAGTGTCCTAGGAACTTGTGTTGTCCATGATAATCAAACCAATAGGATTGATGAACTTGAAAAAGCTATGGGAACCTTGGGTTCAACCTTTTCTTCTCTCAAGTATAATGAGAAAGCTTATGTGGGTAAAGAGCAAAAATTCATGTACGCCTCTAAATTGCCTAAACAAAAGAATTATTATAGGCCTAAAATTTCTAAAACCCCTAGCACCACCATAGAGAATTTAGATAATGGAGCACCTAAAGTACCCTCTGCAACAAGTTGTGTTTGCATGAAAAATAATAATGTTGATGCTTCTACTCTTGATGTTACTTGATTTGCACTTTCTGCGCCTAGCTGAAAGGCGTTAAAGAAAAGCACAACCCATGTTTTTACTACAGCAATTTTTTGTTTTGTTGAGTCTTGGAAGTTGTTTACTACTGTAGCAACCTCTCCTTATCATGTTTTTGTGCCAAGTAAAGTTTCTATGTCAAAGTTGATGTTATATTTGGGATCGCTGCGCAGAAACAGCATTGCTGTCTGTCACGAATCTGGGCACAGGTCTCTGTAGAAAATTCGAAAAAATCTGCCAATTTACGAGCGTGATCCTCAGATATGTACGCAACTTTCATTAGTTTTGAGTTTTTCCATTTGAGCAAGTCTGGTGCCATCTTAAAATTCGTCTTTACGGACTGTTCTGTTTTTGACAGATTCTGCCTTTTATTTCGCATTGCCTCTTTTGTTATGTTGGATTCATTTCTTTGATCCATTAATGTCCAGTAACTTTATGCAATGTCCAGTGTAAAGAATGATTGTGTTACCTCTGAATATGTGGATTATTAATTGTGCACTAACTCTCTAATGAGTTTGCTTGAAGTTTTGGTGTGAAGGAAGTTTTCAAGGGTCAAGAGAGGAGAATGATATACTATGATCAAGAGGAGTGAAAGCTCTAAGCTTGGGGATGCCCCGTGGTTCACCCCTACATATTTTAAGAAGACTCAAGCGTCTAAGCTTGGGGATGCCCAAGGCATCCTTTCTTCATCGACATCATCAGGTTCCTCCCATGAAACTATATTTTTATTGATCACATCTTGTGTTCTTTACTTGGAGCGTCGGTTTGTTTTTGTTTTTGTTTTCGTTTGAATAAAATGGATCCTAGCATTCATTTTGTGGGAGAGAGATACGCTCCGCTGTTGCATATGGACAAATATGTTCTTAGGCTTTACTCATAATGTTCAAGGCGAAGTTTCTTCTTCGTTAAATTGTTATATGATTGGAATTGGAAAATGCTACATGTAGTAATTCTAAAATGTCTTGGATAATGTGATACTTGGCAATTGTTGTGCTCATGTTTAAGCTCTTGCATCATATGCTTTGCACCCATTAATGAAGAAATACATAGAGCTTGCTAAAATTTGATTTGCATATTTGGTCTCTCTAAGGTCTAGATAATATCTAGTATTGAGTTTTGAACAACAAGGAAGACGGTGTAGAGTCTTATAATGTTTACAATATGTCTTTTATGTGAGTTTTGCTGCACCGGTTCATCCTTGAGTTTGCTTCAAATAACCTTGCTAGCCTAAACCTTGTATCGAGAGGGAATACTTCTCATGCATCCAAAATCTTGAGCCAACTACTATGTCATTTGTGTCCACCATACCTACCTACTACATGTATTTCTCCGCCATTCCAAAGTAAATTGCTTGAGTGCTACCTTTAAAATTCCATCATTCACCTTTGTAATATATAGCTCATGGGACAAAATAGCCTTAAAAACTATCGTAATATTATGTACTTATGCACTTTATCTTTTATTAAGTTGCTTGTTGTGCGATAACCATGCTTCTGGGGACGCCATCAACTACTCTTTGTTGAATATCATGTGAGTTGCTATGCATGTCCGTCTTGTCTGAAGGATCTATCACCTTAGTGGTTGGAGCATGCAAAATTGTTAGAGAAGAACATTGGGCCGCTAACTAAAGCCATGAATCATGGTTGAAGTTTCAGTCTTGGACATATATCCTCAATCTCATATGAGAATAATAATCATTGCTACATGCTTATGCATTTAAGAGGAGTCCATTATCTGTTGTCCATGTTGTCTCGGTATGGATGTCTAAGTTGAGAATAATCAAAAGCGAGAAATCCAAAATGCGAGCATTCTCCTTAGACCTTTGTACAGGCGGCATGGAGGTACCCCTTTGTGACACTTGGTTGAAACATGGCATGCAAAGATCCGGTAGTCCAAGCTAAGTAGGACGAGGTGCGGGCACTATTAGTATACTATGCATGAGGCTTGCAACTTGTAAGATATAATTTACATAACTCATATGCTTTATTACTACCGTTGACAAAATTGTTTCATGTTTTCAAAATAAAAGCTCTAGCACAAATACGGCCAATCGATGCTTTCCTCTTTGAAGGACCATTCTTTTACTTTTATGTTGAGTCAGTTCACCTATCTCCCTCCACCTCAAGAAGCAAACACTTGTGTGAACTGTGCATTGATTCCTACATACTTGCATATTGCACTTGTTATATTACTTTATGTTGACAATATCCATGAGATATACATGTTATAAGTTGAAAGCAGCCGCTGAAACTTAATCTTCCTTTGTGTTGCTTCAATGCCTTTACTTTGATTTATTGCTTTATGAGTTAACTCTTATGCAAGACTTATTGATGCTTGTCTTGAAGTACTATTCATGAAAAGTCTTTGCTTTATGATTCGTTGTTTACTCATGTCATTACCATTGTTTTGATCGCTGCATTCATTACATATGTTTACAAATAGTATGATCAAGATTATGATGGCATGTCACTTGAAATTATCTTTGTTATCGTTTTACCTGCTCGGGACGAGTGATACGCTTGAGGGATGCTGATACGTCTCCAACGTATCGATATTTCTTATGTTCCATGCTACTTTATTGATGATACCTACATGTTTTATGCACATTATATGTCATATTTATGCATTTTCTGGAACTAACCTATTAACAAGATGCCGAAGAGCCAGTTGCTGTTTTCTGTTTTTGGTTTCAGAAATCCTAGTAAGGAAATATTCTGAATTTGTGAAATCAACGCCCGGGTCCTATTTTTGCACGGAGCTTGGAAGACCGAAGAGGGGAAGTGGGGCCAGGCGCCGTCACCATAGGGCGGCGCGGCCCGGCCCTGGCCGCGCCGACCTATGGTGTGGGGCCCTCGTGTGGCCCCCCACGTTGCCCTTCACTTAAAGCCTTCGTCGCGAAAACCCCAGTACGAGAGCCACGATCGGAAAACCTTCCGAGACGCCGCCAATCCCATCTCGGGGATTCAGGAGATCGCCTCCGGCACCTTGCCGAGAGGGGATTCATCTCCCGAGGACTCTTCATCGCCATGATCGCCTCCGGAGTGATGAGTGAGTAGTTCACCCCCTGGACTATGGGTCCATAGCAGTAGCTAGATGGTCGTCTTCTCCTAATTGTGCTTCATTGTTGGATCTTGTGAGCTGCCTAACATGATCAAGATCATCTATGTAATACTATATGTTGTGTTTGTCGGGATCCGATGGATAGAGAATACTATGTTATGGTGATTATCAATCTATTGTTTATGTGTTTTTTATGATCTTGCATGCTCTCCGTTATTAGTAGAGGCTCTGGCCAAGTTTGTACTCTTAACTCCAAGAGGAGTATTTATGCTCGATAGTGGGTTCATGCCTTCATTGACACCTGGGACAGTGACAGAAAGTTCTAAGGTTGTGATGTGCTGTTGCCACTAGGGATAAAACATTGATTCTATGTCTAAGGATGTAGTTGTCGATTACATTACGCACCGTACTTAATGCAATTGTCTGTTGCTTAGCAACTTAATACTGAATGGGGTTCGGATGATAACACGAAGGTGGACTTTTTAGGCATAGATGCGGTTGGATGGCGGTCTATGTACTTTGTCGTAATGCTCGGATTAAATCTCACTATATTTATCATATCATGTACATACATTGTTATGCCCTTCTCTATTTGTCAATTGCCCGACTGTAATTTGTTCACCCAACATGCTTTTATCTTATGGGAGAGACACCTCTAGTGAACTGTGGACCCCGGTCCTATTCTTTACATCGCATACAATTTACTGCAATACTTTTTTGTTTTCTTGCAAACAATCATCTACACAATACGGTTAAACCTTTGTTACAGCAAGCCGGTGAGATTGACAACCTCGCTGTTTCGTTGGGGCAAAGTACTTTGGTTGTGTTGTGCAGGTTCCACGTTGGCGCGGAATCCCTGGTGTTGCGCCGCATCACATTTCGCCACCATCAACCTTCAACGTGCTTCTGGCTCCTCCTGGTTCGATTAAACCTTGGTTTCTTTCGAGGGAAACTTGCCACTGTGCGCATCATACCTTCCTCTTGGGGTTCCCCAACGGACTTGTACATCTACGGCATCAAACCCCTGAGTCAATAAGAATCGGTGTGTGATCAGAATCCGCCCTTGTCAATGCCTGACAGTTACTAAGGAAATTTTTGTTCCCAAGAGATGGACGCTAGAACTCTATCTAACTTCTCATAAGTAGGTTCAGGAAGACTGTTAGCCCAAGTAAATTGTCTGCCAAAAGAGCAATCTCCCTTAAGTTTAAATGTTCAATTGCATTAAACACAAAGGGCCATCGAGAAATAATTATTATTCTTTTCTTCCCTCTTCGAATAATATTGAAATCACCACCCACCAACATAGGTAATGTTTCAGACTCACATGTTCTTACTAACTCTGCTAAAAATTCACCTTTGTGCATGTCTTGGGCCGCCCCATAAACCGGCACTAAAATCCATTCAAAACCATCTCTTTTGCACTTGATGTGAAGTTTTACACAAAAATCTCCAGTAGTTACCTTTAAAACCTGTAGGGTATCTGAATTTATCCCCCTTGTCAATCCACTAATTAGTCACATATTCACTACATATCCTACGCATAATTAATATCTACTATTTTCATGGCACCCGAATTATGCCCAACCCAGAGGTAGTACGTATCTTCTTTGTTTTGCGAAAAAGTCGGCCATCTGTCGGACCACGCTAGGGGCCTCACGCTTGCTGCTGTTGCGGTTGTCTCATGGATAATGTCGGCGAAGTGGTGGTGCCACCTGCTCGACATCGCAGCCGGATGGCTCCTTCGAAGAGACATAGTCGACAATATGGCAGCCTAGCTTCCTTCGAAGAGATGTAGTCGACAATGTGGTGGCATAACTTCATGCTAGGTGCGGGCGATCGAAGGCAAACGGGACGGAAGGTTAGTTTAGGGAGAGTAGCGACTGAATCGTACCTAAAATTGCTAGCGCCTCGTTTTCTGACGAAAATTTGATAAAAAAATTACAGCTTAAATATCGAAACGGAGAAGTATTAAATAAAATAATTAATATCTAATAAATACATTTTTGTTTGTTTTTATTGGACAGGATTAGAGTCCTGAAGATATACGTCTTGTGAAGCTCATCAATTTTTTCAGGACTCGTTCTTTGTCACGTCTTACATGACACGTGATTTCTCTTCCTTTCTTGATACATATGCTTCTTATTGAAGGTGTCAAACATGGCTACACAGTTATGATGTACGCGACTATTAGTCTGCATTATAGAGGTCCAACAGTTAAAATAATTTTGATGATGTGAATTAACATGGTGTGTTTATTTTAGAAATTTACGCTTTAAATATTGGAATGAAGGGAGTATTAAATAAAATAATTAATATCTAATAAATATTTTTTTTGTTATTTTTTATTAGACAGAGCTAAAGTCCTAGAGATATATACGTCTTGTCATGCTCAACAACTTTTTGAGGACTTCTTCTTTTTGACGTTTTACATGGCACGTGATTTCTCCTCCTTTTTGATACATGTGCTTCTTATTGAACGTGTCAAACATTGTTACACAGTTAAGTACGTGACTATTAGTCTCTTGTTAAATACTATTCATAAATTATAGATTTATCACTTAAAATAATTTTAATGATATGGATTAACATGGTGTCTCAATTTTAGACCTCCGTATTGTTACGTACACTATTAATCTCTTTCTAAATCCTATAAATATAGATCTAATAGTTAAAATAATTTTGATGATATGGATTGACGCGATGCTTCTATTTTAAACCTCCGTGCAGTGTCTTTAGTATATAATAGTAAACAAATAGAAGATTTATGAACTTTTGCTCTGCAGTAGCTTTCTAAGGAAACTGCAGGTCTGATTTCCGGACGTTTGAGAATGTTGATTTGGTCGAGAGACCAAGTTGACACCGGACAATGGTGATTCCCCAAACTGTGCTTAGAAAAGGCATATCATCGAGCTTATGCTTTATAAATACACGATCACCGTGGTAGCAAAGCTCATCATTACAGTTACAGATACAACTTGTGATCCATCTTGTAAAGCATTACTATTAGCCATGGAGTACTCGCCGAAGCTTGCTGCTCTTCGTTCTGGCGTCCGCGATGGCGGCCGCCGTCGTCACTGCCCAAAACTCGCAGCAGGACTTCCTGGACCTCCACAACGCGGCGCGTAGGGACGTGGGCGTCGAACAGGTGATCTGGAACAACACCGTGGCGGCGTGGGCTCAGGACTACGCTGATGCGCACCGCAGCGGCTGCATACTCGGCATTCTCCGTGGCCCCGGCCGTACGGCGAGAACCTCTACGGAGGAGCCGGCGGCGGGGCTAGCTGGTCGGCGGCGGACGCCGTGAACTCGTGGGTGTCGGAGAAGGCGGCTACGACCACGGCAGCAACACCTGCTTGACGGAGCCGTGCGGGCACTACACGCAGGTGGTGTGGCGCAAGTCGACGGACATCGGCTGCGCCCGCGTCGTCTGCGACAGCGGCGACGGCGTTTTCATCATCTGCAGCTACTACCCACCGGGCAACTTTATTGGGGAGCCCTACTAGGGCTACGTTCCTACGTACTACAAAGGTCTAAGCCCGTATATATGGCCTCTATATGGCCCATGCATATGCGTATAGCTATGCATATAAATAATTGAGCTGTGATCATAGTCGTGATTAAGTTATACTACGATCATGGAGTAGTAATAACTAGCCACGCCATGGTTTCACCGGTATTGTACTATCATAGTATTATGTTTCATGTATCAGGCGATGATGTTGTATTGTACAATTGGACTTATGAATAAAAACATAGGGAAACATACGGTTCCATTGTGTTAGCTATCGGATTCTACTGCATTCGCAGAAAAACCCAATATATACGGTCAATATATAAACTTTTTGCATCGCAGACCTCTCACCACGGTTATGTCAAGGGCATGCCCAATAGTTTCGTTTTGGAATAATTTATGAGCTTCCGCTCTGCCTTACATTCAAATAAGGAAGCAATTGAAAGAAGGAAGAGCAAACAAAACACCTATGGAACACTAGATTTTAACATGGAAATCCTCCACAATAAGAGAAAATACCACGGGCGTCAGACAACAAAATTTTACTATATCAGAAGTGTTTACACAACGCTGTGGATTTTCAGTGAAACGATAAACCCTATCCAATGGCTTATAGGATGTATTTGTAGATAGAAATAATGATCCCTACCGCGTGGTATATGATTTTGGATACCGACGTGAGAAACTCTCACCTTCAGACAAATTTCATCTTGTAGTGTGAACAACAATAATCTTCTAAACTCCCACATACTAAACTAATCATCAATCTCGAGAGCGCAACAATCTTGAAAGCCGCCTATGGTCACTCCTGTGAACAAATTGTTGGAGATATGCCCAAGAGGCAATAATAAATTGGTTATTATATATCTTTGTGTTTATGATAAATTTTTATATACCATGCTATAATTGTATTAACCGAAACATTGATACATGTGTGTTATATAAACAACAAGGAGTCCCTAGTAAGCCTCTTGTATAACTAGCTTGTTGATTAATAAATGATCATCGTTTCGTGATCATGAACATTGGATGTTATTAATGACAAGGTTATATCATTATGTGAATGATGTAATGGACACACCCAATTAAGCGTAGCATAAGATCACGTCATTAAATTCATTTGCTATAAGCTTTCGATACATAGTTACCTAGTCCTTTCGACCATGAGATCATGTAAATCACTTATGCTGAAAGGGTACTTTGATTACATCAAACGCCACTGCGTAATTGGGTGGTTATAAAGGTGGGATTAGGTATCCGGAAAGTATGAGTTGAGGCATATGGATCAACAGTGGGATTTGTCCATCCCGATGACGGATAGATATACTCTGGGCCCTCTCGGTGGAATGTCGTCTAATGGCTTGCAAGCATATGAATGGTTCATAAGAGACCACATACCACGGTACGAGTAAAGAGTACTTGTCAGGAGACGAGGTTGAACAAGGTATCGTGATACCGATGATCAAACCTCGGACAAGTAATATATCGCGTGACAAAGGGAATCGGTATCGTATGTAAATGGTTCAATCGATCACTAAGTCATCGTTGAATATGTGGGAGCCATTATGGATCCCCAGATCCCGCTATTGGTTATTGGTCGGAGAGAAGTCTCAACCATGTCTGCATAGTTCGCGAACCGTAGGGTGACACACTTAAGGTTTGATGTCGTTTGAGTAGATATGGAATATGGAATGGAGTTCGAAGTTTTGTTCGGAGTCTCGGATGGGATCCAGGACATCACGAGGAGTTCCGGAATGGTCCGGAGAATAAGATTCATATATAGGAAGTCATATTCCAAGTTTGGAAATGATCCGGTGCATTTATGGAAGGTTCTAGAAGGTTCTAAAAGTCCGGAAGAAACGCACTATGGAAGGTGGAGTCCCGGAGGGACTCCACAACCCTGGCCGGCCAAACCCTAGGGAGGAGTCCCAGGTGGGCTCCACCTAGGGTGGCCGGCCACCCACCCTCAAGGAAAGGTGGGAATCCCACCTAGAGTGGGACTCCCATCTTGAGTACGTTTCCCACCTAAGGTAGGTTTTCTTTTGGGGTCTTATTCGAAGACTTGGGATCCAACTCTTGGGGCTTCCACCTATATAATGAGGGGCAAGGGGAGGGGCCGGCCACCCAAGACCACAAGCTGGCCGCCCCAGCCGGCGCCCAAACCCTAGCCCTCCCCAAACCCTAGCCGCCTCCTCCTCCACCGCAACTCCCGCATACGCTTAGGCGAAGCCCTGCCGGAGTTCTCCACCACCACCGCCACCACACCGTCGTGCTGCTGGGATTCCGAGGAGGATCTACTACTTTCGCTGCCCGCTGGAACGGGGAGAAGGACGTCGTCTTCATCAACACCGAACGTGTGACCGAGTACGGAGGTGCTGCCCGATTGTGGCACCGTCAAGATCAAGATCTTCTACGCGCTTTTTCAAGCGGCAAGTGATCGTCTACATCCACCCCGAGATCTAATCTCGTTAAGCTTTGCGAATCTTCGAGGTTTAGTCTCTTCATCTCCTCGTTGCTACCGTCTACTAGATTAGATCTTGGCTTGGTTTTCGTTCTTGCGGTAGGAAATTTTTTGTTTTCTATGCTACGAATCCCATCAGTGGTATCAGAGCCGTGTCTATGCATAGATTGGTTGCACGAGTAGAACACAATTGTTTTGTGGGCGTTGATGCTTTTGTTGTCTTTAGTTCGTGTACTTTGCATCTTGCGGCATAGTGGGATGAAGCGGCTCGGGCTAACTTTACATGACCGCGTTCATGAGACTTCCACGTTCGACATGCAACTTGTATTGCATAAGTGGCTTTGCGGGTGTCTGTCTCTCCCACTATAGTGAAGATCCAATTTACTCTTTCTATTGACAACACTAGTATCACCGTTGTGGTTCATGTTCGTAGGTAGATTGGATCTTACTCGAAAACCCTAAACCACGTAAAATATGCAAACCAAATTAGAGACGTCTAACTTGTTTTTGCAGGGTTTGGTGATGTGATATGGCCATGATGTGATGATGAATATGTATGAGATGATCATTATTGTATTGTGGCAACCGGCAGGAGCCTTATGGTTGTCTTTAAATTTCATGTTGAGTAGTATTTCAAAGTAGTTGTAATAGTTGCTACATGGAGGACAATCATGAAGACGGCGCCATTGACCTTGGTGCTACGCCGATGATGATGGAGATCATGCCCGTTGATGATGGAGGATCATGTCCGTGCTTTGGAGATAAAGATCAAAGGCGCAAAGACAAAAGGGCCATATCATATCACATATGAATTGCATGTGATGTTAATCCTTTTATGCATCTTATATTGCTTAGATCGCGACGGTAGCATTATAAGATGATCCCTCTCACTAAATATCAAGATAATAAAGTGTTCATCCTTAGTATGCACCGTTGCTAAGACTTGTTGTTTCGAAGCATCACGTGATGATCGGGTGTGATAGATTCAACATGTGCATACAACGGGTACAAGCCAGATTTGTACACGCGGATACTAAGGTTGCCTTGACGAGCCTAGCATGTACAGACATGGTCTCGGAACACGGGATACCGAAAGGTAGAGCATGAGTCATATGATTGATATGATGAACATTTTGAGTGTTCGCCATTGAAATTACATCTTGTTCGTGATGATCGGGCTTGGTGTGGTGGATTTGGTTCGTGTGATCACTAAAACAATGCGAGGGATATTGTTTTGAGTGGGAGTTCACCTAGTTTTTAATTTTGTTAAATTAAAATTTGAACTCAATTTTTCATAAACCTAGTCTAAACTATTGCAAATATATGTTGTAGATCATGGCGTCCCCATCAATCAATTTTAATCAGTTCCTAGAGAAAGAAAAGCTTAAAAGCAATGGTAGCAACTTCACCGACTGGTTCCGTCATGTGAGGATCTTCCTCAATGGCGGAAATCTGCAATATGTGCTCGAAGCACCGCTAGGTCCCCCACCACCCCCTGCAGTATGCGAGGAAGAAAAGAATGTTTTCGAGACTCGGACTAAAGTGTACTCTCAAGTTCAGTGTGCCATCCTATGCAGCCTAGAGGCAGAGCTTCAAAAGCGTTTTGAGCACCACGACCCTTGTGAGATGATCCGTGAGCTCAAAGTTATCTTTGAAACTCATGCGGCCGTGGAAAGCTATGAAGCCTCGAAGCAGTTCTTTGGCTGCATGATGGAAGAGGGCAGCTCCGTTAGTGAGCACGTGTTCGCTATGTCCGGACACGCGAGGAAGCTTAGTGACTTGGGGATTGTGATCCCTAACCAGCTGGGTATTCATCGTGTTCTCCAATCACTGCCACCAAGTTACAAGAACTTCGTGATGAACTACAATATGCAGAACATGAACAAGGAGTTACCTGAACTCTTCTCCATGCTGAAATCTGCTGAGGTTGAGATACAGAAAGAGCACCAAGTGTTGATGGTCAATAAGACCACCAAGTTCAAGAAGCAGGGCAAACCTAAGAAGGACCTCAAGAAGGGTGGCAAGAAAGCTGCCGCTCATCCTGAGAAGCCTAAGGGTGGCCCTAAACCTGATACTGACTGCTATTACTGCAATGGGAAGGGGCACTGGAAGCGGAATTGCTCCAAGTATTTGGCTGATCTGAAGAGCGGCCTTGTCAAGAAGAAGAAAGGTATATCTGATATACATGTTATAGATGTTTATCTCACTGGTTCTCGTACTAGTGCCTGGGTATTTGATACTGGTTCGGTTGCTCACATTTGTAACTCGAAACAGGAACTACGGAATAAACGAAGCCTAGCGAGGGATGAAGTGACGATGCGCGTTGGAAATGGATCCAAGGTCGATGTGATCGTTGTCGGCACGCTCCCTCTACATCTACCATCGGGATTAGTTTTAGACCTTAATAATTGTTATTTGGTGCCTGCGTTGAGCATGAACATTATATCTGGATCGTGTTTAATGCAAGACGGTTATTCATTCAAGTCTGAGAATAATGGTTGTTCTATTTTTATGAATAATATCTTTTATGGTCATGCGCCTGAGAAGAATGGTTTATTTCTATTAAATCTCGATAGTAGCGATACACATGTTCATAACATTGATGCTAAGCGAATTAAATTGAATGATAATTCTACTTACATGTGGCACTGTCGTCTTGGTCATATTGGAGTGAAACGCATGAAGAAACTCCATTCCGATGGATTACTTGAGTCACTTGACTTTCAGTCACTTGTCAGATGCGAAGCATGTCTAATGGGAAAATGACTAAGACTCCATTCTCTGGTATTATGGAGCGAGCTACAGACTTATTGGAAATCATACATACCGATGTGTGCGGACGCGGTGGTTATCGTTATGTTCTAACCTTCACAGATGATCTGAGTAGATATGGGTATATCTATTTCATGAAACATAAATCCGAGACTTTCCAGAAGTTCAAGGAATTCCAAAGTGAAGTAGAAAATCAACGTAACAAGAAGATCAAGTTTCTGCGTTCTGATCGCGGAGGCGAATATCTGAGTTATGAGTTTGGCATGCATTTAAGGAAATGCGGAATACTTTCACAGTTGACACCGCCGGGAACACCACAGCGCAATGGTGTGTCCGAACGTCGTAATCGAACTCTCTTAGATATGGTTCGTTCTATGATGTCTCTTACCGATTTGCCATTATCGTTTTGGGGTTATGCATTAGAGACAGCAGCATTCACTTTAAATAGGGCACCATCGAAATCCGTTGCAACAACACCGTATGAATTATGGTTTAATAAGAAACCTAAGCTGTCGTTCCTTAAAGTTTGGGGTTGCGAAGCCTATGTAAAAAAGTTACAACCGGACAAGCTAGAACCCAAAGCGGAGAAATGTGTCTTCATAGGATACCCTAAGGAAACTATAGGGTATACTTTCTATCACAGATCCGAAGGCAAAATCTTTGTTGCTAAGAACGGAACCTTTCTTGAGAAAGAGTTTCTCACTAAAGAAGTGACTGGAAGAAAAGTAGAACTCGACGAGGTTACTGAACCTTCTCTCGTTGATCAGAGTAGCGCAGTACCGGAAGATGTTCTGTGCCGCCTGCACCGGTAACAGAGGAAGCTAATGATAATGATCATGAAACTTCGAGCGAAGTAGCTACTGAACCTCGCAGGTCGACAAGAGAACGTACCACTCCTGATTGGTATGATCCTTGTCTAAATCTCATGATTGTGGACAACAATGATGAGGACCCTGCGACGTATGAAGAAGCGATGATGAGCCCAGATTCCAACAAATGGCAAGAAGCCATGAAATCCAAAATGGGATCCATGTATGATAACAAAGTATGGACTTTGGTAGATCTACCTGATAGCCGCAAGGCTGTTGAGAATAAATGGATCTTCAAGAGAAAAACAGATGCTGGTAATGTTACTGTCTATAAAGCTCGACTTGTCGTAAAGGGTTTCCGACAAATTCAAGGTGTTGACTACGATGAGACTTTCTCACCTGTAGCGAAGCTAAAGTGAGGATTTTGTTAGCAATAGCTGCATTTTTCGATTATGAGATTTGGCAGATGGATGTCAAAACGGCATTCCTTAATGGTGACATTGAGGAAGAGTTGTATATGGTACAACCCAAAGGTTTTGTCGATCCTAAAAATGCTGACAAGGTATGCAAACTTCAGCGTTCCATTTATGGACTGAAGCAAGCATCCAGGAGTTGGAACCGACGCTTTGATAAGGTGATCAAAGACTTCGGGTTTATACAGTGCCATGGAGAGGCCTGTATTTACAAGAAAGTGAGTGGGAGCTCTGTAGCATTCCTGATATTATATGTAGATGACATATTATTGATTGGGAATGATATAGAACTATTAAACAGTGTAAAAGGTTATTTGAATAAGTGTTTTTCAATGAAGGACCTTGGTGAAGCAGCGTACATTTTAGGCATCAAGATTTATAGAGATAGATCAAGACGCCTAATAGGGCTTTCACAGAGTACATACCTGGACAAGATTCTAAAGAAGTTTAGAATGGATGAAAGTAAGAAAGGATTCTTACCGATGTTGCCAGGTAAGGTCTTGAGTAAGACTCAAGGTCCGGCTACAGCAGAAGAAAGAGAGAGGATGTGTAAGGGTATATTGCCCCTATGTGTGGTTTTGGTAATTAATGACAACCCCTATGGACTAATGTTTTCATTGAGTTTATATGAAGGAATATTCCATAGGTACTACTTGTACTCCATATGTTGGATTCAAGTATGGATGCCATGAAGATAAAGATATACCTTGTGTATTGGCATCAAGATCATCGGTTTGAAGATATATATGTGATATGATCAAGAAGATAAAATGAAGATGGAGTTCTTAGGTGGAACTCAATATTAGCCATGCTCTATCTTAAGTGAGTATGAGAAGATACAAGGTTGAGTTGGGCAAGTTCAAGATGAGCATCTTGAGTGGATCACATGCTTGAAGCTTGCCGTCCATTTGGTGATAATGGACATGTGAAGATGTGCATCAATGGGCTTTCCCATCATAGTGTATGGGGGAGCATTTGTGAGTCTTCACGAAGCAACATTGATCAAGTGAGGCATTCCGGCTTGTGTAGAGCTTGAAGATTTATCATCAAGATCAAGCGGGATGCGCAAGGCAAAGGTATGACCTTGATAGGTTTTCCTTTTGCCGGTCTCAAGGTGGTTGATGGGAGACCGGATTATAGGATAGATAGCCGCACTATTAAGAGGGGCTTTCGGTTGGGTAACTTGATCACATCGTCTTAGGGAGCTCAACCCTTTGCATACTTTGCATATCCTTATTGCTTCTTGGTGTTTTTCTGTGTGAGGTTCTTGAGCTTGTTGCTAGATTTACAACAAGCTCAAGTTCATCGAAAACGGAATCCGCATGCATCTTCTATTGCGTTTTCGAGTTTGGACGTCTTCACCGTTTCTTGACGGTGGGAGACTCCCTCTCTAAAAACATCTAAAAATATCATGTGAGGAGTCTCCATATTTCCAACAAAATTGGTTTCATGTCAATCGGGGTCCGGACACAAAAGTTATCACAGTTTTAGTAAAACATGTTTTTCCGGTTTCTCGCCCGGTTTGACCGGCCTCCCAACCGGGCAGTCGGCGCGCAGTCCGGTCGACCGGTCGCCAACCGGTCGCCAACGGGCGCCAACCGGATGACCTCCTGGACGACACAAAGTGACCCCGGTCGGGGTCCGGCCTGCCGACCGGTTTGGACCGGCTGGTCCGGTCTGTGGCCCGGTCTGACCGGGCCCTGGACCGGACGGCCCGGCCTCAGGCCCGGTTGACCGGCCTCCTCGATGGTTGACTCAGCCCAACTTTTCCCCAACGGTTATATTTTCTCTTGGGCTATAAATAGCCCTTCTTCCACCTTGGGCTGAGTTAGTTCTTCCCCTTTCTTCACCTCCATTGTTGCTCTTGGAAGAACTTGCTTCCCCTCTTGATTCCCCCCATGATTCTTGCCCATTCTTGAGGATTTGAGAGAGGAGATCTAGATCTACAATCCCCACCAATCAATTTCTCCTCTAAGTGAGGGGAACCCTTTGGATCTAGATCTTGGAGTCTTTTGTTGACTTTCCCCATTGTTCTTCCTCTCCAATCTCATCCTAGCATTTGTTGTTCGGGTGGGATTTGAGAGTGAAGGACTTGAACACCTCTAGTGTTCTTGCTTTGCATCATTGCATAGTGTTGAGCTCTCCACCACGATTAGTTCGAGTGAGAGACCGTGAGCTTGTTACTCTTGGAGGGAAACCTCCTAGTTGGCTTGGCGGTTGGTGCTCCGGTGATCTCTTCAAGAAGATTGTGAAGAGGCCCGGGCTTCTCCTTCGTGGAGCTTGTGAAGTGGTTGTGGAGCTTGCCATCTCCGGAGCGGAGGAAAAGCTAACCATAAGGAAAGGGCCATTATCCTTCGTGGGTGTGGTTCGGAGAATAGGGTGAGCCTTCGTGGCGCGGGGAATCCTTCGTGGGACCTCCACTCCTCCAAACGTGACGTACCTTGTTGCAAAGCAAGGGAACACGGGAATACATCCTCGTCTCCGCGTGCCTCGGTTATTTCTATACCCGAGCTCTCTTTCCTTGTGATAGCCATCGTGCTTGAAGTATATATATATCTTGCTATCACTTGTGCTACATATATCTTGTGCCTATCTTGCTTAGCTCTAGTTGTTATTGTTATACTTAGTTGAGCTTAGCATATCTAGGGTTTGTGCTTGTAAACTAAACAATAGTTTAATTCCGCATTCTTACAAGACAAATCCGAAAGAGTTTGTAATTGCCTATTCACCCCCCCCTCTAGGCGACATCTCGATCTTTCAGGATGAATCAGATCCCCTATGCCTCGGCGGTAGGCTCTATCATGTATGCCATGCTGTGTACTAGACCGGATATAGCACATGCTATTAGTTTGACTAGCAGATATCAAAGTGATCTAAGAATGGAACACTGGACAGCGGTCAAGAATATCTGAAGTACTTGAAAAGAACTAAGGATATGTTTCTTTGTTATGGCGGTGACCAAGAGCTCGTTGTAACTAGTTACACCGATGCAAGTTGGAACACGATCCTGATGACTCTAAGTCTCATCTGGGTACGTGTTTATATTGAATGGTGATGCAGTAAGCTGGTGCAGCTCCAAGCAGTGCACGGTGGCGAAGTCTTCAACTGAATCAGAATACATAGCGGCTTCGGAGGCTTCATCGAAAGCGGTATGGATGAAGAGGTTCATTGTTGAGCTCGGTGTGGTTCCTAGTGCATTGGACCCGCTAGTCATTTATTGTGACAACATGGGTGCCATCGCCAATGCACAAGAACCAAGGTCACACAAGAAGCTAAAGCATATCAAGCTGCGTTTTCATTCGATTCGCGAGTACATCGAAGATGGAGAAGTAAAGATTTGCAAAGTACACACTGATCTGAATGTAGCAGATCCGTTGACTAAAGCTCTCCCTAGGGCAAAGCATGACCAACACCAGAATGCCATGGGTGTTAGGTACCTTACAATGTAATCTAGATTATTGACTCTAGTGCAAGTGGAAGACTGTTGGAGATATGCCCAAGAGGCAATAATAAATTGGTTATTATATATCTTTGTGTTTATGATAAATGTTTATATACCATGCTATAATTGTATTAACCGAAACATTGATACATGTGTGTTATATAAACAACAAGGAGTCCCTAGTAAGCCTCTTGTATAACTAGCTTGTTGATTAATAGATGATCATCGTTTCGTGATCATGAACATTGGATGTTATTAATGACAAGGTTATATCATTATGTGAATGATGTAATGGACACACCCAATTAAGCGTAGCATAAGATCACGTCATTAAGTTCATTTGCTATAAGCTTTCGATACATAGTTACCTAGTCCTTTCGACCATGAGATCATGTAAATCACTTATGCTGAAAGGGTACTTTGATTACATCAAACGCCACTGCGTAAATGGGTGGTTATAAAGGTGGGATTAGGTATCCGGAAAGTATGAGTTGAGGCATATGGATCAACAGTGGGATTTGTCCATCCCGATGACGGATAGATATACTGGGCCCTCTCGGTGGAATGTCGTCTAATGGCTTGCAAGCATATGAATGGTTCATAAGAGACCACATACCACGGTACGAGTAAAGAGTACTTGTCAGAGACGAGGTTGAACAAGGTATCGTGATACCGATGATCAAACCTCGGACAAGTAATATATCGCGTGACAAAGGGAATCGGTATCATATGTAAATGGTTCAATCGATCACTAAGTCATCGTTGAATATGTGGGAGCCATTATGGATCTCCAGATCCCGCTATTGGTTATTGGTCGGAGAGAAGTCTCAACCATGTCTGCATAGTTCGCGAACCGTAGGGTGACACACTTAAGGTTTGATGTCGTTTGAGTAGATATGGAATATGGAATGGAGTTCGAAGTTTTGTTCGGAGTCTAGGATGGGATCCAGGACATCACGAGGAGGGAATGGTCCGGAGAATAAGATTCATATATAGGAAGTCATATTCCAAGTTTGGAAATGATCCGGTGTGTTTATGGAAGGTTCTAGAAGGTTCTAGAAAAGTCCGGAAGGATAAGGAAGGTGGAGTCCCGGAGGGACTCCACCAACCCCAGCCGGCCAGCCTCCACCTAGGGTGGCCGGCCACCCTCACTCAAGGAAAGGTGGGAATCCCACCTAGAGTGGGACTCCCATCTTGAGTAGGTTTCCCACCTAAGGTAGGTTTTCTTTTGGGGTCTTATTCGAAGACTTGGGATCCAACTCTTGGGGCTTCCACCTATATAATGAGAGGCAAAACAACAGGTGAACTTGTTCCTAAACGATACTTTGATTGATGAGAACTTTATACTACCTAAGTCCTATTACTTATGTGTCATCAGGTATGAAGAGGAGACAAGCATCGCACGAGGAGGAGAGGAGCAGCTGGACGTGAAGATGGACGTGAAGCTGGACAAGGAGCTGGACATGAAGATATCTCATGGACGCGCGAGGGAGGAGCGGGAGGAATGCGCGAGAGGAGAAGAAGAAGTCCAGGCCGGTCCAGCGCCCGGTCAGACCGGCCCCCACGCCGGGCAGCCCGGTCCCTGGCCCGGTCGACCGGCCGCCAACCGGAAGCCAACCGGAGGAGCGTATCGTACTAGGCAGAAACCGGAAACTTCGCAGATTTTCGGTTGCCGCCCGGTTGACCGGACCACGACCGGACCACGGTCCACAGCCCGGTCGACCGGATTCCAGACCGGACCAGTCCGGTCTGTCTCGACGATCTATTCTGGGTCGGTTTTACTTGTATCTTTCGACCAGAACTCGTCCCGGATGCCTATATAAGTGCCTTGGACGACCCCCTAGCTGCTTTAGACCACGTTTAAGATAAACCCTAGTTCTTAGTTGTTTGCTCTGCAAAACTATTTAATTCCCTACACCATATTGCTTGATATTGTGTAGATCCTGATAAAGTCTTGTGTGATCTGCTGTTCCATTGGGAATTAGACGGTTGCAACTTACCGCTTCGTGGTCGGCCGCTACGTGCGCAAGTGTGTGGAGTTGAATATCTTGGAGGTTGAGCTGCTGCATGCGCGACGAGGACCAATCGCGAGATCTATGCTCATACAGTTAGATCCACTACGTCGTCGGCGCCTCCTCGATCATCCGGCAGCCGATCGTCCGGCCGCCTGCTCGGAGGGCAGCTCCTCCCGTCGTCACCGCCACAACAAGCCGCCACAAGAAACTGCTGGGAGAGTCTCTGCCTCAACCGCCACCGGCGGAGCCTAAAGGCAAGGCCGCTGCACCGCTATCGCCCATCCCATCACCCAATGAAGATGACATCGATGATGATGGGCCGGTAGACGTCGATGCCTACCTCAACACCGGCGCCGACATAGATGATTTGTACATGGCGGGCGCGGATGAAGAAGCATACCGCGCTCGCGACGAACCAGCTGGCCCACCCAAGGCAACCAAACAGCGCCTGGTGTTCCGCGGCTTCTCTCAAGAGACGCCTCCGGCAGCCGATACACAAGAGCCAACCGCCGCAAACATCTTCAGCCCCAATACGCTGATCAAGAAGGTCAACGAGCAGTTTGAAGCGTCAGGGGCCGTTGCTCCGAAGAAGCCCCGTAAAAGACCTAGTAAGAACAAGGAGAAGTCTGCGAGCCAGCCACCTCCGACGATCCGTCATCGGGACTCCATGGTACCTCCCAGCAAGGATGGCTTGACCAGAATGCATGAAGCTGGCAAACCAATACTGGGTCCGGAGCTGCAACACCTTGCTTCCGGAGATATGCTGCCTCTGCAGGACAGTATCCTGGTCCTAGAGAATATCCTTCTTAAGGACAAAGATCCAAATTACCCGGTCTTCGCGGTCAGGGTGCCAAGAGATGTGGGCTTCGTCACTGATGCCCCCGCGGATATATTCTTTATAGCGTACGAGGACATCTTCAAGCTATTCCACTCGAGAAGGCTGGACTATAACTTGGTCCGCCTATTCGCGCTCAATCTGGCGATGAAGATCAAGAGAGAGAGTACCCCGGACGTCGCGATAGCGGATCCCTACTACATGCGTGAAAGCCAGTTGGCCTTATCAGCGGTGCGGGTCCGGGCTTCGTTGTACCTACAGAAGTGCTTCTTGGACAACAAGAGGAAGGACAACATCCTCTTGGCTTACTTTCCCGAGTAAGTACACATCCGCTAGCCCTGTAATAAATTTCTTTTCCATTGCTCATTTCCAACATCGATCTTGTTCCAAATTTGTGTTGCGCAGAGACACGTACTGCGTACTCATCTCCATCGCCCCGAAGTATTCTCTTGCCACCTATTTCGACTCGGGGAGTACGAAAAAGAAGAACTACGCCAGAATAAGGGGTGTGCTAGATGATGCTCTCGAGGGCTACTTCAAAAAGGGAGGCGCCTTCAAAGAAAAGGCGGAATGTTTCAGGGATGATGGTAAACACAAGTTCAAGCACGTGTTCGAGTTCCCCTGTGTCAAGCAGCCGGAAAACAGCACTCTGGAGGCCTTCTATGTCATGCATCACCTAAAAGGGTTTGTCCGGGATAGCCAGAACTTGCGTTTACCATCTGCTCTCCGAGGATGGGCCGAAAAGTTGGCGCGGATCAACGATGATGACCTCAGAGAAGACTTCCATGATACCAAGGTCAAGTTATCACATATCATCATTCAAGACGTCATCACAGGGGGAGGGCCCTTGAACCAGGGTAGAGCGTTATGCAAGAGGGACATCGAACACCGCCTCAAAGCGCAGGGTGACACGAGGACGTGGATTACAAAAGATCTGTACAAGCCGTTCCCGGAGCCCTGCGAGCCTTGACTTAGTGTGTGATAAACTAGCTATCTTCATCGGTTAGTTTGTATATATATCGATGGACGTGGTCTTTTGTGTGGGTCGTAATTAAACTCTAAGTACTATGTTCATCGGTTTATGTGTATCGGTGGACGTCGTCTTGTGTGTGCGCGTCGCAAACTTATTGTTGCCGTGCTCAACTTTACTATATACTTTGCTCTAATATTTATCAACATATATATATGCATGATGTACTAATATGATATACTAATATGCCTTGTCAATAGAGATGCCGACGTACGTTGTGTACAAGGGTCGGGTTCCAGGTGTCTACGAGGAGTGGCAGGACTGTCTCGAACAGGTGCACAAGTTCAGCGGGAACAGCTACAAGGGATACGCGACTAGAGAGGAGGCGGTAGCACAGTGGAGGGCACACGTGGGCAAGAAGAAGAACCGGCTGAAGTTCTTGGTCCCCCTCTTACTCACCGCCACCGCGGTTGTACTCTACTTTACTTTAGTCTAGGTGGCCGGTGACGATGCATGTGTATGCGACGAGATGAACACATGTATGTGTATGCGGATCAAACACAGGGCTACTTGTGGATTTGGATCCTCGCGTCGTCCCGCAAATCTTCGGCCACGTCCGTGCGGTTGCTAGGGCGTGCCACCTGACCTAGACCCGATCAGGAAGGTGTTAGTGCTTCGATTGTTCCTGCATGGTAGACACGTAAACATTAAATACGAGCCCTATCGGCTCTCAGGTTTCCCTGTGGATCGGCTCAAGGAGCCGATCGCCCATGTTTCACGTTGGATTGGCATGGGGATCCTGCTTGATCAGGACAAAGCTAAAACGATCCATGACAGTTTAGGGTTTTCACCGCATAATCGGAACGTCCTACGTGCGATCGGGCCCTAGGCTACGAGAGATGATGCAAACTACCCCTCTGAGGACCTAAAAACCAACATAACGTTGATTCTCGGAACATCCCTCGCGAGGGACGGTAGCTGCGCCTAGCGCAACCGGATGTCCGACCCCGACTTAAAGCCTAACTATGCGAATTAAACTAATCCTTGCGGAGCAAGGAGCAACTATAACGGATCGGATCTACTAACACGAGCAAGCAAGATGCTGCCCTTACGTCTGGATAGACGTAAGGGCAGCTAGATGTCGAGGGACGGCATCGCCACGCAGATATGCACGTGAAAGCATCAATGCAAGCCTAAACACCTAAGGATAAATGTGCTGCTCGCCATCAACAAGGCTTCAGCACGAGCAGTACAAGGTTGACGAATAAACGTATCTGCCTAGATCGCTATGCGATGCGGGAGAAACCCTCGAAGAAAGGGGTGGCGATGCGCCTGATTTGTGTTGGTTGAACGATGATTGTCCTCCTTTTCCGATAACCCTAGATACATATTTATAGTCCAAGGGACTTTCTAATCGAGGCGTGCACCTAACCGTGCACGGGCCAGACTCTATCTCTTTAATCTAAATTACAATGCGATCTACTATATTACAGATACACGGGCAATTAGCCCAAACTCTTAGCGCAAGGCCGCTTCAAAGATGTGTAATCTTCAAAGCCCATCTTTACTTACGGCCCACCTCCGATTTGGCCAAAATCGGGTGGTAACACATGCCCCCTGGTTTTGATAATGATAATTGCAAAAATCTGTGTCTTCGAAGGGTCATATGGTGGCGGAACCGACGCATATTCTTCATCATGACGTTTTGCCTTCACAACTTCACCACGATTTGAGTTCACGCACCACGTCCTCGGAAACTGCTTAAGCATTAAATCGCTATATCCCCTTTTTATTTGGCCACTTCCTGTAGTTCCCTTCTTCATCCCCTTCGCACTAGCACTTCCAAAAACCCTCCTCTGCCGTCATGTCTTCTTCTTCCTCCTCATCGGGTCTTTCCACGCAGTCCTCCCCCTTCCGCGAGCCGACGCCGGAGTGGAACCCGGAAGAGGCCCATGCGGCCAACATCCGCCGCGCCATCGAGGCCGGGGACGAGCCGAGCCACAGCTCCATCTGGTCAGAGGACGACCAGTCCCTGACCGATGGGGAGAGCGTCCTCCGTAGCCTCATCAATGGGGCAGCGGGGACGGAGAGCGACGACGACGACCTTCCCTGGGCGGGAGTCACCTCCGAGGAGGAGGTGGAGGAGGAGGAGGAGGAGGAGGACGATAGTTCTCCGAGAGCCGCCGTGGCTCGCCCCCTGGCCGGGTCTCGGCGACGACAGCGATGACCACGTCATGATGAAGAGACGAGGACAATGAAGGTCCTGCCGGCGGCCGCTACAACAACGGAAGCAGGCCGGCGGGAATGGCGCCGGCATTAGCGACAGCGGCAGTGACCGGCCCGACCCCTAGATAGGAGCAGAGCTGGGAGTAGTAGGCAGAACTGACCTTGTCCCCTGGCAATTCCTTTTGAGAGCAATCGGCTCCTTCTATGTAAGAAATCTGGTTATCAATGAAGAAATTTCTCCAATTTGACTTTGTCGATCTCTTCCATATTAGATTAGCCGATTGTCACTTCGGTCAATGCTCAACGAGCCGATGGCACCGCATCGGTCTCTCACGATAAATCTCAGGATAGATCCATCCGAACCTCCAAACTCTCGATCAGACAGGGCCAAGCTATAATCGTGCAAACCCCCAGATCTTGGAAATGCAGATCCGACTGAATGGAATGTTAGACTTAGCGGCAAGTTCCTGAAATAACGTCCATTCTCCTCATTAACTTTAAATTTCAGACATTCTTCTGCCGCATTCTTCTCTTCCTGATCCTCTTTGCCTTCAGGAGAGCCCTAGGACTGTTGCTGGATCAACTCGAATGCTGAAGCTAACACCTTGCAAAAACAGGCACCATTCGCCCATAACTGTCCTTGTGATGCTCCATTTCCTTGCAGCACAAACTGATCCAGAGCCCATCGATGATCATGGCTCGCCCTTCGAATACCTCCCGTCAGCTCCGGCCGTTCTCCTCTGCAATAATCCACCACCTTTCAAACAAGCTGTGATGCAGAGTCAGCCGATTCCGCTTTCAATAGCAGAGAACCTCCAAGGTGAGCTGCCCCCCGAGCCACTCCAGCTCTTCATCAAAACTGGGCAGGAAAGCTTACGTCCAAGGAGACAATGCACTAGGACGGCTCTGGAAGGATCAGCAGCTCCCTTGAACTAAGAAGCTTCATTCTTAGCTCCATTCTTGATCTTGCTGCTCAGATCAGCTCATCACCTCGGGCGGGTGTCGGCTTCTGATGCATGCTTACGCGGCGGTATCCCTTAGTCGATAAGCGGGACATGGCTTTGAATCACTAAGTCGTGTCTACGCATGTTGTGCTAAATTTTTGGATTTCCATTTTAAACCTTGAACTCTTGGGCTTTGGCATGCATCCTCGACTTCATATCCGTGTCTCATCCATCTATGTGCCCAGAACCGATTACGTAAAGTGATTGATGGTATCTGACTCTTGACAATCTGTTGGATCAATGCTGATTGCAGTGATGTATTGAGAGATAATTTTGGCCGATTGCAGGAATCGGCCTCCTTTTCCGTTGCAATGCTTGGCGATGGTTTGCAACTTCTTGAATTTCACTTGTAGCCTACGACGTGTTGGAGATAGATATACATGTATTTTGAGTGGTGAGATCGGCCTTGCCACCAATGTATCCAATGTCTTGGACGTGCTACTCTGTCAGGACCACGGCTTGTACCAGCCGATGCCTCTGCATCGGCACCAGTGTCTGTGCATGTGGGGTTTGAAAATCTGTTTAAGAGCCATACTCTCTTTGGCGAGCGCGCCTTTCCCATGCTCAATGTTTGCTGGTTGCCTGCAGCCGGATCGGGCCGTGCTCTTCTCAACGTGTCTGAGTGCGTACCTCAGCTATTCAGGATTGCGACCGGCCTCTACGCTTACGAGAATGGTGAGTCCATTGAGCACCACCTTGGTCGGTGATACTTATCTTCTTCTCCATCTGACTCCTCAAAGTCTTCTGAGTGACTCAGCTGTGAGTTATTCAGGGTGGAAGGTCCTAGACGCTCGAACACTGAAGCTTCGTTTGTCCTTCTCCTTTGCTGTTTGCATTCTGGACAGTTCTCGATTGTTGGCAATCGGCTCATTCCAGAGTCCCAGCAATGTTTGAAGAAAGGGCAGTCAGTGCCTATCCATGTCATCTTGCTCCTTTGACCTCCTACGGCGTGACGTTAGCCTCGTTCCTTCCATCCTCTTGACGATACCTCCACCTTCCACTTGCTCCAGACGACAGTGTTTCTCATCGTCTTCATCATCAACGTCGCCGTCGGTCATCTTAACACTCCATATGTTGTTGAGGAGATGCACGAAGTGGGGCGCGTGCCGTATGCTTCTCCTCCCTCCTCAGGTTCCAGGTAATCTTTATCTCATCATCTTGTGGCCGGTCTGCGTGGAGCAGCACTCCTCTGCATCTCTTTATACGGTGGCTGCTCTCTGCCCCCATCCGCGCTATGGCGTTCACCGACCTAAGCCATATTGACACTAAAGGAGAACCCTGGCTCCCTTATAGAGTGGCTGAGATCCACCATATTGACGCCATGCGACGGACACGTGTTTCCTTTGAGCTTGATGTTGCGAGAACGGGTTGTCTCAGAGGAGCCGATGAGCTCGGCTTCACAGATGGCCTTCAGCTCATCGTATTTCTTCCTTGTGCTCCTTGAGTCCTTGTAGAGTGATTGCTCCTGCCTTATAGGATCTTAGATGTTCGTGGATGTTGCGAAGGTTGTCCCACGGGCGTGCAGAATGTATTTACCCTCCAAAACCCACCGTGGGCAGTGGCTGAGCAACACGAGGCGAGAGCTCCCAGAGGCGCTGAGGCTAGATGTCTGGCACCTGCGTGGTACGCAAATCTTAAAGCACGTGCAGCGGTTGCTGGGCGTACACTGGCTAGACACGTCAGGAAGGTGTTAGTGCTTCGATTGTTCCTGCATGGTAGACATTAAATGCGAGGCCCTGTGGGCTCTGGTTTTCCTGTGGATCGGCTCAGGTGATCCCCATGTTTCACGTTGGATTTACAATGGCATGGGGATCCTGCTTGATCAGGACAAAGCTAAAGCGATCCACGACGGTTGAGGTTTCACCGCATATTAGGAGCATCCTCGTCAGGCCAGACCACTGCAAGTGAGGAGATGATGAAACTACCCTGAGGCTGATTAACATAACTGATTGAAGTTCCAGACATACTGAGACGTGTGCATGCATGCTTGCCGGATCGTCGAGCCGGCCTGGGCTGCTATGGGGATCAAACTAATCCTTGCGGAGCAGACAACTATAACGGATGGATCTCACCTAAGTAACCGAGCAAGCAGATCTTGCCTTCGTCTGGATGGTGATAAGGCAGCTAAATCTGAGAGCGGCATCATGCTGGGTATGCCATTGAAAGCATCGTCTAGGCCCTATTTTCTAAGGATAAATAAATCTTGATCGCCATCAACAAGGCTTCGGCACGAAGCGTACAAGGTTGACGAACTCAAAGCGTATCTGCCTAGATCGCTAGATGCGATCTAGGCAGCATCTACCCGGGAGAAGCCCTCGAAGAAAGGGGTGGCGATGCGCTTTGATTTGTGGTGGTTGAGCAGTAGTTGTCCTCATACTACATTAACTGAATCATATTTATAGTCAGGGACTTTCTAATCGAGCGTGCACTGTTGTTGCCAGACCAGATTCTATCTCTTAATCTAAGTTACAATGCGATCTATATTATAGATACACGGGCAATTAAGCCCAAACTCTTCGCGCGAGGGACGCTTCAAAGATGCTCCACGTGTAATCTTCAAAGCCCATCTTTACTTACGCCCACCTCTGATTTGGCCAAAATCGGGTGGTAACGGTATGCGACGAGATGAACACATGTATGTGTATGCGACGATCAACACATTTCTACTTGTGTAATTTGGATCTAAATGATGTAATGATGAAGACTTGTGTGTATCATGTCATTTGTGTGTCATTTCTGACTATTTCTGTTATTTCTGGAATGTGCTATGTATTTCCTGTATATACCTGTATATTTCCTGTCAAATACCAGTATATACTGCAGAAATGGAAAAAATTCGAAAATCCAAAAATTAACATTCTGTGGCGCATGAACTGGCAGTGCGCCACAAAAACTTATAAATATTCTGTGGCGCATGGAGATGTAGTGCGCCACAAAATCTGGCGCCAAATTCTGTGGCGCACGATCAATGGTGCGCCACAGAAGTCTAAGATTCTGTGGCGCACTGAACAGCGTGCGCCACAGAATTCCAAACTTCTGTGGCGCACCCGCTGCTGCGCCACAGAATTTAAATACTAGTCGCGTGGCATCTGTGGCGACGGCCATATGCGCCACGGAATCTCGATTAGGTGTACGGTTAACCCTTTTCCACTAGTGCTCCAGTTAGATAACGAACACCATTCCTCTCAATAAGGCTACAAAACATTTCTTAAGTTAGCTCTAAATCTAGGGACACCCACGCTGTCATGAGCATCCAAGAATGGTACTAACAAACTTTTAATTTCATAGAGACATCCAACTCAAATTATAACTCATGATAAGTATTTCTGTAAACTTTAGCCTAAGAGACACACACGGTGTGCACACTGTCACCTTCACACCGTGGGACAAGGTGTCTCCGGAGATCACATAATAAAACCACTTGAGTAGCATAATAGATGAAGAGTAACATCTACTTATTCAACTAGATTGCAAAGCTCATGATCACATAATGATCATACCATGGGAGAGAGATATAGACCACATAGATGCCGTGAAGCCCTCGGCCTCAGGACTACTCCCTCCTCATCATGGGAGTCAGCAACAACGATGAAGATGGCGGTGGAGTTGATGGAGATGGCATCTGGAGTCAATTCCCCGTCCAGACGAAGTCTTAGGAGCAGAGACTTAAATGCACAAGGCATATCTTAATGGCGGCGGAGCTACAGACTTTTCATGAATGGAGGCTGATTGATTTTAGGGTGTTGCGTGGAGGCAATATATAGGCGGAAAGAGAGGCGAGGTGGGTGAAACAGGAATTTTTACCACCCCTAGGCGCGGCCAGGGGTGGCCCGCACCTGAGCATGATGTGGCCGCCCTCTGTAATCTTCTAGTCCTATGCTTTGCACTCAGTCTTGAATTAGGGAAAAATAGAGTTTGGCTTTGATCCCGTATTAGAGAATATTTCTCTTTAAATTTTCAAGTACAACAATGAAAACAAGGTAACTTGCTTGTGGCATCTTGTTAATAGGTTAGTTTTGAAAATACATAAAAATGCCACGAAGTGTAAACAAAACATATAGAAATTGGTGTAAAACAAGCATGGAGGATAAAAAATTATGAATACGTTTGCAACGTATCGGTGGCCCTCGAGCACAAAAACCAAAGTGGGAAGGTTCAGGAAGAATGTCTCTGTGAAATTCCCAGTGGTCATTACGGGGGCATATTCAGTCATCGGTGTCAACCAAAAGTACAAGAAGTATTGGGAGACGATCAAGGCGTTGATGAGCGCAGCTACTCAAGTCGGATTACCGCACGATGACGGTGAAGGGAGCAAAGGCAATATCGACATTTGGGCCTTCATCCAGCGTCGGTGAACTTGTTCCATGGGTTCCATCACGAGATCGAGACCAGAGGCGACAGCGGCGCCGACATCGCCCAACTGGTACGACTCTTTCTTACATAATCTTAGTGCCTAGTTTAATCACGATCGATTGCTTCTTTGATTAGTTCGAGGCGTGCCATGACGTGTGCTGAACTTGGTAGGGTTTAGGCCTTTCGTGCTGCTTGCATTGCTATAGCAAGCTCAAAATGAATGAGAAATGGCGGTTGACGCGCCTGTCGTTGTCCAAGGGGAAAGACGCCATTGATCTGGATGCGCCGCTGGCAACGTCGGCAGGGCGTCCTACTGCGTCGTCTGAGAAGACGCAGGCGTCGATCACGAAATGCCTCGCCGACGTCTCCTCGACCTTTCTCTCCCGCGACAAAAAGGCCGACGAAAGGTGGGCGGAGCTGCTCAAGAGGCAAGAAGAGAAGATGGAGCTCAAGAAACGCAAGGAGGACATGTCCCTGCTGACCGCGTCGACAGCTGGAATGTCTCCCCGGACGCGGGCGGCGCACAACTTCTTCAAAGGCCAGATCCTCGACGACATCGAAGCCAAAATGGCGGCGGCGGACGCGGCGGCCCTGGCAGCGGCAGCGCAGCAAGAGCCGGCTGACGCGTCTTCGCTAGTACACTGCGTCGTGACACTCGGCATCTCCATGGGTGTCTCCAGCATCAGCATCATCAGCGCCGGCCTCGTCCTCGGAGATGGAGCAGCCTGCCGGGTAGAGCACGACGAGGTCGTCGTGATCGGCGGTCCTACGCCCGATTGAGGATGCGGCGTCGGTGTGTGGGCATTCTTTCTCTCATTTATGTTTAGCTTGCACACTGAAATCCGTAATATAATGGCGCGTCCCGGTACTTTAATCGCGGATACTTTGATCGCGACGACTTCCAGCGAAATGACCTCTTTCAAATACTGAACTATTTCAATTTGTGGGGCGTTTGAAGCAGGCTGGGGACGCGTCCCCTAAACACGACACGAAAAGGGCCGATCCGTCGTTTACCGAGCGTTTGGGAGCGCCATTGCAAATACTCTAAGGGCATCTCCGGTGGCGCGGCCGCAAGCGGACGGCCGGCAGTTTGTGTCACGCGTGACCCGATGCGTCGTGCACCACCTCCCGGCGGCGCGACGCAAAGTGACCGGGCCGTCCGCGGCGCAGGCCTGGCCCAAATGTCGCCGGAGTTTGCGTCTCGGCTGAGCTTGTGCAGCCAGTGCGGCCATGTGTCGCTCGGTCTCTTGCCAGGCCACGCGGCGGCACAGCGCCGTCTTCGGGCATTACTTCCGGGCGGCGCGCTGCAGCCTTTGCAGGGGCCGCGTTAATGGCGTGCCTCGGCTTCCGCGAGCGTGCGCAGCTAGTAGGCGTTGCACTGGCAGGCCATTGAAGGCGATATGGCGTCGGAGCCTTTTAAATGGACGCTGCCGGCGTCCATTTCGACGACCAAACCATTGCCAAATCCCACAGTATCCACCCCACCGACGCCATGGGAAAGAAATGCTGGCCGTTCCGCAAGACGAAGAACGACCAGGAGGCAAGCGGCTCGCGTTCCGGCAAGAAGGCAAGGGTCGGCCGGTACGTCCGCGTTGAGCTCGCGCGGCAGCTATGGGAGGAAAACCGGCCTGTGCCATGGCCGGACGCGAACTTGCCGGGAGGGGGCTGGTACCTGAACTCGCGGCGCGTGCCGGTCCCCCCGTGCCGCGCGAGGGCCGAGAGCGGCGGGACGAGGTGCGCCGCCGCCGAGCGATCTTGCCGCCGGATCTGCGGGAGGATGAGGCGTACGCGCTGAACTCCTACAACTGGATTTCATTCGGGACGTGGGAGTTCGACGCGCGCCGCCGCGCTGGCTACTCGGCGACGTGGACTTCTTCGACCGAGAGATCGCCGCAGAAGAAGAAGAGAACGACCAGGAGGACGCGGACGACGAGGAGGACGCGGACGAGGACGTCGACATGGTCGACTACGACCACGACGACGGCGGGCCGGCGTGGGATCCGGAGACCCAGCCGCCGGACCTTTCCGAGGATGAGGCCATTGCCATGGCACTGGCCAACAGCGCGCAGGACGAGCTCAACGAGCTCGCTTTGTGGGAGGGGCTCGCAATCCAGCTGCGGGAGTCAGCGCTCGCGCAGGGGAGGCCGGCGACTCCTCCGGCTACGCCGACGCGTTCCAACGACCGCGCTCCGCCTGCTGCTCCGGCGTGGGATCCCTGGCCACAGCCTCCTGCCCATGCGGCGGTACCTCCTCCACCACCGGCGTACGAGCTTCCATGGCCGACGCCGGAGTTCATTAACCTCGTCAGCGACGACGACCAGTAGGCAGCACCTACTTTTAGTGGCTTTTTTATGTTTTTTATTAATGTAAATTATGGTTGCATGAATGAAAAAAAAATTATGCGTCGCGCGTGGAGCCGCCCCGTCGCAAACGGACGCCCGGACGATTTCGACCATTTGGCCCGACGCAAACGGACACGGCAACGTCCGTTTCGTCACGAAATGCGCGTCAGCGCCCATGGAAATGGCCTGAGGCATCTCAGTGACGCGGCCTGCAACACTCGCTTTTGTCGTAAATAAATCAGCACCCTCTCCAGTAACACGACGCAAAAGTGTAGACACCGTCACGCGGAGACGCAAACTTGGCCCAAATATCTGGTGGGTTGCGTCTCGGCGGACGGCTGCGTGGGCGCGCAAAGAATAATCATTGCGGTCTCCTGCGGAGCACTTTAGCGACGGAAGCCTGCATGGAGGGCATAAAGCACAGCAGCCGCATCGCTTAAGCCATCGGGCACCGTGCGCCCGCGGCCATCGCCAGATATCGCGACACGTTACGCGCGTGCGAGGGTGGGCGGCGGCCGAGCCTGCGGCGCCTTCAATGGCATCGTATCCCGCGCGGCCGCCCTTAAAACTCCACCCCGGCGCGTTGCTCATGCGCCCACAGCTCACTGCCACATCCGCCGGCCCGCCATGGGGGAGCAGCCAGGAGCCTCGGCGGCAGCAGGTGCGGCTCCCCGTCTGATGGGAGAGCGCTCTTGTCGCTGGTGCGTGCGTCCCCAGTCCGGCGTGCGACTGCTGGCGGTGGCGGCTCGGCCCACCGGGTGCCCGTCCCTCCGGTACGCGCGAGCGGCGGACCAAGGGAGATCCGCGCGAGAGCGATATCTGTGGCGGACCTCGCGCCCGGTCAGCGTACATGTCGACTCGGGACAGGCGTGCGTACCTCTGTCCACGAGAGACGGACGCGAGACGAAGGGCGCTTCATGGGCGACGAGGATTATCCCTTCGGCCACACCCGCCCGTGGCTCGCCCAGTGGTGAGCCAGCAGGTGGTGGTGGGCGCCCGGCGGCGTGAGCAGCCGCAGCACAGCGACCGCGAGGACGGGGCAGCCGAAGCCTACGCCCCGTGTACGGCAACCGGATGACGACTACATCGAGGCGCTCGCGTACCATAGCGAGGAGGTGAAGGACGACAGCGAGGACTACGTCGGCCTCGTCTTCCACGAATGGCAGCAGGCCATGGCGGAGGGCCGGAACTTCGAGTTCCCCGACAACATGACGGACGACGAGATGGCCAAGCTCGGCCTCCTCGTCTCCGAGTACGACGCGCCGGTGCAGCCGCCGTTGCCCCGCTACGCCACCGCTGTCATGCCGCCTGGCCTGTCCGCCGATGAAGCCCTTCGACAGGCGCTTCTGGACTCGGCGGCGCCTCCTCCACCGCCGCCACAGCCTTGGGCGCCTCCCCCACCGCCGCCACAGCCTTATGGCTGGGCTCCTCATCCGCCGCCACAGCCGCAGCCCTGGGCGCCTCCACCGCCGCCTCAGCCGCAGCCTCCTCAACCTCGAGCACCGGCGGCGCGCCCGGCGTACGCTCCCCCGGATGGCTACTGGCCGTGGGTCATACCGGAGCTCATCGTGCTCGACAGCGACGAGGGCAACACGGCGACGATGAGCGACGATGGGCGTTGCAGTTTTTTATGTTTCGTATGTAAATTATGTTTCATGCTTAAAAAAATGATTAGATCTAAAAATGCGTCGTCTTGGTAGACCACCCTCCGTATGACAATTGTGTGAGTCGTTTTTCGGCCAAAATGAGCCAAACTTATGAAACGGACGGCGCGCGGACCCAAATGCGTCAGCGTGGAAATGCCCTAATATTCATTTTGCTGGTGCGGAGGGTGTCGGAGGCTGCTGGGTGTGCGCAGACAGGTTGCAGCTGGCCTTCCAGAAGGCCATCTTGCATGCATTACGCAGCAGGAGCAGGCACATCTCGTGCGCTCAAACCTCGTCTGCCCACGTGTTGCTGCCGTGCACGTGCTTGACTTCAGTGCCGCTCATATGAGTCTGACATTCGTCAAGCTATACCACACATTACTAGAGAAATATACAGGGTTATCTTTATAAAAATTACAACACTTGACAACAATCAGATTTAATTTTGTAGCTCAATAGTTGCGATATCATAACTTCACGTTTTGCAAGTTGTGGTTACTAAACTACAAATGAAATGCAAATTATGGTACCAACTGTATATATTACTCGCAGGTCTGGAAAACATCCGATCAGCGTGTGGCACAAAGGAGCTTAGTGACATTAGCAAAGTTCTGACTTGTTATGTCGTGCATATTTGTACTATGGATTTCCTTAATCTGTTGTTGAGATTGGTGTTGAGCTCTATCGTTTTCATCACGGTTAGAAATATAAATCAGATTGATATGCCAAAAGAAAAGAAAAATTGAACCCATGCACAGGACCTCCTATAAGCGAGACAGAGCATCCCCACTCGTCACCCCGATGAGGCTGAGACGCGTTTTGTCATCCGAGCAGCGAAATTCGATCCGATCGCGTCCCCAGGATCTGATCGGTTGGCCTTCATCCATCCCAGCGAGCCGCCATCCCCCGGCCCCAGGAAGCGCTCAAAGTCGGACGAAAGCAGCGCGGGAAAGCCGCGAGGAAACTTCCCGCGCGTCTGGTGGCCCCAACTTGTCGGCGAGAGACACCGATCGTCGTCCTCATCGCATCTTCGCCGGCCGCGTAGCTTCCACGCGGCGAGTTAATGCCGTCGCCTCGGTTTCACGCGCGCCTACCTCTATTTATCGACGAACTACCGCGTCTGCCCCGCATTCACCTCGCTCGCCTTCCCCCAAATCTTCCACACGAACTGAACGAACCAGCAATGGTGAGCAGCCCGGTGCCGGCCAACAACGGCTTCGGCCGCCGCTCTCTCCACCAATGGGAGGGACGGCTCCTCCACGCGGCGGGCTACCCGGCGCCGCCGGACTTCCGCGCGCCGGGAGGATGGAGACTTAGCGCGGGCGGCGTGCCGATCCCGCCGCCGCCAATGGGTCGGGCCGCCATAGACTGGCCGAGATCGAACGTGCTCGCCACATTCAACGACGAGCAGCGCGCCGGAGCCGTGCTGTTCCCCGGCGCATGCGACTCGTGGAGCGACTTCTTCCGGCGCAGGTACGAGCGGGAACTCGCCGCCTACGACGGCCCTCCTCCTCCTCCGGCAAGGAACAACGCCGCCGGCCGCCGCCGGTGTGGAGCGCGCCCTGACCGCACCTGCCAATGTGCTCGCGCACATCGAGGCGGGAATTTCCGTCTGCAAATGCCGCCGCCGGCCCCGCTGCGCGCGGCCGGCGCGGTAGCCATGGCTGCCGAGGAGGATGGCTGCCAGCTCGTCGTCTTCCGGATCGGCGCCGAGGCCATCCTTGGCGCCGGTGAAAAAGGAGGCGACGTCTCCGTCGACGCCGGCGCGCGTCAAGAAGGAGCCGGCGTCTCCACCGCCGACCAGAGGGCGCAGCAGCGGCGCCCTCGTCATCCGCGACCAACCCTCCTCTCCGCAGCGCGGGCGGAAGAGGAAGTCGGCGAAGAAGGAGGCCGCGGTGGCCGCCGCCAACCAGCCGCCGAGGAAGGAGCGAACGCGTGGAGAACGCCGCGGTGGCGAGAGGCGTCGCCAGGTATTGAAGGACCTGGCGGAGCGAAAGCGCGCGGAGGGCTGCCACTGCTTGGAGTGGTCCGGCGCGGCCCCGGGAGAGCGCGAGAGCGGAACGGCCGGCGCGGGCTAGCGCGGATCGCGCGCGCGCGTCAACTCGCCGCTCGCGCCGCACGCCCTGCATCCCGCCGGTAGGAACGCGCCCGCGGGGAGGTGGTCAGGCTGGGAGAGCAGCCGACGGCGGCCGAGCATCTACCGTCGTCGCCGCCACGCGTCGGCGACGCTGGCAGGCACGAGGCTGCGAGTACGGGCGCCACCGCCCGGGCGGCCGCGGCTCGGCGGCAGCGGCGGCAGCGGCGACTTCTGGTCTTCTGCGCCATTCGGCATGTAGGGGAGCCGTTTTAGTTTTGGGTTTTTAGTTTGCCAATCGCAGGAATTCAAATATATGTACGAATTCAGCCTATCTGTTTCATCTATATGTTAAATATCATTAAATTTAACATGTTTGAACGAACTGCGCCAAATTTTATGCAAGATTAAGCACGTATACGTTACATCCATCTCACGGGCTTTCCTTGGTGGGAAAATGGGCCTCTCAGGACAATTCCTCCAATCAGTGCTCTCACGGTTGCAGCGTGGGCGCCAGCAGTGGAGATGCTATAAGAGCATCTCCATTCCCGATCGCGTTCCTAAACCGTCCCCTAAAAGGGATTTGGGGCGCGCGAGACAAAAAAAGTGCCACAGCCGCGTCCCCCAAAGTCTCTTTTTGTCGCGCTGCCGTCTGAGTTTCGGTGCTCCGAGCCCGATCCCCGGACCCACAAGGACGCTACCGAGGACGGCAGGACACAGCGACGGCGAGATGCGGGCCCGACACGTCAGCAGCAAATTCAAGTTTGGACCTAACCAGCCTACCTCGCGATGGAAGTTATTGGCGCCCAGTACCCGGTGACACACGACCGAGCGTCGCGACTTTGCCCTAATTGGCGACGGAGGGGCAGGCGAGACGTCTCGTCGGTGCTGCGCAGCCTCCACGCGTCGCCGGCGTTCGCACGCCACCGCGCGTTCCCGCGCTTTCTTCCCGCCTCTTCTCGCCGCGCTTTCTTCCCGACGCCGGCGTCTATAAAAGGCCCTCCCGGCTCAATGGCAGCCACCACAGCCGCCGGCACCCCTTTCTCCGCCACAAGCACAGCCCTAGTCGCTCGGGCTGCTGCGCGGAATGATGAACCGCCCGGCGCACACTGAGTTCCATCCACTACCGTCTCCACCACCAGACCAATTGATTCGCAGTTCGACGCCCGGCCGCTGCGGAGGAAGAGTCACGGCGGCGTCGGGCGAGCTTTGGCGTGCGGAAGCGGTGGCATCGGCGGGGGAGGCGATCGGCGTGAGAGCGCTCAGCAACGTGAGCCCAGCCCAGCCCAGGGCCATCCGGCAGCGAACCACTATGGTGAGAGAACAAACATGGGAGAGCGGCGTGGCGAACACCATTGTGGCGTTCGACGCCTCCATGGCAGAAAGAGGCGCGGCGGCGCGGACGGAGGAGATGGCGACCGTCGATACCCATATGAACGGGCGGGCTCAGTCACGTAGCAGCGGGAAACGTCAGCGCAGCAGAGAGAGCTGTGGAAGCGTCAGCCAGCCAATGACGCGAAGGAACGTCGGCAGCGGGGAGCGACTGCTTTGGCGCGACAACAGAGCGCTTTGGGCGCTGCCGGACGTTGGCGGCGCGCAGCGGGAGCATAATGGAGGTCCAACTGTTAAATTAATTTTAGTGATGTGAATTAACATGGTGTGTTTATTTTAGAAATTTATGCTTTAAATATCGGAATGGAGGGAGTATTAAATAAATAAATAAATATCTAATAAGTATATTTGTGTTGTTTTTATTAGACAGAGCTTATCACTACATATTCACTATTAGACAGAGTAAAGTCTTAGAGATATATGCGTCTTGTCATGCTCATCAACTTTTTGAGGACTTCTTTTTCACGTTTTACATGGCACGTGATTTCTCTTTCTTTTTGATACATGTGCTTCTTATTGAACGTGTCAAACATTGTTACACAGTTAAGTACGTGACTATTAGTCTCTTGTTAAATACTATTCATAAATTATAGATTTATCACTTCAAATAATTTTAATGATATGGATTAACATGGTGTCTCAATTTTAGACCTCCGTATTATCTTCAACATATTGAACCTGTCTATGAAATTAATTTATTATGGTTTCAGAGATTTTATAAGTATGGAATTATAAGTTACATTGTTTTATGGCGACACAAATGTTTTTATTGTAAAAATAATACCATATGAAAAATTGTTAGAAAAAATTTAAGTTGTTGAACAATATTTAATGCATGATTTACAAAAACACTATACTGTTTTCTACCATATGTAGTGATATTTCTATTTTTATTTCCTTCCTATTGTCCACGCCTGTTCATATGAGGGTATCAGCGGTCTTACTCACATTTATTTATTTTATCATGTCACATGACTACATTGAGTTGGATTGGTCATAATTTTGAAAATACTAATTAGTCACATTTTTTTTCGAAATGGGGAGTACTAACCCCGACCACCGCATCATGATGATGCACACACGGCCTTTATTAAGAAAGTAATATTTAGTCTTATAATTCTCACAGCTCAATCATCGTCTACGGTTGATACAAGAATCAACCAAGCGAAACAAAAAAACATAGTAGCACTACATCAACGTAGCCTCCTAGTATGCCGCTAGCGACCGGCACAAGATATCTGAAAGCGACCGTTTGGGCCGTATGCATCCAGTAATCATAGCATCCCGCTGTCCCCTACAGCGAAAGAAGGGCCCAAAGCTGAACCCGGTGAGCCATCATATGAATAACCTGCAAGTAATGAAAAGATTGTTTTTTGTTAAAGATAATATCATTTCTTGCCCTCCAAATAGACCAACATAAGGCAGAACCCCAACACGGATAAAAGCTTTAGATTGTCTATCTACTCCATTCAACATTACCAAACATATTTGTAATATTGGTTGGAGGTGGAAAGATCAAAGTGAAATTAACCGTACACCAAGAAGTTTACCTAAAGGGGCATTCAATGAATAGATGTTCGAGCGGTTTCACATGCACCACAAAACACTTCATACCCCCATTCCAATTCCGCTTAGTTAAGTTATCTTTAGTTAGGAGGACTTTGTTACTAAGAAACCACATAAAAATCTTTATTTTTAAGGGACTTTAACTTTCCACAAATATTTTCTCAAGTATGGGGTATGATCACTCATAAGATCTTCATACATAGATTTTACCGTAAATTTACCATTGGTTGTCAAACCTGAAAACCAATGATGTCACTCATCATTTAGATTTACCCTCATTAGTTTTTGGCATAACTGTAACCATAAAGTCCATTTGTTTCCCACCAACAACCTTCTGAAACTGATATTCAGAGGTGTTTGGGCTAACACATGAGCTACCGTTACATTTTTGTGACGCACAATATTATATAATGACGGATATTGATGTGCCAGAGAGGATTCTCCTAACCAAATATCTTCCCAAAATCTTGTCGTTGCACCGTTTCCAATTTTAAAATATCCTTTTTGAAAAAAATCATCTTTTACCCGCATGAGTCCCTTCCAAAAGGGGGAATGCAATGAGTTTCATCCCCAACATATAAATGTTTATGTCTTAGTATTTGTGATGTGGCAGCTCTGCCACACCATCCTCGTTACGCTTAACAAAGAGCCATTTACTCAATAAGCATTTGTTTTGAGTTCGGAGGACCTCATGCCTAAGCCACCCCTTGATCTTTGAGCGACGAACAATATTCCATTTTGTGAGCCTATATTTTTTCTTATTTTCATCAGATTGCCAGAAAAACCTAGATCTATAGAAATCCAATCTTTTCCTTACCCCAACAGGTACCTCTAGAAAAAGATAGCATGAACATAGGTAAACTAGTTAAGACTAGTGATGAAACCAATCTATCATATATAGAAAGTAATTTTTCTTTCCAGCATCTGGTTTGCTTTCAAGCGTGTCTCTCTTGGATACCAATCGGAATTTCTTAATTTTACATGTGTGGATAGGAATACCTAAGTATCTAAAGGGGAGTTGTCCAGCATCACATCCAAAGATCTGCTTATATTGGTCCTCCTCCTCCTTTGCCTTTCCAAAACAAAAAATCTCACTTTTGTGGAAGTTAATTTTAAGCCCCGATAGCTCTTCAAAGAGACATAAAATTAGTTTCATATTAACTGCTTTAAGAGGTCATGTTCGGAAAAGGATGAAAACATCATCGGCATACTGTAATATAGAGATACCACCTCAACAAGATGAGGTATGAGCCCTCCAACCTGACCATCATTTTTTGCTCGTTCAATTAAGATGGCAAGCATATCTACAACAATGTTGAATAACATTGGGGATAATACCTTGTGATCTTCAACCCTGTTTGAAAGTAATGACCAATGTCATCATTCACCTTCACACCCACACTCCCTAATTGTACAAATTGTAGATTAGCTACACCCTCTGAATAAAACTTTTTCATTCTCAAGGGTTGTTGTAAAAAGGATCTTAACTTTTATCATCGGCTTTTCAAAATCGATCTTAAACAACACCCCATCTAATTTCTTACTATGGAGCTCATGAATCGTCTCATGAAGAATGACTACTCCTTCTAAAAATATTACGACCCGGCACAGAAAGCCGATTGTGTGGTCTAATGACCTTTGGGGCAATCCCGTTGATATTCTATTCGCGCCCGACCTTTGTAAAGATCTTGAAGCACACATTTAATAAAACAAATGGGTCTATATTGTTGTATCTGTACCGCATCCTCTTTCTTGGGTAGTAATGTGATAACCCCAAAATTCAGTTTATAAAGAGGCAAATCCCCTTTGGTAAACTGACTAAAAGTGCCATTAAGTCAAGCTTTATTACTTCCCAGAACACCAGTAGAACTCCATGGAAAGCCATGAGGGCCTAGTAGCTTTATTATGTTCCATCTGTGAGATTGCCTCAAAAACCTCCTCTTAGGTAAAGGAGTTGTTGGATCTCATTTTCATTTGATGAAATCTGGAATATCATACCACTCTTTCTCTTAAAGAAATTGTGGTCGTACAAGATGGTCCAAATATTTTTATAAAATTCACGTAATATACACCTTAAGGTTGTCCTCTCCAACAATTGTCCCTTCTTGTTGTTCCAATTGAAAAATTCTTCTTTCGATGTTTACCATTTGCAATCAAATGGAAATACCTGCGTATTATTCCCCACTTCTTGTATATGCTTAACTTTTACGCGTTGAGCCACGTTCTTCTCCCTTCTTAATTTATTCAAACCATACGTTTGCTTTTTAAACTCTTCTCTTTCTTGCGGATTCAAAGGGTTTATTTCTGCTTTTATATCAAGATGATCAATAATACCTAAAAGTCTCTCTTTCTCCTTTTTGTATTTCTCACTTTGATTTTTGCCCTTTGAGGAACCTTCCTAATATGCCTTAGTTTATTTAACCAAACATCTATTGGATTTATTCCTGCTCAAAACCGAATTCCACTCCTTCTAAATGTCGAAAAAAACCTTCCTGTTTGTAATGTAACTCAAATGAAAATTTCGATATATTACCCAAATGTGCTTGAACCCACAGTCAATAAGAATGCGGTGTGTGATCGAGAATCCGCCCTTGTCAATGCCTGAGGCAGATTACTAAGGAAATTTTTGTTCCCAAGAGATGGATGCTAGAACTCTATCTAACTTCTCATAAGTAGGTTCATCTCGACGAGCTCGCCCACGTAAATTGTCTCCCCGAAAGAGCAATTTCTCTTAAGTTTAAATGTTCAATTATTGCATTAAACACAAAGGGCCATCTAGCTTTAAAATTATTATTATTCTTTTCTTCCATCTTCTGAATAATATTGAAATCACCACACACCAACATAGGTAATGTTTCAGGCTCACACGTTCTTACTAACTCTGCTAAAAATTCACCTTTGTGCATGTCTTGGACCGCCCCATAAATCGGCACTAAAATCCATTCAAAACCATCTCTCTTACATTTAATGTGAAGCTTAACAAAAAATCTCCCAGTAGTTACCTTTAAAACCTGTAGGGTATCTGAATTTATCCCCCTTGTCAATCACTAATTAGTCACTATTCACTACATATCCTCGCATAATTAATATCTACTATTTTCATGGCTTTTGAATTATGCCCAACCCAGAGGTAGTACGTATCTTCTTCTGTTTTGCGAAAAAAAGTCGGCCATCTGGCCGGACCACGCTAAGGGCTCATGGCTGCCTTGCTGCTGTTGCGGTTGTCTCATGGATAATGGCCGGCAGAAGTGGTGGGTGCCCACCTGCTCGACATCGCAGCCGGATACACGGCTTCCTTCGAAGAGACATAGTCGACAATGTGGCAGCCTAGCTTCCTTCGAAGAGATGTAGTCGACAATGTGGTGGCATAACTTCATGCTAGGTGCGGAAACGTGAAGGCAAAGCAGGGAGCGGGCATTGGTTTAGGGAGGAAGTAGCGACTGAATCGTACCTAAAATTGCTAGCGCCTCGTTTTCTGACGAAAATTTGATAAAAAAATTACAGCAAATATCGAAACGGAGGAAGTATTAAATAAAATAATTAATATCTAATAAACACAATTTTGTTTGTTTTTATTGGACTGGATTAGAGTCCTGAAGATATACGTCTTGTGAAGCTCATCAATTTTTCAAGGACTCGTTCTTTTTCACGTCTTACATGACACGTGATTTCTCTTCCTTTCTTGATACATATGCTTCTTATTGAAGGTGTCAAACATGGCTACACAGTTATGATATTTTTGACTATTAGTCTGCATTGTAAGTCCAACAGTTAAAATAATTTTGATGATGTGAATTAACATGGTGTGTTTTATTTTAGAAAATTACGCTTTAAATATTGGAATGAAGGGTATTAAATAAAATAATTAATATCTAATAAATATATTTTTTTGTTATTTTTTACGTGGACAGAGCTAAAGTCCTAGAGATATATACGTCTTGTCATGCTCAACAACTTTTTGAGGACTTCTTCTTTTTGACGTTTTGCGTGATTTCTCCTCCTTTTTGATACATGTGCTTCTTATTGAACATGTCCAAACATTGTTACATAGTTAAGTATGTGACTATTAGTCTCTTGTTAAATACTATTCATAAATTATAGATTTATCACTTAAAATAATTTTAATGATATGGATTAACATAGTGTCTCAATTTTAGACTCCGTGTTATTACACGTACACTAATCTCTTTTTAAATCCTATAAATATAGATCTAATAGTTAAAATAATTTTATTGATATGGATTATTGTGATAGCTATTTTAAACCTCCGTGCAGTGTCTTTAGTATATAATAGTAAACAAATAGAAGATTTATGAACTTTTGCTCTGCAGTAACTTTCTAAGGAAACTGCAAGGTCTGATTTCCGGACGTTTGAGAATGTTGAGATTTGGTCGAGAGACCAAGTTGACTGGTTTGTCATTACGATTCCCAAGCTGTGCTTAGAAAAGGCATATCATCCGAGCTTATGCTTTATAAATACACGATCACCGTGGTAGCAAAGCTCATCATTACAGTTACAGATACAACTTGTGATCCATCTTGTAAAAGCATTACTATTAGCCATGGAGTACTCGCCGAAGCACTGCTCTTCGTTCTGGCGTCCGCGATGGCGGCCGCCGTCGTCTGCCCAAAATGCAGCAGCAGGACTTCCTGGACCTCCACAACGCGGCGCGTAGGGGACGTGGGCGTCGAACAGGTGATCTGGAACAACACCGTGGCGAAGCGGCTCAGGACTACGCTGATGCGCACCGCAGCGGCCATGCTCGAGGCATTCTCCGTGGCCCGGCCGTACGGCGAGAACCTCTACGGAGGAGCCGGCGGCGGGGCTAGCGCTGGTCGGCGGCGGACGCCGTGAACTCGTGGGTGTCGGAGAAGGCGGGCGCTGCGACCACGGCAGCAACACCTTGACGGAGCCGTGCGGGCACTACACGCAGGTGGTGTGGCGCAAGTCGACGGATATCAGCTGCGCCCGCGTCGTCTGCGACAGCGGCGACGGCATTTCATCATCTGCAGCTACTACCCACCGGGCAACTTTGTGGAGGCCCTACTGGGGCTACGTTCCTACGTACTACAAAGGTCTAAGCCCGTATATGGCCTCTATATGGCCCATGCATATATATGGCTATGCATATAAACCAATTGAGCTGTGATCATGGTCGTGATTAAGTTATACTACGATCATGGAGTAGTAATGGCTTAGCCACGCCATGGTTTCACCGGTATTGTACTATGTATAGTGGTATTATGTTTCATGTATCAGGCGATGATGTTGTATTGTACAATTGGACTTATGAATAAAAACATGAAACATACGGTTCCATTAATGTTTGGCTATGGATTCTACTGCATTAGCAGAAAAACCTCCAATATATCACGGTCAATATATAAACTGTGCCGTATGAATACTCTCTCACCCGCGGTTATGTCAAGGAGCATGCCCAATAGTTTCGTTTTGGAATAATTTGCAGGCTTCGCTCTGCCTTACGACAAATAAGGAAGCAATTGAAAGAAGGAAAGAGCAAACAAATCACACCTATGGAACACTAGATTTTAACATGGAAATCCTCCACCAATAAAGGAGAGAAAATACCACGGGCGTCGAGACAACAAAATTTTACTATATCAAGTGTTTACACAACGCTGTGGATTTTCAAGTGAAGCGATAAACCCTATCCAATGGCTTATAGGATGTATTGTAGATAGAAATAATGATCCTACGTGGTATATCGATTTTGGATACCGGCGTGAAACTCTCACCTTCGGACAAATTTCATCTTGTAGTGTGAACAACAATAATCTTCTAAACTCCCACATACTAAACTAATCATCAATCACAAAGGAGCGCAACAATCTTGAAAGCGGCCCCTATGGTCACTCCTGTGAACAAATTGATGAGATATGCCCAAGAGGCAATAATAAATTGGTTATTATATATCTTTGTGTTTATGATAAATGTTTATATACCATGCTATAATTGTATTAACCGAAACATTGATACATGTGTGTTATATAAACAACAAGGAGTCCCTAGTAAGCCTCTTGTATAACTAGCTTGTTGATTAATAGATGATCATCGTTTCGTGTGAACATTGGATGTTATTAATGACAAGGTTATATCATTATGTGAATGATGTAATGGACACACCCAATTAAGCGTAGCATAAGATCACGTCATTAAGTTCATTTGCTATAAGCTTTCGATACATAGTTACCTAGTCCTTTCGACCATGAGATCATGTAAATCACTTATGCTGAAAGGGTACTTTGATTACATCAAACGCCCACTGCGTAATTGGGTGGTTATAAAGGTGGGTTTAAGTAGTATCAGGAAAGTATGAGTTGAGGCATATGGATCAACGGTGGGATTTCCAACCCGATGACGGATAGATATACTATGGGCCCTCTCGGTGGAAGTGTCTGAATAGCAAGCACAAGCATATGAATGGTTCATAGAGACCACATACCACGGTGCGAGTAAAGAGTACTTGTCGGGAGACGAGGTTGAACAAGGTATCGTGATCATAGATGATCAAACCTCGGGGACAAGTAATATATCGCGTGACAAAGGGAATCGGTATCGTATATAAATGGTTCAATCGATCACTAGGTCATCGTCGAATATGTGGGAGCCATTATGGATCCCAGATCTCGCTATTGGTTATTGGTGGGAGAGAAGATGTCTGCATAGTTCGCGAAGCGTAGGGTGACACACTTAAGGTTTGATGTCGTTTGAGTAGATATGGAATATGGAATGGAGTTTGAAGTTTTGTTCGAAGTGTCGCGGATGGGATCCAGGACATCACGAGGGGAGTTCCGGAATGGTCCGGAGAATAAGATTCATATATAGGAAGTCATATTCAAGTTTGGAAATGATCCGGTGCATTTATGGAAGGTTCTAGAAGATTCTAGAAAAAAGTCCGGAAGAAACACACTATGGAAGGTGGAGTCCGAAGGAGGGACTCATGGTCCCAGGTGGGCTCCACCTAGGGTGGCCGGCCACCCCCTCCCAAGGAGGGAATCCCACCTAGAGTGGGACTCCCATCTTGAGTAGGTTTCCGCTAAGGTAGTTTTAACGGTCTTATTCGAGGGAAACAGGATCGACTCTTGGGGAACACCCTGTAATGAGGGGCAAAGGAGGGGGCCGGCCACCCTAAGACCACAAGCTGGCCGCCCCCATAGGCCGGCGCCCAAACCCTAGCCGCCTCCTCCTCCACCATAGCTCCCGCATACGCTTAGGCGAAGCCTCTTGGAGTTCTCCACCACCTGCCGCCACCACGCCGTCGTCTTTGGGATCCAGGAGGATCTACTCGCCAGCTGTTGGCTGGAGCGGAGAAGGATGTGATCTTCATCAACACGAGCGATGTGGCCAGAGTCACGGAGGTCTTGCTTGCGGTGTGGCACCGTCAAGATCAAGATCTTCTATGCGCTTTGAAAGCGGCAAGTGATCATCTACATCCACCGAGATCTAATCTCGTTAAGCTTTTTGAATCTTCGAGGGTTAGTCTCTTCATCTCTCGTTGCTACCGTCTACTAGATTAGATCTTGGCTTGGTTTTCGTTCTTACTTCGGTAGGAAATTTTTTGTTTTCTATACTACGAATCCCATCCACAAATCCCATTTTGTGGAAGTGATGTGTTTGCCACGTTTGCAGGCTGTTCAAGTGAAAATTGTGCTCAAACTATCAAAACATAAATCTACATGCCAAGTCGACAAAGATAAATTCGGGGCGGCGTGGGGAATCTTGATACATCTCAACGTATCTATAATTTCTTATGTTCCATGCTACTTTTATGACAATACTTGAATTTTTTATACATACTTTACATCATTATTATACATTTTCCGGCACTAACCTATTAACAAGATGCGAAGCGCGATTGCTGTTTTTGGTTTGAGAAATCCTACAAAATATTCTCGAATTGGACGAAATCGCGCCCGGGGTCATATTTTCCTGACTTCCGGAAGACCGGGGGGGAAAGGAGTAGGACCACGGGCGCCGCCACACCTGCTAGGGCGGCGGCGGGCACCGAGGGGGCCGCGCGGCCTGCGTGTGGGGCCCCGTGACCCCTCCAGGCTCGCCCTTAGCCTACTTAAAGCCTTCATCCTTGAAACCCCCCATCAAGGGAGCCCACGGATCGGCTTCTTCCCGAAGGCAGCAGCGCCTTAATCCCATCTCAAGAGTTCGGGAGATCGCCTCGGCACCATTGCCGGAGTAGTCATCCTTAGGAGGAGCTCTACATCATCATGCCCGCCGGATTGATTCGTGAGTAGTTCATCCTTGGACTATGGGTCCTTAGCTAGCGGTAGCTAGATGGTTGTCTTCTCCACTTTATGATATCATTGTTTAGATCTTGTGGGCTTCTAACATGATCAAGATCATCTATTTGTAATTCTACATGTTGTGTTTGGTGGGATCCGATGAATATAGAATATTATGTCAAGTTGATTATCAATCTATCATATATGTCTTGTTTATGTTCTTGCATACTCTCGTTGCTAGTAGAGGCTCTTTGGCCAGGGTCGATATGTAACTCAAGAGGGAGTATTTATGCTCGATATTGGGTTCATGCCTCCATTTAATGCAGAAAGTGAGAGAAAGTTCTAAGGTTGTGGATGTCTTTGTTGCTGCTAGGGATAAAGTATCGATGTCACTTTGTCTAAGGATATTTGTGTTGATTACATTAGCACCATACTTAATACAATTGTCTGTTGCGTTTACAACTTAATATTGGAGGGTCAGGATGCTAACCGAAGGTGGATTTTTAGGCATAGATGCAGTTGGATGGCAGTCTATGTACTTTGTCGTTAATGCACTGATTAAATCTCATAGTAATCATCATTGATATGTATTGAATCTTTATTTGTCGATTGCCCAACTGTAATTTACCCAGCATGTTAATTATCTTATTGGAGAGACACCACTAGTGAGCTGTGGACCCGGTCCATTCTTTACATCTGAATACAATCTCCTGCAATCATTGTTCTTATTGTTCTTTGCAAACAAACACCATCTTCCACTCGATCCGTTTAATCCTTTGTTTTCGGCAAGCCGGTGAGATTGACAACCTCATTGTTACGTTGGGGCAAAGTATCTTGATTGTGTTGTGCAGGTTCCACGTTGGCGCCGGTTTCACTGGTGTTGCGGCGCACTACACTCCTCCACCAACAACCTTCACGTGCTTCTTGGCTCCTGGTTCAGTAACCTTGGTTTTCATCTTGAGAAACTTGCTTCTATACGCATCATGCCTTCCACTTGGGGTTCCCAACGGACGTGTGCTTGGCGGCATCAAGTGCACGAGGTGGAGGATCTTTGTGATGGGTATTGAGCTTTCATAGGGCGCGAGCCAAGAGATTCGAGGCTAGCAGCGTACGGACGGAGGCGACAGGCGTCACCGACCATGCGTGTGGTCTTGCGTGGAGACAGGTCGGCGGCACATTCACGGACTCCGGGCAGCCAACGGACCCTCGAGACGGCGAGGCGAGATTGTGGTGGCACACCATTGGCATCGGCCCGACAGGTAGATAGACCCATTCAGACAAGCGCCCGGGGAACGCGAAGAACGTTGGCGAACGCCCTCGGTACCCACACCATTAATGTACCAAGATCTTGGTCCAGAAATCTAAGCCCAAGAACTTTTTGTTGCGTCAAGCCAAAGAACTGGCGTGCAACACAAGGACAAGCCCTATCTGAGGGTAGCGAGCATGTAACCCGACCCGAAGTCTTGAGACACGACCTCCTATATAAGGACCAAAGGGGTCGACATGGAGAGCACTAACAACTAGAGGATACGATCACACCATGGCCATCTTGCGGCAACCCATCAACCTAATCATCACTAATCTAAGAAGACAAGCTAGGTAAATGCGTGTCCCCGTGTGTTGGCGCGCGTGTTGTTGTGCGCAAACAAATCACCAAAACGCTCCTCTTCCCTAAAACCAAATTCCATCATCCATAGGCATTGTCGTGATGCCCACGCCATCGCAAATTTTCAAGAATACACCCTGGAAGATGTATTAATCATATAAAAGAAAGTCCAAGATGATCGGTAAATGCCAAAATAGCTTCAACTCTACTTCACGATACAAAAACCACTCCATTCTGCTTGTCAGTGGAGAAACAAAACGCACCCTCTGCCCAGCGTCGTGACCATGCCACCCAACATTGTACAACGCAATTTAGCCATTCTCATCCTCGGGATCCACGGAGGAGGGCCTTCAATCGTCTGCATTGCCAGGGCTATCGAAGATGGATTGTAGATGGGAAGTGAAGATGACAACCACCATCTTGAGCCACCATAGAGGCAGAGGGCGCCAACGTAGGAGAAGGCGCCGACCACTCTGGCCACCACCATTGCCACTTGATGCTAGCCCGTCAGCACCGGCACCACCTCGGTGCACGGGCATTACCGTGACAAGCGTCATGCCCGTGTTGTCTTGTTCGCGAGGACATAATGCGGAACCGAGTCGGGAGCTCGTGTGCGCGGCACGAGCGCCTCGTCGTGAGGAGACAGCTACCTTCACTTGTGGGACACGTGTCGCTGTGAGGCGAACGCTAAGCGCCGAACCCAGGCGCGAGGAGAGATCACTGCCTCTTTCTACCGGATTTGCCAGAGATCTGGCGGCAGAAGAGGGACAGGACGAGGGCTTGCAATGGCCCGGCGCGATCCTTAACCGCCTAGGTTGGCGGTGGCAGTCCCGAGGCTCTACATTTCTTCATAGGCAAAGGTCGCCGGTGATTGGGCAACAATAGTTTCGCCTAATCACGCTCGTTGATGAATAAAGATCCTAATTGGCAATAAAAGGGAAAAGTAGTAGCAGGTACGAGTAAAATTTGAGTGGTAGATAAAATTATCCGCAATCTAACGCATCTATTTGTATACTGTTAACTAATTCTTGCAATGAAAGGGGACCCTCCTCCTTCCCTGAATAGGATGAGCATAGTTTTTGTTCAAATCAATTTTTTTAAAATTTAACTATATACTCGTAAAAGATGTCAACACTTGTAATCTCAAACCAATACTGATGAATAATTGTAGAAATATATACTTTCATGTTATGTGCATTAGGTAATACTAAGTGTTTATATTACACTAATATACTAGACTTTAATAATTTATCTTTAATAAAAAAAAATATCTATGCATCTGTTTTAACGATAGGAGGAAGTACCTAACTCATGAAGATGAATGCCAACTGAGTCCACGCCCACATACCACGTATACTAAATTAATCGTGAATCTCGAGAGCGCAACAATTTTGAAAGCCGCCACTATGAACTACTCAGTGACTACGATCCGATTTGTTGATGATGAGCTGCCACGTTTGAGCTAATTCCCCGACTATCACACTCGACATCTGGCAAACTACTGACGCTGCCATGTGGCCCAGGAATCCTCGTGGCCCCACGTGTCATCGTTGTCTGAATCACTCATGTCGCACAGACTCCCTATTTACCCGTGATAGATAACTCGCGCGTCACGGTGCGTGCCCGCCTCCTCCACCAATCCAGCTCAACCAATGTCGTCGCCGGCAGCCAGGCCGCCTCGCCTCCGCCGCCGACGACCTCTCGCCGGCGGAGGCGCGTCTCGCGATGATGGAGCTGTCAACATGATCTCTCCGTGCCCATGGCCCTGACCAGCATCATCCGCCTCGGCGTGCCGGCCGCCATCCTGGGCGGGCGGCGCCAACGCGCCGCTCCCGGCCGCCGCCCTCTCCTCCCCGCAGGCCACCCGGACCGTCCGTCCTCGACTTTCTCCGCCTGCTCGCCTCCCGCGGCGTCGCCTCAGGCGCACCCCGGCGCCTCCGCCCGGCCCTGCGCGCTCACCGCCGTGGGCCGCACCTGGTCCGTCCACGGCCCTCGCGCCTCTACGCCGACTACGTCCTCCAGCACCGCGGACGCGTGGTCCTCGCCTGGCCGCGGCTCCGCGACGCCGTGCGCTCGACCCGGCCGGGCCCGAGGCGGCGTTCGCGCGCCCACGGCGGCGTGCCCGCGTACGCCTACTGCGGCCAGGACAGGGAGGCGAACGAGGTGATGCTGCGCGCCATGACCGGCGTCTCGGAGCCGTTCATGGAGGCGCGCCTTGACCAGCTACAGCGGCAGGTTCGAGGCGTGGCCACGCTCGTCGACGTCGGAGGCAGCTCTGGGGCACCTCGAGACGATGTGCAGCGTGCCACCGGCGGGAGGCGTCAGCTTCGACCTGCCCGACGTCGTCGCGCGCCGCCGCCATCGCCGGTAAGACCGTAGATCCATGCGTACTCCTGAATTGCTCATGAGATATTCCTGATGATCCGGTGGTGCAAACTAACAATCTAATCGACACGTAGTACAAATACAACAACTGACAACGACAATGCAACGCGGTTAGCCACAAGATCGATCGCAAGAACGGTGTCTCGCCACCAACCAACAAAGTAGACATTGCGCATGGGTCACGAGATAGAAACAAAAATGCACCAGATCACGAGCAGGTAGGACACGAGGTGCACACACACCTTAGATTTACCAGTACCACACAATAGAAAGTTTTAAGGAAATTTGCTGTTTCTTCGGGCATCAGCATCACCAATAGAGTCTGACAACGAGGTTTCAGATCACACTTTGAGTCAATCAAACCATGCTTTTTCTTACCATCTTAGGTTCTAAGTTTTTACATGTTCAACCTTCAGGCAAGTGCTCGTCAGAAGCGGCTCCAGCTCACAGGATTTCCGCCCATTTTGTCTTACCCTAAAATGAATAAATGAGATGATGGGCACAGTATTTTGTCTTTGTTTGTTGTTATATACTGTATTTAAAGTTGTTAGGACCAAGACATACTAACAATGGAGATGCTTCCAAATAACCTTTCTCACAGGAGTAAAACGCGGTGAAGGACATGTTCAAGTCCATCCCCTCCGGGGACGCCATCTTCATGAAAGTATGTGTGCCCTGAATTACCTGGTGCAAACACCTCCTGACAAACTGTCTAAATCAAACACGATTTATATCCAAACTTTCTCTTCTCTTCCTCCAGTGGGTCTTGACGACGTGGACCAACGACGGTGCGCAGCATTCCTCAAGAACTGCCACAAGGCACCGGAGGGCGGAGAGCTCATGTACCTGCGAGCCGGTGGTGCCGGAGACGATAGCCGACAGCAGCACGAGGACGAGGGCGCTGCTGGGCTGACCATGTGTGAAGCAACCTGCAGGCACAGGGGGAGGGGAGCGGTCCGAGGAGGAGTTCCGACAGCTCGGCCTCACCGCCGGGTTCACCAGCTTCAGGGCACTCTACCTGGACCCTTTCTACGCCGTCCTGGAGTAACAGTGATACTACGGACTTTGGATCACTTCAGTGTTTCTCTGACTCAGGTCATGGAATATGTATGCCTGCCCGATTTGCTGCCCAGGTTGGGAATGCATTTGAGTTCTGAAAGAACACATATCTTTAGAATCATTCTAATTGAGACATTGCACTTTTAGATTAACAGTAATACCCATGTCTTTCTCGCTTTCTGGCAAGCTG